>JAVJGI010000003.1:24099826-24111569 GCA_035590275.1 Ibycter americanus | reverse complement strand
GGAATTTCAATTTAAATAAACATAATTGCTGAATGAAATTGTGACCTAGCTTCTCTCTTCTGCCCACAACTTTTCTGCATGTCCTTCTAACTCACAGTAGGCACTATGAGCTAGCAAAGGCTTGGTTCTGTTCTACTGAAATATAAATATTAGTCAAGTTAAAATACCAGTAGGCCCTCAAAACCATCGGATAATATACTCATTAGAGAAAATACTGCAGAATGATTTGTGTGTGTACTGACTGGTACATACAGTGCTAGCAATAAACAAAAGAAGCCACCAAACCAAACCAACCAAAAGAAAACCCTCCAGAATCAGGTGCTACTGACTATCTGGTGATTTTGGTGTTGAAGACTCCTGTATCTGTCTGTGACTACACAGTGCTGTTAATATATTAGGTTCTGGACAAGTGTAAAAATTCTCATGTTAACAATCATTTCCTATTGATTTGCAAGCAAAGTTCTACAAACATAACATTTGCATTTCCTCCTCAAAGGAGCACATGGCCTGATCCTGAATGGAGAAGACATTTCTTCCATTGAAGACATTCGCAAATGGACTGTTGATGACGTATACAATTTCATCGTTAGCCTCCCAGGCTGTTCAGATTATGGCCAGGTGATTATAAACATTCATCACATTTCGGGTCTTTAGGACCATTTAGATTTTAAGGTCATCAGACAAATGTAAATGCTAGAGGTTACCTGGTTGTCACAAAGTTACAAACTTAACAGTAATTTTCATTGTGCTTCAACTTATGAAGCCGTGCTCTGAGAGGTTACATGCATTTCTGCTGCAACAACACAATACCAGAAGGACCAGCAGAAAAACAATAGTATAAGAAAAGTATCTTAATTTTTTCATTCCACATGCCTGCACAATTTTTATGCACATTAAAGAAATTTTGCATTCTTGGATATTGGTATAAAGCACCTACCCCACCTGAGCTCTTATAGGCATCGTTCCATTTGAAAAAATGAAATATCATTAGAAATACAAGCAAAGAGGTTGAAATCTTGCATGTTCCTAGTAAAGCCTTAAAAAGATCAACACTATTCTTTCATCACTAGCAGGCTGCTCACTTCCTAAAAAAAACCAAATAAACAAACAAAAAATCTCCCAAGCAAACAAAAAACCCCGAAGTGTCATGGAAATGTTACAAAGTTGCAAACAAAAAACCCCACAAAGTACCACTGAAATGTTACAAAGTTGCAAACAAAAACAAAACCAAGTATCATTGAAATGTTACAAAGTTGCAAACAAAACCCAACAAAGTATCATTGAAATGTTACAAAGTTGCAAACAAAACCCAACAAAGTATCATTGAAATGTTACAAAGTTGCCACTCGCCCAGAACAAGTAAATAAACTACCTGCAAATATGCTGATACCCACAGACCTGAACAAGAGACCTCATGCTGCAGTGAGGAGATAAATAAGAAGATAAAATAGTAACACTGTTACTTCCTCCTTTTATTTATTGCCTATGCCTCAGGATTAAGTATAAAAGATAACCAATGAAGTCTGTTTTAGCACACCATGATGTGTTCTATCATTTCATAAGGTATTTAAAGACCATGCTATTGATGGAGAAACCCTCCCACTGCTAACAGAGGAACATCTCTTGGATACAATGGGATTAAAACTCGGACCAGCATTAAAAATCCGCTCTCAGGTATGATCATTAAATGTATGCCAAGATGGCAAGTCACAGAGATGTGAAAGAGACAGAAGCTAACAGGATGAATTTTTTTCAAACTAAAACACATTTTTTTCTTTACTGATAAGGTAACTACCATAATATTAGGAGAAAAGAAATTACTCCAGCATAGTTTGCTTTCACTTCTCTGCATGTTACAACAGCATGCAGGGAGACACTAAGGGGAGGTTAGGACTGATAGTTTGAGAGACAGAGTGGAGTCAGGATACAACAACACTGGAGACTAGGCTGATGGAAATGGACAAGACGTGTTTGACAAAATAACTGTTTCACTCTTCTTTTGCCTTCTCAGCTAGTAAGAACTGCTCTGATACACACTTGCTTTTGCTTCAACCTGGCTTTTAAAACATACCAAGTAGAGGTTTCTACAGCCTTTTTGGGAATATGATCACACATTTTCACGGACAGGCAGTCCCTTTATGTTTAAAATTTTCTGTTCTTAATTTCATCCAGTAATATCAACTCTCTGTGTGTTTCTGTTGTTGCCTGGTTCTTTTAATTTTCTTTAACCCTTTGCTCTCTCTTACTCTTCTCTCATTAAAAGCACCTTCCCTGCTCCTGGCTGGCAGTTTGCCTCCCCTCTGTCCCATGGGTGCTACAGCACCTAGAGAACAAGAGAAACCTGCTGTCAGGCTCAGCACACTGGACCATTTCCCAGGCTGAGTATTGCCAAGCTCCTTCCACGAGAACCAGGGCCTGGAAAAATATGAGAGGGAAAAAAGAAGAGATTTTTTTCACTTTTGCTAATCACTGATAACCCTTTGAGGTGGCTGGGATCTCCTGGATGTCCCTGGCGTTGCTACACAAGTCACCCTTGATGTTTAATGGCTTTAACACTACCTCAAGAAGCAATTGCTGCAATTGTGCTTTTGTCTTTAAAGGTGTCCCGACGTCTGGGCAATGTGTTCTACATGATGAATCTTCCTCTGTCTGTGCCCCTGCCACCGGCTTCAGGCAAACCCTCAGATCAGCCCTCTGACATGGCCTCCCCTCTTCACTGCAACAGCAGTGGCGATACACTGGATAGTCCCTGCTCTCAAGACCCAGAAACTTCACAAGCAGTGGAACAGATCGTCTCAGAAAACAGGGAAAATCCATGTGACACAGCTGGATGTCAAGGTGACTTCCAGATGATCACTTTCCAGAAAAGTTGAGCTAAGTTCAGGACATAACATGTTTTTAATAATACAGGAACCTCTAGTTAACATGTGTTTGAGAAGATAGCTACAGCCTGAAACCTCTGTATGACTGGGCCTGAATGAAATGAGCTGCAAATGCAGCATGAAGAAGCGTGGTATCTGAAAGGCATTAAAAAATTGCAACTACATGCTAGTGTAATTACTTTCAAGTGCAATTCATTGCAAAGAATACCAGTACCGTTAACAGATAAATCTAATTTTTCATTACAGTCCAGTGTCATCACTGAAATCTGTCAGAGACTCAGAGTACACTGACTATCTTACAGTGTGTTCCTGTGGGCTGCTGAGAAACTACAAGGAAAAGTTACAGCTTCCACACATAGCTGACTTCTGCTTCTGTTGAACAAAATTTGTACAAAAAATTTATATGGAATTCATTGGGAGAGTATGGAATTGCCTGCAGAACACAAAGCAATATACCCTAGACTCAGCAATTTGAGTTAATTCCATTGCTATTCTAGAACTAAGCCTTTCTAAGTGCCTAGGAAGAGTATACCGGGTATAGACAAAATATATGAATTAAACTCCGGACATGAAAACACCACCTGTAACAGCAATTTTAATTATTCCGAGGCATTCTTCTCACAAGGGTTTGAATTTGCTTTTCATGATTGCATGGCTGGGACGAGTTTAGGATGAAGCATCACCATAAAGACCAGTCCCTTGGACAGTAACGCTCCTGCAGGCAGCAGGTTCAAAGCCATCTGGTTGCCACCACCCTCTGCCGCAGCACTCTTCCCCTCAGCTCTCCTGGACAAGCCATTGAAAGCCCTTTGCTCATCATTCTTCATTTCGGAAGAAGCCATCAATTTCAGCCTGAAAGTTCCCTTTCTTCTGCACAAATACGGTTTCCCTTCACTTCTGCTACTGATGATTCATTATCTCACAGCAAACAAGAACCACAAAATAGAGGGTTTAGCCAGGGATAAATCCCTAGCATTTTATTGATTCCTGTGTGAATTATCTTTGTTCCCTCTTCAGGGGTTTGGTCATACACTGGTCTTCCACTTAGGCTTTGGAAATCAGTATACTCCCACTCTCCTCCTTGCAAGAACACTTATTTACTCCAAAGGACACACAAGTATTTTTGGTAAAATTTAAGTTCTGTAAATTGAGAGTTGATAGCTTGTGGATCTGCTGTATATTGCTACCTTAGATTGTCTCCCCTTAGTTTAGTTTGTGTGGCCTCAAGTACGTAAACAGCAAGAGGTACACTGCTGTTTAGATGGTGAGTGTCTAAACACCTGAGGAGGGGAAGCATTCTCATATTTTAGACTGTGGGCACCTGTTCTTTTACTTTAGCGTGAGATAAATTATTTGGTATCTTTGGTATATTTGTGAACTAGATAATGTGTGATTAGATGTTTGCAACAGCAAACTATACACATCATCTTAATTATACTGTCCAAACTTTGCAGCCTTCAGAAGAAGGGCAAATATCTGTAATACTGCTTTTCTGAACTAACAAAGCCTTTCTGTAAAAGGAGTAGATCCTGATTCTGTCTTCGCTGAAAACTGCCATTGACATCAGTTACGGCAGTCTTGGGCTCTGCATGTATCTCCAATTGTACACTGGAGTGTACAATTTTAGGGTTAATCAGTAAAACCCAGGAAGGTCCAATGTAAAAGCAGGGTATGCTATGCAGTAAAATAACCCAAAGTTGCAGACACACCCTGAAGTAATCCCCCCCGAAGCGAAGCACCGACCTTTACATCTGTGATCTGGTGAAATAATGGGAGTCTTTCCCAAAAGTTTGGATTGTCTTATGCATCATCTGTCAGTATTTTTCATATAAGGAACTGTTTACTGAATACTCAATAGTGTTCAAATAAAGCAAAATTATAACCTGAAGCTGGAAAGTTTAAATATAACTCCATAAGACTGTCTAAAAGAAGTACAACAATATTGATCTTGGACTGGCAATTAGTTTGCTGTTCACTTTGTCTCAAGTGACACAAAAAGCGTTAACCTCTGTTCTCTTCATTAACTTTTCTATTTCTTTTCATGGCTTTGAAACTTAGTAAGGCAGACTGGAGAGTTTTATGTTGAATTTGGTAATGTAAATGTTTGCTTTTTCAGATTTTGGATGAAACACAATTGTCCATGTAAAAAGTCATATTCTGTTTTAAATACTTTTACCTGTTATTTTAATACATAACATCTTGGATTAATTACACTAGAAAAAATGTTTTACTTTTACAGTAGATTTAACTATTGTGATTTTTTTTAAGTGTAGATTGTTCATCATATACCGTGAGGGAAAAAGAAAATATTTTTATATAGTTAAAGTGCTTAAAAAAAATAATATCAGGAACACCCATTGTGTTTAGCATCTGAAACAATGTCTAATTTTTTTTTTTTTTTGTACAATTGAAGATCATCTTGACAATGTCACTTATCTAATTAAACACAGTTAATGAATTGGTTTTCAAATGGCATCCTATCTCCCCATGGTATGAAGTATTTGTCTTAATTTACCTAAGACCTTCACGCTGAAAGAGGAATCTCTGATACGTTTCCAGGTCAGTTAGGCCAGGAGATGTCGCTGTAAAGCTACAAGAGGTTATCTATCACCCCTCCGAGGTGAAACGCAGCACACTTGAAGTACAGGTGGCCTGTGAAGAGCAAGAATATGAAGAAACTGAAAATGTTTTTCTAAACAGCAGAGGAGCTTGACTTCAAATCCCATATGCCAGGGAAGAAAGATTGAAATCTGGTTCTGAGGAGTGTGACTATTTTTGTAAATGGCTCAGACTTGAACAATGCCAAAAGCAAAGAAAGCTGGGATGCAAACTTTGCAGTGTGGTACTACTTCTGCAATTAAAAAAACCATATGATTCTTTGCACATACTGGGCTCTTCTTCCCAAAACGACAAAAATAATGACTTCATGGCTTCCTATATTGGATGGGGGGGAAGATGTGCTGGAGCAGCCAAAATGCAGTAAGGCCTGGACTGCATACAGCCTTAAGGTGAAACAGAAAGGAAAGAGTTTTACCTAAACAGACATAATTGATTCTATTTCTAATGAAGGAAATACAACTGGAAATTAATGACCTCCTAAAAACATTCAGAAAGATTGGGGCAGGGGGGAGGTAAAAATTGAAAAAAGGCGTAGAATCAGTAGACAGAACCATATTTTCAGATTTTTATGTGTTTCCAGGAATTATGTTTATATGTAAACATAGAGGCCTTACTGATTGTCAGCAGTTACACGTTCTTTCTTCACTTGTAATGCTTATTCCAGCTGCAAAGGGGTGTACCCAGCAATCATAAGTACATAAGAAAGCTGGCAGAACTGTGCTGCTTAATGACTTCCTGGTGCCTATGCCACCACTGCATTCATTTTTTCTGCTATGCCACTAAAATCACAATGGGTGCAGATGACATATTTTAATACATGTAACATCATTAGAAATGTTTCACTTAACATCTATTGCTGTATTAATCTGTAATAGTGGTGCAGTTAATGAAGAGAATGTTTTTTATGAGATGTAGAAGTATCTGATTTTGTCTGTAACTACACTAAATGTGTAGGTTCCTAAGGACAGGGACTTCCATTTCTTTTTTTTTATTTATCAGTCCAAGGCTAAACACAAGATAACTAAGAACATGTAGCAAACACATAACAAAAAGGTTCTGTACTATAAATAAGAGATTGAGGAAAGTCCTGAAAAGGAAGAAACGGTTTGTCCTTCCTACCACGACCTGTGTTTCTGACCTCATGAATGCTGCATATGATCATGATGTAGAATACATATTCATACAGACCTAAACAGATAATTCTCTGTTCAATTCCCCAGGTGAAAAATCTTTTAAAAATGCTATGAATGTACAACAGTTAGGCAGAATTCCCACTTGGTTCAAGTCAGGCAGCCATTCTAATCAAGTACATGGAAACAAGAGCAGGTGGCTAGGTCTACAAGGTGATGGTATTTCAAACCGACTTATATCCATGCCGCCAGCTACTTTATAAAAATTAGTATTCTAAGACCTTTTACAATTGTGAATTCTCCACAAAATAGTTTTCAGAATGTTAATTTATCCTTTGAGTATGGAACAAAAAATTAATCACCTGAAGTTTTTAAAATCACTTCTATTTTTTAAACTAAGTACAAACTTCTCATAATTTAGGCTTTCAAAATACCCTAATATAATGTTGATTGGTTGTGTAGTATTTTGAGTCACCTTCAACATCGGAAATTTTACAGAAAAGCACCCAAAACTAGATACAGCTCTCGTTTTGGTACCTTGCTCTGATAATGGCAAAATAAATGTCCTACCTAAGCCCTTTATTATTCACTAGAAAATAACAAGTCATCTCTATGATGCTGGCTGTTCATCACGGTTCTGCAGCCTGTGGTGCTTGGTTTTGATTAAGCCTTTCATGCTATAATAAATAGCTATAGCTATATTGCTATGGCAATTTCAGTATAATAAGAATACATGCTACAGTAAGAGAGAAAACCTCACCTCACCTCTTTTATTTCGTATGGGTTTGGGGTTTTTTGAGGGGGTGTGTGTATGCTTTCTGCCTTTGAAGTTGCAAAGCTCTTTTCTTACTTTGAGAAGGCTTTGTTCCTACCACCACCTATATTGAGGCCACAATAATTATTTTGTTGACTTGGCCTTTAGCTAGTCCTTTCCTTTGTCCCATTGCCAAGTTTACCTAAGGCTGTATTCTTCCAGACAGACATTAGTTCTGATACCATCCACATGTTCTTCTTGAACCAACAGTTTCCCTGTTGGTGAGGATGCAAAGTCCAGACCATAGAAAACAGGTACCTATTGTATGTGTTGTATAGAGAATGATACAGTATTTTTTCTGATAGTACAGCAAATACCTGAATAGATGTTTTATCAAAATTTAAAAGCACATAAATATTGCATCTGCCTGTGTGAATTACTTAAACAAAAATCAATCAACCAAAACAGCAGACAGAAAAAGAGTGCTGACCAAGGGGAACAAAGAAAGCATCAGACCAACCTGGTTTTCATCTTTGCTGATTCCCTTTCAGTTACAGGGTTCAAACAGCTCTGCTAGAGGCGTGCTGCTCAGTCTGTGATTCATGGGACTCTAGCAGTCCGTAAACAGTTTGCATTGAAAGATGGTCCATACAGCAATTATTGGCTTCTGGTTGAATCTGGTAATTGGGGAGATATTCAGGAATCATATTTTTATATGACAAATATTTTTAACTCAAACACTTGTAGTCATTACAACAAATTTATGATTTTGTAAAACAATAACTATTAGTTTTTCCTAATGCTATATCCTTAATTATTACAATTCTTCTCCTCCCCTCCTGCCACTACCAAAAAATACAGATACACAAGCAGGCCTTTTTATATTTTTTTTTCCTAAAACCTCAGCTGTTTTTTTCCAAAAAATGTACTGCTGTATTTTCCATTTAACATATTTATGTGTTCAGATACATCTCCACTGACTCCAGCATGGTCTGCTGGACCAGCAGATAGACAGTGGTCTTTAGGAAGAGCTAAACGGCACTCCACATCAGGAGAGACATGTCCTTATTAGGGTTCATCAGTTATTGCTCAAATGAAAATATATTCTTGCAATGAAAAAAGCTGGCATTTGAAACAGATGCAATTAATTATAGAAGAACCAGAATCAGGAGAAATTAAATCTTAGTTCAACTATATTTTTTGGAAGTTATATGTATCAAATAATTCTGAGTTGCGTAGAAATGAAAAGGCACTTGCAAGAGTGGAAGTATTTAAGAAGCTTCATAGCAAAAGATAATTCTGGAGATTTGTCTAATGAATCTTTGTTGTTCTGCTAAATTAAAAGCTAAGTGGCTAACTAAATATTTATAAGCTTCTGAGATGGAAGTGACTCAGGATGTCTACACTGGAGCATGCTTCTGAGTTCTGACTCATGTATTTGAGGGCGGATTTTAGCTGAACCTGCCTTGAAAGTATGTGATGCTATATGGTACAAAGCTATATTCCTTACATTTTGAACCCATATTCAGCGCTGAAGCTGACTGGATGAAAAGGGAGATAACCTCAGAGCCTGCAGCGTGCTACCATCTGTAGATGATCTAGGAAATGGCTTCTAACATATTGCTGGGGAATTTGTCTATCCTCCTTGAATTCTTCTATGGAAGCTCTTTCCTTCCTTGCTGCCTGCCTGTCTGCCTTCCTGCCCATCAACGTAATAGTTGAGATAATTGTGATTTGTGTTCTCCATTCTCTTCCCCCAAAGCCAGAAGGATTAATCATGGGTCCACTGGATAAGCTTCTTGCAAGTCAATGGTTTATTCAGCAGAACAGACACTTGCTCAGACTTCTAGTGTCACTTCAATTTCTGTATTGCAGAAGGCAGTGTGACTCTAGAGGTAATTTGTTACATGCTTTCCAGTAATTCAATTGCCAATGTGTAGCCTTGCACATCTGGTGTATATTAACCATGCCACGGTGGTAAGACCACATCATCTCGTGGATCCAGGTGACTGACACTGAGCCCAAAAACAATGAGATTACCAATAGCACAAATGCCAATAAATTGACAGAAATAAGTGAACATAAGAGTATAAGAAAATACATACCAGAAACAGTAGAACACCACCGAATTCAGTGTCTTGCCTCAGTGGCCAAGAGAGGATACCTAAAGCAGAGTACAAGAATAAAGCAAACATTTCAGAATACTTTCTTTACCTCCAGGGACCTATCTCACAGACAGCCAGAGGTGATTTTTATATTTAATAGCTCATGATGCATTTTTGTTTCATTACTCTATCCTGCTGCTTTTTCAACTAAGTTTCCAGCATCCATACTCCCATATTAGATCACATTGTTGGGGCAAAGAGGAGGAGGAGGAGGGAAAAGAGGTTAATGAAATGCCATCTGTCTGGCTTCAGTTGAAAAAGGAAACCACTCCACTTGCATGCAATACCCTTCATAACAGTAATTGTCGTGGTCATGATTCTGAAACCCTACTCTAATCAAAATGGCAGTTGGCACTTAAGGGGCTGTGACTTAACTGCATGGTTCTAAAATGCTTCTTTTTGCAGTCTGCCCTGCAGTTGACAGAGACACTAACCTTAAACACAAGCCATTTGAACCTTCACTTCCATTCCCTGTCTTTCTTGAAGTTCAGCCACCTGTTTCTCTCCTGTTCTCCTGCTGTGCTGATGACTGCAAATAAACTTGCCACATGTAAGATTCAGTCTTGACAGGCTCTGTGGTCCATAGTGGTAGGAAGTTCACCATCCAGTGCCTCACACTGGAGGACACACTCTCCAGCCCACTTTCCATCACTCGGCCCTTTCTTACAGATCTGCTTGAAGTGATCCGTTTGCTCCCTATCTGCTGCTGCATGCCCAGCTGTCCTGGGAAAAGTTCCTGCAAGTTAGTGTTTCTCAAACTTCAGATGAATGAAAAGTTCTGTGAAAAAAAAGAAAACAGGGATTAACCAGAAATCCAAGGTGCTTTTCTGGCAGCAAGCAGCTTGATGTACTGCAGAAAATATACCATGCCAAAAAAAAAAAAAAAGAGAGAGAGAGAAAAAAAAAAAGCTAAGCATTAAAGGTAGGTTTATGGATCAGCAGTAGTTTCCAAGACACAGGCGGCCTGTGGGAAGTAAGACCTTAAAAGAGCCTGAAAGTAGAGGTATAAGGGATGACCTGGAATGCGACCTGGTTGCACTCTTCACGAGGAGGGCAGTGAGCAGACAGGAGTGCGGTTCCCAACAGCCTCTCCCACAGAGCAGGGAGGAGTTTCACAGCTGAAGTTCAAGTATTGAAGAGGGGCTCCGAGCTACACCATGCTAAAACCCTCACTGCAGGCATTGTGTATTATTAGCAAGCTGTAAGTTACAGATGGCTAAAACTCCTTCCACAAGAAAGCCTCCATTTCAGACGTGCTTTTATATTACTGTATGTTAAGCACATAAAATAACTGTTAAAGCAACTGCCAATTTAAAAATCTGTTTTTTGAATAAATGCAGTCTGGCTGCTTTTTACAAGGCATTGTTTTTATTGTGACCACAAAGACTTTTAATTCCCTATACCTACAATTTTATCTTTTGAATTACACTTTTATAGTTTGTTCACTCTGTAGTCAGACAGCTTAATTTGTAACTTGTATAGATTTTCTGCCCAGCAACAACAAGAGGAAAACATTCAAAAGAAAAAGATGTTGGACCAGACAAAGCACATTAACTGGCACAGTGACTCAGGGGCAAATACGCTGCTGGAAACAATTTTAGGTTTTTAATTGCCTCGTTTTCAATCTCAGAGGTTCCAAAACCGTAGGAACAGGAAGGGGCAACGAGATCTGAAAGGACTGGACAAGACGATACAGAACTGCACGTACTTTTCCATCCCAAAGTGCCAGGGTGCGGTTTGGAAACATGGAGCCAGGATAAACCATTATACGCTTTGCTAATTCGAGTGACCTCACAGCGCAAGCATGCAGGACAACCTCTGACAAAAGACGTTGTAGTTTATATAGGTTGCTTTCTGAATCCAGCTCTCCAAGTGTGTGAGAAGACCTGAGCGATCAGCATCTGTTTAACTAAGGACTCAAAGATGTTAAAGATCTTTTCCGATCTAAATGATTCTACGGTAACCACTAACAGAGGCCTGCTACATCGAGCACCTCTAAGGCCTAGCGTCCTATTTGGGAGCGTAAGGACTAAACGCACGGATTGTTGCTGCCCAAGCGCTGGAGCACCTCCATGGCAGCAGGCTGGGCTGGCTCCCCAGGCTCGCCCCTGAGGGCTGCCGGGCACCCCGGCTTCGCCCAGCCTGCGGGCAGGGCCAGGACGGGGCTGGCCCACTGCTGCTGCCCGGGCTTGG
>JAVJGI010000003.1:24069302-24098892 GCA_035590275.1 Ibycter americanus | reverse complement strand
CCGGCGGTGCTGCCCCCCTGGGCCCTGTGCCCCCCCGGGCGCATCGTCTGCCTCGGTGGGCGGCGGGTGAGGTTTGGAGCAGCTCCATGTAATCGCCCTGTTATCCGTGGGGCCTGGCCCAGCACCCAGGGGCCCAGCACCCAGGGGCCCAGCACCCAGGGGCCCCCTCAGCCGGGCACTGGCACCCGTCGCGGCTCTTCCCGGCACGCGTAAGCAAAAGGCATGGGACAGATGGTGTAAGCATCTTAAAAACAAACGTGCCCCAGCCAGGAAATGATGTGGTAAGGAAAGGAAATTTGTTTTTAGGAAACATAAACAAACAACTGTGTCTAAAAATAGTCCTAATCAGCTTTGAGTTAATGTTAAAATGTAGCGATGGTTACGTGGTGTCGCTTAAAGGCAAAGTGGAAGCCTTCCACTTACACATTGAGAAGTCCAGGCTTCCAGGTAACTGTAACAGTGACTTTGTTACAGAGTTTTTAATGCATGTTACAGCATAGTTACATAGTCAACATAGTAACACAATGTGATACACATCATATACATAGGCACAGTTACAGCCTCACTCGCCATAATGCCTGTTACCGTTATGTATTATTAACGCTAAGCCTAAACCGTGTGTGTTTGGGATTTATTGCTCTGCTGTAAGTGGAGATAATATTCATGAGATAAATCATAGAGCCATTCAACAATGTAAACTTCATGTATCATTCTTCTGCTTGGTTGCCCTCTCTCCTTTCCCATCCTTTCCCTTCCCAGCCCACGTTCCCTTCCTCTGAGAAGATGGAGATGTGCCTCTGCTTGTAATGGTTCCTTTTTTTCTCCTTTAATTCAAATTACTGGGGGGATGGGAGGAGAAATGCAAAGAATACTTAATCAAAATCTTGTTAGGCAAGCTGTATCAATCACATTTGGTGAATTATCTTAAAATGTTACAGATTTATTCTCTTTTCATAATCCTTATAGACTGTCCCTTACCAAGGATGACAACAGCTCAATAAAGCATCCATCAAAACCAAATTAAACATAATGTTTTGTATACTACTCAAGGCTGTGGTCTTGCCAGCACTTAAAGACATACTTAATTTCCAGCCTGTTAGCGGTAAAAGTATGGCCCAGATTGTTAGTAATTATATCAATGTCTGGGTGTTAACACTTCAGGTGTAAGATTATGACTGACCTAAGTTTGTGATAAAGTACGAAGATAAATGTGTATTGTGTCTTCAGTAATTTCCCAGTGTATGTCAACAACAATGGGAAGACAAGACAGCCAACAAAGAATACTGTTGAATACCCAGAGGGTGTTCTTAATTGGTCAGTGAATAAAACAACATGTATTTTTCTTGGTAGTTGGCTTTGGGGTTTCTTTTAACGCTTTTTGAACTTTATTGACATAGTTACAGTATGCTTATCACGTTTCAGGATAATGCTGCAAGTTTCTCCTTTTAAAAAGGAGTGTGCGATTTTGACTTGTAGGTGTTTCAAGTGCTTTAGAAGTGTGTACTTACTTTAGGATGATGTGTACCCCTTAGTAACGACATTGTTTATCATACTGTGTGCAAGTCTGACATTTGAATACCCCATTGTCACAAAGTAGAGCTGTATTTCTTGACAAGAGTAAGGTTCTTAGGAGGAGATGGTGTATTTAGCTGTGGAAGAGGTTGATGTAAGAGTTCAGTTACAAATACTATGTACAAAATCTGGGTTCTGAATAATTTTTATGGAATTTTCTGTCTGCCATCGAGATTGGAGTCACGGTAGCTAGATCAGCTAGCTATGCATGAGATGAGAGATGAAAAAATTCTCAGTAAAATAGTTCAAAGTTCTGTCAAGCCTACTTTCTGTGTTTTCCATTGGAAGTGTTAACAGAAAGAATGCATTTTATAGAGGGCATTTTCATAAAAAGACACATTGCCCAATATGTATTGCATAGAGTAGACTCTTCCTCTGGCAACAAGTTGAAAGTTGTGAAAGTTGCAGAAATCTTAACCTCAGAAGTTTGAATAAAGACATTTTAGAGGTAAAGTTTTTCAGTGTCATTCCTGACAGCAATTTAACTGTAGTTAACATGGAGATTGCTTCAGACATGGAGTAGTGAAAAGGGACTGGTCTGTAGGATGCAGATTGCTTGAGCCAGTGAGCTCCCACATGATTCAAATGTCTGAAATCAAGAATGCTTGCTGTATATACAAGACTTATTAAAAGAAAAACAACATATGTTGTCAGATGGCTAGTTTAATATCTTTTTTTTAGGAAGATATATCTTAAAAGATAGGAGATGTCTTTAAATACCTGTTATTCCAGCAGCCTGGTCAAAGCTATTTCATTTCCTCGAGAAAAAAGTAGAGTTCCATACATACCCTGAAATACTCGTTTAAGCACAAAATCTTCAGAGTTGGTTACTTTGACAAGCATTCAGCTGGGTAACACGTGGCACTTGTTGGCAGGTCTGCAATTTGACTGTTAAGTAGGCATTAAGTTTTACTTAATTACATTGGCCACGTTCCACTGTGCACAGTTTTATTCTGCCCATGTGAGGTTTTGTTTATCTTTGTGTTGCGATTAACAGCACTTGCATAGCACCTTAGTGCTTCGTCCTCTGCTCTAGAAATGTTAATGCATATAGATACTGCTCTTATGAATAGAGAAAACAATTCTTAGGCAAATGTCTCACTGCAAATTGATGGCTGAGGTGGCTCAATGTCGTGTAAATGCCATTAATGGCACGTACTTTCCTTGTTGACTTTTTTTTTCCCCTCTTGAATCACTGGATTCAAGCTTTGAGATTCTCCTGATGAAGATCATCTACTAATCAGTATTAACTGTTGTAGCCTACAGTTCTGTTGTGTCTTGGTTTGGGCTCTGCTGGAAGGAAAATGTGCAACAGCTGCATTGCTGCTTCCTGTGCTACAGCTTTTTGTGAATCGAGTATGGAAAGGAACTTCAGAAATGACAAAGCAATGATTTTACAGTAATGCAGATTATAAGCCAGCTTGCCTGTTTGTATTTATTTTCTCACAAATGCTAGTAAAGCTAAGTGGGATGATAACGAAGGAGAATGGCTAAGTAACTTCCTTGAAAGTGAGTGGTATCAGATGATAGAGGAGGAAGAAACAAAGATGGGGGCCCCCTGAAAAGTAAGAATTAAAAATAGTAGACTCACTTGTGATTAAAACAAGTATCGCTGTCATCTGAACATCTGATTTACATTTTTGGAGGTGGGAAGAGAAAAAGTCTAAACAACTGGTCTGGGGTTAGAAGAGGACTGAAGCTGCCATGTTTTGGCTTCAAAATACTGTACGTTGCTCCTTTGACAAGTGTTTTAGAACTTTGTATGTTTACAGCATTTGCTCAGAAAAATTAGTGATGGCTGAAAAGAAAGGAGGAAGAAAACATACTTCTGTTTTTCGAGGATATGTATAGGACAAAAAATTATCTGTCAATCTTTTTCTGTAAAGAAAAGGTAATGTCTTGTGGCTAGCACACAGCCAAGGTAATCCAGAAGAACTGGTTTCTCTGCATGGCTCTGCCACAGTCTCTTTTAAGAGACCACAGGCAATCCATGTACTGGTCATCAGTGCAAGAGTCGGACAATTTTATGTTTATTAGTCACTGAAGAAAATATAGATGGAGTCCTAAGAGCAAACCCTAAGACCCTAACGTGTTTGTTTCCCTCCTACCCACTCTCACCCAGTGATCTGTCAAATCACACTAATTTGTGTGCTTTTTCTCTGTCCTACTGCATGTTGATTCATTTTAGCAATGTATAAAATTTTCAGCAGAATGGATGAGGAGTACCCACTCCCCTGCTACGGAACATCTTTTAGTCTTAAGTCCTGAGAGTCAACAGGGAAAGGAAAAAGATAATCTGGTGATTCAGCCCGAGCTTTGATGTGCTCAGACCATCTTCAGAGAAGATAACACTAATGCAGTTATAGTGTCCTTATAACATGAGGAGTGGTGTAAGGAATGGAACGTGGGTTGACGGTGTCATTTTTGACATAGCCTCTCAGCTTGAAAAACAGGCTGCATGTGACAAATGTGCTTAAATTTCTTCTTTTCCTTATCTGAAAACTGTATAAACTGTTAGGCTTTGGAAGTCTTCTGTGGAGGATGGTGTTCGGAAAAACTAAGTTCTTACTTCTAAGAGCAAAGAAATAAACTAGATATTCATTTTATTGAAATCAAGGAATTTTGATGACCCCTTTAAAACAGAGGAGTATAAATCCTTGTAATGTATTTGTCTGCACGTGAAATAACTTGTTAGTGATAGTCATCATTTACTCTTCTGATTTTCCAGAAACCTTGTTTACTTTCCAGTGTGTGGAAGGAAATCATCCT
The DNA here is from genome assembly GCA_035590275.1 of Ibycter americanus. NCBI lineage: Eukaryota > Metazoa > Chordata > Aves > Falconiformes > Falconidae > Ibycter > Ibycter americanus. The sequence continues at coordinate 24,094,551 of JAVJGI010000003.1, read as the reverse complement.
GTCTTGGGTCGTACCTACCTTCTTGCAACTGAGTTGCAAAGGGGAAAAAAAAAAAAAAAAAGAGTGAAATTTCAAACTGCAAATACGCTCTGGCCTTTTGACATCCATTGAGTGGTTCCAGGAGTAAGAGAACCTGAATAAGTCATACTTAGGTAGAGATGAGAGGGAAAAGCAAGTTCATGGGCACACTAGTTTTAATAGTTCAGTTCTGATGGTTTTATTTTTAATGTATACAGGCCTCTTGGCTGCTGCAGACCCAGTTGGAGGCTGAATTAATTGGGAACTACATCACTGTATTGAAGGAAGTTCAGAATGCACTGTGCTATACTTAATTTGGGAGATAATGGTAAAAAAATAATTTGATTAGGGTTTTCCTTTCACTTCAGTGGTTCTGAAAGGTCCCTGCATTTGAAAATCTGTGTTGTTTTATGAATTCATATAAGACAGAATTTTTATAGACATGCTTGAGAATTATTCTTAAAACATTTAAAATGTCAGTGCATTTCTATTAAGTAGGTAGGCTGAGCACTGCTTTTCCTGTCTTCCTGTAGGTGGAGTTCTTCTGTCTAGATAAATAGAAAACTGGGTTTGATTTTATTTTTAATGGCATTCTTCCAGAGTTTGTAAATTATCAGGGATCATAAATCTCTAAATTTTAGGTGCTGTCTAGTGACAACATGCATTTTTTGATACATAAAATGAAGGTAGATGCAAGGGTCTAAAACAAAATCTAGAGCATAAGTATTTGGAAGCTTGACACTATCCTATTTTTTTATTAATTGAAAACAGTTTAGTTATAGAATTTTAATTGAGAAAACATTTTACAACATTCCAGTAATACATTGCCTGAGATGTTTCCTGATTCTTTCTGTCTTTCCTATAAAAGACTTTAAATATCGGGAAGTTTTCGTATGCTTTTTAAGGCTGTCATGTGTTTTAAAGCTTTGTATTTTATTGAGAACTACCCCTTGATTCATTTGTATAATCTTTTTCTAAATGTGAGAGGAGGTGTAAAGTGCCTGGGTTTTGGCTAGTATTACAGCTGAACATAAAGATCAGTTGAACTGCGTCTTTAAAGAGTTGTGCTTAGGATACTGAAATTTTCAGTGATTTTGTTGATTTTACTGTATGATGACTTTTTTCTGTCAGTCATCTGTTTTAGTATTTTAACAGAAGCCTGGCTCAGTAAATAAAGGGATGAAAATAGGATGAAAAATGGGGATTAAATTGCAGGGGAAACTGTCTCAGAATGAGCTCAGGAAAACTGTGACAGTCTCTCACAGGGAAGCTTTTTTTTGTTTGGGGTTTTAGGAAACTATCCCACAGAAAAGAACAAAGCAATAGATAGTGAGGAGCAATTAAAAAACAAAAAAATCTGGTGCTGGCCACTTCCTGTGTAGAGCATCGCATGACCTAGCCGAATCATAAATATTTTAGGAAGAATAAAAACCTAGCAGAGAGGAGTTACTCATATCTGCGTTATCTGTAGCTTCTCTGAGTGTTTTACTGTCTGTGCTGTGAACAACAACATTTGCCTTGTGAATTGTTCCACATTTAACTTGCTGGTAGGAAATACCAGAAAAGCATTATTTTGAAACACAGTTGCTATATGTAGCCGTCAGACTCCATGGTACCTTAGCAGGTGTGCCGTACGGTAAACGGTACACAGTCGCTCATTCATTTTAAACGCATTGTAACTCATTTTGTTGCTATTAAACCAAAACTGTTTTGGTACCAAATTTGGTAGCATCATCAGTGATTTACAATTACTGGTACAACTGTACCATATAAGGGGACATCAAACCACAGTATATAAATTATGTGTATATATGCACTGTCAGTTAGTGAATAGTTTTCCATGACTTATCTGATGTTTTGTACAGATTTTTAAAATTTAAAAAGAAATTGAACAGAAGAGTTAGGAGTTAATGTAATCCATATGAGGACTGTTAAGATCATCTGGCTTGATTTGAGCACATGTTTTTCAAACTGACTGGTGAGTGTGACAGCAGATTTTTGCATACATAAGAGCAACATAGACTTTAAAAAAGTATCTCAGTAATCTCAGAACTAATAAACTACGGAGTCTTTTGGTCATTTGGATATCTCGTATCTGTATTAATCTCCTTAAAATTGTCCTCAGATAGGAAAAACAACAATCTCCTTTAGGAGGATAATTCATTAACCAGTTGATTTTGAAAGTTAGCTGTGCAAACTGTTGAAAATTAACAGCTCTCACCATCTGAAGTTTTTAATCTGGTGTAACAACATCTATCTGACCTTGCATTTCCACTTAATATGCTTCTTGTGTTACTAGATTATACATCTTAAAAGCAGTAATGGAGGTTCTATGTTTATTGACCTTTAGAAACATTATGTCTTTAAATAGAATCTTTGAATTCTATGTATTTCTGTAAATCAGCAATCTGTTTTATGGCTTCTGTAATCTATTTCTTTGGCCAGCATGAGAAGAATAGGTACAGAAAAGGTACGGCCAGTCTGAAAAGATGTCCTAGCGTTTCCCTGTTATTGATCTACAAGGAGCAGGGGGATTTGGAGAATTAAGCCTTACTGCTTAAAATAACTCTTACAGAAAGGAATTTGGAGAAAGTTTGTATGAGTCAGTGTAATATCCCAAATGCTTGTTTCAGCTATATTTTTGTGAAGCAGGAACAGAAGGGTCTTCCTTTCCTGCTTACAAATATTAAGTCTTAATTTTACATAATTGAAAATGCCCATCTCCGTCCTTCTGTCTTATACATCTTTGAATTCTGCTACCTCTCTGCAAGTTGGTAAATGGACAGAATTTGTGAATGTGTGCAGATTAAGGGTTCCCTTGTAAAACAGCTGTTTTGATGTTTGTGTACTTCATCCTGGTGTGCTTCATACTGATGTTCCCAGTCTCTAGATTGGAAGAATCTCTTCAATGGCACTCTGAAGTTTAAGTCATTTTGTAGTCATGCAGTGCTACTGAAATTTTCTAGCCAAATCTTTCAACTTTTTTTCAGCATGGTTTTTCTCCTCTTTCGTAGGAAATTCAAACTGCTTTGTATTCTGTCAGTATGCCTACATTGTTGTAATTTCATACATACTCATTCCTCACACTGTTGTTTTTCTTTGCTCTCAGCTTCACAACTGTTTTCATCCAAGCTTGTATGCTTTAAGCAGCTTTCCGTGTGCCCAGTGCTTTCCTCTTAGTTCCCCTTTAGTTTTCTCTTTTTACAGAGCTGTTAAAGGAGTTCATAGTTGTTACCTTCAGGTCATCTAACTAAGGAATTCCTGCTTTTTTGCTTTATGTAGACAGACAGTTCTTGGGAAAAATGACTTGACCTATTTTCACATCTTCTACATTTTATTTGTTATTTATATATTGCCGTAAAATGAGGACCTTGCAATATCTGATTTTGGATCCCAAATGAGTGATTTTCTCATGTGTTTAAAATGGTATTAATTTTGGACTTTTACTGTTGTAGGAGGTCGGTGAGCCATTCAAAGAAGAGAAGGCTGTTGCTAAATATTTACGTTTCAACTGTCCAACAAAATCCACCAACATGATGGGCCACAGAGTTGATTATTTTATTGGTAGGGTTACTTTTAATTAGAAAATGAAATTTTCTTCTAACATTGTATTTGGGGGTGGGGGTGGGGTGGTGCTGCTTTGGTGTTATTATTAGTGCTTTACCTAACAAGTACTGATCTTGTAGTTTGGTTTTGAAAACTTACCTAGGCATTAGATAGCCATAAAATTACTCTAATCAGCCTGACGAAAATATAGTAAACTTTTCGCTCTGTGATTTAAAGGGGTGTAGTTGTCAAGAGTAATGTATTTCAGAATAGTGGCTAGTCTTACTTTTAAAGATTGGGAGGATATGGAACATCACCAGAACTGACTGGCTGGTTGGTGTGGTTCAAGGAATATAGACTAAATGTTAAAATAAATGTCATTAATTTTAATGAATTTTCAATTCCATTTTCCCCTCTAGCCTCAAAAGCTGTGGATTGCCTCCTGGATTCTAAATGGGCCAAGGCAAAGAAAGGAGAAGAGGCTTTATTTACAACCCGAGAGTCTGTAGTTGATTACTGCAACAGGTACAACCTAGCTGAATTCATCAATTTTATTAATACAGTTGTCAAGGTGTCTTAGTTATTTAGGAACCAACTTCACTTAGCCTGCGCACATTCTAAAACATTTGGGGTTGTATGTAAAAGTAGTTATTGTATTTTTATTGCTGTGTTTGAGGGTGAAAACAAAGTAGTTTTGTCATCTTTGTTCTCAAAACTCTCTCATGCTTTTATTATGCTGCTTGGGGCAGCAAGATGAACAAAATTATTTTCCTAAATTTTGTAGTTGTTTTAAGTTAGTAGGGTCAGAGCTGTCAAATATTTCCTTCCCATGGATCTAGTCTGCTATCATGGCAGGAGCTGGACCTTGACGTTCAATTTATGCCTCTCAGGTGGTACGTCCCTGCTGCTTGGTGCACTCTTAAGTGCTTAGTTAGATGAATGGCATATTCTGACTATGACTTATTCAGGGCAGACATATAGGGTTAAAAGGACTAAAGGACTGCCTACACTTGGGGAAATGAAGAATATTGGTAATATTTAGTGTTTTTTTTTTTTTTTTTTTCCTGGCCTATTTTAGTTAGCCATCCAGCAAGGTGAGATTCTTGCCCTCAGTTCCAGCGCTGAGACAGGGCTGATTCTGTGTTTGAACTTCAATCCTTTTGCTGATTTCTTCAAGAAAGTTTAGAAAAAAGTATTATTTTAATGCAAGCAGAAAAATAAGTTTTCCTTTCCAAAGTCTTTGGACTGAGGTAGGAGTCTGTGTGCTTGTTCTTCAGTTGCTAAAGCATCAGATGAGACAACAGTTGGTTAAGTCGTTCAGCTCCAGCATTGTAAAGAATGCCTGTGTAGTGTACAAAGAAAATCAGTTCAACCCTCTGTTCTCTGGCACTGATTTTTATCACCAGTATCTTTTCATGACCTGATGATCCATTTGGCGCCATACCATGTCTGCAGTTCAGTTTCTCTTGCTAGCTCCTATATTGCTAATCACTCTAAGGCCACCTTTGGTCACTGAAGCTGTTTTCGGAGTTTTAAACATTAGCACTGTCTACTTTCTTTGCCTTTTGGAAAGGGTGGAAGAATATCTCAATACAGAAATAATCTCTTCAGTATAAGAGGCTGCTTAGGCTCTTACTCATATTAAAAACAAGTACCTTAACTATCTTGGTGTGGCTATTGCTTGTTTTACTCGTCCTATCAAACAAAAACCAAGTATCAGATCCTGTTCCTTCATCCTGTGTCAACTGCATCGATGAGTTGCATATTTAAAACAGGTTACTAACTGAATTCATAACATTGTTCCAGTACATAACATCTCCCAGTACACTTCTATATTGATCTAAGTTCAGTACGTTTTCTTTTGAGGGGTTTTGTTCACAAATAAGCTGCATCAATAATGCTTTGTTCAGCAGTTCTATAGAGGGTTAACAAGTCGGGAATCAGCAAGCAATGGGGACTTGTTAGTTATGTCAGGGTCTGTCTGGCTTCAGGACCTGGCTGTTGGCCACGCTGGTACCCTGGCTGCATGCTCTGAGCAGTAGATCTTGCACAGTCCTTTCTTTTTATATTCCATCAGAGGCAGGGGTAGCTCCTGCAAGCGAAAGAGCTGTCCTGCAGGCCAGGCCTGTCCATGGGCTGCTCTGTACCTGAGCCCCCTAAACTTCCAGCTGTAAAGAAAAGCTGTTTCTCCCAAATAAGTGATTTTCTGTTGCTAGAAAGAGAATCCATGTCAACAATTGTCCGAAGGAATTTTTTTTTATATATATAAACCCAAACCAACTCTGCATAATAGTCAGCATGCACATAAGTTTAATTGGTAGGATGCCTTCTCTCTCTTTAGCAAGTTTTCCTACTTTAGCAAGCAGTCCAGCATAAGGATTTGGTCTGCAGCAAGAGATGAAAGAAATCAAGGACAAATCAAATTGATTTGATGCATAGGATCAGGATTTTCAGTGTGAACGTGTGCTTGGATTTCACACCCCACTGCTTCCTCTCAGTCTGAAGGGCAGTATTCTGTATGGCTCTTCCTATTCTGAATTCGGCTACGATACTTTCAAGGACATTACTTGTCGGTGACAGCCTTGCGACTACCGAATACTGCTTCCTGGTGCCCAGCTGGCCATATATATACTTGCTATAAGGTATGTTTGTAGCTGAGATGAATGGAACGTTTGCATATGTACCACAGTTTCAACAGGGTGATTTTATTCATTGTGCACCACTTACCAAGGAAACTGATAAGCTATATGCCTGCTTTCTTATTTTTGCTGTGAAATACATTGACATGGACTTGAAAAAAAATATTGGATGGAGTTGCATTAATGGAAACGATAATTAAACTGACCTGGTGGCTTTCTCCATCCTACAATTTCTGTATTCATCTATATCTATGCAAAATGCCACCACAGAAAAGTATGGGGTTTACCCAGTTTTGAACGTATGAACAACCGAAACAAAGCAAGAGGTGAGACACGGGATAATTAGGTGTGGTGTATTTAGTTGTAAATAGAGCAGATGATGGTGACCTCTGCCTTTCAGTCATGCTATCCGTGATTGTATTAGATAGATAATCTAGAGTGGTATCTAGTAATTTAATTGAGTGTAAATGTTATTATCACAGCCATACTTAAATGTATCATTTAACTTTTTTCATCTTAAGACTCCTGAAAAAACAGTTCTTTCATCGAGCATTGAAAGTGATGAAAATGAAACCTGACAAGGATACAAAGAAAGAAAAGGAAAAAGGAGGAAAGACTGAGAGTGGGAAAGAAGAGGAGAAAAGGAGCAAGAAGGAAGGTGGCAAAGATGAAAAAGCTAAGAAAGAGAAAGAAAAGGAAAAGAAAAAAGATGGTGAAAAAGAGGAGTGTAAGAAGGTAAGTCTTGTCTGTAAGAGAAGAGACAAACCTGTAACAGAGAATACATTAACTGATTGTTACGGTTACATTGGCCTAAAAATATAGTTTGCTGTCCTAAAATGTGACATACCTTTTTTTGCCTGTTTCCATCTGTAAAATATGCTGCTTTCTTTTTTCTGTTGGGTTTTTTTTTGTTTGATTTTGTTTTGTTTGGTGTTTTTTTTAAACTTTGGAGTTCGGATTTTGATCTAGATCCAAAAAGAGGCTTCAGCTGGGCCTTTGTATACCTCATCATCTTCTGATGTGGACTGAGTTAATCAAAACCTGCTTCTCTTCAGCTGCAGCGGGCAACGATGCTTTGTACAAGTGTATGTTAGCGTGAAACAACACATACGCATGTGACCTAACATCTAAGAACAGTGCAGCTGCACAAGTGAAACAAAAACAATTTTGCCATGTTTGGTGATAAGAATGTTTGGGATGTAATGTTTGATACTTGGTGCTTGTAGCTCTGTAGTAGGGGGCTTGTTTTGTGTATGACAGCTCCATTACTAATCTGCATAATGCCTAGTTTTCACAGACTTCTGATTTACTTTCTTTAAAGTTCAAGCTACTATTACGGTACAAGTTTTCATGTGTATTTTCATGTTTTCATTTCTGATTTATTAGCAGAACAGAATTCCAAAATTGAAATGTTAGGAACCTGCAGGAGAAACTTGATGAGGGGACGTGTTTTTTCTTCTATGTGCAGTGGTATGAATCCAGTGAGAGTTAGTAGGGTAGTGTTCTAAAGTTACTCCCACTCAGACACTCCTAAGTGAAATGATGGCACATTTAGTGAGAGGTATAGTCTTCGTGTACGAGGGTCTAGATCTCAGAAGAAAGCTACGTGGCTAATAAAGAATTAGAAACAAAACTATCTTACGTCCAGTCTAAACACAGAAGCCAGTATAAGATTACTGAACGCTTGAGGTATGCTGATTATGCTAAAATACTGATTGTGGTAGCTATGAACTCCTCTGATTCCCTGGCATCTGGAGAGTTACATTATTAAATGTAGTATTAATTTTTAAACTAATCATTACTTATTGAACTGACATTTTAGTGGTTTATGTAAGCCAGTGGGTAATAACTTGAACAACAACACAGGACAAAAATCAGAAAGTTAATTTCAAGCAAAGCAGTAAGCAAGGAGAAGGAAAGGGGAGCCAGGGAAGAGGAAGCACAAGATCCAAAAAGCATTGAGGAGGATAGAGAATAAACAGGCAGAAACTGATTCTGAAGGGATGCCCATGTGGTAAATATGGCACCAAGGTACCAAATAATTCTAATAAAGTTAGTTATTATGAAGTGTTGTACCTTGTTCTTGATCTGTGTGCAGACTTTCTGTTAACATTGGCGGAGCTTTGCTATGCATTTGAAGACAAAATGTAATCCTGAAGCCATAGTCTAGTCCTTATACACTAACTAAAAATAAAATTTCTCTTTCCTTACAGTTTTCCTTTATTTTTAAAGTACCCAGTTGGTAATAAATGAGAACAGGAGGAAATGAAGCATCTTCACTTAAAAAAAAAAAAAAAAAAAAAAGTGGACGTGATCTTAGGTTTGTGAAAAGTTATCAGACTCAATATATTGAAATACTAGAAATTAAAACCTCTTGATTTTTTAAATTTTTAAAATATATATAATATGTGTTTGTCGTCAGGACGAGACCCCAGGAACACCCAAGAAAAAGGAGACTAAGAGGAAATTTAAACTTGAGCCACATGAAGACCAAGTTTTCATGGATGGAAATGAGGTAAGATTTACAGGTACCTTCTAACTTTTAGTGTCACTGTACTGTTGTCAGAAAATAGGTTAATTTACTGGATTTCTGCAAACTGCTTCCAGTCATGTTGAAAGAAAAATTAATGGCAGTGTGATGGCTGATCTTGAAGCATGAGATTTTTAGATATTTTCAAGAAGGTTAGAGGGAGATAAATGTAGGCTAGTAACTAAAAAAATCTAAAAGAAAACCTAATTACCAGTAGTTTACGTATTAGTGGCCGTGAGGTGAAATGTTCGTTGTCGGGGTGTAATGGGGTACTGGAGCAGGCTGCCTCCGTGCGCAGAGGCTTTCAAGACCAGACAGGGTAAACCCTTGAGCAACCCGGGTGGGCCTCACAGCTGACCCTGCTTTGAACAGCAGGGTGGACCAGAGACCTCCTGAGGTCCCTTCCAACCCAGATTGTCCTCTGGCTGCTGTCATGCTGAAAAATTTCTAAACAAAACACAAGCCTTTTAGAACATTGTGTTCAATCACAGAAGGGGAAATAAAAAATGTCTGCCACCCAGAGGGTGCCCGACTTTGTGGTCTGAGCAGATGTGTGATGCTTAGGCATTCCTGAATTCTCATCCTGGCTTTACCACTGAAATTGTGGTTTTACATACTTCTCTGTACTTTGCTTTCCTGGAAGGCAGAGAATTTAATTCTTTAACAGCTCTGTAATGTACAGAGTCATATTTGTGCTTTCAACATTTGGGAAAAGTGATAGGTCTTTACTTACAAAAGCAAAATTACACTGTGCTCTGTATTGATGCTGTGTCGCTGTATTGGGATCTCCCCTCAGATTCCTGTATACCTTTGGTTATAAAACAGATGTGGCAGTGAGCTCTGTAAATAAATCACTTGTGCAGAAAACGTACTTTTATGTATCTTTATTTTATTCAGTCTGTTCTTCTACAAGCTGCCTAGCTCTGTTTCATCCCACCTCTTATAGAATCACACCTACCTCTGATCCTCCCTATTGTCTTGTACATGGAGTAACCAGGACGGCTTGTGGCATTCCAAATGAGGGTGCAGTACTGTATGTGCACTATAACTGCATTTACATCTTGGTTTAACATCGTTTACTTTTTTGTTTATTAATGAGCTGACATTTTTTAAGAACTGCAACTCCCAAGAGCTTTTTTTTTTTTCCGTAGCAGCTAATTTAGAGCCTATCCTTATGTATTTACATTAGAGCTGGTGGGTTTTTTTTTTCCTTTTCTTCATTATATTGCGCTTACAAACACCAGATGTTACACTATCTTATTGCCCAGTCACCAGTTATGGTCTTCCATTTGTTGGGCTCACAGAACAGTTAACTGGCAGCGGAGCTACACCTGCGTATGGTCAACTTTCACACCCTGTGAGAAGCAGAATATTAAATACTTGTTGCATCACACTGAAAAACTGTATTGCTGCCTCTAAGGTGTCCTCCTGGTAGTTTGTTTTAACGCACCTGCTATGAGGTTGTTGGTTTCTAGTAATCGGCTTCTTTTCACAGTTAATAGCTAAGATTCCAACTGTTTAGTTTGGTAAGAAAAAAGATTTCCCGTTTTTCCAGTTCAGAAAATCCTGCATTTACCAATAAGTGTTTTTTTTAATAAGGCTGAGCAAATCTGATTCAAATGGATCCGCAGTTCTCACACAACCATTTGGTACTGAGCGTTGGAGCTGTAGGTATTTAGAGAACAGAGGGTACAGTTACACTTACCTGAGGCCATCAAATGGGACTTGAGCGGAATTGAGCGTTTCAGCTGGTTGCTTTGTTCCATACATTGTCTGGTGTCTTCCTCTTAAGTGCATCTCTTCAAAGCTAGAAGTACTTTTTGTTTCCACTTGATGGATCTGAGGAACTTTTTATCTTTTTACAAGTTTTTTGGCTTCATGCTGAACAACATTAATGACTAAAGATGAAAACATACCTTGATTTGGTGATATTTCTGAATCTTTCACTTCCCCGTCAGTTTTACTGTCTGGTTGTTTTTCTCAGGATTTTATGTCGCCTATAAATTACTCTGGGTAGAACATCTTTCATGAAGTAATTCTTTGAGAGATCCAGTCTGAGATTTCCACTGTTCCTCTTCCCCTCGCAGCTGGAAGCCCCAGCAGCGCAGTGTCCTTAGGCCTCCCGCCATGAGGCTCAGAGTATAGCTGGCACATAGCTAAGGGAACAGTGTGGGCAGGCAGGCCTGCAGCCCCATGGCTGGCTGTCTCTTCTTGGCACCTCTTTCACTGGGGGAAACCTGTTTCAAGCCCTATTTGACGTGTAACCCTTCCCACAATACGCGATCCCTACCCTGCTCCGCTGCCCTGGCGTGGTACTAACCTCAGCACCGAGTGCTACATCGCGACGGCATGCATTTGGATGAGGGAATAAATGAAATTGTTCATCAGAGAGATTGTTTTCCAAGTGTAAATCAGATTATTTCTGTTGTAGGTGTACGTGTGGATCTATGACCCCGTTCACTTTAAAACTTTTGCCATGGGACTTGTACTTGGTAAGTTAAGAGTAGAAATGGGTGAGCGCATCGTAAATGTAGGCACAGTATCAACAGGCCTGTCTGTCCTTGGGGAAGTTGGTCTTTTTCCTGGACAAAGTTTTGCTCTTCAGTTTCAGCCTGATTTGATACCAATCATATTACATGAATTTTGATCTCAGAGTGGAAGGGGGCTACACATGGTGGAAAGAAAAAGCTGAAATGTGCTTTAGCAGATGTCTGAACTTGCACAAGTTTGCAAGCTGTTTATTTCTGTTGCTTTAAGCTAACAAGTTGTCCAGTAGGCAAATGTGGATTATATAAACATGTGAAAGATATTAAAGGAATTGTTTTAAACTGTGAATGATACCTTTCTGACTCTAAACTTGTGTTTGTATAGGGTAACCCCAATCAGCTAATTTTATTTTTTTTAATCTAAATTATTATTGATGTTAACTGACATTCAGTGAGCTAACAGATTGTTCTTTGTACTGCTGGCCTAACACCCTTGACGTGTACCTTCCAGCTTCCTCACCTGGAGACAACCACCTTTCCTGGGAGTCAGTGTCATCCGCTGGGGCTGTGCTCAGGCCTTTGACAAGTCCTTGGGGCCACCATGATCCCCACCCAGCTCCCTGCGCCCCTTTTCTGCTGCACTGGTAATAGGCAGCTCCCTGCCCACCTTTTTGCTCATGCCCTCTGCTCAGAGGTGCTCTTTGCTCTGCCGCCTAAGCGCAGTGATGTAGAGTTGCTGCGGGTGGCATCTCTCTACCCAGAATGAAAACTGGAGCAGTGAATCTAGACAAGGTTTCAGTCAAGGCCTGAAATACTGTCAGTAACTCACGCTGTGCTGAGCCAATACCTAGAATAAACAGTGAGCCTAGAACGTTTAAACATGTGCCAGGAAAAACTAATTGTCGTTTTCTTATCTTTCTATGCAGTGATTGCTGTTATAGCTGCAACTCTGTTCCCGCTCTGGCCAGCAGAAATGCGTGTTGGTGTTTATTACCTCAGCGTAGGCGCAGGCTGTTTTGTCGCCAGTATTCTTCTTCTTGCCGTTGGTGAGTGTGGTTCATCTCGACTTTATCAGCCGGTGAAGTCTAAAACGGCAGAGACAGCCTGCTGCTTAAACGCTTCCCAGGATGGTGTCAGCAGGAGGCAGGCGGATGCTGCGTATGCATTTCCCTCCTGGCCACTGGGTGTCGGAGTTGTGCCACTGAAAGAAAGAAATCTCAGCTTGTGTCACCTGTTCGTTTTCTTGGGTCATGGAGATTTGTCCACTGCCTCTGTTTTTAAAAAACAAACAAACAACAACAAAAAAAAAAGGGGGAAGGGGGCAAAACAAACCCAAGAACTGTACATGAGGACAGATTCAGTGGTGAAAGTGGCGTCACCAGAATTTTAAAGCTTTCCTTGGCTCACGTTTCTGTCGCAGAGGGGATGAAGAGCTAAATCACAGATAAGATGTGTGGTGAAGGGGGTGGGGGAGATGTGGTAGGAACAAACCATTCCACGATGCTATTGCAGAATGAGAAGTTTCCCCCAAGCTCACCCCTGTCACTGGCTTGGGGTGGCTGTTAGCAGTGGACATCTCTTACACCATAGTTACACATTGTGTATGTTTATAATAAACCCCAACATTTCCCTGGTTTGTTTTTTTTTTTTTAATACAGCTCGCTGTATCCTTTTCCTTATCATCTGGCTCATCACTGGAGGAAGGCATCACTTCTGGTTCCTGCCAAACCTTACAGCAGACGTGGGATTCATTGACTCCTTCAGGCCCCTGTACACACACGAATACAAAGGACCAAAAGCAGACTTAAAGAAAGAGGAAAAATCAGAATCCAAAAAGCAGCAAAAATACGACAGTGAGGAGAAATCAGATAGCGAGAAGAAGGAAGAGGAGGATGGGAAAACAGAAGCAACGAGGAACTCGGGAACAGATGGCTCCGGAGGAGAGCGACATTCAGACACTGACAGTGACAGGCGCGAAGACGACAGGTCCCAGCACAGTAGTGGAAATGGAAACGACTTTGAAATGATCACAAAAGAGGAACTGGAACAGCAAACAGATGAAGGGGATTGTGAGGAGGAAGAGGAGGAAGATACCGAGAGTAGGCCTTCACATGAAAAATCATAACTCACTGTGGTTTTGGGACTAAGTATGTGCAAATGGTTGGATTTTCTTTGTTGGCTGATCACCAAAACACAGACCATACAGTAGCATCTTTGTTTGCTGAAATATACGTGTTACCAAACAGTTTTATATCTAGTTCCTTCATTTTTTTTAACCATTAACTTGATTACTTGGTACTATGTTAATCATTAATATCCATTTACAGAAGTTTTATCAATCTGACAAGTTTTCTATTGATTGATAGATTGCCCAGATCGTCCTCAAACACACTGAAAAACAATAGTTTTCTGGTACTTGCATAACTGGTCAATTAGTTTAGCTCCTCAAACTTGCTTTTGTAAAACAGGTAAAAGTTGAATGACCAAATCTCAGATTATTCCTAGTTATACTCATTTGATAGCTAGTTAGGTAAAGCCCTTCTTAGCCCACAGCTTTCTTGATATTTTTCTTGATTTTGTTTTCGAAAACTTTCCTAAGAAAACTAGTTTTAGCAGAAGTATTTTGCTGAAAATATAAAAGCTGGTAGTGCTGAATTTGGCTGCCATGTTCTCTGTTTCTCCAGACTGTGTGCCAGCAACTGAGGAAATCCAAACTGGTTTTGTACATCTGGTTCAGAGAAAGCTGTCATCTCCAGCAGGTGAAGGAAGCAGCACAGTTTGGAAGCTACGGCTGTTTTCTTTCTCCTGCTTCATCATAATTAAAAAAAAATAAATGTATTCTGTACATAATTTACAAATAAAGCAAACCATTTACTTTAACTGCTACTTATTATTTAGAGATTTGATCCAGCATTCAGTTTGTATTATTAAAGCCATTTTGTGGTGTATCTATCGGAGAAATGCAAGTCAAGAGGACCTCACAGAATATTTGTGTATGATTGGTAGCTGTTCCACAAGAGCTTTAGTTTTGTGCCAACATTCCATGTATTTGAGTATGAGTAAATTGATCTTTATTAAATGAAAGCAAACAACATAGCTGTATGTATGCCTTAATGTTAAAACTTTCTATGTTCTGGAACTGGAATACTTTTTAAACTGAAGAGGCAGGAGAGTATTCATCTGTTCAGAAATATAGGTAACTCAAAGCTAATATGAATGACCATTAATAATTTGTTTATAAATATCTTGGAGTAGTTTGTGCAGTTTCTCTTACGCATCCCTTTCTGCTGGACGTTTGGAGGATGTACTGGATGTTTTGGTTAAGACTTGGCATCATTCCTCTAGATGACTTTAACCGTAGATTTGATCATCTCCCGAACCCACTCAGAGAAGATAAGGGTAAGATTGATGTTTTAAAAACTGACTTAGAGAACTTTTTTTCCTATCCTAAATTGATTCCCCTTCCTTCCAGCATCAGCATTTTGGATGAAGATACTAATTTTTCAGACTAAGCAAATATATACATCATAACGGGTGCATTGATAAACAATTTATGAATATGATGTACTTGCTTCTGGAATCTCCTGAATATTTACTCCGTAAGGAAACAGATAAATTGGATCACTTTTTTATTAATATAGCAAAAATTAAAGGACCCATTACCTAAACAGATTGACTCCTGGACACTTGCGTGTTATCACTGATTGAAATAGCTAATGAAGGCCTGTTGCTGCCTTCAGTACCTTGCTTAGGTTGGCATGATGTGATGGTGAAGCATCTTGACTGACAGCTGCCTTGTCACTCCCTCAGGCCACTGGGGTCAGACTCTCTTTGCTCATGCAGAGGCTGGTTTTCCTTTGTGCTTGTGTTTCACGTCCTCGTGTCTGGCACTGAGGACAGAGCTGCCTTTCTGTGCCAGCATCTTCAGCGTGGTGGCTCTGGAATTCACGGTACGGCTGACCTGAAGAGCTAGCACTACAGCTTGCGTGGTAACTTGCCTTTTGCCATGCAAGCGCAGGGTTCTGAAAATCTGTACTGAAGACATCCTCGCAGTTCATTGTCATAGATTCCCACCGGTTCCAATGGGAGCCGAACCAAGGGTGGCTAACCTGCACGCCCCTTTTCCAGAAGCCACTTATAAATTAGCACTGGGAGAGCACTGCAGGACATGTGCACTGGCAATGTGTTGAGCAGTGGGCAGCTAAGTCACTGCCAGTTTTGGCAGAAATTAACGCGGTGGATTTCAGTTGTTTCAGGTACATTTCCTCCTAGAAGTGAAATAACATCTTAACGGCCTTGCTGAGAAAATAGAAGTTGAAATGGTCAGATAACCAACACTTCAGTAACGTTGCCATCTGCTTCCTGTGAAGTGGATGTGTGCGATAGGCCAGCGCTACCCACCTGCAGCCTGGGGACAAGCGTCTGCATCTCAAAATGATCAAAAATTTGTACTGTCACCTTAATAGAGCCCAGGCTCGCACAGCTGCAGACACTGAGTTAGCCTGAAACTCTTTCACTTCATCTGCACTGAACAGCTCTGAATCTTCCGAGAAAGTAGTGTGAAGAAAGAGATCTTGGAGCTGTTCAGGGGTGAAGGAGAGGACTGCATGACCCATCACTGTAATCTAGCATTTTCTACAAATAGTCCCCAAGTACCTGTGATTTATTTTGGAATGAGATAATGAGAGAAGTGATTACAATATGCCAGTAATAGTAAAATTGCGAGTGGGCTGTCCTGACGAACACTTCCAGTCCAAAGAGAGACAATCACACAGGTATTTGGCCACATTTAGCTCTTTATCAGAACGCCTTTACATAAGGTATTTCAAAGTTCTTCTTACTGATTTTGACTTTTAACTTCTAGAGTCTAGGGTGACCTTATGGGAAGCAGCATATACATATATATTTAGTGGAACGTTATTTAACAACTCTATGAAAATGTCCTTCCTGCAATAAAATTTTACAGTGGTCTCACTGATATTTCTCCCAGTGTTTTATATACCCAATATAATTTTCTGATTATTTTCTTCACAAGAAAATATGATTATTCCTAACTTTTTTTGGAATTAAATAATTACTGGTAAAACACAAATGAGTATTTAATGCAAATCAGTATTTAGCAGAGATGTTACGCCCAAGTATGCTCTGCTCTGACATGGATACGATAACCTCAGCTCACTTGTGGTGTTCTGGGGTCCTTAAAGGCAGATCTTTCTCTAGCAATTAAGAAAGAATTAAAAATTACTCTGACAAACTTCCATATTTCTTTATCTGTAGAAACGTTACAGCACTGGTGGGGTTCTTGTGACTATTAGCAATTTTTGAATAGCAAAGGTACCTTTGTAGCAGTGTCACGGGGGGGAGCATTTACTTTCACCTGCTGTATATCGTATAGCAGATTTTTCTGGGGATTTTTAAATACATATATTTTATAGGAGATTGTTTTTTCCCCCTCATTTAGGCCTGTTTCAGTTTCTGTTTGAAATAATACCAGATGGTGTTCACAGGGCATCATACAGCATGAAGAGGGGCAGATAAAGAAAAAATGGAGAATGTCTCAGTTCCTCAGTCAACTTTTAAATTACACTTTAACCAGGACTTGCCCTCCTTGTGTTAGATCAGGAGAAAGGCTGACAGAAGCATCCACCTTACGCAAACATTAAATTTAGATGATGTAAACATTAACTGAGGAAATGTGGAAAATATACCTGCCTGGCTTAGCCCCTCATTTTCCTTCCTGCAACCACCTGCAGTTCTCTCTGCAGCACTCGGCTGTGAGAGCCTTGCGGAGCTGCTCTCCTGCTCCTCTGAGCATATAGTTCCTTTCTAATAGGGTCACAAGGACAGAAAAGTAATATTCAAACCTCACAGCTAGCACCAAAAGCACTGGGCAGCAAAGAAACATCCTCTTCCAGCTGCAGTTGTTTTACTGGCAGCAGTTGGAAGTCCCTGTCAGAATCCCTCTTGGATTTGTTGGCAGATTGATTTCGAGAGAGCCCAGTTTACAGAGTAAACCCTTTCTGTCTTCCTGCTGCTGTGCCCTGCCCTTTCCCTCCCTCATGCAGTTGCTGAGCTGCTTACCCCTTGCTATCCCTGTGCCACAGGTTATATACTCCAGCCACAAACCTAAGCAATTTACAAAAAAAAAAAACCAAAACAAACCACCAAAAAAAACCAAACCCCAAGCCACCTAAATACCACCTGGAGAAAAAAACCACAGTGGAAAAGTTAAGTATCAGTAACTACTGTTCTTCTCCCTGGAAATGCCACAGTGAGGATAGAAAACCGGCTTCCCCATCGTTGGGTGTTTCAGAGTCTAAATGAGCTCTTGGTCCCTGTGGGCCTGACTGTGGATCATAGAATAATAGAATCGTTTAGGTTGGAAAAGACCTTTGAGATCATCCAGTCCAGCCATTAACCCAGCACTGCCAAGCCCACCGCTACACCATGTCCCTAAGCACAGCATCTACAGGGATGGTGACTCAACCACTTCCCCAGGCAGCCTGTTCCAACGCTTGACCACCCTTTCAATGAAGACATTTTTCTTGATACCCAACCTAAGCCTCCCCTGGCACAACTGGAGGCCGTTTCCTCTCATCCTGTCGCTTGTTACTTGGGAGAACAGACCGACCCTCACCTCGCTCCAACCTCCTTTCAGGCAGCTGTAGAGAGTGAGGTCTCCCCTCAGCCTCCTTTTCTCCAGGCTAAACCCCCCCAGCTCCCCCAGCTGCTCCTTCTAAGACTCATGCTCTAGGATGACACAGCCCAGCTGTTCATAACAGGGACGTGTCCTTCCCCTCTTCCTTGTGCCTGGAATTTGCCTTATTCTGATCCAGGTGCCCTGCGTCGCTATGCACTGCCATTAGCTTGGCGCAGAAGTCCTTCCAAGTAACACCACGTCCTGCCTGTCACAGAGCAGGCAGGGGCTCCGCATGAGACCTGGGGCACAGCCGGCACTTTCCTGGGCCAACCGGGCTGAAGGAGCTCCCAGCCTGGGCTCCAGGCACTAGGAAGTTACTGATACCGGCACCAGGGATGTGTTGAGCCTGTAAGCCAGAGAGGCACAGAATCCTAATGCATGGATCCCATGGCGACAACTGTGCCGGCCCTCAAGCACCCCTTGAAAGATGCTCTGGCCTTAACTTACTGATTAAGGGGGAACTGAGTCCTTTTAACTTCCAAATTCACTTCCCTCTTTCCCTCTTCCTCCTCAGGTTAGTGCCTGAAGAGAGAAGGAGAGCAGGGCCATCTCAAGCTGAAAACACCAGTAGGACAGGCTCAAAAATCCTGGCTGTGAAATAAAGCAAAGTGGAGCAGAGGATCCTAAGAGCTAGTGGTATCCCTGACTTGGCTTTATCCATGACAGGCCAAACTAGGAATGCCAAAGCCAGTCACCAACAACTGCATGAGGCACGCTGCACCATACAATTTTAGATCAACTTTTCAGATGAGAAGGTTGTATACATATAGATCCTATACATACTACTTTGAGTTCTAGAAAGTTTGTATTTGCCTTATTTCCTTATATTTGAGTCTAAATTCTTCATGGAGTTGCACTGGGATAAATTCAGAGTAGATCCACAAATTTGTAACGCCACAAAAATGGGACAGGAGACAGACTCTGCGGTAATTCCTCCACTCGCGCTCGGTGGCCAGAAAGGCACACTCCACAGGGAATCCTTAGGGACTGCCGTCCACAGGCTGCACCTTCTGCCCATCGGCCTAGCTATTCATCTCCTCCCTGTTGTAGGAAGGGAGGGCTGTGTTACTTACTGCTGGGCTGACATTTCATCCAACTACTTCTCATACATTTTTAAAACCAAACCTAGAAACGTTGGAATGATCCAAGTTTGAACAAAATTCTTTATTAGACTGTCTGGTAAAAACAGCATTTCTCAAACATTTTCCAAGATGCAACTCCTTAGTGGTTTTAATGTAAGACCTACTGTTCGGCATTTAGCATGGAAATTATTGCTAGGATTACCTTTTCTTCCAAATTAGGCAACTCTTGTTAGGAACTACAGCCTGTTCTGTGAAAGAGTCTCCACCTACTTGCCAACACAGCTACCGACAGATGCATTGACTTTTAAATACAGAAGAGACAGGTCAGTTCTGTTAGGGACCTTTAGAGAAACAGCAGTGATCGTTAACTGTATTGAACGAGGCTGACCCCCAGCTCACTCCAGGATTCCTCAGGCTACCTGGGCATTTTATCTAATAAGAAAGGTTGACTGATTTGAGTCTTAACCTCTCTGATTAATCCCCCCCGCCTGTAAAATCTGAATAACACAGTAGATCTTTACCTGCTTTACCACTGTGCTGTAAGGGTATGTAAGCTGATGTTTGCAAAACACTTAGATGTAAGACCCGGGACACTTACTTCTAACAAACTTTTATAAGTCACAGGCACTTAACTGCTGAGCATGATTTATTATTGATTCTAATCAAATACTTCAAAGGGAGTTAGAGGAGAGTGGTATGAAACGGTCCCAGGCTCTGCTGCACACCGACACGGCACTGCAGCTTTTTCGCTTAGAGCAGAAGGACAAAACAATCCTATCAGTGTAAATGAACTGAGACTGAAGCAGCTGCTGAATGTTTTCAATAGACTTCCTGGTAATGGCTGGTACAATTTCATTAGGGCTTTTCATTTTATTTAATAAAACATTGGATGATTTTATTTGTAATACAGCAACAGGTGCAGGAAAACAAAAGGAACATTTACTTTTTGTGTCCACAAAGAGTCCATTACTTACTGGCTGACACAGCAGGCATTCGTTTTGCCATGCATTTTTGTTTTTTTTTTTTAATGTGAAAATAATGATCACTCAGAAACATACTTGTTTTATAATAAAAGACTTTTAAGAGAGGAATTAGTTTAGAGTTAGTAACAGCACTAGGCAAAGTTTCAGTGCAAGTTAAAGTAAAGCGAGAGCTAACTACTCAGTAAACACAGATCATGCTTTAGATATAGATCAAAGTATACTCTACAGGTGGTAACCACCATTAATCCTCATCATGTAGAACATAAACCAAACACAGAAAAGGCTAAGCTTGTGATCCCATAAAGTACTCTGTAGCCTGGATCCAGTAAAGGATATCAGTGCTTATGAGACACTCTGGCAGTTTACCTTTACTAATCAATAAATGAAACGCGGAGAGGAGTCCCGAGTGACTCTCACCAGCCTTAACAGTAAATTCTTATTTTCTCTTTCTGGCATATGAATCTTCCACCAATAATTAAGAAAGGCTGTTTGTTGGGAATCAGAAGATGTAGTTTTGAATTCTTCAGACTGAAGGTGGAGACTGAAATTACACTTCACCCCTTTTTAGCTGCCTTTTAAATAAAAGTGCCACTATAGAATTTGTTTAAAATTGAAATTTACCAGGAGGTAGCAATATACTAAAAGGTTACAGAAGATTACTAGCTCTGTGTTGCTCCCAAACAACAAAACAATGACTGTAGGATCACACCTTGCACCCCATGTTGGCTTCAGTCTTAACAATTTTACTTTCTTGTCACAGTGACCAGCAAGCCATGTATTGGGTCTTATAAATTACTGGTTCATGTAACACAGTTTTCAGAACCTTGCTCTTCCCATCTTTCTTTTAGTTCCCTGAAAAATTCTTTGTGTCAAAGACAAGCCAATAAATAAAAAAAAAAACCAAAAAACAAACTCTGCCTCATCATCATGAGCACCGGAAAAGGTTACACCCTGTACAGTGAAAGCACACTGCAGTTACACAAATCAAGGAAACACTACTACTGAAAAATGCATCAAGGCTGGCATCAACTATGAAATGCATTTACTAGATGTTCATTGAACAAGCAGAGTTAGAGTTCTAGAACAAGATGCCTTCAAATTAAAATTACTATGGAAATACTTACAGTTTCTTCTCAACCAGAACTTCCTACAAACAAACTTGTTACTTTTAAGATGAGCACCTCAAATGATGCAAATCAAGATCCAAACGCACATTGTCTGTGCTTTTAAAAGATTCCTGAAAAGTAAATGGAAACATCTTGTAAATGGGACACTGGTCAAGTATTTTATTAAAAATCTAAAATCTTCATAAACACCATATTGTTTTTCTGAGACATGCAGCCTTTCAGGAACAGCAACTTCACAACTGCTTGCTCATCAGCCATTGCAAAACTCCAGTTGCTAATCCCGTGCTGACAAGGCATAAAATCTAACAGGCCATTAAACATGCTCAGCTAGGCAACACCCAGTTAAAGGCATACCCAGGAAAAAGAAAAGGATACAGGAGAGGCTGTATCAGCTTGGCACTCATCTCTACATACAAATACGTTCCAGAGACAACATTCTGTGCCCACCACAGCCTACTGCCAGCTCTGCTCGTGGCTGTTATGTCCATTCATCTCCAAACTGAGTCGTGCCCAACTCCTCGCTGCTCAGGATATTGATTTTTCATAGTAATTTTTCCAGGGGTTTACCTTGCAGTGTATAGCTTTCCCCACACATGACACCAAACTGCATAAATATGCATTTGATCTCCCTGTCTTGCTCCCACATGGCTTGAGTGTGCCCAAAATGTCAACATCAGATTTCTTGAAATACACAAAGGTGGGGTTTAAATTTATTCCTTCTGCTCAAGTGAATAAAGGGGCAAATGACAACTAGCTTTTGAAGCCCAACACGTCCCAAACAGGAAAAAATGGGGAAAAGTAAAAGATTCAGTTCTAACTACACAGGAGGCACCTCCTACAATCCTTCATGTAATGGTAATGAAGTTGCATTTGTTATCTACAACTACCCTTGCCTGAAGGGAACCTCCTGGCCCTAAATCAGGCAGCACTGAGGATGAAGCAGAAGGAACATGCAGAAATTCTCCTACTCCCCACTGGTCTTTGTAAGTGACTTCAAAAGCCACAGTGAACTGTGGGGCTGCAGTGCTGAGCTTCATCACAGAACGGAGAAGGTAGAGACCAATCCCCACTCTGTGAGGACACAAACTTTGTTCAGTCACTCTGTTTCTTTCAGAAACTGAACAAGTTAGAATTGAAATTAGAGGGTTTTTTTTTTCTTGTTCCTTTCCCCTTTGTCTTAAAATCCTACCCTTACAGTTAAAAACAGAACCCAAAATACGAGCCACCAGCAACAGGAAACAGTCTTGAAGACAGAAGGAAGCACCTATGCAAATATCTTCTGACTACAGGGGACACAGAATGACAACATCATCATCTGAAGAATACACAAACAGCTTTTGCAAGAGATTTGCTGTATCATTACATGCACCCTTTCTCCTGGAGGAGGTGGTCTCCTGTCTTATTTTCACATACAGCTGCCTGCATGCAAATATAAATTAATTCCTTAAACCTTTCTATTGCTGCACATGAATATAAATGCAGCCTCTTTAATCAAGCAGGATGGGCTCAAGCCATTATTAACAGAGTATGCTATTTATCAAGTACCTGCAAGTTTTCCTGGGAAGATGCAAATGGAGTCCTGCCCTTATTCCACACTCAGCGTAAGCGGCTTCTAGCACAGCGAGAAGGATTTCCAGGGCATCCCATCTTGCAGTATCATTTCTCTGACAAACAGGAAGATGAGATGTAGCAATCAGGAGCAGAAAAGAATCACCTGGGAGCAATCAGTAAGTAGTAAGCCAACTTTCAAACAACCGCCACAGAGGGCCTTGGTGGAGGGAAATGGAAGCCAGGAAGTGGTCTCAGCATTAACTCAGGGTGTAACTTGGGCAGCACAGTGCTCCCACGGGCCATGCTGAGGAGCCTGCTCCAAAGCCTCACTGAGCACGGAGCTGACATACTGCGCTGCATACTCTGGAGGTCACATGCTCATTAGGATTTTTATCAGCAGAAAAAACATCTGAACTGTCCCCATCCCCTCCCGGTTGTTCACTTCCACCATCCAGGCATCTCCCCACATAGGCCAGTACAGTAGTTTCTGCAGCCATAAAGACAGATGTGATCAGAAACAAAAACATCAGAAAGACACCATACAAACAGTGCATTAGCCACCACTGGGAAAATCACTTCTGCTGCTTTACTTGGGGTCAGAACTAAGAAGAAAACTAGCGAGGTCACCACCACTCAGATACTTGTGAGTGGGTCCACACCATGGACTGGGTGCTCAGAATGTACAATACCCATCTCAGGTGTAAACATTTTCTCATTACATTGCAACTTGTGCAACAGTCCTCGTAAGTACTGTTTGGGTGAGTAAATATTGCTAGTGTGAATGCTGCCTCAGATTACTTTCAGCTCTCACATTTTTTCAGAATATAATACCGATCATCTTGTTAATCCACACAAAAAACCCCTCCCCCCCCTCCCCCCTTAACTTATTTAATCCTTGAGATGAACCATGGAAGGAGAAAAAGAAGGAAAAAAAGGCAAAAAGAAAAAAAGCTTTGCTTACATCTGAATTTAATTCCAGTTAGTTGCTTTCAGAAAAGGCCCTATCAGCCACTTAATACTTTTGTACACATAGATGACATGCAGGTAGACCAAACCTGGATTTGCAATCTACCCTGCAAGAAAGACAAAAACATTTCCCTCCCAATGGATACCAGATATGCTAGCATCATGTACGAGCATGTCTCTAGCTAGTATCATACTATCGCATATCATGCATCTAGCTAGTGTCACGTACCACGCTAGTTGGTCTATGATCAACCATGGAAGTTTAGACCCAACAAAAGACAGCTTAAATTGAGTAACGTACAACAAATCAAAAAATCTCGCAAAGGATTTAGCTCCCCTCATTAGGTCCCAGTGTTCTGCCCAAGTTTCTCAGGCAATTTGATCTGCAGGAAGTATTTAGAAGATGTCATTTATTCCCGCCAGTACCTAATTTTTGAGAAAGGCAGGATGTTAGACACTACCTTTTCCCAGATCATGTAGAGACACTAGCAACTCCTGTTCACTAAGCTAGTTTGGATGAGCATCCTGTGGAGGCAGAGGAGCGGCTGTCCTGGGCTCTGGACTGTTCAGCACAGGGCAGGTGCTGCAGCATGGAACTCACAGGCTTCCAAGCCTCTCATTACATTTAATGCTGAATTACCAAAAACATAAAAGGGAAAAAATAAAGATGTCATAGTGTTACAGCCATATTGTGTACATGCAGTGATCAGGAAACCACTGCCAATTAGCTTAATAAGCACAGCTCAGGCCACTCAGCAAGCCATTCCTCTGGTGGGATGTGCTGCTGTCTTACACGTGTCGGTAGATGGGAATTAAAACAACGAATGGAAAACTCAATTAGTACTTTGATCTGGAAGAGGTAAAGTACTGTTACTGTGATTTTTTACATTCTATTAAGTAGGTTGCTACAGGATGACCAAGCTAAAAAGCCAGCCCACTTAGAAAGTTTTATATTTATTTCCAGGATTATCTATCTTAATTCATCATTATCTTAAAATAACGGGTATTGCTAACCTCTCTCCTAAACTTTTTTTAGTTGTTGAGAATCTCTGAGGAAGACAGAACTGAGAGACCCATTTGTAACAAATCTTTTTGCCAGGGTAACATTCACAGTTAATATTTATGTATAGCCCTTTAACTGTATCACTACCAGAACTTAGTTGCCAGCTAAATATTAAGTTCCCCTGTGGAAGAGAATAAATACACAGCATTGAGGGGTTTGCACAATTTTGTGTTGTATTTCAAAACCAGAAGCATTCTACAAAACCATTACATGATGCTAAAAGTTGGAACTGTGTTGCAAATACACCACTAGCTGACTCCTGCAATACTGATTTGATGGCTTAATCAAGGATAAAAGTAGAGGTATGCTGAAGAAGGTGATCCGTCACGTATTTAGAGGTATGCTGCGTTCAGTACGGAAGGGTAATGTGCACATGGAAGCCTCAAAATCCAGGGCATTGCGCATGCGACCGTGCCCGAAGGAAAGCCAGGCGCTTCCCAACGGAGGGCTCCATGGGCAGGGACAGGAGATCCGCACCGAGAGTTCTTCCACCTGTGAGACCAGGAAAGAAACAGAAATTGAGTTTTTCCAGTTTTTCCGCCAGGTACTTGCAGGGCC
>JAVJGI010000003.1:24028122-24068322 GCA_035590275.1 Ibycter americanus | reverse complement strand
GGCCCCCCCGTGCCGCGGCCCCGCAGGCGCCCTGAGGCCGGCAGTGCCGGCGGGGGGGGTCCGGGTGTGCTGTCACATGTAACAGGTTTTATATAGCGGGCGATGCTATGGTGCGATGGATACGATGGTGCGATGGATACGATGGTGCGAAGGCGAAGCGCCAAGGCCGGCTGGGCCGGTGGCCGAGTTCGGTGGACACATCTGAGGTGGCACTGCCAAGTATTTCCAGTTGTTCTTGGTTTTTCAGGAGACGCTGACTCAAATGCTCACTAAGCCCGGCAAGCTGGGAGAACCGCAGTGTGGGTGTCCGCTGAAATACGAGTGAATCGCTGTTACCAGCCCCTGAGAGGCGATTCCTTTGTACGGCGGCCTTGGCTTCTCAGCTTTCCTCTGCTGAAGCATCCTGCTCCTTTAGGAAGGAGAGGAGAAAGCATGTACGGCTTCATCTGGTGTGTCCCGCTGACACACACGAAGCCATCCCGTGTTCGTTTTCCTTAGCGATTAACACATGGAGAAGAGTTACTGTAAGGCTTCGGAATGCCTTGGTGTTCCAGGATTTTAGCACCGAAAAGTGATGAGTTGGGTTGACGTTTCTTATGCTTTCAGGATATTTCTGCAGTCTCAATTCCATATGGGTTCTTTGAGCATAATGAACTGTGAGGCCATACTGTGACATCTCCTGTGTCTTATATGATTTCTGTCCTATGTGGTTTTCTAATTTCTTCAAAATATGTAGGAGCTCTGAAACATCCCTCCCCCAGCCCAGCTGCACAGAAAGACCCCCATTGCTTTCTAAAGGAAAGGAACAGTCAGCCTTCCCTTAGGAAAAGTAACTTAGATCTATGTTGACTTTTTAACTCTCGGGAACGTAATTTGAAGAACATAAATTGTCAAGAAGTGCCTAAATTCTAATGATGTGTTGGTGAAGCTGTTTACTCTTGATTAAGGAGCCTGGAAAATTCAGATGTAAATTTAGTACTTGCTATGATGGAGAGTTAACTAATTAATAGAGGTACCCAGAAATAAATTTTTACAAACTTTTTCTTCTTCTTCTTTTCAGATATGAAGCACTGTGCCCTGTGATACTTACTTTGCTGGTTCTCACTATCAGAGGATGGCTGCCATACTCTGTGAAAATTGTTCTCGTCAGTACCACTACACCCAGGTCAACCAACCTCTTGAAATCTGCTGCATGTTGCTCCTGATTGTACTTGGGAAAGTGTTCCTTGATTTCTTCATGTTGCAAGTTAAGCAAAAAAATGTGAAAACTAGTTTTATGGGATACTTTTGCATTTCACTAGCACTTCTCGATTTCGTACTGCTGATGAGTATATCTTTCATTTTTTGTTTTGAGGACTTTGCCCTCTGGGGTGTGCGCTTTACGAAGTACCACATTTGCCTGTTCACTCAGATAATTTCTCTTACTTACGGTGTTTTGCATTACCCGGTGTATCTTGTGGCTGGTCTGGATTATTACATGACTGTAGCCCAAACCTCTCAATTTCCTAAAAGAGGTCAAAGATTACTCTATGTATTTGCTGTGGTTGTTATATGGATTTCAGGGTTCTTTTGTATTCTGAAAGTTCCTGCTATCTATGAAGAACTAGAAATTCAGAACCATTTTTCCCCTTATCAGTGCCCTCTCTATGCCAGCATGCAGAGCTACTCAGTCTCATGTGCCATGGTGCTGCTGATAGGTATGGCTTTTCTGGCTTGTCGGAAGCAAGTTGTAACCATGCTGCTGTCTGTCAGGGTGGTTTCCTTTGCCGGTCAGCCTGTTCTGATGTTCTCCTGTGTGTCTAACAACAACGGCACTTGCTTTAAGTGGCAGCTCCTGACCAGACTCCTCATCTGTTTTCTTGGCACTTGGGCACCTTTAGTTCTTCTTCAAATTATCATTTTGTTTCTCGGTGCTCGGATTCCAGCCTACATGGAGATGAACGTCCCCTGGCTGTACTTCATCAACAGCTTTCTCATCGCAGTAGCATACTGGTGTCGATGTCACGATGTTGAATTGACAGAGGAGATGTGGTCTACAGATCCATTTGTCAGCTGGAAATTCTGCTTTATGCCATTTAACAATGAAAACACAGAGCCAGCTGATAAGCCCGGCACAGTAATTGTGATCTGTTAATGAGCTGCTGACTGAAAAAGACTGCAAGCAAGTCCTGTGCGACAGCAGTTGTGTAGTTTGGCATCCTGCGGCTGTGTCCTTACAGATAATACAAGGAAACATCTCCAGAGTTACAACCCATGGAAAAAAGTCTGGCAGCCACCAGTATTGTAATGACTATTGCACCGGAGCATGGGACACAGCCCACCTCCACACTGGGTTCCAGTGGGCAGAAAGAACCTGCCAGCTCAGAGAATTTAACCGGAAAGTATGGTTTTACAAGAAGACCGCTACTTATATAGGTTTTCAGTTAAACCTTATGCCTATGACTAGAATTTTACACTTCCTTTAAAGGGAATGATCTCAGGTTTTATAGTAAATAATACAATAAAGTCTTCTTCAAAGCTGGAGCCCTTTTTATCAGTTATGCACACGTGTTCACCAACTGTCAAAGGTTCAAACAACTTGTGCAGGTTTTTTAAGTGTGTTTTCTTGTTAAAAGTGTGACTTTTTGTCAGTTTGATTTCAGTGAAGTGTTGTTGTCTGTTTAACAAGAAATAAACTGGTTTAGTTAATGTAAAGCTACAACTCCTACAGAAATACAAACTTTGCTTAGGTAGTACAAAAATAGCGCCAGATGCGCAACTTCCACAACTACAGGAAAGATGGTGATGTTTCATTATTTCTTTGCTACTGCTCCTCTAATGTATGTATGTACATATTAAAAAAATAAGTCAGTCAGAGCAAGAAGCAACAAGGTTAGTTGCTATACATAAATACATGCCCAAGGTTAAAGAATGGCTTAAATTGAAATTAAATTTATTTTGAAGACAAAATTACCTTAAAATTAAAACAGTTCAAATTTGAAGTGGGACTACTTCAGTAGTAGCAAAAATACTCTCTTAATTTTCAAATTCTGACTGTTTTATGAAGGTCTTGATTTAATTTTGTAGAAGAGAAACAAATGATACACAACCAAGGCAGACAAATGGAAGTAGCATTTATTTCTGAAGCACTGAACTCACAATACAATGTTGTACTGAAACAGAAACTATGTAAGTAAATGATGCTGTAGGTTGGTTAATCACTCACCCAGACCCACAGGGAACAATGGTATCACACAAGAATACTCATTAAGAAAAATCTGCAGATAACAAAAGGTGCAATTACAAGCAAGTTTAAGCAGCATAGTATAAGGTGCTTTGTTTTAGCATTTGTATGATGAATTTATCCATTGACAGATTAAAGAAATTTCACTTCTACAGATCATAACAAATGAGAGAATCTAAAATTCATTCACATGCTAGTTGGTAATAGGAAAGTGCTTTTTCAAAAAACGATTCACAAAGTGAAGATCCTATTTTTACATAATTCACTGTGTGCTCTTCAACTGTAAAGTTTAATTTTTGGGTTATAATTTACATTATTACATCTCAATTATAGACAGAGATTTAATTGCAGAATTTAATGCTACGTGGGCTAAAATTTCTTATAAAAGAATATTCCAGTATATCACTCCATAAGAATACACAATTCACATCTCAATCATATATTTATCTTACATTTCTGTAATATATCAAAGTCCAATTATCATTCTGGTTTATTACTTCACCCCACATAGTGCTTCTTTCACCTACAGTCTGGTGAATTTCTCTGAGGTTTCAGTGATATAATCAAAAGGACATGAGCATTTTGAAGCAGTAGAAAATGGTTTGGGGAAAATGTGTAAAAAAGGCCATCAAAAGGACAGTAAATGATCAAAAACTGAATTTTTAAACTAGTGCAATAAGAGGAGGCAATGCTTAGCAACATTGTTTGAAGTGTTTGGCACCACAAATTATTTTATCCTTTATGCTGGAAGATGTAATTGGAGGAAATTCTATCTCCATATTAAAAGTAGGAAAGCACATACAATGTTAACTTGACAACCTTAAGTAATCACTCCCTGCTCTCTCCAGTTGTTATTACTGTTATTTAGCGCTTCAGATGCTATAGGATAAACTATGTCTAAACACATTTTTTTGACACAGTGTGTCTTCAGGTTTTATATAAACTGGACACCCACTGAAATGGGGTTGACAAAATATTTACAAAACCTAATTCCATTTAGAAACCAGCAGATATCTCAAATGCAGTAATGCACCAGGCATTTCAGAAGATCATGAAATAACTAATCCCTACGGACTTGGCAGGCAAGGGAAATTTCCTAATTTAAAATTCATTTAACACCAGATAAAGGCAAAGTTATTTTCAAGTACATTTCAGATGCTTCTGTTTTGTGTGGTTAGTCTCACCCTGCTGATTCATTAACATACACAGAACCGGAACTGCAAGAAATTGGGTAAGGCTGCTGATGTATTTTATTTATCAGTGTGGTTCAGCTTCTCAACTTGTAATTAAACTTTACACAACCCCATCTATCCTAATATGGCAGAGTTCCCGTAGTCACTGCAGCGCTTCTAAAGCCATTTTAAGTTTTTTAAATTGTTATTTTTCACAGGGAAGCCACAACATGCAGCCGAAGCAAGTACTAATGTACTGATGTGACATCACTGCATTACCATGAAATTTGTTCTTCCATGTTCTTGGGGGAAAGGTGCCAAACAGGATCAACCTTCAGGGTGTCGCTACACCCACTGAATAGGTAACAGCGGCATTACAGGCCTTGACACAGCATCCCACTGCGGTGTCTGAGCCTGCTAAGTAACTATTTAAAACACATTAATAGTAGCTCTCTCTGCAAGCCCACTTTTGTCCTTGACTTTTTATGGAGGGAGATACCAGTTGTGAAGTGATCCTTACCCTATTACCCTCCTAACAACTAAGGCTTTTCCTCTGCATTTTCTTTTTGTCTGGTGCCTCTGCGAAGTCCTAACAGTGAACCCTGAGCCCAGCCATACAACCACAAACCACTGCCCTGCAGAACAGGATTACAGCTGCACTGCCAGACAGAAAGAGGAGAGAAGCTATGCTAGGAAATTTCTGAAATAATCCGAACTACAGACAACCACTGCTGTATCTCCTCTGTACACGGCTTCTTGTGCTGTGCCAGCAGCTAATGGCCTTATACCATTCAAATACTTTACAGTCTTTAATTCTTACAGGATTATTTGATATTAATGGTAACAGCAGCTACAGTGTTAACCCTTTATGAGAAACTTCTGCACTTCCCTCATACAACAAATTCCTTAAAAATCAACGTTGATTTTAATGAGATATGCTACGTGTTTTCAACTCTAAACAGAAGTATTTGGCACTCGTTAATAAAACCCTTCATTCTTTACACACATCTCTCCTGATTAAGTACTGGTTTGCTAACGCTGTAACACAAAGACTGCTCAAAAAGGAAGCTGGGTGTGCAGAGTTATCTCCTCGTTCTTTCCAACACCGACTTTGCAGAAAGCTGCCAGAGGATGGCAACACCCTGGCTGCCAATACACCAGCCAGGTGGTGGAGGACAACACAAGTCTTCCCACAGGTTGACCGGACATCACCCACGAAGCAGATATGCCTCATGAATCAATTATACTTGTGCTTCTAGCCTAATTGCATCATCAGCAAGGATACCCTGATCTAGTACCTATGAACAATACTATAAGCCTTTCAACAACCCCATGTAACAATACAGTGCTTTTTACGCACAATTATAATGCTCCTTAAGTGTTATGTATTGCACTGAAACGATACTTATGATCACTATTCTATGAACGTACAATTGTGCTCAAATTATAATTCTTTCCAGATGGAAAAAATCTCTTCAGATGTCCTTTTTCTTAGCTCCTTACTGTACGTAGTCATTTTGGATAATTCAGCAGGAAACTAATACATGCTGGAAGTTTAAAATTTTTTTAACTTGAAATCTGTTCACAATACTTGACTCCCAGAACTGTGCTTTGGGAAAGTTAGATCAACAGTTACAAAAAATAGACTATAAGCTTACTATGTACCTTCAATTACAAACATATTCACATCTCTGAACTGTGTTTTCCTTCCACTTAGCTCGAAGAGATCAGTAAATGCGCACTACCCTTCATGTGAATGAGCAGGTGTGTGTAAGTTTTAACGTAGAGGTTACACAGACCTACACAGCAGCTGAGGATGGGGGCCTTGAACACACGTGGACGTGCTGACCATGAGACCCAGGGGACAAGCAGGACACAAAATGCTCTAGCCAATGCAGCAGATGCCCAACAGGGCAAAAAGCCCATTTAGAGATCTATATGGAGAAGGAGACGGCAGGTGATAGAGCTTCTCTGAAGTTAGGACGATAGTAAAAACAAATGAGCCAGATTCACACGGACTAGGGTAATGTGGGCTAACTGCTTTTGCATCCAGCCTAAGTCCCAGGCTCTGACTGCAGAGTACCGGCTGTCCATCAGCTCCCGCTGCATTAGGGACAGCTTTTTGAAAAAGCAGACATAGCATCTACACAGCAGGCACTTATATGTACCATAATCACCATCTCTTTTTTATGCATCACTATCTGCAAAGCCATCCAGTGGATGTTAACTATATAGAACCAATAGGGTCTAAATAAATTCTCGTGACTAAAGGCAAATTCCTTTAAAATGAACTTAATTTAGGCTTAACTTAAATGAACTAAGCATTAAACGAGTTTACATTTCTTTCTTGTCACAGTATTTCCCGTCTGAAACTACAGCTCACTGTGCAAGAGTGACTTAAAAATTAATTCACTATGAGCAATTATTAACACCTTACATTGGAATTATGCATTTATAGCTCTGTTCACACCTATTACACACAGTATTCAACAGAAACAGTATATTTAGAACAAAATACTTTAAAATATAAGTTTCTCTCCATCTCTAATAAAGTAATTTGGGTAAATGTTAAAAAAAGTATCCTAGATTGATTCTTCTGCAGAGTCATTATCTGCAGCCTAGAACAACTGATGAGTAAAAGTCCAGTTAATGAGTGACAACGATATTTCTACATAAATGCTAACAAGACATCTCTACGCGATACTGGTAAGAAAATAACCTTGAAAGCTTTTATACAGATGTGTAATTTTAATATGAATAGTCTCAATACAATCAGAACTACTCATGTTATAAATTATGTGGATGTCTAATTATTTGCAAAACCAGGACTCACAACACAGCTGTCATTGAGTTCTTCAATCACTTAGAGCTATACATTTGGCAATGTGTAAGAAATTTGTTAAGCTATTGAGCTGTAAGTTTCTGCATTGAGACTGGGATATTAAAATGAGAACAGTCATCTGAAATAGGCATTAGCTTTAACTGGTATGCCAGGCAGCGACACACTACACCCAGCAAACTCTCACGACATAAACATCCATTCTGACTACAGTTAAATGGTTTTATACCTGAATGTTTCCCTACAGCTAAGATCAAGATAAAGAAGTGATGCAAAAGCTATCATAAATCTCAAATACTTGTTTCCATCCCGTTCCTTTGCTCTTGCTGCCACATCTGCAGTTATGATGGACTCCATCTGTTTTATGCAAAAGACTGGATTCCCACTTGTGAATTGTCCAAAAAGAAGTTAGGGGGGAAAAGGCTGTTCTCACAGGAAAGAAATGAGGCAATAGATGCTTGCAGGACATAAACTTTCTATTTGATACCTCACTGACACGGATCTAGCAAAGGTTTTACCCTCCATCAAGAACTTCATTTCTGGAATAAAATAGGATGGATTAATGGGTAAAGAATGGATTTACAATGCAGTCTGTTTAAAAACCCTTCAAAGATTCTCTGGTGATCCAAGACAACTGGCAGTTTAACTTGACAAGATGGTTATTTTTTATTCTCTCTATAAGCAAGGTGATAAAGTCTTTACGAATGTGCCAAATATGAGGCAATATAGGTTGGCTGGGAGAAGTTAGCACTTCACTGGCAATGCTTGTTTTTGAACAAGGAGCAGCCTTAGAGCTCCCAGAGCACTTCAGTCAGCGGAGGTGGCTGGGCTTCCTTGCTGGAGTTCTCCGATTCTGCGGAAAAGCACCACATACTGAGTGGTATGAGCCAGATTAAGCAGGGGAGTCTGCATACCCATTTTGACCATTCAGGTGCATTTCTTTAAAACCCCAGATAAACTCTGAAGCAGAGACAAGTGTAATAGTTGTAATTCTATTGGAAGAAGTCTCGACAGTCACATTCAGCCCAGTGCTCTGCAAAAGGGTTTTGCCCTGAGCTAATGCTGCAGCTTGCATTAAGGAGTAGAGTAGGATGGAGACTAGTGGAGAAAAAGGAAGGGAAAAAGCCATCCAACATACCTCCCTCTTGAGCTAAGGTCCTGTATTCCTTTCTATAGGAACTGAAATATTGCAGGGATTACCATGACAGGTAGCCCACAACAGCAGCGGTCTGAATACAGAAAACAAACCCCCAGGAAATAAAGCTAATGAAAAGGATTTCCTGTAGACACATCCAGTGGGAGCAAGCGTTAAAACAACAGTCAGTTAAAATCTGCAATGCTTCCTTATTTTGCAAGAGGTTCTAGCTTAATTTGTGGGGAAAGCCATGGGAAATAGTAGTATGAGCCTCGGAAAACTTCACTGATCTGAACAGAAACAAATGATTGGTATGCAAAATGATTCTGGAGGAATACTACTCTCAGTATTATATCGCTTTTTTGAGTAAATTCAAAAGCTTCTGAAGTAGACTTCAGTCCCACTTGGAAGTTTTCCAGCTGATTTTCACATACAGGTGTGATTCTTTTTTTTTTTTAAAAAACCTGATTTTACTGACCCAGCTATACTGGCAAACACTCCAATTCAGGTGCATTTCTATCATTATAGGGTAGTATAGCTGTGTTTGTTTTTAAGTTCCTGCTTAATGCCAAAATCAGTGAAGGAGAAAAAAGCCTTTCAATATACATAAGGCCCACATTCTTAGTTGCTGCATTCATGAATATTTAAAGCATAATTCACTATCTGCGGTTCTCCCAAAACCACAGAAAATGTAGCGTACCAGAAGAACCAGAACAGACGTGCATTAATCAGGTCTACCCTGAGCTCCTGGCATCTGTCAGTGATTACATCCGAGGTGTGTATATCAACACTAGCTGTAGAAGGTCTCCTGAAAGCTGTCTAATAAAGCAAAATTCAAACAGCCGTGAAATTCTGATGCATGTAACAACACTGTGATTAACTGCAGGTCTAAATAAGACTTGTAAGTCCACATTTTCAAATACGCCTTAAGCCATTATCAAATCACATTTACGTATACCTACTTTTTACATTGCCAAAGAACATACAATCAGAAGACAGATTAAAAATTAGCGTGAAATTTTCGTATAAAAATAATAAAACTTTAAGACAAAAGCCAAAGGATAAATATCTAAGATATCTTTAGTCTTCAATTAGCTCATCAAAACAGAATGTATACTTTAGAACATATGTTACAGATATGCTACAGGTGTATCTTACAGAAATGCTACAAATGGGAACCTACTGTCTCCATCATCTGACCATCTTTCAGATGAACATTGCCAAACGTTGAACCTTCAACTAAGAAGTTTATTTTACAACAGTAACTGAAGAGAGAAAAAACAAATCAAAAGGTGCTTAGCAACTTCCCTCCAAAATAAACCCAGACGTCAATTAATTCTCTAAAGCCTTTGGTGCCATTTGGATAAGGGTCCTCACCACATACTAGCACGTAACAGCAACGGGTTGTCCTAACTTGGAGCTTCAGTGGTTAATAGAAATATTAATAACATCTGCTATTAGTAAGCTTAAACAGTTGTAATTAAAAACAATTATTCTAACGATCTCTGGAAGATAACGGTAGAAAGTCTGTTAGTAGAAACAAAGCAATAGTCTAATTAAAGGAAAATGAAGCACAGATTTTTTTCTGTAATCTAAATTTACTCTTTAAGGTCATCAGTTAAATAACATACATATTAATCTACCTGTCATAAACCTTCCTTTTAGCCAGTGTATGTGCATTAACTCCTTTTGATCTAGGTCAGCAGTTCTCAAACTTCAG
Organism: Ibycter americanus; assembly: GCA_035590275.1. NCBI lineage: Eukaryota > Metazoa > Chordata > Aves > Falconiformes > Falconidae > Ibycter > Ibycter americanus. The sequence goes on along the minus strand of JAVJGI010000003.1, from coordinate 24,058,233 downwards.
ATCAGTTCCTCTTCAGGAATGCTTACAGCCCTCCTGAATATCTCCCTACACAGTCATTTATTATGCATTAATTTGCATAAAATACAAAATACATTATTTGCAGACACATACACGTATTTAATTCAAATATACACAACAACTCTATCAGCACACATGCCCTTCTTTCCCTAGACAAGAGCTTAGGGATCTAGGCCTGTACATAAGGGGAGCGGAGCTGCAAAAGGGAGGGAACAGAAGGTACAAAATATATCCGTGAACATCCGTACCCAGGTGATGGGGAAGCAAAGGCTGAGAAGGCGCTGCTGCCTCTGAGCCCAAGCAGCTTCCGAGAGCGTCAGTAACTAGGGACACACTTATTTGTTGCACACAGAGTGCGAGAGAGGGAAGACTGAGGGAGACACTAGAAGTCCACCAACTGGGTTTGCAGCATCCAAGTTAAAATCTCCTGCCAGAGGGACAAAGCGGGCCCCTAGAGATTTCCCCCAGAATTACCTAGCAGTGGCACTCCTCCTGCCGACCCGCAGCTCCAGGGTCCCTCACTGCAGCAGCAGCTGCTCCTACAGCGAGCTCTGAAGGGACCTCATCGAGCAACTCACCGTGCTCCTTCCTCAGACTACTGCAAGCCCAGCTCATGCTGGCCAGTGGACAAGTAAAAGGTGCTTGGAAGCTTCCAGTGAGACAATGGGAATGCGCTACAGGGAAAGACAAGTTACAAGAGGTATTAAGAAAAAGAGCATCTGAGCTATGCTATACCTTCTGTACCTCCAGTCTTTAAATTCCGCTTGTCTCAACGTGAGCTAGTTCTGGCCGCAGTTTTCAGCCCCTCATGCCCAGGCATTTGGGAACCTGAACCCCGAGTGTTCTCACACCTTCCTAGGATCTACTCCGAACCCCTATTTGAGAACTGCTGGTCTAGTTTAACTAGCAGCATGCGAAACTACAAACCTAACATCTTAATGCCCTCTCAGTGCATAGCAGCATACAAAGAGTAAAGTAACATGTGCTTCAGTTACCTCTGGCAAGTGTCATGCCATTGCATTTCAGTAGCCTGATGAGGAGGATTTTGACGAGACATCTACATGGTTTATAGTATTTCCAGACTTCAAGAAAACACTACAGTGGCAGAGATGAGGGTAAGCCTACACAAGGAAAACCAGCTGCCAACCTACCCCTTACAAACAATTTGCTCAAGACTATAAGAAACTCAGACAGCACAACTAAATGCATAGCATTTTACTGTTATTAGTGCTTCCACAGGGTCTGTGGACACTTCTGTTATTTCAGTCCAAAAACTGCTGTATGTGGGAAAAAATCTTTCAGAATACAGCAACACAATTTAAATGGTGTTTAGATTGGGGTGGGTGCTGGGGTGTTAAACTTATAAGAAAGTACATGTTGGGGAATATTTAGCCTATCACAGCATATTTCACTTCATGTTTTTCCATGAACTCCCACTTCAACTCAATGTATTATTCAGACTTTACCATGAACCCATGAATTGCTGGAAACTACAGAAGACTACCTGGTATAATCAAAGGAACATTTTTAAGTCTTTATGTGGGGAAAACCCCATATATTTAACAAAACATCACAGTAACACTCATGCCACAGGGAAGATGTTGGCATATTACTGTTGGTTCTGTCACTGAGAAACTGTTCTTTAAACCTCCATGTTCCCCCCCTCTAGGATTCTTTCAGTGAATTGATACGTGCACAGATCTTCAATGCAGGTCCAAGCTTAATATTCATTGCACTCATAAGGTGATCCTCCTTCAACAAGAGGAGAGCTTGCCCATCTATTTCTTGTGCTCTAAATTCATCCGCAATATCTTGACAACCTATAAGGCAACAGAAAAAAGAATTACTGGGTTGGAAACGTGCATTGTTAGATGCTGTGGCTGTCCATGCTAGAGCTTTTCAGCTACACAATTTCTAATGCTCGTCCCTTTCGCTTGTAGAACCTAAGGTATATGCAAGAGTTCAATATTACGATGGGAACTTCTGAGATAATCTCAAAGTAATTTTTACTATGGCCTCTAATTACACTGTAATTATTGGAGAATTACTCACTGGAAATTTCAAGTCCTAGCAAAGACAGCTTTCTCATTTCATTACAAGGAACAATTGCCATGACCTCGTAATTGGAAGAGACTGGCAAAATACCACTGAAATAGCAATCAAGAGAGCGCATAATTCAAGTGGGTTCTTTCCAGCAATAAAAATATATGCATGTTATGCTGCTAGGTACAGCTCAGTGAGAAAATTCACATAACTACAATTTCCAAAAGGTGTTAATTCCATCTGTATGTTACCACCACTGGGTTAAGCAAACAGAATTTTGATTTATGGGCTTTAGCATAACTATCTCACGAAGACATTTATCAGTTACTTGAGTGAATAGGCTATACACCGCAGTAGCTCACTTCATAAGTGCAACTTTAGCTGGATTTTATTTTTTTTTAAATGATAAACTCTTTTTCTGAATGTGAAATAACGTGGTCTGGGGTTATGGAGGCCTACAACATAAGAATAAAATGACTCTTCATGGGTTGGACTGTCCCAGGTAACTGAGGGCTCCTTTCCACTGAAGAACACTGTGGAAACAACACGTTCCTCAAAAGATGTTCTGGACATCTGTTAAGCAGAAACAGTCCATTATGCCTGGCTGTACGGCAGGTCTGTTATATGGACAAATGTCTTCTAACAAGATGAGTAAGAGCACTCATTGCCAGTTGTCTATTTGAAGCTTCTTTCCTCATAGCCACATTTTTTGTATTTTTTATATATTTATGTTCTCAATCCAGTGGTCTCTCCATCTGTCCCACAGCCTTTCAGACACACTGTAACTTGTTCTCCACCTTCCATTCCTGCATTCAATTATTCCTCAGTCAAGCCTATTTTTTGGCATTTTTGTATTCTCCTCGGTTTTAAAAGCATGTTATTACAGGGATATGAAAATACTGTGAAGAACTCCTTTTCCACCTAGATGAGAGCAATTGTCTAATTTCATGTCCTCTTGTGTGTTCAGACTTAAATTCTATAAAGAAGAGTCCAAATTCCTGATGGATTTTCAAATGTGTAAGAGACAAATAGAAAGGAAACATGGAAGGAAGTATCAACATCCAAACCTTAATTAATTTGGATTATTACTGTGCAGTGGTTGTAACATTCAAGGTTGGAAAAGGTTAGCTTTTCACAAAGAATAAAGCATGATTTTTTTTTCCTAATGATTTGTTAAACAGACCTCACGCAACATTTAGCTACCACTTTATTAAGGAAAGGGAAAAAATAAAAGATAATTTGAAAAGAGAAAGGTCTTACTATGGAATTTTATTGTAGTCTCTGGCTACACTTCTCAACCTCTGTAGTTTAGGTTGCAACTGTATAAACTACAATCCCAAAGGTAAAACAGTTGCTCTGTGGCAGTTGGGTAACTTTTAATTAGAACAAAGGACTACTTTCCATAGCATTTAAACAACGCCAAATTCTTGGGCATTATTTATTGTAACAAGTAATTAGAGTGGTATCTTTTGGAGAAAAAGAAAAATCAGTTTGTTACAAACAGTATTTATATAGCCACTGAAGCCATTAAAATGTTTTAGTGCTTGCACATATTCCGTAACATTTACTTTTAATACTTCTGGTAAAGTGATGCAGTAGTGCAGCCCAGCTACAAGCTGTACCACAGTCAAGACGAGAACATTCTTCAGGAGCCCAGAGTTGTCAGAGAGCTCCTGGAATGGTTCTTACAATTTCAGTATCAAGTGAAGACTATGTTTCCAGTAACGTGAAGAAAAATCTTAAGACAACTGACCATTCTCAGGAGGATCTAACATCTTCATAAAGGTTCTTATTTACGTGTTGACAACAGACAAAACATCTGTAAGTCAAGTACTAAGTATTTCTGTTAAAGGCATCACTGTATGTCTGACCTGAACACGGCGATTCTCAGACCACAGCATTGACAAAGAATGTGAGAGATCAAGAGAAGTTTTTACATTTAGGAACAAAAGTGCTCCTGTTAAAATAGATAATTGCTGGTTGTTGCAGGCTCTTTTCTTTAAGCAGGACACGAAGCATTTCCATGCAACTTCTCCAAAAATACCTTTTCTCAAAGTCATTTTGGAAAAGCAAAGGATGAAAGTTGAACGTATTCCAGTTCCCTCAAACAAGTATATTTGGGTACTCTTAAGCACTTTTGCAATTGGTTATTGTGCAATAACTTAGCTAAAACAAGGATGGGAAGCAGGTGAATGACCATTAATCTTGCAACTGAATAAAGAAAAGAGGAACAACTCTGCTGGGACTTAAACTGCTGCTGTCTCTTCCTCCCAGAAGTAACAAACAATAGAAGTGTCCTACTATCTTCATTTCTCCAAAAGCCTCCAAAGGAATTCAGGAAAAGCCTGACAAGGACACTTGACTCCACAGTTACATCTCAGCTACAGGCTCTATGCAAAAAAACTGTAAATCAAAACAGATGTCCCTGATGTTTATGAAAAGCTGACAAATCACCGTCTCCTACAACATGGCAGATGGTCTGTATGGACTGCACCAAGTAGATATTGCAAAACAGCATAATGAAAGTCAATTATTTTTTGTATTATTCAACTCTGACAGCATATGAAAAAATATTTTTTCAAGAGAGCGGCTTGAGAATATATCGAACAGAATAAACCCCAACATTGACAAAAAACATGAACACAGCTATGTAACAATAAAAACTCTGGCAGGTTGTGAATATAATTTTAAATACCTATTGAACTTTTAAAAAAAAACTATTTGAGAAACTAGGTCTTAGTATGGATGCGAGTAACTATAACCAATTTTCATTAAATACAGAGAAATATAAAGTTTGTTTAAAATTAAAGATCACATTGTTTATAGAATACAAAAAAATCCCAGATCCAGCAGCTAGTGAAATATTCTGAAAGTAATGGTTTCAAAACAGAAATCACATTTTAAGAATATTTTCATTTTCATACTTGCAAGTGAATTGTGCTTATATGGTACTTTAAGTTTTCTAGGACAGAACTATCCTTTACAGAACTTAGGATCAGGAAGTTATTGAATTAACTAGAGCCTCAAAGCTATAAAAATTATAGTTACATTCCAGTAACACAGCTGAAGTACAGAAACATGGATGACCATGTCTTAAGCCTAAGGAACTTTGCTTGTTTTTACAGGTATCACTGCAGGTTCTCAGAAGAAAGGTACTTCAAAGGGATGACTTTTGCTGATTTAAGACATCCCTTACTCAATTCTTTGCCTGACCTACACTTTATAAAAGATTATCTGTCATAACCCATGCGTATAACTTGGCAACGAAATATCTTCCCTACAGGTTATTAGCCTAATTGGATATACAAAAAAATGGTTTAGCATTCCAGAAAAAGTAGAAAATTAGGAAGAAAGTTAACCTGGGTTTCAGTGTTTTGACGTGTGAGTTACATGGGTAAGCAACAAAAATTCTTGTATGACTGCTATTACATAGACCTGCCTTGTTACCTGGAAGGATTACAGTATCTGATCAGATAGAATGGCATCCTTGGGAAAGAGTGGGGAGTGAAACTTTAAAGCTTATCACAGTTACGAATTTATAAATAAATGTCAAATAACCTGAAGATGATGAAGGTAACTGTGAATATTGAACTAAAGAAAAGGTTTGTAAATAAGAAGAAACAAGATTATTTTTTTCTGAGAACACTCTGTTTACCAGTATGCAGGGTCTATATGCAGAAGCTCTCTGCATTTCAGTTACTGAGCAAAGCTAGGCGAAACAAAGTTTAACTTCATTGAAGAAGCTTGCTTATTCTTTTTTAATGACTCATAGCAGGATGGGTCTTTATACAACTGAAAAATTTGAAAGGGAAGTAACTCTCCTCTTGCTTTTTCTACTGAATAAGGAGCAAGGAGGAAAGAAGAAAGAAGTGTAAAAGGGAGGAAAGGAAGTGTGTCTGATCTCTCTACTGACCTCTTGAGAGAAGTCAGACTGAAGGAACAGCTCTAATCTCCATCAGCTGGGATGCAACAGCCGAAGTGGGACTAGTTCTATCAACATGAGATTTGTGCTGAAGGAACAAGCAAGAGGAAACAAATCACATTGCAGTTTCTATCACTAACTAAAGAGTACACTACTGCTGTTACCACACCACCTCCTCATCACACTGATGCTAAAAAGCAAAAAAGTTAAAAAGCAAAAAGGAACAAGTTATCGCACATTACATACCAGGCAAAGAATGTATAAAGGCCCAAACTTCATCAACAGTCCATACTGACGGGTCAGCTTGCACCACTGGTAACAAGTCAATGCTCTCTGGTATTTTCCGAATTCTTAGTTCCCTAAGTTCACGTTCTCTCTCCCTTTCACTCTGCCTTCGCAGACGGGTGGTCATGGCAGCTGGAACAGCATCTTCATGAGAAGCCGTATCTTCTTCTGCAGATGGATAAGTAATTGGAAGCTGGAAAACGTAGTACAAATACACTACAGTATTATATTTTATTTGTAATTCCCGAAACAATGCCATAGTTTTAAGCAAATATTCCACAGACCTGTCTAAGAAAATGATCTCGTGATGCCCCATCAGGGCCACTCGGTCGACGCCCGCGTCGCCCAAGGCTTTGGCTATCTGATTTCCGATTCCAGCGACTGGTCTTGTCTGACGTAAACAGCCCAAACTTCTTAGTGCAACTAAGGCTGTGCCTAAAGAAGAAAGATATATTCGATAATGCACTAGTAGTTTTTTGGACTGAATTCAATCAAGTAACCATAAAATTACAGTGTTGCAGAAATGCTGCCTAATGAGACAACTGCAGCTGTCACAGAAACACAAGAGAAAGGTTATCTCAAAGGCTATTGACTCAAACCCCTTGTCTTGAAGCAAGATCAAGTACCTCTAGATCATCCCTGGAAGATGTCTGTCTTTCCCATTATTAAACATTTTCCATGATAGAAATACCTTTGCATTTTATTATGTAGCCCAGTCCCACTTCTCTGAAATGTCTGTTAAAAGCCTAAAGTCACATCGTATCTTTTACTTCCATTTTCTCTACCTAGCTGATACCCAGTCAAAGAGGACAGAGGCAAAAATCCCATTTTAAGATTAAGGGGACAAATTCCTTCCTAACATTATTCTGCTGGTAGTGTCCCAACAAGTACCAAATCAAAAAATACATTCCCGCTACTTAAAATGGCAATGTCTCACATGAGGGATTAAAAAAGTATCATATGTAAGAGAAAGGTGGTTTCTAGGCACACTGATGCAAAAAAATAACTAAGTGGTGATTAGAAATGGGAAACTATTCCCCCTTTCTAAAACATCTGGGATTAAATACCAATTTTCCAACTGCAATGATCGAAGATTTTACATTCAGATGTTGACTATGAATTCTTCTTATTTCTGTTAACCAAAAGAAAATAAAAGCAGCATACTAAATCCAAAGAGAAACAGAAATCAGCCAATTTCCTCTGCTAACCACATGTACAAGGGAATGGCATTATTTTCAAGAAAGGAGAAGCTTTACAAAACACTCAATTATTTATGTTTATGAATATTTCTGTTTTACTCTATGCAAGTAAAGAATTTTTACACTGTTACTAAAAACATTTAAGAACATTTTTTGTCTATGTAGCATTTCAATTATGCCAAGAGAAGATAAATGCAGTGTTGTTTTTTTTCCCTAGCATCACACAAAACTGTAAGAAAGCCCACCTAGCCCAGAATTCTTTCTCTGACATTGTCCAACAGCAAGGGGAAAACAATAGGAATGAGATAAACAATGATTTGTGGCCCATGAACTTCTGCATCAATTTCCAAAACCTTAGCAACCTTTAATGGATTTCTCTTCCATGATACCCATCACCTTCCCATATGCCCAACAGCATTCACAGCACCGTCTGCAAAAAGGTCCACAATTTTACTGTAATTCTCTTTGTACCAATATACTCTGCAAATCTGGATAGAAGGCGGTTGTGTTTTACTGTTTCTTTGTTTTTCAGTATCAGATACTACTTAGGTGCTATTCCACTAACCAGACAAGGATAAGCAATAACTAGACAGAGTACCTTTTGGCACAGGATGTGGAGCAGAATCTTTTTGACCGTAGAAATTTATTAGAATATCCCATTTTTCCACAAAATTCACACTTCAGAAGATCATTTTCTATTTCATCCAGCCCCTCTAAAGAAAGGATGCATAAAGAAGTCAGTTTCAATTACACAAAATTATGTTCAAATTTCTCATCTCAAGCAGGCGGGTAGAAGATTTTCAAATATCTAACACATTTAATTAAATACTTTGATTAACAGAAAATTATGCAAAGCTAAGCAAGTCATAGCTTTCATTCTCTGCAGAAAAGATCTTGAGTAAACTGAACCTTACCGAACCTTCAATTAAGTTATTCAATGAACTTAATCAGCTTTATTAAATTTCAAGCCATCCATGAGCAAGTATGCCCTCAAACATAGCAAACAATTAAAAAGAAGTGTTACAGTCCTCATGAATTGCTTATAAAGAGTTCATTAAGAGAACCGGGCATTCCACAGCCTAAATTCAAGCTCTCCTGTAATGACATAATGCATTAACCTTTTAAAATTGTTTGAATAAGCAACTGCTACAACCAACGGGACTTGTGAAAACAAGCAAAACATTGAATCTTATCTATGAAAAAGATAAGCTGCATATAAGAAAGAAAAGGATTATAGCATCTACTGATTTACAGTCTAGTGTTATAGAGTATTTTTCTGTTACTGGTGACGTGAGGCGGCACTTTTCCTGCTCCCTGTGAAGAACTCAAACACCAGCTGAGAGAAATTTCAGTGAAATAAAAAGTAGGGAAGCTCAAAAGGCAGCAGTACAAGGCAACAAGGCAGCATACACATCACATGCTGAATGTCTACGCTTTCTTCTGCTGGAAGTGTATTTCATGGCTACAGCATGGTTTGTACATAGTTTAGAGTATTCACAAATCAACTTGACTTATGGCACGGAAAAAAACCCCAGCCCTTATCCCCATGCACCATCTGTGAAATACATCATCAGGAGCGAAGCAGTGAAACTGACACAAACCGAAACATTATGTTTTGTGGTCATTTGGGTTAAGTAAAAGAACTGCACGCCACATGGCTGCCATCATGGACAAAACACACTGCTCAAAAATTCAGAGGACTAAACAAACATACATTTCTCTCACATTTCTAATTTACCCGAGTCACTGTTTCATATACTTTGCCTCTTGCTATTCACCTTTTGCATTTGTACTTGTAATTTTACATAATTAGTTGCAAAAATTGCAAACGAGCTTTTTGCTCTAAACTCTCTGTTAGGCTGTGATGCCAGCTAATGTAAATGCAGGTATTAAAGTTTAATTGAAAGATTTTAACTATGAATTTGTAAAAGTCTGTTATAGTAATGTTAACTCACTGAACTGCTTGCTAGCACGAACTATTGCGCTGACAAGGTAACAAAAAAGCACTAATGCAACAAAGCTTAAAATGCTGAAAAGGGTATTTGAATAACTGATGTATCAAGACTCAAAGACATAACTGAAAATTACCATGTTGCAAGTCTCCAGCTTACTAAGTTGGTATCACACAGGAAGTAAAAACTGGAAATTGGAAACATACCAAATCTGACCAACCTTGCAACTGAAGTTAAATACCAGAGATGCATCCTTCAAATAAATCACTCTGAAAAAGCCAAACCCTCCTCACTCCCAATCCAGGTCACGCTATATGGAAAACAGTGACAATAGACTGAAGTGCAAATTGATCCTAAAAGCCTTTTCTTTTGCATATTAGGTGCTTCTACCATACACACAATCATACCCTGGTTTAGTATCAGAAAATCTCCTTTGCTCAACTTCTGCATATGTGGACGTGTTTCAGTGCTGGTTGTTTCCCACTAGCTCGTCTAATGAATAGCTGCAAATTGTGTACATAAACCTAACACCAGCTGTCAGGAACAATAATTAAAAACAAAATTGTGAATGTTTGAATAATTCTATAAAACAGACAAGCTGTTTGAAATCTGAGAAGCAACATTGTTACTACTGAAAAGTTCTTAGAGAATGCTATTGAAAACAAAACTGAGTTAAGATCTATTGTAACAAATTAAGGGCAAAACAACTATTACAAACAAAGCTTCAAATATTCTAGAAAATATGCCAGACAGCAAAAAGTGTCTTCTGTTTGAAATATATTGGGTGAAACCAGGTATTAAAAAAAAGCTGTACTCTTGATCAAGAAAGCAAGTTTATTTAATAGCAATTTACTAAGCACAGTCAAGAGCTAAAAGATTTACAAGTCTCATATTGTGTGTAGAAAAGTAGTATAACTCCATTGTGCTATAAAGTAACCCAAAAAAGTCAAACAAGTAATAAATTTACTAGATCACTTTTTTTTTTCCTTAAAAGCCTCTTGTACTTGATGCTTTCATGGACTTTCCTCTCAAAGAACTGGTTAAACTGAAGCCCTCACTGGGAGATGATACCAAAAAACCCAACAGTAATTTTAAATTAAATGAAACATAGATTTAGAAAACTTCCAGTCACACTGCAACCCTCCGCTATTGACATGCCAGATGCTTGCCTTCTAAAATTTAGTCTGCCATGCCTACATGAAGGCTTGTGAAAAATAAGGTATGGGCCTCAAATTATTTTACAGTAGAATATTGTGTAATATATTTAAGAAATGGACTCCATAAAAATTGTTTACTTTTCTTTGTAGACAACTTAATTACAAAATAATCAAAAGTTACAGTTACAAAGCAAAGCACTTTGAGTATCTGCCACTGCCTAAACTAGGCTGTAACTGCAAAATTAGGAAGAGCACTGGACTACACTGAGATATACTAGTAAATGCAATCCTATAATCAGCCACAATTTCGGAAATTCTGTTTTATGTTTTATTTTTCAGGCACAGTTTCCACAGTTCCTGACAACTTTGCAGAGATGATGTTGCATCAACACACAGGAGGACTGCAACCCATTGATATTTCCTTTCGGTGATGTGCTTCCAAGCTAAACCAGCTCCTACTAAAAATCAGTGCTACAAGTAAAAATATACTCTTAATTTTAAGACATACGTAAAAGATACATATTGCCTGAGTGGTAAACTAAATCAGCCTTAAGCAAAAATTCCAACCATATTTACCTGATTTCACTACCAACAAATATTCTTTTCAAATTCGGAACGCTTTTTAAGGCAAGCTTTTTACCTTGTCTGCAATCCTTGACTTGGGTCTGACCCAATATGCTTATAAGCAGTAACAGATATAAATCTCTGCGGTAAAAAATAATGTATCAGAATCCAGTAATCTAAAAGACTGAATTTTGAGCTAATTTTTTTGCTGAGATACACAATGGATACAGCCAGCTGCCCTATTGCACTTCAGTACCATTCACCAAGGCAGAAACCACAGCCAGTAACAAACTGCTATCATGTTGCTGTCTTGAAAGTTCCTGTCAGGACAGATCAGAGGGACAGATGCTTTTAATTAAGTGACAATTTACAATGCCTGGAGCGGGAAGTTGTGAAGCACAGCTATGGTGACACTTGCTACTGCTCAGGTCACGCTGTCCTGACTTTTTCCAGCCACTTCCCCAATACAGACCTGTGGCAGTAGCAGACACTGTATTTGTTGTCTCTTCTCACTCTGCTCACTACAATTTCATATGAAAGAGGGAAAAGAACTATTTTAAGAGAATGAAACTAAAAGTTGCATTAAGACAAATTTAAACAGATCACCAAAACCAGCTCCTGTGCAATTGCTCAAGCTGTGGAAGAGAAAATCCAGGGGCAGCTGAAAAATTCCAGACTTTCAAATCTTGGATGAATTTATACAAAAATGTGAGTTAAAGAATAACTTGGCTTTTCTGGGCCAGGCCATGGTTTAATTTCCATTTCATAACACTCACGAGGCTATCTACAGTCATAGTGGTGCAACACATTCAGAACAGTTATTGCTGAGTTCTAAAAAAATCCACTATGATGATTATGTCAGATACTGCATGAGGAACACAATTTGGCTCATGAGTTGTGCCGGAGACCACTGCATTCTAAGCAGGACAAATGCATAGTTTCTTGACATTTGTGTGCATCCACAGCAGCTGCTGTTGTGATGTGTAGCTAGTAAAAAACATTTGAGAATAGTTTCTATTAGAGATAATGTAAAGACTGGAGAAGGATTCCAGAAGTACAAACAGGATGGGATTCTGTAATACATACAGAACTGAAGGGAAAAAAAATAAATGGGTATTTAAACAAAAACTACAAACCTTCTGCAATCATATCCTCTATCTCTGTGTCCGATGAGTTGTCTGCATGTTTTGTATTCTGCAAGTCTGATTCAACACACACAACACTCATGATTTGACCCTCCACTAGCAATCTTTTTTCTGCAGGCTGTTCTACCAGCAAAGATGAACGACTTACCTATTGCAATAAAAGCAAAGCAACAGTGATTAACTGAACAATGAATAATGAAAATAGTATTTGCGACTTAGCAGTTGTAACTGAGACTAGAATCACAGTTTCTATTCTGTAGCAATGAATCATTATTATATAGTGCCAAAGCTCTAAATACCATTTCTCAAATACAAAGACTCACTCCTACCCTACGGAGTTCGCAATTATATTTAATAAAGGAAGAAACACATTATATCTAGAGAAATGAGAAAATGAGATACACACTAAATTAGTTAGTAAGGCAGGCTCATAGGTTTTAAACTGTCCAAGTGTGAATTTAAAATTACCAGCAGTAATTCTTACCAGACACAGTACTAATCACAGCAAGGCTTGCCAGTGTTTTAAACAACAAAATTTTAACATTTCAGAATTTTAACAGACTCATCTCAGAGGTGTAAATTAAGGTATCTAGGAGACAGACAAATGTAAATAAAGTTATTGCAAATGGTAGCCTAAAAGTCACACTCTGTATTTATCTCTGGATATAGCCTATCTACTCAACTGTGTCTCTGTTTTCACTTAGTTCCTTGTCATCCAGTGATAGTGGCAAGCCAAACAGTAGCATGAACTCCAATTATATACGTAAGACAATACAAGCAGAATACAAGTATAACGGATGCTGTAAGAAACAGGTTACCAAATCAGTGGGAAAAAGGTCAAAATCAACATTAGAAAAATGATTCAAGATCTAAACAGCTACTAGCCACAAAAACATCATTGTTAAGAATAGTTTGCTTCAAAAATTCGTAGTAAAAAATTCATAGCAACTTCTATACTTACAGGGAACGGCTCTAACCCCTCCTGAATCACAAAGCCTTCAATAACGTGGGTCAGGATCTGTGGTTTAACAATAGCCTGTGGAGGTTTATTTTCTAGGCTGGGAATGCTATTGGGCATTGATGTGCTGTTGGTCCTTGTTGTCGCTGCTGGAAGCAAAAGAGGTGGTGGTGGAATAGATGTATGTGAAGGATCAGATGGAGATTTAATTACTGAGGCACTGACTGACGATGTCACTGAAGGTAGTCCACCATGTTCTGAAAAAAACCAACAAACAAAATATGTTATGTTTTTTCACTTATGTCCAACCGTGGCTCAGAATTCTAGAAATAAGAGGTGATAAGCACACCCATCATCCTGTAGCATAGGCATTTCCCTATAGTTTATAGGTTTTACCTTCTAAACAAGATGGTTTTCCTTGACAAACTATTCCACAAATGAACAGTTCTCATGTAAACATTTTCCTTTACTGAGCACCTACTAACTACAAGCATAGTTGGCCATTAATTACCTACACAAATCACAAGTCCATAAGTCAAATGCAGAAAACAGTATTTTCAAACATTGGATTCTCAAGACTGAGCAGCTGAGGTATTTCTAAAGAGAGAACTTAATTTTTAGGGGTGCTTTGAGCCTCAGCAACCTGCACAGTTACAAGTATATACAACATCAAGCCACTAAGCACCCAGTTATACATATAGCATACATATCAACATACACACCCACTACACCATATATAGAGCATATATTTGTATATTTAGCACATCAGGGAAGTTACATTAGTTTGGAGGACAACAATTGATACAGCAATGCATATCTTACATTTCACAGTTCAGATCAGTTACAGTTCAGATTGCTGACCCTGATTCTGCAAAATCAATCTCACACCAGATCAGTCAGCAAATTTTGCCTGTATCACTTCAAGATTAACTGGAGATTGACACTTTTGTTAAGATTTTAGTATAAAAGTATATGCTAAAGAGCTCAAATAAGCATTTTCCGTGCTACATGTTATCCAAGTACACATATAAACTACACCTTTGGGACTGCATCACTTGTTCTATCGCATGGATTTCTAATATATTTCATATAGTTTCTTTTACTTAAAAAATGATATCACTAAATTATAAAACAGATCAAAATAACAGATTTTTGTTTTAAAACTTCAATAACTAGTGTAAATTTCTAAGCAGAACAGCTACCTTAGTTTGGCATTTGTTCTCACCTGACAAAGGATCATCTGAATTAAGTGCCTCGCCGTTCCCCAAGGTTATGGCTGGTGGAGACAAAGTGGGTGGTGTAGGTGTTCTAGCCATATGGACACAATCTGATTCCTCTGGCATCTCTTCTTCACATACATTCTCCACTTGGTAAATCTGCATCCAACAAACTATTGCTTTAAAGAGATTTCCATTCTATCTTAATACCTTAAAAGAGTTGAATACAGTTTTTAAAATAAATTACCAGTGAAAATATGCTAACCTCCTAATAAAATACTAGTTTCCAAACTGCATACAAAACAATGAACTCTGGGGACAAAACAATGTCTATGAGAGCAAAGTTATTTTGTTACAAATAGCAAAATATGAAGAGGCACAGTTCTGCTATCAAACAGACCAGAGAACCTGATGTTTTAATGTCTTATTTTTATAGTTTACTGTATTTTTATTTACACACACATTTGTAGCTATTTAAACACTTCGGCAAAATGTGAGCCTTCTAACATAATGACAAATCTGCAAATTGTTCTCTATTTTATACAGCAGTCTAATCAAACTGAGTATTTCAGAAGAGTACACCAAGACCATCAAACACTAGTGGTTGTAAAAAATTAAAAAGGTATGTTCCTCAAAACTATTAAAGTAAATTTATGTGAATTACTGACAGCCAACTTAGCAGATTACTACGTAAAACACTAAAAAACCTTGTCAAAAGCAAACCTGGCTTCTACTCTTTGGCCCAATTTCTACATGAAATATCAGAGAGCTAAGATTATCATTATACTCTTAATATAAATTAAAAATGAACAGCACACCGTACTTAACCTGTTGGTAACCTGAAAAAAGCCTACAGGAGCTGTTAATTCTTTTGCTCACGTTGATCTCATAATGCTATTTTAAATGTCAGCATTATTTGCATATATTTTATTTCACTGATATTTCACTGTACATGATTTCAGTTCAGGGTGAGCAAAGCTGAAACCTTCAGTTACAAACTGCTGACATCCGAGACTAACATTGAACTACATTAAATAGCAGTGACGGGGAACACAGCATCAGAAATTCGCTTATTCTTTTACGAAGAGGATCTTTTCAATGGTAGTACAAAATTAATTATCCAGAACTCTATTATCTTAATAATTTGCTATACACCTTCACACCTAGTATAGAGATGATTCTCCTACTCAAAATTTTGATTGCCTATATTTGTATTGATATAAAGAGGTAAAAGCTTACAGTCCTTATGGTGTATTTATCAAAATTCATTTTGACGTAAGTGTTGATATATATTTACTTGCTTTTTTAACTTCAGATATGCTGCAATGTCATTAAGAGCTAAGATTTTAGATAAGAAAGTCCAAAAGTTGCACTTTCATGATTCCTGGTTGATATTTTTGACTGATGATCCATTATAGAAAGAAAAAAAAATATCAGAGGAAAATGTTTTATTGTTTTCTTAAAGCTCACTTCTGTAATCAATAGGTTTCTTCTGGTCCTCTGTCTAGCACCTGGTTTAGCTCCCTCTGAAGTCAGTGGGCCAGATTTACAGCTCTTTAGAGAAGCCAAGGATAAAGAATAATGGACTGCAATATTACCACTTACCACTGGAGTTTCAATTGGTACCGATGGCTGCACCTGAAGATTTACTGCAACAGTCTGTGGTGGTGGAAGAGTTTGAAATGGCAGCTGGACCAAAGCTTCTGCAGCAGGAAGCTCTTCCTCAGAAACCAAAGTGTTTTGAACCAAAACCTGGCCCTGGGACAGAATTTCAGGCTGCACTTGTAAAGACTGCACAGATTGCAATGGCAGTTGTTGAATCTGGGTTGAAGATGTTGACAGCTGAGGAGGAGCTGCAAGAGGGATAGGTGTGGACTGCAAGGCTGAATATTGCTGGTGTGGTGTTGAGGACACGATCTGTTGGCCTGGGGAAACTAAGCTGGGCTGATCTACCGACCCTATATGTACAGCAGGGGAAGATGGAAGTGGAAGGTGCGACGGAAGATTAAGTGGCTGTGCAATTGGCCGAACTGGGTTGGTAGTAGTTTGCTGAGGAGCAGTCTGCTCTGCCTGAAGAGCTGTTGGCACGAGGGAGTTCGCCTGTGACTGAATAAGCGCTTGAGGGTGAATAATTATTGTAGGCGACTGACTAGGGGAGTGAGAAGGTGGAGGGGATACCACTACTGACTGCTGAGCTGACTGGGATGGAGTAGGAGAGAGTGTTAGAGGTGGAGGATGGATGTGAATCGGTGAGCAATGAGACTGGACACTGCTGGAAGCCGGAGGAAGACCATGGCTTGGGAGTGGTAGACAGTGCTGTGATGGAGGGGGTTCCTGACCCGAAGGAGTCTGAAGTGCAATTGGCTGGACCTGCTGCTGCTGTTGCAGTATCAGCTGATGATGGGAAATCTTTGGAGGTGGTGAATGAAGCGGGATCTGCTGATGTTTCACTAGTGAATGAGGTTGCAATGGAGAATACGAAGCTGTGAGGAAGGGGGGGAAAAAGTGACAATTAGTATTTATTTCTTTAGGTCCAGAGAACATTACAAAAATATTAAAAGAAAGCAAGTTTTTACTTTAAAGAAAGACCAGCATAACTTTTCCAACCCTTCAGGTCCATGTTTAGAAATACCTTCTTTGACAGCATATAGTACACAAGAACAATTCACTAGGGTTATACGTCAATTTCCAAAGCAAAATGCAGCAATGAATAAAGGAACATAGCCATGCTTTTTACATATATACACACATATATATACTTTCTATATAAAAGTATCTAAACTTATCTTTTTGGTGCTAGTTCTGAGATTACTGCTGATCCAGCCTTCGCTTATTTAACAATTTCATGCAACTTTAAACGGATTTAACCTTTGCTTTGAAGCAGACTGGAATGGAAGAGATACACCTGTCACAATCAACAGGATTTGTTGATAACTGCTAAAATCTTATTACCTAAACTTTTAAGAGTCTAAAAATTCCAAGAGTTCAGTACGAATCAAAACCTTTCAAAGTATCTGCTTGAACTTGAACACACAAATTGAAAGGTATGAATCTAAAAATAGTGCAGCTTCTAGAGATGACATCGTGTTTAAGTGAACCAGTGACTCATTATTAATTCCTTACAGCACCATGCACACGTATTTTCCTCCACATGTAAACTCCTCCTCGTTTTGTCTTCTTCACTTGAGAAACAACTCATTTATGTTGCCTTTTTTATTATTTATTCTGCTAGTGAAGATGGATTTTTTCCTTACAAAAGTGAGTTCTAAGAGCATTAGGGCTCAATACCTCAAGAATGTCTACCTTGCACTCTTACCCCTTGTCTAAAAGCTGCCATTGAAGCCAAACTAAATTCCACAAAATTCAGACCAATTGTCTAGACTACCCTTACTCTTTCAAAATAAGGAAGCTAAAATGCAAATACATTGCATGCAATGTAAATGTCTACCTAACTAACTACACATTTATTTTGATTTATCTCAATACTAAATACTAAGATTCTGGGGCACCATTAGCTATGGATTTATAAAATTCTGATGACAGCAAGAAAAAAGAAAGAAAAAAAATCAATGACCAACAAAAGAAGATTTTGATGAGAGCAAGAGGCTTGAGGTGGTTTCAGCCCACATACTGCTTCCCAGAGACTGGGGATGACGTGTCCTGACAATGAGCATACAGAGACACCAGTAAGAGAGAATCACATTCGTACTGTGATTCAACTGCGTATTGCAACTGCTATATTGTGATTTAGGAACATTGCGGTATCACTGCACTAAGTCAAAATCCTGTGTAACATCCAACATCAACAAATAAGTTTACTATTAAATATTAAAGTCTATTTATGTGGAATATCTAAAAGAACCCAGTAAGACAGCACTGGACTCTGACAGAATCATAACTTACAAATAAACTTTAATTAAAATAACTTTCTTATAGCTCCATTTTCATCCCACCTGGTGTTATTAAGTGATGTATGCTTGATGTCCGTGTGACTGGTGTACTCCGACACTCTGGAGTTGGGCTCTCGCCTTTTCTATTGGTTTCCGAGGGATCTGGCTGGCTGCCCTTGGAACTGGTTATAGGTTTATTAGGGCAGAGAGGCAATGACTGAGTTTGACTGCTGCTCTTTGGTGGGCCATTCTGTGAACTTGACAATACACCCAACTTCTGACTGCGCAACGTCAAGTTCTGAACCTGGGAAATATGCAAAACATGAAAAAAACGCAAACCATATAAACATCTGTGACAAACTCAGGCAAAACAAGCAAAGAAAAAAAGTTACGTAATGGTTCTCATCCTACGTGATCAAAATATGTGAGAAGCTAAAAATGTGCGTATCAAAGTATCTTTTAAGCCACAAAATTCAGAGAGGAATAGGGATCTTAAATTACTTCAGTGATAAAGAAAATACAGGAAAGTCTTTTTCTCTCATTGAACTTTTAAAGGAAATGGAAGTTGTTCGTTACATTAATTTGAATTGAAACTTACATTTTCTCTTTTATTGTGCCTTCAAAGTGAATAACATAAAACGTCTTAAACAAATGCAATTTCTTTTTTATCAGATGCTGCAGAAGTGCAGTGGTCTGTCAGTATGCCTCCAGAGACTAATGTAAACCAGAGCCTCAGGTAGTCAGCAGGACCAGAATCTGCTGTATGTTATCTGTGTCTTATCAGACCTGAGCCCTTTATTTCTACAGTGATATTAATGTACCTTTTCATCATGACACCTCCAGTGTCACATGAAACCAAAGGTGTGCCTTCTGAAATGCAAACCAGTGATTATTTTCACGAATGTCTCTTATATCACAGCCAGATTCCATACATAATGATCCCAGCTTCCCAAGGGAAAATGAGAGCTAGAATTTTATTTTCAAGGATAAAGACTACCCTTGTAGCACTAAATTACATACTTCACATGAAAAAGAGGACTAATTATTATCACCATCCACTATTTTGATTACATAATCCCTTCTTGATTCAACAGGTAGTACTTATGTAATGAACTGCTAGTTTACATTTTACTTCTCACTGTTCAGTGTGTTACTACTGGATGCATTCAAATTCCATTCTGAAGACAACAGTACATTTTTTCCTTAATAGCATACATCAGGCATTTACTGCAATCCTGTCTCTACAAGTACAAATCAACCTTCAGCATACCTTAACAGGTAAGGTAACTAATCTGAGGTGTCCAGGTCATACATGAGGGGGACACGTATGAAAAGAAGAAAGTATGAAAGCAGAAGGGAAGAAGAGTAAGTAGGAGAGAAGTGTCAGCTCACCGAACAGGCCATGTTAGGGGTGTGTCATTGAGACACTGCTAAACATTGACGAACTTCTGAGTTTCTCTGGTAATTTTACATGGAAGATGATACTGAGAGATCACTCTACTGTACCTTCACAAACACTTGGCTAAGTGTAATATACAATCTATGTATATAACTAAATGTATCTTTTTCTTATTAACTGGCATTGCCTGCTTGCTCAGGTTTGCCTATGTAGTAAACAAAGCCATTTCTCTAAACCCAGCTGACTGAAACGCCAAGGATGTATCTATCACAAGGTAAGAAAAATAAAGGGTACAACAAGTGTTAAAGGTTTTCTGTTGCATCACAGACTACGGATGAAACAGGATCTTTGCAATGTCACTGCTGCTACAGAAACTACCAAACAACCAAGGTTAACAACATCTGGTAATAGGGCAGTACTGAACATTGAGAGGGGAGAGGAACAGTTTGAATTGGGCAGGGTCACCAGAGCAGCTCATCTGACTGAATAATGCTCTGTGGTCTGGGGTGAGATTCTACTGTCCCTCTGCAGTCACGCTTCAGGAAGCTGCACAGCCAGGCAGACTTGTGCAAAGCGGACCTCTAAAACCCTGCAGTACAGAAGGACCAAGACTGTAAAGTGATGGGCTTTATTGACATCTCTACCTTGAACACAAAAGACTAAGATACAAAAAGAGCTACTAGACTGTCCAGAAACCTCTCTGCACTTTCAAACTTGATCTGCAGAATCTGAAGGACAGGAAGCTGTGATAAGGGATAATGAGAGATGATAACTCCAAGACTGAAGGAGCAATCTGTCTTTTCAACGAAGGCTCAACTGATGAACTTAACATTGTGAGCTTGCAGAACAACATCCTGCATAAATACACAACTGGATTCCAGCAAGCTCTGCCTGCCTCACGTACCTACTGGAAAAGCAAAGGGAAGGCAAGCTTCAATGATGTACCATTATCTCAGAACAGTGACACATCTTTAAGGTCTTCAAATCCATTAGAATCTTCTGAAGGGATGAACAAATGTAAGGTCAGAGAACATTCAACAGGTATAATTTACTTGGATTTCTAAAAGGTTTCTAAACAAGGCCCATTTATCAAAGGCTTTTAAAGAAACTGCTAAAACAGAAGAGATCTCTCATGAGAGCATAATTTTGTTAGACGAATGTTCACTTTTCACAGCAGAAGACTGTGATTAATATGTTCTATAGCCGTCTGTACAATGATGTGTATTTTTTCCAGATGATAAACAAGTATGTTGAGCAGTGAAAAGGTGATAAAAGTTCAGCTGATAACATGAAGTTATTCAAGGTAATAAAGACAAGAGCTAATTACAAAGACCTGAAATGTCATATCCAGGATCCAAATTTGACATATAACATGATCACCTCTAAATGTGAGACAATGGCAAACCGAAGACACTGAAGTTGCACATAACCAGTACCCATTAGTAGTTTCTATAAGCGAGTAAACCTAAGCACAGTGTGTCCTTACTTTTCAGTTTTGGCCCACTCTAGTAGACATATCTTTAATAAATTTACACAAGCTCACCTGAGTAGCTGCAGACTGACAGGAAGATGAGGAAGATGAGACAACAGGAATGTCAGACTGGACAGCAGCCACAGTGGTTGCAGGGGTAAAAATAAGCTGTTTAAGCAAGAAAAAAAAAAAATATCTGGTAACAGACCAAAACTTTGAAAATATGTGAAAGAAATGCAATATTTTTAAGAAACACACAAAACTTACATGTAGGGATGTACTGCTTCTAAGATATATTTTCTTACTTTTAGATGAATTTACTCAAATAACATTTATCATGGTAGTTTAAACAAATAAAACTAAATTATAATAACATTAAATAAACATAATAATGTACAATATTTGTTCTACAAATTGAGAACAATCTTTCATATATACATACACACTCCCATCATCTTTCATACAAGCATTTTAAGAGGACTTCCCCTCCAGTATTACAAATGAGTGAAACAAAGGCACAAAAAGTCAAGACAGCAGCCCAATATCTACTGTATTAAAGAAGAGAACTTAGACCTTCCAATCTGTCAAAATGTTGTTTAATAAGCAAAGCTGTTATATGAACTTTAACTATGCTAACTAAGTTTCATAGTGAGAACAGGTATCATACAACCAACCTGAAATCACTAACTTCAGAATACCAGCACACCTAACTATCATTGATTTCTTTATAGGCAATATAGCAAAGACAAGCTTTAAGGAAGGTTTTGCAAAGAGGCCATCAGTTAATCTTCCATATTTTTAAACAGATCTCAACTGCAAGGAGCAGCTAAGAAGAAAACATGAAGGTTTTTATCTGGGATTGAATTGAGTGGTGATGAAGATGTTATTATGAGCTAGCTAGAGATAAGAGTTGACCTTTTTTACAGAAAATGTAAGGTCTTGGTGATGAAAAATACATGACTTTTAGTATGTTAGCTAGAAACACTGAAAGACAGGTGTAATGTTCAAAATACAGAAGCTAGAAAAATGATCTTGCAATAAACACCATTCTAATCAGAAACAAACAGGGTAAGTTTCTCTCTTGAAACTGGAACATAAAGCAGTTATTCAGATAAGCATGGGATTTGACATTGAGAGTCTCGATAAAAACTTTAGTGTAAACGAACAGGAAAACTGTATCAATAATCCACGTCACTGAGAGAGACTGCTGCTACAAAAACCAGCAACGTCATCCTCGTATTGCTTCAGCTACTAAGTTGTTAACACATATTGAAAGGCAGTGACATGAAATGAGTTCGTAATTCCTGTTCTGTTAAATCGTACCAGGTAGATTCAGCATCTAGCTTTGCTTGCAAACCAGAGACATATGAAATCCTTTCACTGGCAAATGGATAAATGGGTGTTTAAATCTTTAAATCCTTACCCTCAAGTTATACTACTTTTTCCATAAACATGTAGGAAAACAATAGCCAAAGGAAAAACTCAACATAGCATAACAGTATTGCTGTACATGCCTAAGAACAACCTCAGAAAAAGAACAAAGGATCTTTTTTCCCAAACATACTTCATAGGTGCAGTTCCTGCAAGAACTCATGCCTGTATCTGATTTTATATACCACTATAGTCATGGACGTCTGGCTTCAAATCTCAGTGTAGTGTAACAGTGGTTCTTCTATTTCATGTAGTTGAACATAACACTAAAAAGCTCTGGTCATTAACTCACACAAGGCATAAGAGTCCTTGGCCTTTACCAAGTACTGGTTGGTACCTGCACATTCATGTACAACTTCAGTAATTTCTATGCAATCCCACACAGATTGTAAGGTTCAATTCCTATGAAATGCACTAGAGAGAGTACTAACTAAATAAACGAGGGGAAAAAAAAAACAAAACAGATTTTTCAAAGTTGCCCATCAGGAAACAAATGCGTGTTGACAGGAAATTGCAAGAATCTAATGAGTTTCACATGAATCTGAAGAGAATGAAAGCTATGTATCTAACTCAAATCTAGAGACAATAACACACAGCATAGTCTTAGCTAAATATAAGAGAATTTTGAACAGGAGTCAGAACTCTGAATGTTACCAGCACTAGGGAAAACAATCTACCCTGAATATAAACAAACTCCAGTAAGCCCTTCCACATATCCAGAAAAGACACTCTTTTTCTATTTTTCCCATGTTTGATCAATGTAATAACTATAGTACAACCGGGCTAAACACACTAGAGCAAACTTCACCAGAGAACTAAGTTACAGCAATTCTTTAACTTCTGATGTCTATAGTGTTTCAGAAGATACATATTCACAAATTAGTGATTAAATTCTCAATGCTCACTGACACTAAAGAAAAATACTTATAAGTAATTTATAGAAACAAAATAAGAACCGAAACGGTTCAGGTGGGGTTGTTTGGGGTTCTTTTTGGCGGGGAGAGGGCAGGGAAGACGACAGGGACAAACCAAACCCAAGCTTAAGAACTGTAATCAAAACTTACCATTTGAGCTCGTAGATACATCTGAGCCTGGCTTGCACTCAGGGTTGGAGAGGTGCTCCCCAGCAACATAGTCTGTTGGGTAATACTGCTGCTGGTGGTGTTGGAGGTCTGTGAACGGCTTATTATCTGTGCAGGTGTAGGAGAGGTGGAGAGGTTAATCTAAGGAAACAAAAATATTGCTTCTGTCATGGAAATTCATTCATCCTAAGGTCTAAAGCCAGAAAGCCTTTGACAAAAATGGCAGGGGCAGCTGAAATCTCTGAACTGTAAAGATATCAAAAATATATTGAGCCAATCATCATAAAACTGGATTCTGGCAAGATTGTACACTTTCAGTCTTAAACTGCAAGCAACTGTTTTGCAGTAAATAATGATAACCAGTTAAGAGTATAAACAACGATATTATAAAGTCTGAAAAATATACCTCAGAAATATACATTTATAGAATATGTAGCATGAGCTTGCAATATTTTAAGAAAAATACCTGAATTTTAATATTTAAGCATCTTTATTTTGTTTTATAATATTTGTATTATCTGACTGGACTGATATCTCCCATTATGCTTGTTATGCAATCTGATCACGGCACTTCTTTGCGCCACCACATATGGACTTTGATTCCTCATTCTACATATGCATATTTAAAAATTACTGGAGACTAAAACTTTCTACAATTTCCTATTAAATGCTCCTCAACAAATGCTCTTTAGCATCTTCTCAAACAAAAGTGGTTGTGGTTTTGTTTTTTCATTTTTTTCTCTAACCAGTCTAACAGAGTTAAGTGCCCAGCTCTTTTTCATCACTTACTCAAAAGATTTCCTTGAAAAATCCCAGCCCAATTATTCTGTTAGTTTAACATCAGACATCTTTAAAGACTTTCCCTCCTAAATGTAATGAATTAAGGATTTTACTTCTAACAACTGTAAGCCAAAGCAGTGCTATGACAGCTTAAAAAAATATACAGTTGAATCACTGAAGCTATGCACTGAAGTCATGAACAGCTTAAGGGCATGATTAATAAGCAGAATGCCTGTAGGACTAACAAAGTTCTACTCAAGACAACTGTGTAAGTGTACATAAGAGACTGTGGAAATTACATGTCTGAAGATGCCGCTTAAAGAAATACAGCATGAACTGAACACAGAGCTGCTAACAACTGAAACCTGAGCACATGCCTAGAATATGGATGAAATAATTGAAAGTGCATAAAAGATGCATGATAAAAGATGATAATCAATAAAAGAATGAACGCTATAAATGTTTAATCAGTTTCATATAGATATATATGTGAGCATTGACTTTGGTTCTTTAGATGTGGTGCTCTTTAATCACTGATACCCAGTTACAATTTTAACCTACAATAGTGCCTTGAACAAAGAAACTAATGTGAAAAATCCAGTAAGAAATCATGTGAGAGATGAAAGCTCAGGGAGTGACTCCTGCAGCGGTCTGAACAGTCACTAGTGCTTGTGGAATGAGCAGCTGCCCCTCGGAGCACCAAGATGGGGCTGGGAGCAGGGAAGCTTCCAACACTGGCCAGAAACGACGGCGGACACTGGAAGCACAGCCAACACTTACTACAGACTCGTCATACTTCTGTTTACTGTTTCTGTAATACTACTTTTAACTATACAAATTTAAACACTAAAACTTTTTCTGTTTTTTTTCCAGGTAGTTATATAATAACCAAGAGGGGTTGAGAATGGATGGAGGTCTTTGTTCAGTTACGTACCGAGGTCTGCGACATGCTTGACTGCTGAGTGACACTCCCAGTGGGGGAAGTACATTGCCTCCCACCTGACAGGCTTGCCTAAACAGCAAGAATATGTGTCAAATATTGAAATCAAAAAGTGTTTAAGTGATGTTCATATTATTGCATAAACCATTAGAAACATCCCTCTCTACCATTACCTCTTCTCTGAGTTAACAGTAAAAACACTTTACTCAGTGGAATTAGTTTTCAGCAAAGTGCACTCTGCACCATGGAATGCTATCTGCAAGGTGCTAAATACCTTGAATTCCTACCCAATTTCAGGCACTCAGATTCTTGCAGATCAAGACTTGAACAAAAACTATCAGAGGTAAAGCCTATCAAACTGGTAATGATGCAACTAACTCATCAGCTCACTACTGATGGTGCTCAGAACTTAAAATGTGACATCATTAAAAACTGTCATTATTAAAACTCACACCATGATTTTTACAATTAGTAGAATCCTCTAAAAATAAAACAAAGTTTATCAATGCTGGAAAGAGCACCCTCATATTCTAGAATGATAATTTATGTATGCACACCTAGTGCCTGTAACAGTACACTATTCCAGCCCTTCAGATGAATACAGGGACAGTGATTTCGGTTTCTGTATTAACAGACTGCATACCAAAACTTCTTAGACTTCCCCAATCTGATTTTCTTTGCTCTGTCTCAGTAACTGCATATGCACACACAAATCCATCACAAAAAGAATGACAAATCAATATATTACCACGATCTAATAGAAAAGGTATAGAAGAAAAAGCCAGGCACATAGAAGAGTCAGTCCAAGTTCTGACAACAAACAGCTATACCCCTGAAGTCTTTAACTATGTTTTAGCATTTCCATGTGTAAAATCATTAACCACCACCTATCTCTGCAAGACAGTATTCTCAATCCGAGGCCAACTGAGGTCAAAGGGAATCCTTCCACTGCTGAGTTTTCAAAATGGGTCTCCTCCAGTTTTCACTAATGTTAAAAGCTCTGCTTCAGAAATTAAATGTCATTTACTTCCTACATTTCCACACTCAATAGTTAAAATTTAATTTTGCCATTACTTATAATGCAGCCAGATGTGTGGCAAAACACGCTAAGATACCAGGTGTTCTTTATTTTTATTTGATTTCACTAAGATACATTGCTATTCATTGCTTTCCCCATCAACTTTTAGACAAAAACATGGGATGAAGATTGAAGTAGTCTATTTTTAGTATTTATTTTATTACTGTTTGATGATTTACATGAAGCATTATAATGTATGCAATAAAGCATGGAATGGTTGCCTACTGGAGCATCTACAACACCGGACAAAATCCTCCAAATAGTTTGGAGGAAGATACAATTTAAAAATAACAAAGTCATCAAAATATAACAGTGAATTATTGGGAGGCATTAAGCTCAGGCACTTAAGCTGTTATTATGTTTGACAATGCTCTAGAATTGTAGTCCTACTCTAGAAAATAGTACACCATTCTTTTTCAGCAATCTTCACTCTCACCTGTGGTACAGTTGCCAGACTCTGAAATTGGGTACTGCTTAAGTGCTGCTGCTGCAAAGCAGCAGTCTGCAGCATTAGATGCTGCTGTTGGGCTGCATACATCTGCTGGAGGTACTGAGCAGCTGAGCTAGGAGGACGATGCAAGGCCTGCTGAATAACCTGTGATGAATCAGTAGGTAATTAATTACAATTACAAAGTAAACACCATGCTGACATGATGCTGAAGTTCACCTTTACAAGGAAATAAAACCAAATAAATTCTTTTCACATCAATTATGTAATACTGAACTTGCTCCATCACTGTTTTCAACCAAGTCACAGAATACAGTCAACATAAATATATTCACGTTTTCAAGGAAAGCCTGACAATCAGCTGACATCACAGCATCACTCATAACACAACATCCAAGCCTCTGAGGTTCTTGTCAACAAGTCCTACACGATGTTCTGCTTTTTAAAAGATCAGGATAGCATGTGAGAGGCTCAGTTATCAACTCCCAACAGAATGGACTGTACAGTGTTTGAGGAGACCCAGCTTAAAGAACACCAAGAGGGGGCTGGAACCAAAGCAGCAGCTACACACACAGATACCCCTGGATCCCTGTAGTCAACGTTGGTCAGATGAACAGCTTTTATTTTGTGTTATTTTGTAAAGGCTTACATTAATAATCCATACCCCTAGGAACAGTGAAAAAACCCAAACTTTCTAGCATAGCATTTCCACCCTCCCTTATTTGGGAGGCAGGCCTGTACCCTGCACTATTCTTAAGTGGTCTGATACCCTTCGGTAAACAGTATCTTCTGAAAAGCAGTAAGTCAGATACTGAGAAAGACGACAGAAATTAAGAATGAAAAATTAATCCTGTGTAAAGTATTGTGCAATGCCTATATTTGAGAGCACTGTACAGGACAGGAAAGAGCATCCCATAGGCCAGTACCTGGACGGCATGCCTGTCAGAGCCACTGTAGACAGATATCTGTGGTAGTTGTGTCCGGGAAGTGGAGGTGGTAGTGATAGTAGTTGTAGATGCAGAACATGTTGTTGTGTTTGGTTCATTCTCCATAGCTGTGCAGCGTTCGTCCAGCCTGGCAGAATTGAAATAAAAGTAGTTCACAAACAGAAGGCCAGTACATACTGATTTTTCAAGGAAAAAAAAAATAAAAAAAAAATCTAAGTTTTGCTGAGATAGAATAATGGACAATTTTTCAAACAGGGAAGAAATTTGTAGTATTTGCTACTATGCAATGAAATTTGCTGAGAGATGTATTTATAATCTTCTAAGATTCATCAAGAGTAGCAATAGGTGACCACCTTAGGAATACACGCATGATTTCCAGCAAGCTACACAGGAGTACTGCTGCATCCCTCTTCCCCACAGCATAGCACTGAAACTGCTGGCTGACCATTCTGTACATTGAGCAAAACACATTCGCGGCAAAAATCCCCGGTGGCATGCTCTATTTGGAAAGAGATGGAAAGGATGTAGAGAAAAATGCTTTTACTTTCTACAGCAATACCTCACAAAATACAGTAAGAGCCAAAGGAGAAACTGCCTATTTAAGCATCTCTGATGATTCCTCCCCTGTCTTGTGATACTTCCCTCTCTTGCAGAGTACCACCTCTCTCCCAAAATAGCATCTTTAAAACTAAAGTGAATGTTGTATCTCAATATATGAGGGTGTTTAGTTTAGTTTCTTTTTCAGTATTAGTATTACGATTAACAGGAAATAGCATACTTGCTGTTTATTGCTTTTAAAAGGATGTTAAAGAAAAGGGCAGGGAGGAGGGGGGAGAAAATGTGTTTCCTTCTTACAATAAAGGCAGGCTCACAAAAATAATTGTTGAGAGAGCGGCAATGTACTAGGGAAAAAGCAGCATTGCCAAGTACTTAACAAACCGCCTATTGGATGCTGCATCAAACGGGAACAAAATTAGGAGTTTCAACTCACACAGCTGAAAGCAGAAGGCAACGCTGCCAGGCTGCTACCTTCACCTCTCAAAACATGACTGCTTCGCAAGCAGAGAACTGCACATGATGCCACAGCTCCCGAGCACTTAGAATAACTAAACTTTAATAGATATATGGTCACCTAAGGACCTCATGCCTACCATTGTATTGTATACTTGCATATGTTTTGACATCAAAGAAAATTCATAGCAATAAAGTGTGCTATAAAAGCAGAGATCCCTACTATTAGAACCAAGGGGGGAAAAAAGGGACTTTATTGTTAAATGATCAGATCTGTTGTGCATTATTAATGCCATTTGTCTACCTACATTAGAGCACAAGTTAACATACATGGGTTAGCCACTTCAATTGCAATAAAAACAGCATCACTTCTAAAACCACTTTACATTAATTTCACATAACATTAATGAAAAGTACCTGGAAAAAAAGTCCTGTCTCCTCCAGAGAACATTAGAAGTACTTCAAAATATTTACACCTACAGCTCGTCTAGCTAGTTTTAGCAGTTATGCAACCAGTTAAATTAGCCTAAGAAAACAACATTGGATGTTTAATTTCCTTTGTTCTCAGCTACATTTTAGATGTATTACTAGCAAGATGTGCAGCTTATCCCACTCTACTAGGTATTCCATCAGAAGTTCACCCCATGAGAGCTATTAACCCTTTAGCTGAAAGTGTCTCATTTTCAAAAATAATTTTGTCATCACCCAAGTCATTCCCACAACAGATGTACGATGAAAACAGGAAAAGAGCGCCTAAACTTTTGTTCAGCGTGGCCTGGCATGGAGGTGCATCTCCAGTCCTCCTCCAACACCTCCCTTAGAGCTGGTCTGAGATGCTTTCTGGCCACTTCTCAGTCCTACCACCATGCAACCTACGCACAGCACAGCGTTAACAGGCAGAAATCGCGTGCCCTCTTTTGGCAAAGGATTAGTAAAGTGTTTCAACAGATGACACTTATCAGAAGCCTCTCCTCTCTTCAAAAGAGGAGTGGAATGCTTAAGGGAGAAGACGAAATACAGAAAAAGTGGTGGTTTTTAACAAAGAAACCATTACAATTTAACAGATGGATATTTTAGGACAGAAAGCATAAAAACCATTACAGACTTAAAATCAGACTGCCTTTATAGCGTTGCTTTCATTTACTGTACAACGCTGTATATGCAGAACCACTTC
>JAVJGI010000003.1:23991072-24023485 GCA_035590275.1 Ibycter americanus | reverse complement strand
CGCCGCAGCGCCGGGGGCGCGGGCAGCAGCCGCCCCCCGCACGGCTCCCGGGCGCGTTTAAATCCCCCCTCTTTAATTGTGTACTTGTTAGAAGTTTAGGCACAGAACTACGAAGCGTTCCTGTTTACTACGGATTTCCAGGCGTACTACAGGACATGTGGAAATCCATTCACTGCTCACTAATAAAAGTATTTAACCATTTTCCATGGATATACCTATTAAAACGTACCGCAAGAAGCCTACCACGGAATAAACGAAACCTTCGGCTAAAGTGCGTTGAATTATTAAACAAAACCTGCTAGATCGCTATATTAAACACAGTGCTGGCTTTCATTTCCGTATCCTTTCTTCATCTTCAGGCAACGTTTTGTTTGCACTGGAAAGGCTCCACACCCCCAAACCCCTCCCCCACAAGCCCACCATTGTATCTGTACGAATGTGGAGAATTATGAATGGTTCCTTAGACCGGGCCGAGGGGCGGGGGGAGGAGGGGGGTCGCCAAATCCCTTTGTGTGCCGTTACCAGCCGAGGGCAACGGTGCCTTCGCGTTTTCCCCCGCGCCGTCCACCATTACCCAGCTGGAGGGGGAGCGCGGTCCCCCCCCGCCCCTCCCCGGGCCGGGCAGCGCCGGAGCGCGGCTCCTCGCCCCAGGACTCTCCCCGTCTTCATCATCATCCCCCAACTCGCCTCCACCCCTTTGTCTTCGTCCCCCCCTCCCCCTTTCCGTAAGGCTCAGCGCAAGGGGCACTGCGAGTAATGCAGAAACATTACCATATGGGGCTCCTCCGAGGCTGGAGAGACCCTCCGCCCCCGCCCCTCGCAGCCCCCCAGCACGCAGCCGCGGCGGCGCTGCGCGGGAGCGGATCCCCGCTCTCCCCCGCCGCCTCCCCCCGCACCCCCGCTTCTCCTTGCCCCTCTTCCTCCTCCCCCCGCGGCCCCGCGGTGCCGGGGCGCGGTGGCTCGGGAACACGCCCGGCTCCCCGCCGGTGGCCGGAGCGCTGTCAGCGCGGTTTCCGTCAGCGGTGGCTCCAACACCGGCCTCTCCGTGCGTGTGCCGAAACGTTACCACCTCAAGCCCTAGATACCCGCTTGCTTGTGGGGGAAAGGAGAAAGAGGGGACCCCCCCGCCCCCGACTGAAGCGCCGTGTTAAAATGGCTTTCGGGTGCCGCTGTGAACCGGGGTGCGATGGCAGGACCTGTGTTCGGAGGAGCCTCTCCTCAGGTGCTGGGGGCTGGGGGGCCGCATCCTGCCTCCCGCCCGGCCCTCCCTGCCCTGCGCCCCGCTTCCCGCGCCCCCGCCTCGCCTGCTGTCAGGAATAAGTGTGTGTCGCTTTGTAGCCCTTTATTGCAGGACACGTGCCAAAATTCATACTTTTTAAAAAAAAAAAAAAAAATGTTCAGAGTCCTGCGTTGGTGCTGGTCTCTGTGTGTTAAGTGATGCTCAGGTCTAAAGGAAGAAGGCGTTTGGATGAAAACCTATTTCATCAGGTTTTAGGGTGTTTCCCTAGGACTAAGTGACTTCTGAGGGAGTCTGTCAGTGGTAACTAAGACTACTGTCAATTATGCTTCTGCTGCGCTAGAGATCTGCACAACGAAATCTGAATTTTGCTGGTCTAATTCGATGGCTCTCCAATAATAACATAGAAGGCAGAAGCAGCATTCTGCTTTGAGTTCACAATCCCCTATTAAATAGTAACAGAGGACCTAACTTTAATAAAGGTTTGAGTGCAGGGGTTGATAGTGGTTCATTGGGCCATTAAGTCTGAGAGGAGGTGATGTAAGCAGAAAAAAATGTAGGTTGCATTTTTGGATTAAGAGTGAACACATGATACTCTCTCAACAGCTTCCTTCCAGTTGTCTGTATTAAGTAGGGGAAAAAAAATTATATTTGCAGTATTTACTATCTGTTATCCCTAGCTTTATAATTTTAAGGAGAGATACAGAAACCATGCTGAGCACTTGGTGTTTGCTACTGTGTTTGATTTCTGGCTTGTGTCTGCCTTGGGGCTTTTCTTGACAAAAGTCTATGGAAGTACTGTAGAGGCTGGCACAATCTGTGACTTTAAAGGATGTGTGAAAAACTGTCAAAGTAATAGTATGTGAAATTCCATGCTCTTTGTTTTAGGTCCCCTTAATCCATCATTTCTTAAGGTCGTAGAGATGCCCCTGGCGATCAGCTGGCGGAAGTGTTCCTTTGGTCAGGCAGCGAACTAAAGTGGGAACTTTTCTGGGTTAAAATGATTTGTTTGTCTTCTGCTGGTTCAGTTTTAATCTTGATTATTTCCACATGTGATCACATGAATTCTTGCTTTAGCACAGGAAGGCTGTGGTGCAAGAACAGAGAGAAAGCAGCTCAGAGTTGTGGGAGTGAGGAAGAAAACTGCTATATTGGACAGGAATGCTGGCTCATGACACTTTGAATATTGAAATTAGGTAATAATTTTGCAGGCACTGGAATGTTTCTTTTGGGTCTAATCTATTGACTCTTTATCTGTTAATGCAAATATCAGTTTACTTTTGATAATGATACCGAGTCATATAGGGTGTTGATTAACCATTGTGAATACCAACAAACTTAGCAAGGTGAATGCCTTGGTCATGATTTGTTTAGAGATCTAAACAAATTATTCTCTCTGCTTTCTTACAACAGGAGGTCTCATGCCTGCTTCTCAGACTAGCACTATCAAGAAGTGGGTATCAAAGCTAAACACTTCACCTGCACTTACACTGAAACAAGTTGGAGACTGGGGATCTAAATGCTGATATAAAAGGCAGCTTTTTCCCCTTTCGTCAAATAAACTGTCTCAAGATTAGAGCTGGATAGAGAATTTAATGGGAAATAGTATTAATCAGGAAATGTTAATCTCTTAATTTAATTTTAATAGAAGCATTTAAGTGGGTTGTAGAAGTTACTGTGAAAGCCTTGCTAGGGAGGTCTTTTCATCTTCTAGAACTTCTCATTAAAGAAAAAACCCCAGCAACTCAGAAGCACAGATTGTTCTTGAAACGGTTGGGAATCTGATAGTCAGGATACTTCCCTGGGGCTCGAGACTCCACGCTTACCAACTCAGAGTAGATAGGAACCTGAATCCCCAAAACAGCACTTAGTCTGGCCAAAAGCCTAATTGCTTTTCTCAGCCAAGACAAAGACTTCAGCGAAGAGCTCTTTGAAGGGTTTTTGTTTCACTCAGCTGTGCAGTGGTAATTTTTTATCTTAAATTCATGGAATATGTAAAACCAGGAAGGAAAATTTTCCTAAAATGAACAGAGATCATGAGAATAAGGGGATAGGGAATTCCCAGAGACTTGAGAATTAGGGCGTTAAGTTGAGTTTATCCAAGTATTTCCTTCTCTCAGGTAAGCCATGCTTATCTGTCTCGTAGGGCTGGTTGTTTAAAATGCTGAAAATAGCCTTACCTATTGTAAAGACGTATTGTAATCTCTGCAGCGTGTAACAGAGGTTCCTGAGTGAGTTCTTAGGAATTTACTCTATTACACCAAATATTTACATACTTTTTTGTTGATACAGTAACAAAGCGTAGCAGCTTCAAATGCGTGGCACCCAATAGCATCTGTAATTACAACCATTTTAGCTTTCTGTTATTACTCAGTTTACCTTTTATCTCTTTTGTTCTAGGTGCTTTTTGTCAGTTCAGTACAAGAAGCTATTATAGCATTAGTACCTGTGGGGAGGATTGCATTGTAGCAATAGAGAACAGGTAGGAATAATGCTCTACTTGTGCTCTAGGAATCCTGTGGAATTAATGTTGCTGATTTAAAAAAAGAAACAAAACCAAACAAACAGCAACTTGAAGAACCATTTGTCTGTCATAATTAGAACTGCTGGCTTGCATTCTTTCAGTGTCTGGCATTGATTTTGCACTGTTTGAACTGAGTGGGCTGTAACGTATGTTAGACTTACAGGTAAAGGCATAGGTTACCAATGCTTTGCCCACCTTCAGTTTGATTTGGTTCAAATGAAGAATACTCCTGACAGTCCTCTCATGATACACGTTAAACTTGCTTCTCATCTTAATTTTAATACATTAATGTGTGTGGGGAAAAAGGTTCAATTTTAATTCTAAAATCAAAATGTACCTCCATCAATATTTCCAGAAAACTAACAAATTTCCTAAGAATTTTTGAGTTCTCGCATCCTTTCTTTATATTATTCTTTTGTCTTCAGCCCTTACTGATCAGTTCTTCAGCTCAATGTCTTACATTGTCTGTTGAGGATCAAGTTCCACATAGGAGAGTGTTCAGCTTAAGAAAGCTTTGGTCTAAGCCTACAAACATGTTTTCACCCCTTCCTGCTCTTTCAACGTTGATTTCATTTTCTGGTGATATATTTTTTTTCCAGAAAAAGAGATTGTAGGAGCAGGCAGGTTGAGACCTCAGACTTCTACGGGGGAAAGAGATGCTTTAAAATGTTTTGAATGGCAGTGCCTGTACCTTGTGGTACTGAAACGATACTGAAACAGCATAATTCTCCAAGAGTCTTGTGTGGATTAATTCCAGTGAGCTATAATTAGACATTATCAAAAGCCTTAATGACTGACCCAGGTATGTGATATGTAGATAATATGTGATTATGTATCTGTATATGTCCACATACATAATACGTGATAGCTATATTATGCTGCAGGTGGAAAAATCTGAGGCAGTAGTTTCTGTTCTTACAGTGGATTATTCCTTCACAGAAGTTTAAGTTCAGAAGTCAAAAATGAGATACCAATATTGAATTGTATTTCACTGTTGGCATGGGGGGCCCGCTTGTTTGGTTGTGGATGTTTTTGTTAAAGGATCTTATGACTGTTGGAGGATCTGTAAAAGACAAAGCATGAGAAAAGCTGTTTGATCTCAGGAAAGGTGGGGAAGATAGTGATGAGGTTTGTCATCTTCTAGGGATATTTAAAATCTGTTCTCTAGTGTTTGTGTTTAGATTCACCATTTGCATTTTCTTAGTCTTCCTATGGTTTATCTTTTTCTGATTCTTACATTTGCAGGGTATTGATTCATGCAGGCCTTTTATTAGTATGAATAAAATGATCCTTTATTAATATTTATGGAAGATATACATGACAACATTTCAAGTGAAAGTAATTCAGGACAAGTGCTGTCTTGTTTATTTGCATGTTTCCTAGTCACAGGTCCCTGATTAAGAGCTATTATAATAGTGCTAAAACAAATTCTAAAAACCTGGTGCTTCCGTGGTAGGGGTCAGTTGACACATCCAAATGTGGTGGTGCAAAGGGTGTGCTTGAATCAGATTTTCTTCTAATTCCCTGTGCGTGTCATGAGGAGACAAATAAGGATATTATGTCTTAGAATAGCTTTGTAACAAAGACACTTATAAAAGCAGTGCATAAGCTTATCTTCATCAGAAGGAAAGGGCTATTATTGAGAAATTTTCCACCACATCTTAGTGAACGAAAGCGTTTTGTGTATTTTCATGCAGGGCAGCAGGCTATGGTCCACATTAACTTTCCTTTGTTCTTTAACTTGGCCTACTAATTTTTGTTTAGAATGCCACGTTTCTTCTCAGTAGAATTTAACTTTGTCTTAGCTTGAATGAATACAGCTTTTTCCTAATGAAGACATCGTCAATGCTGTGTTAGGTGCAGGAAATGCTGAAAACACCATATAATGCAACGGTGTGGTAACAGAACCGGTCTGAAAGTGAGACCTGTCTCGGTAGAAAATGTCAGTGTCATCAGTATAGTTAAATGGCAAAATAAAGCTTGTAGGAAGACCTTTCATTTCTGTGTTACGTAAAGCTGGCTTCGCTTCTGTAGGAAAAGTGTGCTAAATGTTGCTTGTGGAACCTTGTTCATACTTACATATATATAATATTTTATATTGCTGTTAGCTAGGGTTCTCTGAAAGACTGATTAGTGTGTGTTTACAACAGAGGCAGTAAGGTATTCTGAGTGTCTTTAATAACTGTCTGATACAGTCCTGTTGGAGATATTAGAGTAGTTATTCAGAGAACTTAAATTCTAAAATAATTAACTCTCCTTTTATTTGAAGAGCAACTATTTTGCTGCTTAAAGGTAGCAACAAGTAGGAAGAGGTTGTTTGTTTTTTTTTTTATTGGTACCAGCTTTTACTTTATAGATATGGAGGGATTCCTGGACTGTTCATGTTCAGTACATCTTAACATTGTGACTTTTTCTGTTCTGTAGTACAGACAAACCTATTTTAAGTGGACTTGAACCATCAGATTCAAAAACCTGCTGAACAGATTTTGCTGATTATTGGGTTTTTTAATCTTCAGTTTTTGACAGAGCATCAGTGATTGTAGTCTCTTGCGGTTATGGTCTGTCACCTCAGTCTTTTGCGCTTGTGTGACAATAATAGTCATGTGTTCACCACTTCTTTTAACATAACCTCTGCCGTTACTGACTAGTTCAATCACAAAATAAATGGCACTGGTTGAAATGCTTAACTGACTTCTCAGCACCCTTCAGAACTTAACATTTTGTTTAAGAGAATATTCCAAATATATCTGCACTAAAATGTGAATTAATGAAGCGATGGTAAACTTTAGCACAAAATCAATGAAGTTGCTAAGTAAGCAGTGCCTTATTTCATTCCCTGAAAAACAGGAAATACAGGTTGAGACTTTGCCTTCTAATACCTCGTGGGTTTCTCTTCGGGTGATGCCTGTGTGTCTGTAACAGTAGTGCGCTGTTAAATCCACCTCCCTTCGTAGAGACAGACATTGGCATTGGGTTTGCATTGTGCGTTTTGCGAGCGGATGCAAAGGGAGACCTTTGTATCGGAGGGAACCCAGTTTGCCTTGTGGGATGGGTGCAATCAGGTGTTTCAAAAGAAGCCCCATTTGCCCCAAAATACAGTACTGTGTCTAAATATTGGGGTCCAAATACTGCTTTGTTTTGCATTTAGTCTCGTGGAAAGAAGAGGAGCAATTCCTCAACCAAATATTGTAGCAGGTTTTTGACTGCTTTATTCAAATTATTGAAGAGGTTTGAAGAGATTTCACTATCCTAACTGTTTACTGGAGTCTTTCCCCTAACTAAAGGAACGCTGATCATGCTCATAAATCCAGAAGTAGGCTAGCTGTTCTTCTAGAGTGCTTAGAAATTGCTAGTTTATTTTATTCATGCTGCTGAACTTAAAGAAGCCTCAGGCAAGCATATTTGTAGTATGTGTTCTCTTCTGCTCCTGAAAGTGGTTCGGTCAGAGACAGTGACCACAGTATGTTACATTAAGTCACCTTCTTGGTACCACTCTGCCCATGTACAAGATGATTTAAAGACGTTTAACTTGCTGTATATGTATGCTTCAGTGTAGTAGGTACGTTGATGTGAATTTTGACCAAATATAAACTTTGTCTGTTGCTTCAATTATTTTTTCCATCCACCAAGTAGTGCTGGTGGCTGGCAGGAACTGAAACAAATCCCAACTAGCTGAGGGTTTTATGGGAAGATTAGTCTCATAGCTCAAGCGTCAGGCTTACATGAGATGTTTGTAGAGTAGTGTTGTAAACAGCCTTCCCCTTTCCTCTGAACTGTATCTCTGAAATCCTGTGTTTAGAGGCCTGCAACCCTGAGTCACCCGTTCCCCTTTAAGGCCCAGCAAATACCAAGACGATGGGTCAGCATTTTATGTTAACGTATTTAAAACACCAGGTTAACTAACTTTTAATTATAACAGAAATACCCATTCTGCATAACAGTAAAGTAGTAAATTTTAATTCTAAGTATATGCCTCTCTCTCTCCCTTCCTCATCATTGCAATGAAGCATCATGGGGGTCTCTCACCTCTCTCTCGATCTCACTCCCCCCCTCCATTTTCACTATTTGGAACATACCACGACCACCACCCCCGGCTAGGATCTCCTCCACTAGGAAAACTGTTTAATCATCTTCAGTAATTTTTCATAACATCTACGCAATCAAAATTTAGTTGGAGAAAATGCATACATTCTTACAATATTTTGATGCCTAATAACAAAATATCTGTTAAAGTAGCAATATGTTAACAACAAAATTTTTGTGGCATTTCATCTGTTAGTTTCCACTGGTATAATATATCTCATTTCTGTGCATGGTTAATATCTGCTGCGACTCACTTCATAGTTATTTGGGCATTTAAATCTTAGTTTTCCTTAAGCAGATAGCTGGAGGATTAAATGTCAAGTAGTTGGTAATAAAAATCACTTGGAGCCTAACTTTGCTATAGGAAAGGAACTTATGTGCTTTATTTGACTGTAATTTTTTTTAGGGGGCTGCAGCAGGGATGTTTTATATTGGTAATATATGGAACGTGTTAGAGCTGATGATCAAGTGCTATATATTATGGTACGGTTTCTCAAATTTATTTTTCCGTTGCTCAGGGACATCATGATAACGTATTTTGAACCTTCCATCTCATTTGAGGGACTGTGCAGTGAAGTTCGAGACATGTGCTCCTTTGACAACGAACAGCTTTTTACCATGAAGTGGATTGATGAAGAAGGTAAATCAATGCTGATCAACTTTCTAGCTTTCCTCTCCCTTTCATCTTTTCCTTTCCCTTTGCCTTCATAAGATATCCCTATAAAACATCCTTCATAGGTATACTTTCAGAAGTAGTAAATCTGCCTCCAAAATTGATGGTTATCCAATGCCTTTGTAAGTATATCTTGCTGGAAACTTGTTTCAAGCTGCTTAGTGTGGAGTGCTCTTTTTTTTTTTGTTCTTCTTTTTTTTCTGTTTTCTTTTTTAACCAAATAAACCCTCAGTGACTGTCAAAATGTGAATTCAATGTTAGGATTTCTTACAAAGGACTAGAAAGTGTTCCCTTATACTGCTGGGGACAACCATAGTTCCCTTGAAGTCTTAAATCTTTGAAAGAGTTAAACTAACCTTAAATTATACAAATTACAGTATTTATCTAAAATATCGATACAGTTTAATACATAGTTGTTTTATGTATTTTGAGTGATTATATCAGCTGTAACTTTAGCAACCTAAAGTCTATTAACACATCGCTACTAAGAAAACTTTTTCTTAATATTAAGAGAAAATACTTGTCTGAATGATGTATCGTAACTTTTCATCAGTGCAGTAACAACCTTGGCTTAGAACTCTTGTCATCTCTAGCGCTTACATTATCCATGTTAAAGTTTACCTCGGATGAAAGAAAAAAAAAAAAGTTCAGTCTGTTCTCCCTTTTCCTTAACAGATGTAATCCAGTTGAGCTGTATGTATATGTTATAATTATTTGAAAAGGTTATTTGTAGTTCCTATTTCCTTTGTGGAATTGGTATATTCTACACATAGATTTTGAGCTACAGCAAAGAGACATCTGAACTGGGAAGTAGCTGTTGTGTTACTTTAGCATGCTAAGTACTTGATGCAATACATAAAAGGTCAGACTGTGCAGTGATTTGTTGGCAGTGATTAGTATTTGTACGCAGTGATCAGCATAAATGGTGCTTATAGAACTGTTTCCTCCCCTTCTCACACCTTTCCCATTCAAAATTGGGCAACTGCCAGTTTATTCAGAGCTTAAAGCTAAACATGGACCAAAGGTGATTTTTGGAAAGGCTATATGGGCAGTTGTGTTGAGATTCTGCAGTCTTGGAAATCAGTGGGTTTTCTTTCTTTCTTTTTTTATTTTTTCCTCCTTTTCTTCCTTCTGTTCATCATTCCAAAGTTGTTTGTACCAGGCAGATGCAGTAGAGTGAAATGAACAATGTTTATGACTGATCTGTGCAGTGGTGCTATTTGAGTTGAACACTTACTTCATAGTAAGCTGGCTGGTTTTTTTTATCTTGGGGAAGATAATAGACTTCTTGCTGAAGAGGAAGTCTCTGCAGTGTCAGTCATAGTAAGAAGTACGTATCTTTTTTTAATAAAACATTTGTAGAAAATTTTGTGCAGATTCAGTAATTTACTTGAAGCAACAGTTTGTTCCGTCTCAATTTCTGTTCTTTAATTAGAGATAGGTTTTTAAAAAAGGAATGCTTCAGCTCGACTAACTTACTTTCATTTATTCACGTAAGATTCAATTTTCACAAGTAATCCATGTTTGCTTTAATCATTGACTTCCAGTTTAATGTCAGTGGAGAAAAAGTTAATCTGGTGATGAGGAGTATGTTTAAAAAAAACCCACCCTGTCTTTATTATGAGTAATTCTTTCATCTACAATGCATGGCTTTTTGCCAAGAACCCTGCTGCCTCTCTTCTTTTCTCTCCACCACTGTTTAGTGTTTTCAGTTGGTATGCTTTCTGGAAGCTCATAATTTGCTTTCTTGGAAAATTCTTGTATTGCATCCTCTTCACTAAAACTGAAGTTCACGCTTCAACAGCAGCATGAAGAAATGTGTGTACTGTGGACAGGTACTTGTTTTACTACTACCCATGCTTCTCATAGTATAAGACAAGATATGGTGCCTAGGCCACCTCTTCACTACTTCCTGACTAAACTGCTTGATCCGATGTGTGACTAAACTGGATTTACCTAGTCAGTAAAGTCGTATACTAAGTGTCTTTTTAGCCTTTGCAAGGTGCAGAGCATTGTGTATAACTACCTCTGTTTCACAAAGGCAAACCTAATTTAGTTGAGTGGTATCACTTCAAAAAATGCTCAGATGAAACTAGAAAATAGAATGAACTTGATTTGATTTTAGACAAATTTCTATTTTATCTGTACGTGGTCAGTTTGCCCTACCTCTGTCTTCTGAAATGTCCTGTAGGATGGATGCTAGCCTTACATTTGTGTTCAGTCTGTTGTTTCTTGCTATATAACTTAAAAGTAAATATTTTCCTGTGACACTTACCCCAGCTGTCTTTGGCTGCAAAATTTTGCTACTCTGAACTTGTTGAAAGAATATGTCTATAAACCTGCTGTTCCTAGTTTGAAGCAGGGTGTATGTTCTTGAGAGCTTCCTTTTCTGCCAAAAAGGAACACAAAACTATTTGCACAGGTGTCAGAAACAAATGAAGAAAAACTGGTTTGTTGATTCTCATCGTGAGTCTGAATAAATACAGTTGTTCCTTCTTCTCCCACCATGCTCTGCACTGTGTAATTTTGCGCAGTGGGTAGGCAGTTTGATGTCCAGATAGGCTAATTGTAAGGGGAAGGTGGTGTGGTGAAAAATGACTACAACTGGCTTCAGAGGCTTGTTTTGAGGATTATGACATGCAGAAAAGAATGAAGACAGAATGCCGCAAATGGACAATTTACATTTATTACTAATATTTTAGCAATAGAAGAGAATGGATACATTAGAAGCAAAACTAACTGGAAGAACTTTTGTAGGATAAGTTTTAAATATCTCCATGCCAGATAGGTGCGTGGTTTTGCTGAAAAGCCTTAGCAGCACCTGTACTAATTTTGATATCTTGTAGTACAAAACAAGAAGAAAATAGTTAATAGCCTGTTGCTAGTTAACTTTCAAACCATGGTACTGACCAAAGACCCAAAACATTAAAACTTTCAGATTGGATCCAGTTCAGCTGAGGTGGAAATTTTTCTGCCCTCTTTCAATTCAGTTACCCACAACCAGTTTACCACTTAAGGGTGTGGAAAGTAGTATTTCTATTAAAAACTGGAAATGTTATACGACAATAGACTCGCTGTATGGGATTTTGGCTGGAAAGAATCTTGCTCTGCTGGAGCAGGAGCTGGCAGAGAGAAATCTCATGTTCTCCCACAGAACATCCTGTTGTTCTTTTTCTTCTTTTAGAGGGATTTTTTTTTTTTTTTACAATGTTACTAATCAGCATCAGACACTGAAGAAAACGTTTTGTTGCATAGCTGTTCTTTTCAGTCATTATAGCAGTTTCCAGACAGACATGGG
Organism: Ibycter americanus; assembly: GCA_035590275.1. Lineage (NCBI taxonomy): Eukaryota > Metazoa > Chordata > Aves > Falconiformes > Falconidae > Ibycter > Ibycter americanus. Next base: position 24,011,670 of record JAVJGI010000003.1, on the reverse strand, counting down.
TGATCAGTTAAAGTATCAGATGAAGTCTTTAGATGAATCTTGAGAAACAGGTAAACTACAGGTTGTGTGTCTGAAGGAGTATGAACCAAGGCTAGAATCTAAGGTCCTTCTTGCTCCCGTTTCTGAATACAGCAGATCTCTAGCTTGATCTCCTTTGTTCCTCACCCACCCCTGTTCCCTAGGTTTTAAACCAACCTGTACCTCAAAATTGGTTTGGTGTTATTAAGTGTTGATTTTGAAAAACCTTTGTGGATACGTGTTATTTGTTTTAGAAACAAAGTAGAGCTCTACAAAGAGACCTTAGTCCTAAGCTGTTAGCTCTGAAACACAGATTTGTTAAAGCAGTCCAACCCAGTTTTGTCAGAGAAGCTTTAAAATACATGCCAAATGCTTGTATCGTAATCTGTTCCATCTCCAGTGGTCAACAAAAGCTGCAATTGTTTTACAGAAAGAAAGAAAATTAAAAAAAAACAACCAACCCACACCTTTTTCCTGCCTTGGTGCCCCTTCTTTAAGGGATTTTACTTCACATAGTCCTGTGAGCGTGAAAGTAGTAGTTAAAAATCAGAAAAATTGGGTGTTTTCACTTAGGTTACATGATTTGTCAAGCTTCTTGACTGAGGTTTGAGGAAAGACTAAAGGTCTATCTGTTTTGGCACTCCAGGTTAAAGTCTTGGCAATGTTGAAGCAGCTGCGAAAATAGAATTGACTTAGTTCTAATTAAAAATCCATGAAATGAAATTAAATCTTAGAAGGATTTTAGGTGCAGGAAGGTAACCTGCATCTCGGGTACTGGAACGTGTAACCACGCTTGTAACAGACCAAACCATTGATGTTTTGCGATTATGATCTGCTTGCCTCTTGGGAATATCTCATATTTTTATTTTCCCTGAAAACATTCAATATGACTATATTTTCAGATGTACTTTCTGAACAGTGTTAAAAATAGATACTACCACACTTGAGAATATTGTTCTGTTTTGCTGCAATAATTATCTTAACACCGACTGTGAGGGAACTGTTGAATGGACAGAACTAATTGGATTCAGTTTTGTATTGTTCTTTTTTCTTTCAACAGGAGATCCATGTACAGTTTCTTCTCAGCTGGAGTTAGAAGAGGCCTTTCGGTTGTATGAACTAAACAAAGATTCAGAGCTACTGATTCATGGTATGGTAAAATTTACTATATTGCTTCTCATGTTTATACCTGTAAATAAGTGGAATTTTTACCTTGTGTTATCTGTCTCATTTGCACAGATCAAATTCAATTAAAGCTCATTGTGGCATTCTCTTGAGACGATGCTGAAGACCATGCATTGTGTTTTTTCGCTGTCAGCATTTTGTCGATGTTCTTTATTAAATTAAGGGAGGGAAAAATGCTTTGCTGCTAGTTTATTAACAAAAGACAGCCCCTGTCTTTCACTCTTGCATTCCAAGTGCCTTGGTGCACTTGCTGGCAACGAATGGTGGAAGAGATACAGTATAGTGTCCTACACTTTGTTATTGATTAGTGTTTTAGAGCAGCATCTATATTAGGAAAGAAGTTGATGAGCTCCATTTGCGATGCCAGATTAGTCAAAAGTTTGACTTTTCTAAAATTAAGTACTCTAGACCAGTTTTGAACCTAATAATATTGTGCCCCTGTTTGATATGTAGTTGTCCAATTTTTAGTTTGCAGGGTTATATGCCTATTTCGGTTGCTTCTGCAGTATATTTTTCTTACTGTTTGTAACTTTACAAGCAGAAGATAGATTTCTGGTTAACAGAGGTTGTAGCGGAAAAGCAGGGGATCATTGTAAAGAGTGTTAGCGGGTGTGTTGCACTACAGTGTCTTAGCATGGTCCTTCTCTAAAAGGATGCAAAGAATCTAGTTTGCAGTCAACTCATTTGGAAGAGAGAGCTTTTCGGCTTCCCACAAAGACTTTTAATTCGAAAGTGGAAGAAGAATGTAATTGTTTCTATGTATCTTTCGCAGCTTCTGTATATATTACTTCGGTATGCTTTTTGATCTGCCCTTTCTCCATGTGTTTTTGTGTTTGATAAGCTTCTGATTAAACCAGCACCAGGGGTATCTCTCCCCAGCTGCACTTCTCTCTGACAGTTACTGAAGCTACACAAACAGGAAAACATGGCTAATGTAGATCATATGTAGCTGTTAGGACACTGTAATCTAAGATGTTCACAGTAAAGATTTCCGAATACTGACTGTGATGATTGGTCACATGAGAAACCAGAATTGTTACTTTCTTTAAGAAATAACTTGGTTTAATCTGCTTTTTGCTCGTATTTCTCATGTATATCATAGCCAGCAAAAGGGTTTTGTGGCAGCTTCTCAGCTCACCTGCTCTTGTGCAAGGTTTTGTTAAAATGCAGTCTGTGCTGTCTTCCTAAATGGTTGAATGCCTTTTGGAAGTGTTGTCTTTAACCTAAAGTTTTATTTTCTGGCTGAAATAATAAAAATTAATCAGAAGTTAATGTCTTTCTTGCAGTATTTCCTTGTGTACCGGAACGGCCTGGCATGCCTTGTCCAGGAGAAGATAGTAAGTAGGCATTTAAGTTAAGAAGTACAGACAATCAGGAATTCATATTTCCTGTTTTAGAAGATTTTGATATTCTATGGTTTGGCATCCTACATTTACAGATATTAATAATACAAATCTCTACAAATTAAATACTTAAAAGGAATAGAAAGTCTTGCTAAACTGAAATGTTGTTTGTCACTTCTGAATCATTGTTAATAAGCATTTCACATTCCTGTTAACTATCCATGTCACTCTGCTTTCCTTGCTTTTGCCTCTTCTATCGTGACAGTTTTTTATCCTATTTCCGTCTTTTTGGTAGTTGCCAGGTTGCTGGTTGGCTAATGTGAACAAAGGCTAGTAACCAATGGTAATGACTTGTATTACAAATTAGAGATCTGTGGTTAACTCATTTTAAATTGATGTTTAGGTACTATCAGGAGTATTCTCCAAAAACCTCTAAGTTATGTTAGCTCGTGTACTAGGTACTAAAGAGGTAATTTCCCTCTGTCTGAAAGTTTTATGAAAAAGCATGTGTATGTTACGCACGTACGCATCTGTCAGTTTGATAGCCAAGGCTGACAAATGTAAATGTGCATGCTTAAAAGTTACTTTATCCATACTTTAGCAGTGGGGGTAGTGCTGCTTTTCTGAAAAAACGAGGTGCAGACTGAATCAGAAATAGATTTGGAACTCAGTGTAGTTCTGTACATTCTAGTTTTCAATTTTGGTTCCTGTCATACCTCTAGTAATAAAAAAGAAAAAATTTAAAAAAAAAACAGTGGCAGCTGTGGATCTAAAACACTGGAGGATTTGTGCAAGCAATCTTAGGGGCATGCTCCTGAAATTCACCTTCTTTCCTCCTTCCTTTTCCCCACAGCTCCTCCCTAAGTATAGGTAAGGTAGGTGCATAATTTGCACACAATTGTTTCTATTGTTCGGGCAGTTTTCCTTCTCTTGACTCACTGTTCCTTTTAACTTTGGAAAAGCAGAATTAACTTTGAGTTGATCAGGATATTCGATTTCAAATTTTCTCCAAAACTTAAAAAATTAAAAAAATACTTGGAACATTACTCTGTGTTTCTGTAAGGTGTAGGAGTGAAACTTTACTCTGCCAATCACTCTACACAGAAACCTCCATGAGAAGATGTTGTAGTTCTGTGTTTATATTTTTATGGATATAATCATATGTTTTTCCTCTTAGAATCCATTTATCGCCGAGGCGCCCGCCGGTGGCGAAAGCTCTATTGTGCAAATGGTCACACTTTCCAAGCCAAACGATTTAACAGGGTGAGACTCTTGTTGGGTGCTTAAAACCATGATACAGGGATGTCTTACTTCTGTAATTACCATGTCACTGCATTGAAAAGTTATAAGGTAGTTTTATTCTCATTTTTGTTGTTTGTCTCTAGTTGGTAGACTTTTGATAATCCTGTAGTTTCAGGAAACTTAATAATTATTAAATTATCAGGAACTTAAAATAGGAAAAAAAATATTGGTTGCAATTCACTTTACATATACTCTGAAACCATGATATGAATTACATAAAAGCTCCCGTGTTCCTTTAAAATCTTTCCAGAGGGCAAACTTGGACACTGGCATTAGATGACTACAAGCTGAAAGTACATTTCAAGTTCTTTAAGTTCTGGGAATTAAAAGGTCTGAATTCACTTATGATGCACAGATTTTTCTTTCATGGCTTTTAAACAAAAACCCTGAAATGTTACTCCAAACAGCCTGCTTGTGACGGCATGTAATCAACTGAAAATAACAAACCATTTGTAACATTTTCAAGAAGCAATGGTCAAGTATAATTAGCTAAGGACCAAGAAAGCTATCTGCTGTATTTAGAAAAAGCAGCGGCAAAAAACAAACCCAGAATGTTTGAATAAGCCAGGTTCCTTGACAGCTTCAATGATTTTTCCTTCTTTTCTAAGCTTAATGTATTGTGTGCTTAATGCTTGAGATTGTCTCCACTAAACTTCATCTTGAACATCCTTCATATCTAATGTCTGCTGGGGGTTTTTTGTTTCGTTGTTTTTTTTTTTTTGACTTCTTCCTGGTCAAAGGCTGTCAAGGCACCATAGTTCAATCACTTTCCACTCTTGCTTTCATAGGCACCCTGTTTTCATGGATCTTTTGAGTTGTTTTGTGAATGTCCTTCAGTGAGTGGTGTCTCCCCATTTCTTGTTATCTGGTGGTTTAATGTGTTGAAGCTTTTGCTCTCCTGCCTTCCTTTATATAAACGTAAGGACCCATCTACGCAAAGAGGTGACAAGATACGTAGCAAATTAGCTTGGTGACAGCAGCCTGCTGATTCAGCTGCAGTGCTTTTGACCTGGAGTTGGCTCATGCCTCCCTGGGTCTGTATGCAGCAGAAGAGGCTGGCTGTGCCTGCACCTCTCCTTGTAGATTCATACTTTCTGTACGGCAGTTGCTGCTTATTGTTCAGTTGTAATTTTTGAGCTCCTCTGTATTGTATCTGCCTGTGTGTTCTTAAAGTTTTCAAATAGAGACTCTTGGTATAGTGGCAAGTTTGGTAGGGGTCTCTCTGATCTCCTGTTCTATGGTTTTTGTTAATGAAAATGTGGCTGAATAGTTTTTAGTTTTGTGTTTTGATGGATTTTGTTGATTTGTCATTCTAGAGAGCTCATTGTGCCATCTGCACTGACCGAATATGGGGCCTGGGTCGCCAGGGATATAAATGCATCAATTGCAAACTCCTTGTTCACAAGAAGTGTCACAAACTTGTCAGTAGTGAATGTGGCCGTCATACACTACAACCAGTAAGTAAAACTTATCTGAAAAATTGTCTTGAAAAATTGCAACCAACCAACAAATCAAACCCCCCCTGTTTTATACTAATGTTTTTCAAACAGTCTGCAAATAATCACAGTAGATGAAACATCATTCTTTATGGTTACTGTGACACTTCACAAGAATGTTTGAGATTCACTTAGCAGAATCGCAGTTTAGTGGGAAGACAGAAGTCTAATTTTCGTTTCTGATATTTTTTTTGTCAAATAAGTGATATTTATCCTTCACGATGTTGTTACATAGCACATATATATACACACAGACACTATTTTACATCTTCAAAGTGAAGTACAGGTAAAATAAATTCTCTAAATATCTGATAGATCATTAGACTGTTTCCCATTTTACAGAAAAGGAAGATGAAATGAAGTTCTGACTTTTCTCTCAAGAAATTCAATCATCTTTAGTTCTTAAGTCCCAGAAAAATACAGATGATTACTGCTCCTGGTTTAATATTAAAAGCAGACAGCTACAAGTCTATATTTTGTGAATTCATTTGACTAATATATGTACTGCTGAACTACTTGAGCTTTTCTGTCTCATTTCTCATCTGCTATACTTTTCTCTGTTGTACTAAGTTGTCACTTCAACAGCTTATGGAAATGTGTCATAACTTCTAGAAAATATCTGGTTTCTTTTATTGTGTATGGATTAGAGCAGTAACTATGTTAATTAATCATGTTAGAAAGTAGCTAGATTATATTCCTCAGGGATCATACATTTCATTTGTTGTCTCTTAAATAATGTCTCTCACACTTGGACAGTCTATTACAAAAATCCCGTACATGTTTGCAGGAACCTATAATGCCTATGGATCCATCATCAGTGCATCCAGATAATGTAGAATCAGGTAAGATCAGTAATTTTTGTTTTTAAATGACTGTAAGTTGCTGAAACATGAACCTTGGGTTTTCAAATGAAACAGAACAACTTTAAGTAAAATTATTTTTAAACAGCTTCTATCCTTTTTTCCATAGAACAAGAAAAATAAGACAGCTTCTTAATGCTAGGGGGGATATAAAAATGCCTCAATTTTCCATGTCTTACGAGTTTAAGGAACTTGCCTAAAAAGGAAGGATTTAGGCTGTCAGTTACATTTTTCCATCAGTAAGCTGTGTACTTTAAATGCCCTGATTAAACAAACAAACAAAAACCCTTAACAGAATTAGCAAGGTTTCTACTGGATCAGTAGCCAAAGAAGTCCATTTTTGTAGCAATTGGAGTGATGGTCCTAACATTTGAATTTGGATATAGACAATGATCAGTTTAAAAACCAAACCAACCGCTGTTCTTTACAAGATTCTCTGTGTGGAGTCTGAAGAGATCTCCAAATGTATATACAGGGTTTTATATTAGCCATAATTGATTATTAATGCAGTATTGCAAAAGAATGATTCTGATGGTTTTAAAAAAATAGAACCGCAAACAAAAATCCCCAAAACACCAAAAAACCCCAGCAGTCTGAATACTTGCAATAGATGCATTTAAATTGTGTATCTCTGATTGAGCTTTTATATGTGGAAATTTCAAGGCCAAAGAAAATACTGTTTTGTTGCATTGGTCTAATAATTTTTCTTGCACCTCTAGTGATTCCGTACAATCCCTCAAGTCATGAGAGCTTGGACCATGTTGGTGAAGAAAAGGAGGTAAAGTGTCTTAACCATGATAACTGTGTTCAGAGATCTTAAAGCCTGTCTCTCTCAATTTCAAGATTTTAGTAATTTAATTTGTCACAAACTGAAAACTAGTACATAAAGCACATTTGGGTTCCTTGCTTAGGTGTACGCATGTATGGCTTGCAAGCTGTTTTATTTTGAACCTTGAGTTGAGATGTGCTTTGATTCCAAACTCCTCCAGCTTTGTTTGTTTCTTCTCTGCCAAGTCTCCTCTGCCTCCTTTCTTTACCCCCTCGCATTCTTTTCCAGGACAGTGCAGTTTTAAGAATAACAAATGTTAATTGAATTACTTGTTTATATTAATTTTGCTGTTGTATTTGAAATGCTAACTTTTGCAGTTGTTAAAATTGCCAAACCTGCTTACTGATTTCAAAGTATCTTTATCAATAGGCAATGAGCATTAGAGAAAGTGGAAAAGCTTCCTCCAGTCTGGGTCTTCAGGATTTTGATTTGCTCAGGGTTATAGGAAGAGGCAGTTATGCGAAAGTATTGCTTGTTCGATTGAAGAAAACCGAACGCATTTATGCAATGAAAGTGGTGAAGAAGGAGCTCGTCAATGATGATGAGGTAGGCAAACTTTTTATCAATAAATCAGGCAACTCTTCCAAAGAGCTTTCAATATCTACCACAAGGTGGGAGCCAGGCTTCTGGGTTTGCAACACTAAATGAAAATAATACATGTGGTTTCTTATACGTACTATGCTATAGAAGGTTCACAAGACATAACCGATTTTGAGGTCTTCATTGACAGATAGCTCACAGCTGCCCTCCTGTGCCAGTGGTTTGTGTCACAAGCCTCATCGCCTCTGTTGTCAGTGTCTCCTTTTGTAGTCAGCGCTGTCTTCATCAGTGCTCCTGCAAAATTCAAGTTGTTAATCCTGGCTTGCCTCATTATTTCTAAGCAGTATTCCATATCTCTCCTATTATGTTGACTTGCTGCGCTGAAAAAGAAAAGGTGGAGTCTGGTTTTCATATGTTGAAGTTAGGTTTTTTTGTCACAAAGGAGAACACGCAGTGTTGCTTTAATTGCTCTTTAAATCGGACCCCCGTCTTAAAAATTTTTGTAGCTTGTACTGTGATTAGTGGAAGCTTGTCAGAAATTGCAATATAAATCTCCTAACCCCCTCCTGTTGCTGCAGATTTTCCTTGTGTTTCTTTAGGGTATTCTGAAAAGGCTTGAGTGACTGTGGTTTGCCATCCAAGAGCTTTTGCATTTATTTCTTGGTTTACTGTTGATTTCTTCTGCATTTCTTGATGCTACTTTACATTTGTCTGCACCAGTTTATCTTATATAGATGAGTGTTTTTTCATTCGGAAGTGCAGTTACCTGATGAGGCTAAAAGTACAGGACACTCAAGACAGGAAAACAGGAGTATGCTGAATTGTATTACTTTGCATTGGAGAACTATATAATATTTAATTTCTTGCAAGTAAAATGAGAACAGCAAAATACTTGAATATCTTTCTGCTAATTGTCAATAATACTTGTCCTAAGTGCAGCAATCCTTTTCTGAATGTTGCTTTTCTTAAATAAATAGGATATTGATTGGGTTCAGACAGAGAAACACGTCTTTGAACAGGCTTCAAATCATCCCTTTCTTGTTGGACTACACTCTTGCTTCCAGACAGAGAGCAGGTAAAGGTCATAAGATAAGAAGATGATAGTCTTACTGAAAAAATACTTCATACTGTTGGGCACCTCAAAGATCTATTTAAAGCATTAAGTGTTAGGTAGGTAGTGAAAGTCCAACTACTGTATGTAAATCATTGTAGTATTTTATGAGCAAAAGGCTGCATTCATTATTGTTAAGTTTTTCGGGTTGGGAAGATGCAAAAGAATGTAAAGTACTGGTAGGTATGATGGTAAGGATTCTGGACAGGAAGGGAGGTGCAACTAGGAGAAAGAAAAGGCTTAGGAATATGAAGTGGAAGACAGAACCTAGAATGGGAGGAAAAAAGGGTTTAGGGAGAAAGAAATCAGAAGTACAAAAAAATGAGGAAACTAATCTCAAACGTGGACTCTCTGAAGACGAGTCTTTGAGCAAGACTTGGAAAAGAGTATCTGAATTTTAAAAAGGAGAACAGAGTAACAGAGATGAAAATGATAATTTCCTTGTGTGTTTATATATAGAAGAGATTGCACTACACAAATAAATTTCTGTTCTATGCAATAATAATTTTCAGTATATATAAAATATTGTATATTTCAGCAATGTTCTTGCTGTTTGAAAAGGTGACAGGCTAGTGGAGGGAAGTGAGAAGAAAGAGTATTTGTAATATACTAATAGTATTAACCACAAATAAAGGAGATTAAAGAGATCAGGAAGGAAAATGAGGGGGGGGATTTTTTTTCTGGTTTGTGCACAGAAACTGATGTGAATCTATTTACATAGTCACATATGTACTAATGACAAGCAGTAGCTGTAATGGATTAGGAATGTGGGAAGAATTATTCCTTTAGCAGTAAAGGAATTATCTAGAGAGACTTCGTATATTGATTTTTAACTTTGGGAATTTATTCAAAGGGAGGGAAATGGTGAAACCATTCATATTACCAGAGAGATGGGAGTTGAATTGACATTGTTTGATAACAGACCTGTAACATCTCAGATGTCTTTAAGCCTTGTATACACTCATTTGTAACAAACTCCTGTGTGTTTTAGGTTATTCTTTGTTATAGAGTATGTGAATGGAGGAGATCTAATGTTTCATATGCAGAGGCAGAGAAAGCTGCCAGAGGAGCATGCCAGGTATGTCTAATTTCAGATTTCTTGCATCAGAACAGTTAACTTTTCTGACACAGTGCAGTAGTGCAGAGGTTATGATGATGAGCTAGCAGATCCTCTCCGGATGTTAAGGATTTAAGGAATGTGAAACCGCATCCTCATTTTAATGCTGCAAGCTACTGTATATTTGTTTCAAGGAGGAACTGTAACAGGGAGCACTTCGGTATTGTTTGCATTAGCATTACCCTAGATGACTTGAGCCTGATTCTGAATTTTTTTTTCTAGAAAAACACTTTTGTGGTATTTTTTAAAATGTGTAATGATATCAGTGTGTTTCTCTTACAACCACTGCTACCAGCTGTCCAGGCAAATGCTGAGTTCTTGGTGCATATGCTTCATCTCAGATGGTGAGATGAAAGGGATGATGGCAGTAGATGTTAATATTAATTAAAAATAATCTTGGAAGTGACTGTGGATAGAAACATTGGTATGATTTTAAACAATTTATCCCCTTCTCTGAGGAAAAATAATAGAATACATGGACTTATATTTAGAAAAGTATCATACCACTGAGACTATGTTGTTGTGGCTTGTGTTTTGATTACTTGAGTAATCAATACCTCTTTCTATGCTAGGTTTTACTCCGCTGAAATCAGTCTAGCACTGAACTATTTACATGAACGAGGGATAATCTACAGAGATTTAAAACTGGATAATGTGCTGCTTGATTCTGAAGGGCATATTAAACTCACAGATTATGGCATGTGCAAGGTAAGCTCTAGTTCTTTGCTAACCAGTAAAATCATTAACTAAGAAATTTGTCATAAATTAAAAGATGCAGAGACTTAAAAATGTGAAATTTCAAGGTATTAATTTATATACGGTACAGATAGGCTGTATACTCACGTCACTTTTACAAATGGAGAAAAGAAATATGCCAAAGTGCACAGACTACACACATACATATATATATCTCTATATATCTGTTTATGATTTTGTAAAGCTGCTGTATCAACTTGATTGGGAGGGGTAGGCTGAAATAGTCAAGATAGCTTGATTTCCAAAAGAGGAAGAAATTGAAATACATCAGAGACACTTGCTCCCACTTGGATTCTATGACACTCCCCATTTTCTCTAGAAAAACTTCTGTCACTACAAAGACACTGGAGCACAGGTTTGACTTTGCCGTGGAATTGCCATTATGCTGATCTATTAGAACTATTTTTAAATGCTATAATTTTGGCTAAGCAATTGAAAAGCATAAAATAATACAGGTTGGAAAGGGCCTTAGGAAGCCTAATCCACCCTCCTGCTCAAAGCAAGGTAAGCTGTAAGATCAGGCCAGGTTACTGAGGGCTTTATTCAGTTTGGTCTTGAAAACTTCCAAGGATGAAGACTGCACAGCTTCTTTGGGTAACCTCCCCCTTTCTGCATACCGTGCTTTTCTCTCAAAAGCTTCTGTCTGTCCATTGTAACACCCCAGTCATGGAAACTATTCCACCATGCTTTAGTTATTCCCACTTGCCTATCACTGGAGGTGTGGTGGAGCTTACTAGCTAAAACCTTAGAAAGATGTCATCTATAGGTGTATGCCGTCCTCTTGAGACTTTAGATGCAACCTACTTCTGTTTCTTCTGAAGCAAGTAGTGTTTTATATTTCTTTACACACAGATTTAAGTATAGTTTTACTGAAACAAAAGCAGTTTATTCAGGACGCTTAATTCAAAATGAAGTTCTTAGCAGAGTGGGAGTGTGCGTGTGGGCTCTTTGGCTAACTGTAAAGTAATTTCTTCCCATCTTTTCTTAAAAGGAGGGTCTGAGGCCTGGTGACACAACCAGCACATTCTGTGGGACGCCAAACTATATTGCACCTGAAATTCTCAGGGGAGAGGATTATGGTAAGTTTAATTTTTCACTGCTACCATATAACTTTCACCTTGTCTCTTACTTCTTACTTGAGTTGTTTAGAAAGTATAAATCTCGATTAGACACGTGATCAGTCTTAATTCAGCATCCTGTCTGAAAAAGTAAATAAGCCCTTCAAAGGAAAGGCAGAAAAGGTCACACTGAGCAAATGAAATACCCTGCCTTCCACATTTTAAATTCTTTTTATCAGTCTTGAAGAATAGCTTGAGTCTTCCAAATTTATTACTGTTTATAACTATTTTAGGTACTACTAATGATATACTTGCAGTCTTGAATTATGTTCCGTTTTGGAGCTTTATGTTTGGCAGCAATGATAGTAGTAGATATAAATGCGTTGCAGAGGGCCTAGGTAGTAGATGTCCCTTTCACAAATTTCAGTGTTAAAAATGAAATTGTCTGCAATTTCTTGTTCAGGAAGTCCACAAAGATTCCTGAAGCAAGAGACATAAGACAGTATAGAAGGCTTGGTGTGTACATTTCCTATTACTTACCTTTCCTCCTAAGCTTCTGATACTGTGCCAAGCAGATCTTTGATCTGTTTTCTTCCCTTAAGATTTCAACAAGTTCTACAATTAGTATTTTAATTGTGTTTTAAAAAAAGATATACATATCTTTTAAATCTTATTATATCATTTCAATTTAATGTTTCTTTCAGACTGGCTTTGCATCTTCCTTCCTTATCAGAAACTTTCTAGGCCAACTGGACTATATCAGTCCTAGCCTAGCTACTGGAATTTTTCTTTAGCAGTGAATAGCAGAATAGATATGCTTAGCTCTATAAATGACTGTCTTGCTACTATTCAGAATCATATACTTTGTCATTGTCATTATCCCCTGCCCTGGATAATGCACTCTTTGTAGTGACTAGGCTTATATATTATCTAAACCTTTGTTAAGGTCTTAACACCAACGTTTTAACTTCTTGCATTTCCTTTTCTTTGTACAGCATCCCCACCTATTGTGCGCATAATGAACCAAGCAACATCTAGTACAATCATCACCTCTCCTTTATTCAGATAATCAGGAAGACTGGCAATACTTAAATTTTTGAACTCTTTCTTTCTTCTCCAAACATGTCTGTCTTTAGCGTCAAAAGTGTTGATATTTTTTCTCCAAAGTATCTTCAGTGGTGTCTTCTCCTTTGAATTCTAGGCTTCAGTGTAGACTGGTGGGCGCTCGGTGTACTTATGTTTGAAATGATGGCGGGCCGGTCACCATTTGATATTGTTGGGAGTTCTGACAATCCTGATCAGAACACAGAAGATTATCTTTTCCAAGGTAAGTACCACGAGTGATCCTACACTTCAGTGCTTTGTTTCTACTTACCTTTAACTATAAAAATGCAAAAGCTGATACGAACCTTGTTTTCTTGCAGTAATTTTGGAAAAACAGATCCGAATTCCCCGATCCCTTTCTGTTAAAGCAGCAGGTGTTCTAAAGAGTTTCCTTAATAAGGTAAGAGCTAAAGGGGATTATTTAAGACTTCTCAAGAGCAGCTGTTTGCTTTTTTAAAAACCTGTTAACTAATAGATGTGTAGCAGATGTATTTTACCTGCCATGTACAGAAACAGGGTCGAAAAGGTTTGAGCCTGAAGCAGAATTTCAGTGAGGCTGGGGGAGCTGTTCTAGATACTTGTCTTAAAATCTGAATATCCAGGTTCTCAGGCTGGGATCATGAGTAAATTTCAAATTGAAAGGCATAGAAATGCTCCATGTGATTTCTTTAATCTGGGGAATTGGACAAACTTATCAGATTTATTTCAGTTCTTAAAGAGAAGCAGCATAGCAGATCACTTTGACAACTTCTGATGACTTCATTGAGGGAAATGCAGAGGCAGTATATGCTCACTGTTTGCTGGTAGCTAGCTATCCTGACCGTCAAAGGGTGCATATGTGGTAGTGGACTAGTCAAAGCACATGCTGGCCTTTATTTAGTGAGTGTTATGTGACTGGGGAGAAAAAGGTATGGGAGAAACCAAATTTGGTTAAATTATTCTAAGAAAGTAATACTGTTCAAGAACACTGCTTCGGTTACAGCTCCTTGGTAGTGCGTGCATACGTGTATATGGAGATGGAATTGTCTTGTTAAAATAACCTTCTTTCCACCGTATCTATCAGTAACCTGTTGTTACTACCCCAGTGTGATTGCTTGCCTGGCTAGTCAGTTTGCTCAGGGAGGGGTGGCAAGGGAAGGATCAAATTCACTTGTAATCTAACCATGTTTGCTCTGAAACATATGGTATGTTTAAACAGGTCTGAATAAAAAAAAAAAAGAAAGAAAGATGGCTTGGTTGTTTATATAAATTCAGTCAAGGGCTTCCATATATTCATGCTTATTTGAAACAGTTTCCAAAATAAATAATGCTAACTTAATTCTTCAGTGTCCCTTGTAACTCTGGTGTTTCATTTCTCATGGAATTTGTAACACTTGCATTTTATTTATGCATAGGCCATGGTACCCATTAAGAAATATTTTCTTCCTTGCACAGGATCCAAAGGAACGTTTAGGCTGTCATCCTCAGACAGGATTTGCAGATATCCAGGGACATCCTTTCTTTCGAAATGTTGATTGGGATCTGGTATGTGAACGCCCACTGGCTTGGCTTATTTTATCTGTATACAGTGATGGCTTGATAAGTTGTTTTGAGCATGAGAGAAACCTTAAACTCTTAACTTTCAATGTACCATAATGACAATACAGAATCCTTTAACCCTTTTACACACAGTAAGTACAGTAGATTAATAGAATGATTATAAAAAGTATATGAAAGAAACTTAACAGTAGCTTCCAGCCTCGTTTAAAAATAATTCAATAGGTTGTAACTCATTCTTGGTGTCACTTAAGTGCATTTATTCTTAGATGGAGCAGAAACAAGTGGTGCCTCCATTTAAAAATAATTCAATAGGTTGTAACTCATTCTTGGTGTCACTTAAGTGCATTTATTCTTAGATGGAGCAGAAACAAGTGGTGCCTCCATTTAAACCAAATATATCTGGAGAATTTGGTCTGGATAACTTTGATTCCCAATTCACCAATGAACCTGTGCAGCTCACTCCAGATGATGAGTAAGTAATGCAGAATTTATGAAGTTCTGATAAGTTGGTGAAGGAGTTATAAAACTTAATTTAATAGCTGTAGTTGTAGTACATAAAGTATATGTAAAGCAGTAAAGAACATTTTCTTGCATTAGTTATTCTGTCGTGTGTCCTTGTGGTAGACTTAGTATGGCTGGATTAAGTATTGTACTGTGGCATGATGTAAAAATGAACTAACAGTGGGAAAGTTGCTATGAAGAATATAGCAAGGGAAAAGAATATTTCAGGGAAAGGTGAATAAGTGCTATTTTACAAGTTTTAGTGGTATCATCTGCAAGAAATGAACTTGTGAGGGAGAAGACCAATTTTGTCAAGTGGTGTATTTTTGCATTAATTTAAGCCATGATATTTCTAGAATGTTGGGTTTAGATTGAATTTATCTTGGGTGTTCTGAACAATAGAAGATGCTTTAACTTATTTGGTCGGGTATCTTGAATTGTTAGTAGTCAAATCAGATTATCCTGGCTGAAAAGCCTTGATAAAATGCATGACAATGTTTTTGATTTTGGTAGTGGATTTGTGGTTCCTTACTCCTGAGGGGCCCTGATCTGGGATGAGGGGTGAATGGCCTTTCTAGTTTGAGCCACTGCTGTTGGTGTGTTAGGAATTTTCCTAGGGGTTTGAATAATGTTTGTGTAGTATGTAAACCCAGATGGTGAATATTGAGTGTTACCTATGCACCTTAATTAGGTCCAAGACCCAACTTCCTTCTTCATCCCTTTCTAAATGCGTAATATACAAATAAAATTTAGAAAAGTTGTTGATGCAGGTGCAGGATCTATCTCATCCTAATGTTTGTGGGTGTTTACAAAACTAACTGTTTTGAGAAAGTTTTAAAACTGCAAACCATGTAGATTGCTTTGCGGGGAGAATATGTGCATGGGAGCAGCCCAGTCACTGCTCCTGAGTGGTTTTGGGTTTTGTTACCCTAACAGGGGCTAGGAAGTAACCAACGCTTAACTGTAAGGATGGAGAGGGACAAAAGAGGGGAAGGAAATGTTCTCAATTGCAATCTGCTGTACAGGCCTAAATTGTAAGACAGACTACCTGTTAATATTGTTACCTTTTTAATTTTGCTGATGAACTAATGAGTGAGTTTTGTCTTAATAGTGATATTGTGAAGAAGATTGACCAGTCTGAATTTGAAGGCTTTGAATACATAAATCCTCTTTTGATGTCCGCTGAGGAATGTGTCTGAATTCTCCATTCCGGGACTGTGCCAATTGTTACTCTGTTTGTTTCTGCATGGATAAACATCTCTTCATTTGGATGCACTCACATAAAATGAGTAACTGAACGTCTTACCCTTGCCACCTAGTATAAATTACTCACTAATTGTCTTTTTGTATTAATTGTCATCCAGGACAGTTGTTATGCTGAACCTGCGGCTGCCAGATTTAAAATGTTAACTTTCCAACAGTCTTGCCAAATTTGAATTTTAATACAGAACTTGGTCTCTGGGGCTCCTGACTGAACCATGGAGCCCGGTTGTATAATCTGCCAATATAGTGTTCTGATAGAGGAAGGTTTTCTTATTACTATAAGAACGCAAATGGCATTAGGGGATGTAATAAAATATCGTTAAAGGACTTCCATTTTTCCAGCAAGACAAGTAAAACCTTATGACTTCCATAGTTCTAAGTCTCTTCTCTCTAAACATCTGATTTCCCTGTTCTAGACTTAGAAGTTAAGCTATGTTATTGCCCTTCAGACTGAAATGATGGCAAGGAGAGCAGGTTTTTAAACTGAATACGTCAAGAATGGCTGCTTTCACAGGGTGTGTTGATACTATCCTGAAGGAGATAATTAACTCAATATCAAAATCAATAGACTTTGCTCTGAAATTATACACTAGAAATTACATGCTGATACATAGAGTGCCTTTCTGAGCCTGTCCCTTTCAGAAAGGGTTGTACATGCTATAAAGTGTCAGTTTAAATAAATGGAATTCGGTTAAGGCTTTGAAAAGTTAAAATCTGTAGAGTGCAGTTTAGCAGTAATGGGCAGCTAATATTGATGGATGTAGAACCTTATACTACTATTTATTGCTCTTACACGTGCTGTCTTAACTGTATCAGAACTGCATGCGTTACAGCTATGGCCTAGATAAGGGCATTCTTTCTTTTTTTTTCTTTCTTTTTTTTTTTTTTTTTTCAAATCTTATTGCCATACTGTTGGAAATGCATTCCACTTTGCCAGTGGAAAAAGCACATCTAGAAAAAAATAGGTGCTGTCCACAATGACTCCCTTAACTTATCTGCTTATAGATGGTGATTTGTAATCACAATCAAACCTGAAATGTTGGTAGTAGGCTCAAAGTTAATAGTAAAGCAATTGGAATAAATTGAAAGAACGGTTCAAACCAGGGTTTTTGGGGAGGTGTGATTCTTACATTTCATGTTAGTAAACAGTGTAATATACAGCACAGATTATTCTTATTTTTAATGTTTAAGGAATGTTTCGAATGTCTTAGGCTGAAGAAATGCCAAATGTACCACTTCTTTTATTTTAGGGAAAAGGGATTAAGAGACATTGAAGAAAAGAATCTGTGTTATGTAATTAAGAGCTGTAAGGCAAGCTAGGTGTTACTGAAAGCAGATCTAAGTATCTGTAAGCACAAGTTAGCAAACCTTACTTGAAGCTTTTAATAAGACTTCTGCTTGGTCAGTGTCTCTTCTTGAAAATCCTTGTATGGTGACACTGTAAATTCATAGCACAAATCTTCTGGTGTATGGTTTTTTTCACTTAACTTGTTAGCTTCGAGGATAGAGGTTGCACAAACACACAGTAGTGTTGTGGTATGGTATTTAGTTCATGTTTTTCTTTGCAACATGAATGGGAAACAGTTTAAGTATTGGGCTGAGTTTTCAAAACTGGGAAGTGATTGGAGGAGCCTCAGTTTCAGGGAAGCATTGAAACTCTGCACTGTTATAAGATCAAGTTCCCTTAAATTCAAGTTGTATATTTTCAAATGTAAAGTATCAGAGTAAACCTAAGTAAGAGCAGCTAATAACTTTAGCACATTTAGTTCATGTCAAGTAAAGTGTTTACATGCAGTTTTAAAATTGTGATTAATTGTTTAGCCTCTGACTTCTACGCCCGCATGACTAGTTTAGGCATCAGGACTTAACTGATATTAAACTTGGAAGTTATTTAAAACAAAAACAAAAAGCCTTGGCTCTACAGTGGCTTAATTTCATATAGGGTATTAAGTACAATGGCTTTATGTAAGGAAGGGCATTTCTGCTATTCATCACAGAAGAGAAATGGAGTAAAATGCTGTATTTTGTGCTTAAAGCAAAAGTTAATTTTTTTTATAGACAATGTCACAGAAAAGATACTTTTTTTTATTTTCGTATCTAACCATGAAGAATGTTGCTAAGTGACAAACATCTTAAATGACTGTAAATCCATTTTTAAACTTTCATTTTCTCTAAAGTGCCATGATGTTAACAGTTATTTTTCATTGTTAAGCATATAGCAACTGTCATAAATATTCAGAAGGGACATTGGGTGTAAACAGTCTAGTGCAGTAGGCTTTGTCTTTTGCAGAAAGTGTCTGCATCAGAAGCATGATGTATTTATGTGGAGTAAACTCCTTTTTGTATGCAAGTTGGATTCCTATGGGTGCTCTGCTAGTTAATATTGTCACTACTATTTTCCTGTTTCATGTGGAATATGGTCTTGGAACATTGTTGTGTAATCATTCCCTTTATTTGTGCACACTTTTTACTTTAAATAAAACATTTGTATTAGGCCTCTGTGTGTTAACTTCTAAAACAAATACTGCAAAATGCTGAGCTTCACTCGGGATTGTCGTCTGACCCCAAACTAGCCAAGTTTCATGGCCGCATTGTTCTAATCTTACAATTTTTTCTAGAAGATAGCACTGGGATAGACCACAGCGACCGAAGAAATACCTCCCTCAGCCTGTGCTCCCCAAGCATGTCTTAGGACACAGATCCCTCTCCCACGTGGCTTGTTGTTCGCCTGACGTTTATCGTGCCTCACAGAGAAAAAGCATCCTTGTAGGTTGTTTCAATGCCAGCGATGAAACAAAAGTAGCAAGGCTTCAGCCAGCTGTGCATATACAGAGAGCTTCAAGTAAAACGCAATTCTGGCTTGCCTGACCAAGGACCTCTTTCAGCTGGAACTTCTAAGATGTCATCTCAGCTGCCAGAGCTGCGGAATTGGAATTTAGAGCAACACTCATCTGCTGCGCTTACTTCTGCATGATTTCTTTCTTTGTTTCTTCAACTCCTCTCCTGCATTCTCTTTTCTGACAGAGGGCAAGGGCACTTACCTCATACCCTGCTACAGATGCAGTATTTTAATATAGATATATTTCAATATCTGTGTTTCTATGTTTTAAAGAGATTTCCTTTTGCAATCTGGCTTGTTATTAAAAGTATGCATCGGCAGTCCTAGGCAAGTGCTGCAGATGGTTGCATATCTTAAATGCTTAACCTCCCCCCACGCACACTTCTTGTTTCTGTTCAGTTTGGTGGCCAACTGCTCTCGGCTCAGTCTGAGCAATTGTTTATGTTAAGAGACTCTATAAAAGAAATTAATAGCTTGTGTAATCTCTATATATACTTGATACCTTAACTGTGAAGCATGCACCCTCACTTCATGATGGACGGCATAAGCAGGTTAAGCAGCAAAGGTATCTGAAATTGCATGTGGATGAATGATGTTTTCCTGGGAAGAGGGAGCTAGGGATTGGAGCCCCTTTCAGAAAAAGGGAATTTTATCATATCTTGCATTTTCTTGAGCAGAGTTCTGTTAGGGTTTATTTTAAGACCTTTTTTTTTTTTTTTCTTTCGTTCTTATGATAAAGGGATCTGAACTGCATACTTGAAATGTGTGATCTTACCATTTAATCGCCAAGGGTTAAAGACAGAGAAGCATCTCTCTCCTGGATCTGCATGGCTCTGTGGGAGGTGGGCTTTTTCAGGCATAAATAGAACCAGAAATCAATTGCGCCGGCATTTGACTTCTAAGCTTGAACCAAGTCTCTGGGCTTGTACCCTTTTTATGTTGGGTGGTGAAGCGTCTAGCTGAACAGTTGAATTTTGACCATGATATCAGATGTAGAAACTAAGCTGTTGTTCAAGTTCTTGAGTAGCTGTAGTGTTTTGTACAGGCCTGTTTCTGAAGTAACTTGTCCTGTAAGATGTGGTGCGTGCTAAAATCTATCAACTTCTCATGCTTATGATAAGAACCATAATAGGGTATCTAATATGGTATCTGGTCTGTGTTACTTTGTCTGCCATAGGAGGTGTCACAAGAGCGGTCTTAAACCGTTAAAAATCACCACTGAAGTAATTTTGGTTTTCTCTTTAAAATGCACAAGCTAGGATCTTCAGAGAAGAAAATGCACAATTTTTGTTCTCTGTTCACTGTTAAATTGTGCTTTTTAGCATTTTCAGAGACTGTGTATATGGAAACAGTTGTGGGTTTTTTAAATGCTCCTTTCTGTAGAAATGCCCCTCTGTTCATGAATATGCAGCTTGAATCGTACTCATAAAACCGTGATAGAGTTCTTAACGTGCTTAGCGGTTTGATGAACAACGTTGTATCCACTTTAACCAGCTCAACTGAAAGGTCGTTTTATTTGGTTTTAATGTGGTATTTGGCACTTCACTTCATATGCAGTAGTTTAAAGGAATTACATTTATTTGCACTTAGACAAACTAATCTGCATTTCTCACTTAGTTCCTCTTCCTAGTGGAAGAGGTAGCAACCCCAGAGATGGGCAAACGTGGCCTGCAAGGAATTCAAAGGGGCACGTGTGTGGGGAGGATAGGACTTACTCTTTTTTTTAAGCACTCCCTT
>JAVJGI010000003.1:23917359-23986175 GCA_035590275.1 Ibycter americanus | reverse complement strand
GGGGCTGCCGGGGCTGGGGGGGGCCTGGGGTTGCTGGGGAGCGGGCTGCCGGGGCTGGGGAGGGGGCTGCCGGGGCTGGGGGGCTACCGGGGCTTGGGGGGGGCTGCCGGCCTCACCAGGGAGCGCCCTGTGCACCCCTCTCTCCTAATGAATTGGCTAACGGAGCGCACCCCTCCTCCGGCACCGCCAGCTCGCGTTTGGGGATTGCTTCTGGCTGACCTCTTTCTCTTCTCACAGGTTTTCTGGAAAGACGTGACAGAACGCGGCGTTAGCACGAGCCATGAATTTAGCCGGTGGCCTGGCTCTTACCTCTGTTACTAATAACTTGGGGTGGGAAAATTCTGACACACATCAGTGACATCTGTGCGAAAGGTGACTCTCTAGGGACGTTTAGTGTGTGCCGGTGATCTGGATCAGCCTTTAATTTGGGGATTTATTTGTGAACTGCCATAGTAACTCCCATGGTGGTGGTGAAATCATAAAGTTGGCAGCACAGTAAAGCAAGCCCTTAAGATTGTGTTTGATCTCCAGGAACTGAAAGTGCTGAATAAAATTTTCATACACGTTTTGGATCAGTTGCATTAAGATCAGTGTTCTTCAAACTGAGACCGTTTTTCTATTTTAATATTTAAATAGAGACATTTGAAAAGACGGTCTATTTTTAAAGGAAAAAAATGACCAAGGATGGACACTCTTGCATCAGTGCATCGTTTTTTACTAAATTGCTGTACAAGACGACTGTAAAATAGCGGGTAGCGTATGAAGAAAAGCCTTTTGCATACATATTGCAGTGGGGGTTTTGTATTAGAAAATTGAACAATACCTATAAAAGAAATATCTTTGTAACCTATTCCCATTATTAATTTTATGGCATCACATGCAAAATGGGTTACAGTTTTCACTGTTGGAGGCTGAAGAAGTAACATTTTACTGAAAAGAGTGCAAAACTTGGTAATCAAGAGCACTTGAAATTGTTTTTTTGTATGAACAAGCAGGAAAATGCACATTCAAGACTTTAATTAGTTAAAGTTCTGGTGTTTAAAGATGGAAAGCCCACAAATAAACTTCTCTCTAGGTCTAGTTTCAGACCAGAAAAGGAGTGGGATCCAAGAGGATGGAAGTCCTCCATTAAAAAAAGCAATGACAGAAATGCATGTAAATAACAAAGTACAAGTTGTAATAAGTAAATTGCCGACAATAAAGAAGGAGAACTTGGAGGAATATGACGAAACTCCTGTGGAGGCTGATGGGGAAGCCACCAAGCTGAACAGTACTTCGCTATCCGAGCCTTTGAATTTAAATCCAGGTTTGAAACACACGTTGGCACAGTTCCACCTAAGCAGCCAGAGTTCATTGGGTGGACCGGCAGCTTTTTCAGCTCGTTATTCCCAGGAAAGTATGTCACCCACTGTCTTCTTGCCTCTTCCATCACCGCAAATACTTTCTGGTCCACTGCTCATTCCTCCGGACAGCTCCACAGAACTCACCCAGACTATACTGGAGGGGGAATCTATCTCTTGTTTTAAAGTCGGAGGAGAAAAAAGACTTTGCCTGCCTCAAGTATTGAATTCAGTTCTCCGAGAGTTCTCGTTGCAACAGATCAATACGGTGTGTGATGAACTGTATATATACTGCTCAAGGTGCACTTCTGACCAGCTTCATATTCTGAAGGTTTTGGGAATTCTTCCGTTTAATGCTCCATCCTGTGGACTAATTACGCTGACTGATGCTCAGAGACTATGCAATGCTTTACTACGTCCTCGCACTTTCCCACAAAATGGCAGTTTTCTCCCTGGTAAGAACACCTTGGCCCAGCTGAAAGAGACTGGCAGTGCCTTTGAGGTAGAGCATGAATGCCTGGGCAAGTGCCAGGGGTTGTTTGCACCTCAGTTCTACCTTGCGCCGGATGACCCGTGTATCCAGTGTTTGGAGTGCTACGGGATGTTCTCACCCCAGACGTTTGTGATGCATTCACACAGATCCCCGGACAAGAGAACCTGCCACTGGGGATTTGAATCGGCCAAGTGGCACTGCTACCTGCATATTAACCAAAAATACTTAGGAACATCGGAGGAGCGGGAACTGAAGCATCTCTTGGAGGAAATGAAGGAGAAATTTAGTGAGAAAAATCAGAAAAGAACTCGGTCCAAAGTAAGTTCACCTACCCTTGTAAAACTCCCAAATCTCTGCGCACGCGTAAATACTTGTT
This sequence comes from Ibycter americanus, assembly GCA_035590275.1. Classification (NCBI taxonomy): domain Eukaryota; kingdom Metazoa; phylum Chordata; class Aves; order Falconiformes; family Falconidae; genus Ibycter; species Ibycter americanus. Next base: position 23,983,966 of record JAVJGI010000003.1, on the reverse strand, counting down.
TTGGAAGCACATTGCTTGCCTTTTGTAAGCGGGAATGCTTGTCAAATCAAGCCTAAGTTAAATTTGTGGGAGAGCTTCATCATGGAAATACATTTCTCATTTAAAAGTCCGGTAATTTCTTTCCTCTTTGGGCTGTAAGTAACTTCATTCAAGCTGGTTTGGCTTTGTTGGTTCTTGTTCTGTAAATGCAGAACTATTGTGAAAATTTTTGTTCTCATTTGACCTTTGAGTATGTTTTATGCGGTGTGTGTTGCAGCAGCTGAGCAAAGCAGAAAGGAGCTTGAAAATCAAGTATTACAAATTCTTCATTTGTTATTTTTACTCCCGCACACACAGGTGCGGTGTATGGCAGCCTGGCTTGCTAGCCACCCATCTCATGACTTGGCATGCAGGGTAGTGGTGCATTGCTAAGTTGCAATTTAGAAGCCCAGAGTCTGCTTGTTCAGCAATAGCTTTCTGTTTAAACCACTTAGTATAGAGAAATACACCAAAGAGAGGGGGTTTTAAGCAGTGCAAGAAATGAGCTGTGGGCCGGTATCTTGACAATGGTTAATAATAGATGTCGTATTTTTTCCTAAAATAGTGCTGCAAGTCTGCACTGTGGTTCAAAAATACGGAGCTTATTTTTCTCTTGGAGAGCTTGTACTTTAAATAATAAGACAAGCACCAGATAAATATTGAACACCATAGATGTTCCCATTCATAGAAGGTGCAATTTTTGGGGTATAATTTAAACTTAAGAGGTTTTTAGATGCTTCCTGCCCCGTGACTATGTTTTTTTCAGTGTATTTGGCATTTACATGTCTGTTTGATGGCTACTGGTTTGATTATATATGCATTTTGCCTGTTGGATGTTTTGTGGTGGATTTCAAAATAGCAGCAAGAGTAGTCCAGATGGTTGAGCCCAAAAAGGTGTGCTGTAAGTTGACAGCATAAACTTCTGAAAAGTCGGTATTGCAGAAAGGCTTACTGTAGTAACAGGTATTCTTACAGTTGTGCCAGTCTACAGTAAGGGATTTTAGCAGAAAATTTCCACGAAAGTCTGCAATATGGCATGCTTCCATGTGCTGATTTAGTTGAAGATACGGAGATACGGGTAGGTTCATAGCAAGGACACTTTGCTTTTCATCTGATAAAGACATGGCAGTCTTTGTCCTCACAATGCCAGTGTAGGTAATAAATGATAGTATGGTGAATGTATCAGTGGAAATAGTCTTCCATATTCATACCTATAATACTTCTTCCCTTTTCAGGGTAGCACAACCATGAGATCTTTCAGTTTCATGCGTACAGATATAAAAAACAGCTGAAATTAGGAGTAACAGTAATTTGGACTGAACCGGTGCAAATGAAATACAAAAACTTTCTGGAGTCTTCTGTTGCAGACCTGTGTAGTTCTTTCTTCCAAAGCAGCATATGAAATCAGAATGAGAGAGGAACTGTGAAAACTTGAACAAAGGAAAAATGGTGGGGGAGGGTTCTTTATCCTTTTTTTGTCTCATGGATATTCATCTGGAAAGAACAAAAGATGAGAAGAGTTTAGTAGGGGAGTGTGGGAGCACAGCCTCCGTTTCCTTGTCCTGGGAAAGCTTGGGCTTCTTCAGTCACCTTTTCTTTCCCTCATATCTGTGGTGTGAGAGGGGTGTTGGGTACAATGTGTAGATGTTCCTTTTTCTTACACTCCTAGGGAAGTGTATGTGCAGGATGTTCCATTTGCTGCTCTGTCACCTTCTTACCACCCTTGCTGAGTCAGTCCTCAGAAGTGCCGACACATCTTTGAGGTTATCGTGGAGGGCCCAGGAAGAACAGTTGCCCTTGGTTAGGTTTTTGTCCATCCAGTAATAATAAATTATTAATTAATTCCCATAGTCTTTGGAACATCCTAGATCCGGTGCCTTGCCTTTCTCCTTAGCATTTCACCCTGAGTTTATTAACCTCACAGTGCAAATATGCTTTTGCTTTCAATATTTTAAGAGCAGACAGTGTACTCACAAGGTTAATTCCTCTCTGGGTTTTTGTGCTAATACGAAAGCTTTAAGCTGCATATTTGATTGTCACCGAGTTTCTAATTTTCTGTTGAGTTCTAGACTGCAGTGTAACATCCACCTGCTCTTCATGGAACAGCTGCCACTATGTCTCTGCTGATGTCTGCACTTTCAGATCCTCATACCCTTTGACTTTGTGACAGTTTCTGATAATTGCTCTGCACTAAAACTTTGTCTTGCTACTCAGACTAATTCCCAGAGTTGGTCGTTGTGCGTAAAGAAAAGCTCACAATGTGGAGAGTTAATATTACTTCTGAGTGTTTTTATAAATCCCATCTCAGCTAAAAGTACTAGCTTCATGATTAAGCTGAAACTGCTACTTGCCTTCCCCTCACCACCCCCCACCCCCCTTAACAGCTTTGTACAACTAATATTGAAGAAAGCCCTTTCAAATAGTTTGGGTAGAAATCACTCAATTCAAGTTGAATATATTGTGTTTACAGAATTACTTTAGAGCATCTAAACTAAACAGATTGTTAGGTAATGAAATATACGTGTATATATTGAAGTAGATGCTTTATTTCTGTTTTATTAACCTGGATGATGAGGGAAGAATTGTGTTAGAAAAAGACTTCATGTTTATTTATGGTTGCCTTTCATTTTCTTTGCTAAGTAAAAATTTGATTGCATGTTATGAAATTCATTTGCAAAATGCACGCAAAGTGTGGACAGTAAAATCAGTTTCCATTTGAAATAGGTGGGAATGTTAAAATCTGACCTAAAAACCTGAAAATAGAGATAACCTGATAGATAATTTCCTCTGAAAATATATAAACATGTTAAAATGCGTCCTAAAATATGGACAAGATGTGATTCAGAAATTCAAATAGGATTACTCTATACTCTATACTAGCTGCAGTGTAAGTAAAAGAATATATGTACGTTATTTAAATTATTAGAATGATCTGAATAAGTCAAAAAAACTTTACAAGTGTCAGGATGAGGCCATTTTTCTAGAGATGATTCGCTGTATTTCAGATCTTTATTATTTAAAGGCTTGGTTACAAATTTTTCTGTTCTGGAGCTTAGCTTCCTTGTGCCCTCCCTCCTTTCTGTCTGTGTTGGAACTGATTTGAGGAACTGCAGGGGTGGAGTTAAATTTCAGTTTCATTGCTAAAGCTGAATTTAGTGGGCTGGAAGTTTCGACCAGAATAGTGTAAATGGGATTTGGTATCTCTCATAGTCACGTGGTATTTGATTCTGCAGACCTTGAAACAAGCCACGTCTGTGTAGCTGGGTACTCTCTTGAGTGCCAGAGATGAAGTTCTGTGACAGTTTATTTCAGGGTGTGTAAATATAAACTGTTCTCATAATATATCATTGTGAAGATGTTAGAATGCTAGATGAAGCTTTCAGTACAGTAGAATTTATATATTTTTTTAGCTTTATAGGCTTTTTTTGTTAACTGAGCAACTTTCCAGAGGTACCGGGTCTGGCTGTAATGGTGTTAACTTTCTTCATAGCCGCCTGTATGGTGCCGTGCTTTGGATTTGTAGCTAAAACAGTGTTGGTAGCACACCATTGTTCTGGCTGCTGTGGAACAGCCCTAGGCAGCATCAAGGCTTTCTCTGTTTCGCACTCGGCCTCTGCAGCAAGTAGGCTGGAGGTGGGCAAGAGACTGGCAGGGCCCAAAGAGATACTCCATACTTTATAATGTCGTGTTCAGCAATAAAAACTGGGATGGAAAGAGAAGAAAGGGGCTTTTGGCATCCAAGGTGGATGCTGTTTGGTGATTGGCTGGGCATCATTGTGCTTGTAGGGGATGGTGAGCGATATGCTTTGCTTCACTTGTTTTTTTTTCTCCTTCCTTCACCTATTAAACTGTCTTTATCTTGACCCAGGAGCTTTCTTGCTTTTGTCCCCATCCTGCTGGGGCGGGGGGTGGTGAGGGAGCGGCTGCATGGGTGCTTGGCTGCTGTCAACCAACCATGCCTTACCCAAAAACCCGCTTCCCAAGGCTATTTTAATACCATCAAATTAAGTACCAATTTCTTAGCTATGAGTCTCATTTAAATATGTGATGAGACACTTTTCACTTGAAATTAATAGTAACTTTGAAGTGGAGCGCAAAGTATCCCCAGTAACTTTGACTAAAGAGTAATTCCAAGAATATTTCTTGAGACTAACAGAACAAGAATTGTTTTCCAAATACGGAATGCGCAGAAGTTTTTAAAGATGGTATCTTCTGATGCACCTGAATTAATTTTGTTTGTTACTGCAAAGGGAACAGAGTTGTCATGTTACTGCAGCAGCTTTGCCCACTTCTGTAATAAGAATTCATGACAACTGGAGAAAGTTCTGTCTCTGGAACAGCAGTAATCGTTCCATTTTATTCATAGGTTTTATTTTGTAATAAATTATCTGGCAGGCGCTTGCTATGATGTGAATACTTCATTGCAAGAGGCTCCTACCACCTTTTGGGAATCCTAGTTTCTGCTTTCTGTTTCTCCCAAACATTTTTAGCATGCCTCTGGCAGAGTTCTGGAAACTCAACAGAGCTTTTGTGTAGGTTTGTAAAGAGATCTTCTTTTAATTTCGTTCCTACTTTGCCCGTAATGGGAAATAGGAGATCGATGAAACTTCTGTGGCTTGCATCACTGTGCATCTCTGCCAAATACAGTCCATTTTCCAGTACCCCAGTTTCTCTGGGGTGTGTGTGTATTAATGGCGTAAATGCCATTCCACTGAGGAGCATTCATGAAAATGTAAGGAACGTGTACCCATCTTCCAGTTACCAATTTGTTTTGTTTTCTTTAGGCAGATTCACAGCAGAGCCTGGAATTATCGCAGTGGTATCCAGTTATAAAGCAAGAAGCAGAAACTGATCCTCAACCACCCTCCTTTTTCCATCCCAGGTAACTGAGTTTCCTGCATAGAACTATAAGCACTGCATGTACAAGTATTTAAATACTTGTGGCTATTTAAAGGCAATTCAAGCTGAAAAAAATGTACTTGCAACCTGAACTGTTAGGAGAACTTCAAGGGATCACACAGGAATAACTGAACCCTAACTTCTTATGTGTTTCTTAGTGTAGATACAATGAACTGCTTATGAGTGGGTGTTGGTATAGGACTCAAGCTGTGATCTGTGAGTGTTTTTCAGTAGGCAATACAACGGAAATGTAATTACAATTTCCCTTTTCAGAGTAGAAATGATAGAACGTAATTTTTAATCTTTCATATTAGAAGCTGCATAGGGCCTATTTACCATGAGTGCAACTTAAATTTCCTTTCGAAATAGACTGTTTGGTGTTTGAAGGCTTTCTTCCACACTGGAACAATGGCTACAGCTGAAATGTCTCTTGATTAGTGTCCTGGTTTTAGAAACCAAGTGCATTTTCTTAACATAGTACACAGTTGTCATCTGCATCAACGACGGAAACAGTTTTTCTTGACGTACCTCTTACCCTCATCCCCGTGTGGTTGTGCATTTACCATATATGGGTGGAATCAGGCTCTTGGCTAGCAGTGTGCATCAAAACAACACATATGCATCACACTAGTTCCCACGCAAAAGCATGAATGGTGGAACTTCTGTGATGGTCCCTCGGTTTGCTCTTTCTAGCGGTGCCTGCGTCCAGAACTAGGAGAAAGGAAAGTGTCAAAGGCAGCAATGTTAACTCCAGCATCGTGACACTTGATTATCGTGGCACTGACCTGAACACCTTTGGCACTCTCTTCCCTCTGTAGTAAGCAAAAGCTGAGTGGCTAGGTTAGAGCAGTACAGAAGGATGCTCCTAGGAGTCCAGGAGCTGTGAAAATCCACATAGTTTGCTTCATGTATGTGGGAAAAAAGGTCCAGCATTGGTCTCAGACATGCCCCAGCACTGCTGGTACACAGCTTTGCTATTGAAGGAGTGATACGCTCATTCCCACTACACTGATCACTTCCCCTGTCCTCCATTGCTACTATAAGGGTTATGAAGATGCTAGAGAGTCTGGATTCGGTGGCATTCTAGTTTCACTCTTTGCATTTAAATGAAGACTTCATATGATTTTCTGTATGATTTTTTTTTTTTAATCAGCCATGTTTGGAAAATCCTCTTGTTTGATAGCCTCAAAACCTTATCTAGATAATCTACTCAGTAAAGATTAAATGGATTGTTAGGATTTCCTTTTGCATAGGAAAAATATAAAAAGTACGTGCTTCTTTTTCATTGAAGCTCTTAGAGTTTGAAATCACATTAAATTAAACTTACTGCTCTCTACCAGTTATCATTTATTATGCCTTACCTTTCATTCTTTATTTTACTGTTCTACTGTTTCAGCTACTACCTTTATATGTGTGATAAAGTGGTTGCCCCAAATGTATCTCTTGCATCACAATATAAGGATGTTGCAAAAACAACAGTCAAAGCTTCAGAAGTAATTAAATCCTCACCTGGACAGTCAGAGAAGAAGCTTGGTAGTGGAAAGCACAAAAAAGCTGCCTCCTATCCAGAGCTTTCTCTTGAAGAGCAGGAAAAAATTGACTTGAAAACTGGTGTGGAGCAGCAGAAACGTTTAGGTGAGTAGTGAAAGCTGTGTTGAAGTCTTTCAATTTTTATACCATATAATTTTGGACAGCTGACGCCAAGCAAATATTTCGTGATGTCACTTCAGTTTTCCAAAAATTCTTTTGACCTTTTTATAATCTTCAGTTTTCTTCGAATTTTTTTCATTCTGGAGGTTTTAATTTTCTGTGATTATTATGCTGTGTTCCTCTTTTCTCTGTAGATCCACCTGTGTCAACTCGTTCTGCAAGAGGTGGAAAATCTGAACGTGTTTCTTCCAAAATTGCTAGAGACTCTGGCCATGTTGAAGTAGGCAATGATGTGCGAACCTTGTCCCCCACTCTCATGAAAGACATCAGTTGTGAAGATGACAAGGGAAGGATCATGGAAGAAGTAATGAAAACCTACATCAAGCAGCAAGAAAAACTAAATACGATTTTGCGGAGGAAACAGCAGCTTCAAATGGTACAGTGCCAATCTGAGCGCATTTCACTTTTTACATCAGAACACTGATACTAGCTTGTTGGTTCTAGAATCAACGTCACAGATTACATACATTGAGAAACACTGAAACACACAGATAATTTTTGCCCCAGCTTGAATTCCGACACCAAATCCTTAATATCCCTTATGCTCGTTAGGTTTGAGTCCACTAACAATTGGTGTCTTTTCAGTTTGCACCTACTGTGTTCCAGCAGCTCCTTCATTTGTTTTATCCAAATGAAAACTACTTTCACTTTAAAATGTTTTCCAAACATGTCATACATAGTTTAAGTCCTCTCAAATTTGTCAGTTTTGGGGATTTTAAAGATGCAGACTTAAGTACTCTAGGAATGGTTTTATCACTGGCATGTATAAAAAAGGATACCACCTTCCTATTTCTGTTTGATAAGCCCTTGTTTTTAGGGGGATTTTATTAGTCTTTTTTAATAATGGATGACATTAGAAAGCGATGTTCCCTTGTGATTTTGCCTCATTTCTGTTTTATGAATTAAGATGAATAGTCTCTTTGCTTCCTACATTCATAGACCAGACTTAATAGTTTAGTTTATTTAATGTTAAGCTCAGAATCTGTGAGCTCAGATGGGGCTCTAGAGCTGCTGCTTTTAAGTTGTTCTGCTGTTGGAGGTAAAGCTTGTAGATAAGTTAAAAAAAACCACAACCAACCAACCTTAAAAAAATACCAAAATGCCAGTGGAAAAAAAAATCAAACACATTTATTCTGTTTTCTGATTATGAACTTCTTACGTCTTCAAAGTATATTTTAGTAAATCAGTGCTGCTGCTTTCTGGAAGTAAATCAGTGCTGCTGGAAGTCATGAATCTAATTCTGGAAGTTCCGTGTACTTGGAAGTGTCAATAATTTCTTACAAACTAAATGCTTGCTACAGAATTCCAGGCTGTCATTGATAAGTAGATAAATACCAGTATCGAGCTGTTGTTATCGGTAGATAAATGTGCTCATTTTGGCCTCGTCTTTTCAAGATACACATTTAAATTCAGGTTTTTTACTTTTCTGGTCTTAGAACCAAGGTGCATGTGATGCTGGTTTTTCTTGACAGGAAGTGGAAATGTTAAGCAACTCTAAAGCTATGAAGGAACTGACGGAAGAGCAGCAGAATTTACAAAAAGAACTTGAATGTTTGCAGACAGAGCATGCTCAAAGAATGGAAGAATTTTATTTTGAGCAGAGAGACTTGGAGAAGAAACTGGACCAAGTGATGAAGCAGAAGTGTAGCTGTGACTCCAATTTAGAAAAAGACAAAGAAGCTGAATATGCAGCACAGGTGAGAAGGGAAAGTTCATTTTGATCTAAACCATATTTAATGTATCGAGAAATTGTGAAGCTGTTGCTCAGCCACCTTAAGGTTTCATCTTCTCCGTGTGTTCTGATACCATAGATGAATGCCAGAATAGGTCACAGTGACAACATTTATTTCCCTGTTCCTTGATTGGAACTGAGGTAGAATGCAACTTAGAGAAACATGCGATGTTATTGATGAAATATTAATCTTAAACATAAGGTTTGTTACATCCTCATGTAAAATAAATTGTGTTTTTAATGTATATAGGCTTGCCCATGTTATAGAACTAAATGTTCTCATTTTAGTTACAGAAATAAGTTATTCCTCTTTTTATTCCTTTTATGTTAAAACAAAAAAACCCCAAATCTCTCAACCAGTGTTTTGTCAGATTAGTAGCATACTTTGCTGCTCTTTCTACCACCAAGGAACAGAATCTTCTGCACTGTCTAATGAGCTCCCTTCTGTGCTCTATCAAAGCATTTGGTCCAAGAGTTCTCTTGGAAATGAAAATCATGTTTTTGTCTCTCATTCCTGCCTCTTGGGTTCATATGTCAAAACCTATGGAGATTTTTTGTTTCTTTCACTTCCCTTTTAACTTTTACTATTGCTTCTTTATGTTGGGGGTTATTCATGTCATTCCAACGGGAAAGATACAGTTAATGCCAAAGGGAGCCTTGGAATGCAGCTTTTCAAAATCAGTTGCAGTTATGATTAAATGTATAGTGAATTAAATGTATGGTGATATATTTTGTACCGTGTCACAGAAAACTAGTCTTCACAGGTTTTTTAAGTAAAGAAAATCTAAAACTTCAGCTCAGTAAAGTTTGTGATCATTTGATCGTAGCTGTCTACACTTCCTGCCCTTACTGTCTCAGACTAAGAAACAGGCAGTACTTGAGAGACAGGTTTTGGTATTTTGGGGAGTAGGACAGAGACAAACATCGTAAATCCTTCTCATGAATCTAATTTCATGACATCCCACTCCACAGATTCCTGGCCTTTGCTGCCAGAAATAATCCTCTCTGACTAAGGCCTGATTTACTAAACATCTGGTACAAGCCCTATTACTGCAAGTAACAACATGTTCTAATTTATGAAGATAATCGTGTATAGCATGTTTTATGTGGCTTGTGTAGCTTACCTTCTTTAAAAGGTAAAAACCATAGATTGTTCCCCAAGGAGATTGGTTGATTGTTTCTTTTGAAGTTAGACTTTGAAAACTAAATAGTTCCTTGCATGAAAGTTTACTCTGTCATTACCTGAATGGTAGAGCAATTCACAACATACAGTTTGAACCTTTTTCTCCTCATCACATCTTAGAATAGATTTTGGACTCTGGGTTCCGAGCAGTTGTCAGAAGTACCCAAGTTAAACAGAGGTCCTGGCTACAGGTGCCTTCCCCAAGCTGTGTACACAGCATTTAAAAAGCCTTAAGCCGATGTCTTCTTGAAGCAGTTGTCCAGGCCGCCTTTTCGGGCTGAGAACTGTGGACTGGGAGGAACCCTCCTTGTACATTAAACAAAATTAATAATTTGGGATTTGCAACTTGCTTCAATGTCTGTTCTTCTTTGTAGGCCTGTTGGAAGATGCACTAAGTCTCTTCACCCCCTTTTTGACTTCTTTATTGAATTGTCTAGTTTAATTGTTGCTTTACCCTGTCAGTCACAACAGGGCAGTATAACCAGTACTGGAACCTTTCGTTAGAGGTGGAAATCAAAACTCAACCAGAGACATGCTTGTGCAGTGCATGCTGCAACATGCAGGCAGTGGGCATATCGTGCTGCAACAGTTTACTTAAAGTAGTGGAGTCAGAAGACTTGTATTAATAGCCTATTGCTATCTAAAACCTGCTTAAATATTTCTGATTATACGAAGAACCATTTAAATATTTCCAATTACACAAGTGGAGATAAACATTTACTGAATGTGATGCTTGTCTAAAATCGGCACAGCATTTCCTTTGCCCAGTATGTTTTACAGCAATCGGCGAACACCGGTGATGCTGCATGCTCCTGCTCCTTTCATTGTCATCAGCTGTCTTCCTCATTTTCAGCGAGACTTATGTTTAGTGATGATTTAGATTGGGTGGATACATACCATTATAAACCCAGATGAATTTTTTTTAGATTCAGTGAGCTCTTTTTGTAAGAAAGAACACCTTAAATCGATGGTGGAGAAGATAACTAATTTCCAGTCTCCTCCGTGTTTTAACTGCTGGTAGTATACCTATAAGCAATTTTACAGTAACTTTCTCACACTTGCAAAATTCATCAGACGTTTCCAAATGTCACTGTAAATAAGTTTGGACAGTCTAGCAGGTTGGAGTTTTACTCTACTCCGAAGATGAAAAAATTACTTAATTTCTGTGTTTAAACACCACTTTGGGTGGACTCATGTTTGTATTTGAACACACACACATGAATGCGCAGGTGGTTATGTTCAAGATATTCTGAATGTCATTTTTGGTAATACTGTTTCATGTACACTAAAAGGTGTCAGAAAACGGTCTTGGTGGTTTTGTTCTAGAAATGCATTCAGGCTTTGAAATTAAGTAATATTTTGTCAGGTGAGAGAAATCGACTTGGGAAATGATAAAGTGCTCTTTATTCTGGGATTTGTGAAACATCTGATGCAGACACCGTCACAGCGTCACAGTCTTCCTAACAGCTTGTATGTATTACTGACGTGGTCTAGTGTGACAGTTCATACGACTACAATTTATGTGTATTTGAAAATTAGACTTTCCCATTTGTTTTATTACGGTATGATGTTTATGCAACTCTGTATATTGATGTCATTTGCTAATGGTGTAGTAGGTAACTGCATAATTCTTGGTAACAGTAGAAGACAAGCTGATGAATGCTGGTGAACTGAAATACTTATATCTGATGCATAGGGTGGTCATCAGTGGCGTCTTGAAGTGAATAGTTGACATTTACAAGTAAGTTTGCTAAAATTTGCTCTGCCTTTCTGTCTCTCCTCTCTACAGCTAGCAGAATTGAGACAGAGATTGGATCATGCAGAGGCAGATAGACAAGAGCTTCAAGATGAACTGAGACAAGAACGAGAGGCAAGGGAAAAATTAGAGATGATGATAAAGGAATTGAAGCTACAGATCTTGAAATCTTCAAAAAACGGGAAAGGAAAATAAAGATTGGAAGAGGAAGCTGCGTCCTTCAAACAGGGTGTTTTGGTTTTTAATGAATTGTGAGCAGTTTCTGTGTGGTGAGAAAAAGTATTTGCTACAGGTTTCTGTTTCCCAGACAAATCCAGATGAAGATATACATATATATAAATAAACAGAGATAGATAGGTATACATTTTTAGATTTTCCTAACCAATGAAAATCTGCATTTATTTGTACTGGTGTTTTTCTCAAACAATGAAAAATACGAAACTCTTGATTTAGAGTGACCAGTTTCTGTCTATTTCTAATGCAGTCTTGAGGACTCTATACCTTTTAACATTGTCTGTTAAAATATATGTGGCGATCTTTATTTTGCTATCAATTGCACATCCAGTTATAAAAGTACATTAAAAACATTCTGAATTCTTCAAGGTCAAAAATAGTTTGGGTTTCAGTGAGAATTACATGTTCTCGAACTGGGGAAAGTAAAGGCAGCTTTTCGTCTGTAAGGTAATACTCAAAATTGCCACAATGATAGATGATTGATCATCAAAAGTGATTTACCAGCGTGAGTTTTTGCCCATAATTTCATTGTGTGAAGTCAAGCTGATCTTTTCAGTATTTTCTATTTAACAACTCTTTATGAATCTAAAGAGTTTTAGAGCCAGCATTTGCTTACAGTGCTGGAAGAAGAAAACATTAGGGTTTTTTTGTAAATTAAAAGATTTAGAATTAAAATGGAATCTTTGGAAGTTAAACATTCATGTATTTTCTTTTGTTTTCTTCTGTATACTAGGTATGAAAGAAAGGTTAAAAAAAGGCTGAAAGGTGGGGCTTTTCCTTCTAGAAAATGAGAAAGCTTGACTTAACTGGTTTTCGGATACTCATGCTTTCGAGAAAAACAGTATTTATTAAAAAATATATGTTCGTCTCTCTAGTACCCTAAGCCTCCACACTTTGAGCTTCTTGCCAACTTGTGGATTTTTCTTTCATTACATAGAACAGGCCTTAACTGACATGGCGATAATAGCTTAAAAAATAAAATTCTGAGATGCGGCATTTTGAAAATTATTTTGATAGTCTCTGTATTTGAATGGCATGGTAACATTACCATGAATTAAGAAATACAGCATGTTTGTTAAGCTATAACATTTGAAAATGTGTAATTGTACAGAATTACTGTTTTATGTATATATAATGTTTGAGTACTTCAGAAGTCTGGTTCCTAGTGGATTAAACGCATGACTACACAGTTGGATGAAGAAATAACTTTTTTTGCACTTCTCTCCAAAAAGTTTGATACAGCTGACAGACGTTAGCTGATTATGTCAGTGGCTAGGAATATTTTAGTAGTTCTAGTATTTCACTACATAATTTTAACCTGTACTTCAGCTTCTGTTTTTGAGGTACTTGGGTTTATTATTCTTTTAATAATCCAGTTAATTCTGGATGAAACCACTAGTAAAAGGCTACATTGATTTTCTCCCCCCCTCCCCCGAACTAGTAAAACTGAAAACTTTTGAGTTCTTTTTTGTTTCTCTTTTAGTGGTGTAACAGGACTGAGTATCACAGAGAAAGATAAAATTGCACATGTCTTTAAACTGAATGAGAAATGAGGTGGTAAATTAAATGTCGTGGAGTCATAGGGTGATTCTTTTATAGCGGTGTACAATTTTGTTTATGGACTCCGTGTCATATTTACACTAAAGGTTAAAGCAAGTTAGATGAAAAATACCAAACAGTTTTCTTTGTCAGTGTTGGTCAGAAAAGAAGACCCAGATCACATTTTTCCTTTCTTCAACTCTGTCTCCAAATTTTTGCTTTGAAAAAAATGAAAAGGCAAAAGCCTGTCTTTGCAGCACGGTTTGGAAGGAGGGGTGCAGACTGTAAATTACTCTGGTTGTTTATGCATCACTTGCTTTAAAAACACAATGAATGTTTTATTGTAACAACCACCAAAACCACAGCTATAGGGAGAGTAGGTAAGAAAGCTGATAAAAGTGTGATTATTAGGGAATGGAGCTTGAAGTAGTCCAGCTTGATTGACAGAACCTGCGTTGGATTAGCTAGATGGGCAAGTAGGAAAACACCGTCCTGGGAAACTGAAAAGTTTCATCCAGGTGTTATTACGGGATCAAAAGATACCGTTTCTAGTTGCTTTTCAGTATCAGTGTTTTGAACCAGACTTCTTCGATTGTCAGTGTAGATAAGGCTGTACAGCCTCATTTAATACAGCTGCAGTAACTAATTTACCACAGTATTTATAGCTTAGCCGTTGAATGTATGGAATCCTGATGGGATTATTGTGTTAGACTACCATATATTCTGTTTCCATTCAGGTCTTGTCTACGTTACATGACTTCTGCTCAAATTTCCCCTTTTGCCACCAGTTGATCTTCAGCAGTGGCAATTGCAGTAGAGTACTAGTATAGCCCGGGTTCCGGTGCCCCAACCAGCACTTCAGCCAGCTCTCTACCAGCTGTTAACTGGTTTACGCTGTAGGCTATTAAAATGCTGATGGCCATAGGTTGTACTAATCTTTTCACTCTTGCGAGAACTCAAGCAGCTATACAAAGTTCTAGCAATTCCAGCTGCAGATAAGGCCTCCTAATTGTTTTAAAACATCTGGCTGAAAAAGCTAATGCAACATTTATTAAAACGACTTTAAAAGTAGCTTTGTAAATATTCCATTTAGGTAATCTAAAGTTAGAATGCATTTTAAATTATTGTAATCCTCTTACAATTCTTAAATATTACTTCCAGGCTCTTTACTTAACATAAACAATTTTCATATGTGTAGACTTAATTTTATACTGATTTTAAGTAATAACGTATACATAAATGTGCCATAGATTTTGTGCGTTCACAGTCTTTGAAAGATAGTTTTTTAGTAAATTGTAAATAATACTGTATAAGTTCCAGAACAAATACATGTTGACTTGTTTTTCCACTACCTTATGCTAGTTATATTGACTGGTTGATTTTACAGCCTGATACAGGAACTTGGAATGCACACTTAAGGGCCGTCACTTAAGTGCACACTTAATGGTAGAAACTGATTCTGTCATTAGGTCCTCGCTTTTAGTCATCGCATGCTCATTTTATGTATCGTTATTTGTTCTGCCTTCAGTTATTGCTTGCTGATCTTTCAGGCAGGAAGTCGTTTTCCCAGATAGTTGTGACATGAAGCCCATAGGAAAAAAATCCTAAAATTGTGCATAATTTTGGAAGTTGCATTATTAAACACCTAGATCAAGATCAAAGTTGCCTAGTGCACTTTCTGGAGCAAAGTAAGTGGGACTCAAGATGAATATCTAGTTTGCTTCTATACTTTTTTAAAAGAGAACTTTCACATGCTTTGTGTACTTTAATCAGCAAGAAAATACAAGAGCTTAGAGTAAAACTCTTGTAATTTTGGCGGTCTGAAAGCACCCTTGTTTGCAGCATAGCCGTGTATCCCTAGACGAAAGAGATTTTTATCTAAATCTCCAAACTTAACTAAGTCTGTGTTTTAGTTACTGCAAAGCATATCATTTAGTTTGAGCATTTAGATAAATGTAGTTATGTTTCACATTCTTAAACTAATTTTATGCTATATTTAATATATTGATAGCGTAGGTGTAAAATCAGTTGTATATAGTAAAGGCATAATGCAATTAGTGAAGTAGGAAAAGTTGAGTGGGAGCATAAAGCTATTGGTGGCCTGAAAAAATAAGTCCTGGCCCATATTTTAGAAGTCACAATGTTTTATTCATACATTCTTGTTTTATATTGGGGGAGGGGATAGCTAGAATGTGTTATGAAATTTTTTGAAAACTTTCCTAGCATTAGTCGTGAAGTTGGCCTTGAAATGCTGTCATGGTCAGCTTCCTAGAATTCACTTGTTTGTAGAGTATATATTTTGATTGTCAGTAAAGATAACAACTTTGTATTTTTTCTGCACTTAATTTGTGTAATTAATCCACACAACAGAGTTTTCTATAACATGGTGAAGTCGACAAAAGACATAATTACACCTACCTGTTAATCTGTGCTTGCAGTATTTCAGTAATTTTATTTAAGCTGTCAATAGAAAGCTGCAAATTTCGATTTTATTTTTGCTCGTTACATTTGTAGTGTGTGTATTCCATCAATTTTCATTACAGAAAACTTCTAGAATTTTCTATTTGTTGCATATTTCTGTTTCAAAAAGACAGCAATTTTTTAGTTTCCGCAAAAGCAGTTATTGCTTACAAATTGCACGACAATTTTGTAGTGTGTCTCCATTACTTAGAAAATTGGGTTTTTTTCAGAATTAGTGGTTCAGTTGGAAAACTCTTGAAAAATGAGTTTTAAGCACAGCAAACAAATGGTATAAAATTTTGCTATTTGAAAATTGATTAAATGTAACTATCAATTGAATTTTTTTTCTTCAAATATAGATACCTCACTTAAAGGAAAGCACAGCTGTACTGTATTTAAACTAATTCTAGGAAATAGTAAAAGGTTGGTCTAAAATATTTCGTTGCCATGACGTTGCTTTCTGTGATGGACAAAATCTGTTTCTGTGTTTTCATACTCATCCTTGAAAGTATTTATTGATGTTGACATGCCAGTATAAATATCTGAAATTACAGAAAGTAGCTGCAGAACAGCAGAGTCTGTGTTAGCTCAAGGCAACAGGTTGAATGGCTATTCTGAAACCGTAGTAGAAGCCTATGAAAAACGATCAGTGCACTCAACAATTTTTAGTACTTTGCCAATGATGTACAGTCTTATTGTCAGAGTTGCTGTGGTTGCATTACATGACACACAAAAACTGTCCTCTACCTCACGTGAGATTTAACAGATATTTTATATGGTTTTAGTAAACAAGATGCATCTATCTGGTCACTTAGTTTACAAATTTTGAATTATATTTATTGAAACATGACATACTGTGCTCTTAGCTTATACCTCAATTGTATTTTGTGCTGTTATCCATTTTCATGCCTTGTAAATAACCTGTATAGATTGTGGATTCAAAAACAAATAAAGAACTGTAATGTCAGAACACTTGTCTTTGTAATATTTTTGAATGCTGACTTCTAAACTTGACTTTTTGAAAGGTATTTTAACAACAGTGCTTTTCTAAGGAGGACAGAGTCTTGCTTGCTTTGATTACAGTAAATTAAAACCTGATTACACTGACGCTTATTAGCAGAACTCCCACTGCCTGCGGCAGGTCCCCAGTTTTCTAAAGGGTATTTTTAGCAAGATGTACAAGATCAATAGCCCGCCCTCACTGTGAGCCCATTTTCTAAAGCTCTTACGGCTCCAGAAAGGCATTATTTACTGTAAGATTTCTATGTATTTGTTATAAATTTGGTGTTTATTTACTCTAAGATTTCTAGGTATTTGTTACCAATTTGGTGTTTATACATGTAAATACATCCACGTGTGTATTTGGCATGTTCTCCGGTGCACACTTTCGTTGCTACTTGACTAGTCTAGCAAAGTTTGAGTTGTTCACACCTCTCTTTAATTAATAGCTTAGTAATGAACAAGATATAACCTGCACATTACCAGATAAAATGCTGAGGTTATACAAAGTTAAAATCAGAAATGAGAATTTTACTGTATTTCCTAAAAAAAAAATGTACTGCTGACACCCTACAGCGCCTCTCAGGAGTTCTTAGTTTTTGTGAATTGTGATTACATTGATTAACATTTTTGTGTACCACCAGGGAGCTTAAATAGCAGAAAATTCAGAATTGGAGAGAGGAGTCAAGGAGAAAAGAGGGACATGTTCTTGTAAGCTGCATATGGATGGGTCTTCCGTTTAAGTTGGGCTTCCACCACTTAAAACAATAAGCTGTAGTCTATTGGTCACTTAAAAAATAAACTATATCGTAGTAAAAAAATACAACTTTTACTAGAAATACTATTTTGGAGATCTTCTGGGTGGTTTTATTCATACTGAGAGGTTTTTTGTGATGGATAGGCAGGCGTGGTCACATAACACACACGTAGATATTTTTCCTTCCCCTCAAATCAGAGCAAAAATGCTTTGTCCTTGTTTTAAGGCACTGGTTTTGCATATAGGAAATGCTGATTATGTTTCAGATTGTTGCAAACCCTTAATGCTACCATGTACTTGCCTGTATTTTACAGCTGAAGAGGAAAATGAGCAGTATGGACCAAGGTGAAGGTGAAATTGGTAATATTTTGATGAGCTCAGCCTTTAGTATGGAAGAAAACAACTAGCTGTACCGCTTACACCTGTTTATTTCTGCACCCCATGCTGTATTTTTGTACTGCTGCATTTCCGAGCGAGGGAGAAGCAGTCGGGCTGAAAACCCTGCAAGGAAAAAGTTCGAGGTGAGTCATTGGTATGAGAAAAAGTCACAGGGTGTTAATAGCTTGTGTAAGTATGACTAATTGCAACGCATGTCATTTGTCAGACAAAACGACGCTGATCAAGGGGAAGCTGCTCGAGTGACAGGGTAAAAAGGTTGATCTCTGGGGCATTCACACTATTGCTGAAATAAATGCACGTGTAGCACTGGCTTTAAAAATGGCAGATTTTAAGAACATTGCCCTGGTGTATCAGTTTGTTTAACATATAGCTGGGAAATTGTTCTTCTTTATTTTATTGATCCTGTGAATCATTGTTCACTTGTAGCATATGAACTTATATTCACTTAAATACTGGTGGTGTCATTTATAACACTGACAAAATAGTAAATGTTTCCTGTCTCTATTGATATTAATAAAATAATTCAAACAGTGCCCTGTGGGCACTGTTGAACAGTACTAGTTACTGGAGTGTAAAATTTACTTCTTGCCTGTTGAGCTGCTGCACTCTTTGATAAATACGTTTGTGAAGGAGAACGTGGCAGCTTAAGGAGCTTTTGTGGTTAAGGAAACCATACTGTAGGAACCAAGCTGCAGGAGACCGATTTGCAGTAGGATGTGTCCACAGCCCGCAAATTAAAATATCGCAGCATTTTAGAAAATCTCTTTTTTTGCTCCTTAGGATGTGCCCGCACTATCACCACGGCAAATGCCTCTCATCTCAGCTTTGGGATGGAATGGGATATCAAGATTTTGCAAAATTTTCTGGTAATTTGAAGAAAAATGCTTTGAAGTATGTTAGATATCTAAGTATTAGCATGATTTAGAGAAAATGCATGGTATTTAAACTCCAAAGGACTGTGGTGGCAGTACTGTTAGACAACAGAGATTGGGATCAGTCATCCTGAAGTGGTTAAGTAGCCTTATGCCCGGTTTGAATCAAAAAGCAGTATTAACCTGTGTGCACTTATACTCGATACAAAAAGATCAGATGTTTAATTTATAGAATGATTTAAACTTAGATGGATGAAATGCCAGACTGAAAAAATGCAAACTGTGTCAGCAAAGAGAGACAGGAACATGTTCATTTGTCAGCTCGTCTCCTTGCATACTCAGGAGGTGATGTGTGATCTGTCCAACGCAATTGCATGGTCCAAGAACTGGGATGACACTAGTTTCACTCAAGAGATGACATCGTCCTGAATTATAAATCTCCTGAATAATATATCAGCAGGAATATTGTCTGGGGAAAGATTAGGTAGGAGTAGATTAGGGAAGGAGTAACTAACAATATAAAACAAATGTGAAAACAACTATTAAATTTCTATTTATAAAAGCTCCTCTTCAAAGATAATTTTCAGCTATTTACATAGTAGTTCCAGTATTCAGATGAAGCTTTGACAAAACAAACCTGTGGCCTCATGTCCTTGAATTTTGAATCTAAGGAACATGTGATGAAGCTTAGGATGGTCTTCATGTTTTTCACTTTATTTACTACAGAACGGGAAAAAAATATACCGTTGGATGCAGGGCAGGATATATTTCACTCCCAGCACCTCCTCTTGGAGCGTAGCTTCCAATCTTGATTTTTCACTAACAGCTCTAGGAATGAATCAAATTCATTGTTCTGTCCTTTTCTTGTCCGGTGTGTCCCGTCCCCCGTGCAGTGCGGCCAGCTCTCCGCTAGTGGTCCCTCCAGGCACGTTCTATCTGCCTGCACCCGGACCTGCAAAATCAGTGATGAAATTTCACCAGGGATGTGCTGGCACCCGATAACATATATATGCGCTTGTGAAAATGCAAAGTAAAGTTAGGAAAATATCCTGCCTGCCTGTTTCTCCTGATGCAGAACGGGCTGTGAAGTTTCTCTTCTGACACTTCGAAGCGGGCTGTTCCTTGTTCTGTCAAGTAGACTAAAATTTACACCCGGAATGAGTCTAAGTAAAAAGCTGTTCATTTTAATTTTAGCATTCAAAAGGTGCTGTTAAACACGTATTTAAGGCTTCGGGAGTGCTAGCTGATACTTCTGAAAACCCAGGCGCAAGCAGAGAATGCAGCAATGGGTCTCTTACTTTTTTGCAGTTACCGAAAACAGCAGGAAAGACCCGAGACGGATTTTGTCCTTTTCCTGCAGCCGCGCTGATGGCTTTGACGAGATGACCAGTTCCACCTCTTGAGTAACTCTGTCCACCACGTTTCCTGCCCTGTCTTTCCATGAAGAGGTACCAGTGTGATCGTTCGCCTCCAGCTCGAAAACACTGCCTCAATTTTTCTCCCTCGATGCTACACTTTGAACAGCCGGGCTGTTTGCATTTGAATGAAGCAGTCCGGATTGTTTTTCCAAGCACGGGTGGGTGTAACTCTGCATCTCCTCCTCCCCGCGCTGTCCTTCCCCTCCGACTCTCTGGATGAACTGGCAGAAGTTGGGGCTCCCGGCTCGCTCCTCCCATGCGTTATGAGGCTGGAGGCAGCTCTGACCCCTCCCAGGGAGGGAGCTGGGCAGAGGCAGCCGAGCGCCTGCAGCAGTGCCTGCCCAGGGACCTCATCCCAGCAGACCCCATCGCTCCTGCTCGCAGCTGGCAGCAGGTCCCAGCAGCCGGGCCCCGCGGTGCTGAGCTCCCTGGCCGGCTGTGCTGAACCCCTGCGGGTGCTCTCCTGCCCAGCTTGCCCCACCAAGGCAGCGCCATGGTGGCCACCTGCCTGCACCTGGCTGGATTTGTCTGCAGCTTTATAGGGTGGATCGGGGTGGTTGTGGCGACGGCCACCAATGACTGGGTGGTGACTTGCGGCTACACCATTACCACCTG
The DNA here is from genome assembly GCA_035590275.1 of Ibycter americanus. Lineage (NCBI taxonomy): Eukaryota > Metazoa > Chordata > Aves > Falconiformes > Falconidae > Ibycter > Ibycter americanus. The sequence goes on along the minus strand of JAVJGI010000003.1, from coordinate 23,963,375 downwards.
CAGGAAAATGGATGAGCTGGGATCCAAGGGGCTGTGGGCAGACTGTGTCATGGCGACAGGTCTCTATCACTGCAAGCCCCTCGTGGACATCCTCATACTGCCAGGTACGTGTGCCCCGTCCTCCCCCTTCCCACTCGGCGGTGAGGAGTGATGCCTCGCTCCAAGCAGCACTGGTCCTTCTGCTGGAGGGGTTGGTGAAGCTCCTTCAACTTCACCAGCGCAGGAGATGGTCCAGTAAATAGGCTAAAGAGTGTGAATGACAGCTCTTAACATGATTCTCATAAATTATACCTGGTTTTAGTCATACCCAGGTACCATGTGTTATCTGTGGCTGTTAAAGTCCACTTAATGTTTAATCATTGCTCTTAGTAAGCGCTTGCTGTTCCTTTCACATCTTGTACCTAGATTGGATTGCAAACCATGTATAGTATATTGAGGTATAATAGCGTATTTTGAGTTTTGCTTTGAGATGGTGATGAGCTATTACAAATGTTAAGGTTCCATCCCTTAAAATGATTTTGAGTATAATGAATCTTTCAGCATCTATTATTAATGCTGCTATGGCTTTTAATCTTTTGGAAGATCATCATTAGTCTTGATGGTCTTGATGCTTCCCACATGTTCTAAGGCAAGAGAGAACTTTTACACAGCAAACAGATGTCACTATATTCAACTTGTCTTGGTGTTTTCTAATTATATAGTAATTTTCATTAGTTTGCTGCAAAGCAAAAATTAAGCAAGGTGTTTAATCAGTATTAATACATCTTTTGAGCTAATTAGAGCTGTCAAAGTCTTGTGTGGTCTTGTCCCTGTAAGTTTAGCTAATGATCTCACCCGTTTCAATCACTGTTAACTCTGTAGTGCTTCTTCGTTCTTCTGTGGTTTAGATTTTACATCCTCTAGCATGTCAGAGATGCCTCTTCCAAAGCTGACGGGGTAGAAATAACCGTTCCTGGTAGTTTTCTTTCATGTTTCCTTATTAATTTGTTTAAACTGTTGTGAAAATAATTTCACAAGAGGTTAGAAAGATTATTCCCAAATTTCTCTCTGTTACAGAGCCTGGTCTGTCCCACATAGTGCTGAGCAATATTGAATCTCTCAGACTAGCTCCTATTCTCCCCTTCTCTGTGTGTGCAGACTTTTATTTTAGTAGGCTTACCTTCCTTATTGCTACTATTGTTCAATATGATCCAGCCCAGAAGGCAGAGAAAAGGCTTGCCCAGAAGAAACATTATCGAGTGAAATTTAATAAATAGGTAAAGAGGTCTTTCGGCAGCAGAAAGCAATGCTTCTCTTCAGCAGAAACAAATCACAACAGAAGATGCTTCTGCTTGTAACCTATATAATAGCCACAGCTTTCAATGAGAGGGAAATTTATCCTGATGTGCCCGACAGCTGAAATGTGTTTAGAGTCTTTCATTGCTGGAGTCAAGTCTTTGAAATGAATGTGTTTGTATTCTCGTTTAATTGGGACTGACTGCACAGAAACCGCACAGGGCTTTGTCGTCTCCTTTGTTTAGGGTCTCCTTTTTTGCCCTGAACTTCTCAGGTAACTTTTTTTGGTTAAGTTTCCTCTTGAAAAAAATCAAGCAAATATTCAGTATACACACAGCCTGCATTTCCAGGAACAGTAAAATCCTCATTCCTGGTGCCTTACCTGTATGTCAGCGGGACTTGCTTGAGGCTCCCGGTTGCTGGTATTGTTTGAGGCGACACGAAATTCCATGTCTGCATGTGGCAGCTTCACTTTGTTAATAAGAGGGGAAAGAGAGCCAGCATACTCACTCGGCTGAGACCGTCCCAAGAGCCCGTGGAGGCTCACCAGGCACTGGAGCAAATCTGACACTTGTTATTTTTCTTTTGCATGCAAGTAGTGACCTATTTTTATTTATTTATATATACATTTTGTATAGCGTATATAAATTATATATTAAGATATGTATAAAATTATATATACATTATATAATATATATATATATATATAATTTTTTTTAAATGATACATTATTATACATAGACCCTCACAGAGTGGTAGAAATGTCACAGCCTGCCCAGCACACCCACAGTCCCTGGCCCCTGTTGTTCCTCGCTGCCTTGTGCTCGGCACAGGGGACAGGCAGGAGAAGGGTGGCCACTGATGAAATGCTGGGGGATTCCCGTGATGTCTGTAGGGACCCAGAGGGATAACGTGGCCCTTGGTTATGGCAACTCAAGCAGCTCTGCAAAGTGCAGTCATTTCTTCTCCTAAGGAAGAGCTGTGCCAGCGGTCAGCTGGAGCCACGGGTCTCCCCCGAAACCCGCTACCAGGCTGGACTCCATGGTGCAGCATCGGGATGTGGCTGGGGCTGGTGAACATCCCTCCTCCTCCCAGGTCAACGGCCCTCAGCTCCTCAGGGCAGCCGGTGGCAGTATCTCATGGACCCCCATGCTTCAGTAATGGGTCTTCAGTTCTTCAGCCCTGCTCTGGCTGACTGTGGACCTCTCCTGCTCACAGCAAACTGCTCTTCAGGACTTTAAATTCTTGTTATTTAATCAAAACTCTCTCTAGGAAAAGATATAGGAAAACTTCTTCCTAGCTGTTTCTCCTACTTTCTCTTCCCATGTTTTCCAGCTCCATGATTTCTCAGCGTCTTGCTGGGAAGAGCCCATGTTTTCCAGGCAGTGTTATTTCTTCGCTGGAAAATGTTGAGCCTGCACCCCCTGTTCATGCGCTACCCTGTACTGCCGTCTCACTCTCACATGCCTGGTGAAGATTTCACATTTACACAAAGGGCTGAACCTGTCTCCCGTACTCCATGCAATCCTTGGGAGCTAATCAAACAGGAACCTTTGTCCAAAGGGCTCCTTCTCTTGTGCCAAATAATCAAAATCCTCTTTCCTTGCCTTGCCAACAGGGTATGTCCAAGCATGTCGAGCCCTGATGATCGCCGCCTCCGTCCTGGGTCTGCCCGCTATCTTCTTGCTGATAACGGTCCTGCCCTGCATCCGGATGGGCCACGAGCCTGGAGCTGCCAAGTACCGGCGGTCCCAGCTGGGAGGGATCCTCATCATCCTCTTGGGTAAGGTGTGGAGAGCTGGAGGCTCTGCTGCAGGGCGGCACGTTGGGAGCTGGTGGAGCACATTCACCTGGACAGCTGGCTGTCCGGGCTGGGCTGACCCTGCGGCTCTCCAGCACCGCTGCAGGCTGTGGGGTGAACGAAAGGCACGAACGGGAGTGGGAGGACAAGGACAGGAGGCAGGGAGCAGAGCAGGGAGAAGAAGGGAGGGCTACAAAACCCTCCTGTGTGTTGTCTTGTGGCGTCCTTGGGCACAGCCACCACCTGTGTCTGCGGGAGGGTGATGGCGGCCGCACACAGGCAGCTGCCTGCAGGCACTGGTTTTGCTGGTTTGCCGTGGAAGTGATGTTATTTTTGGAAAAGGGTCTAAACTTCCAAGCTGCTTACAGGGAACGGATAGCCTCTGGATTTTCCCCGGGCATCGCTGATGCAGTGGGGCCAAAGTAAGCTGAGGCGTGTAGGAAGGGAAGCCCACTGGGTGGCATGGACCTGGGAAGAGGGATGGCATGTCCCCTGTGCCTCCCAGCCCCTCTGGCCAGCCATGCCCTTGGCCTCCAAGTTCCCCTGGGAATTTCTTCCCATCCTCAGTGCCTGTGGAGGAGATTGTTTTGAGCAGGGCAGACTGTGGAGCTCATTGTCCCCAACGCAACACCTGCATGTTCTTGAAGCCTCGTCATCTCAGCAACAGCCTGCGGGGCCTTGTTTTCACCCGTCTGTGTGGCAGAGGCGGAGGGGGGAGGGAAAGTGGCCTCTTTGTGTGGCTCTGCTGGTCGCTGGCAGCCAGCGCTGACATCATGCCCGTCTTCTTTCTTCTTCTTCTTCTCCTTTATATTTTTTTTCAAGTGGGCACTGGATATAGCTGCACGCTCGGAGGGGCTGTCCTCTGGGCACTCCTTCCCTGCACCCATCCCTCCTCCAGTGCCTTGGTGAGAAGCAGTTAGTCCGAGTCAGTGCATCCGAAATCTAAGGGACTGAGACCAAGGGGCCCTTTCAATGCCTGTTTGGTTTTTTTTTAAAGTTTTTTTTTTTTAAAAAAAAGGCTTTAAGGACATGTTGCCACAGCTGGGAGTCCTAAAATCAGCTTTATAGCACCTGTTTAGGACATCCCAGTCGTGAACAGTCATGTTAGAGAGCTGTTGGAATGTGACCTTCATCCCTGTCCCGAAACCTTGAGTCACGTATTTGGGCTTGGCAAAGTGAAAGAAAAAGAGTTTTTCTCTGCCTATGAATGAAATTTTAGTGAGGAGGGGTCTGCTCTGCTGGATTTCCCCTGCCCAGGATGGGGGAGGCCCAGCAGAGCTGCGCTTTGTCACAAATAAATGTGAGTTTTCGGTTCCAACCGAGACCTGCGCTGTAGCTCAGCCCTGTTTGTGTGGCTGCAGATGTGGAGGCAAGAGCATTGCCCCTAAATCCCGAAGGGTGGCGGGAGTACAGGACCAACACACACGTGGCAAACAAACTGCAGTGACAGTGTTGGGTAACGCTGCCTTAGAGCAAGTGAAATCCCATATCTTACATGGTTGCACCAGGGTTTGGGGTCTGGTGTGCCGCTCTGCTGGTCTGGCCCTGCTGTGACACCAGGGAGGAGAACAGATGTCAGAGGATGATGGAGAGGAGTTGTGGTGCTCCGTAAGCCAGGCTCCTCTCTGCCTCAGAACGTGGCTTTCCCACTAGGTAAATCCTGTGAGGCAAGGAAATTATTTACAGAGACGTTGGCAGAATAATGTTTTTTGGGTTGGATTTAGACTTCTTACTGATTTTTGCCCCTGGAGTTTTGAAGCGTCTACAGGTGAAGTGATTTGCTCCTGTCACTGATGTCCTGAATGATCTGGACTGGGAGCAGCAGCCTGGTCACAATGTTTTAGTCACAATTACAATAATGCTTTTTTTGTTGGATCAAAAATGAAGAATAAATAAGCTCCTTTTGCTCTTAAGTTGTTTTTTTCTTAAAAAAACCCCAAACTAACCCACATTTATTTTTACAGTCCCTTTGGAAGAAGAACAATGTACAGAGCTGGGGACTTTGACATTATTTAGGCGGATTAATGATCTGTTCTTTGCAAAATGAGGTGTTACGATTTCAGAGCATTTAATAAGCATGAATCAGGCCTCGAAAGACAGAATACTGACTTAAAATTCATTATATTTTAGAAGTAATATGCCCTGGACTGTGCTTATTTACCCTCTGGCCACTGAACTCTCATTCATGGTTTTCCCCAACTGCAGGGGCTCCAGCCTTTTCCTCTAAGTGGAGACCAACTCCCAGAGCTCTGGTTAAAAGAAAACAAATGCCAAACCCCTCACTAACGTAGCAGAAATAAGGAGTGAAGATGTGATCAGGGGAGCTGGCCCCATGGCAAACCTCACTTGTTGATCAGGGAAGAGATGGCAGTTTGAGATTTATTACAAAGGAAAACAGGGGCTGAACTCAGGGAAGGGATGGCAGTTTGTCACTGAGATTTATTTAAAAGGAAAACAGGGGTTGAAACACAGTGTGGAGCCAAAAAGAAAAAAAAGTTGAAAACTTGCCAGGAAAACAATGGGCTCAGATATTCCATTGATTTTTCTGTCCACTGATAATAGCGGCTGCAGAGTGCAACCTGTGTGCACACCCTCCTATCCTGCCTGCTGATGTATTTATGTCTTTGCTTGATCCTATCTGTCCCAGAGAATTGATTTATTGCCGAAAACAACCGTCAGCAGAGGTTTGCTCTAAGCCAGTACGAAAACATTTCATACGCTAGTGCTGATGGAAAAACCCTGGCCCATCCTGTGTTGTTGATACTAATTCGGGGGACCCCTTGCTGGGAACCAAGCGGGCATTTTCCTAATGGAGTGGGGGACTGGAGACACTGGAAAACACGGCTGAAAAATATGTCAGTTACTGTGGATTACTACTGCAAAATGACCATATTAGCTATTGCATACTAAACAAAGGATATTAATGAGTTTTTCTGGATACTGCATGAGATTTAGTTGTAAGACCATAGATATCAAGATAAAAAGATTGCCTTGAACACAGGGAAACAAAAATCATCGGTATCTATTATTTCAACCAAATGCTTTGAAAGAGAAATCTGTGTGACTTTGAGTCAGCAACTCAGAATAATTAAATTTCGCTGCAAAAGAAAAGTATTCTTTCTTCTGCAGAACTTGCTGTTAAGGAATTTGGCAGGGACTCGCTGTCCCTTGAGTTAGAGTAATCCCTCTCTGTCTCCCCCACCTCCCCAGGCACCTTCTGTGCTTCCCATCTATGTGCACTTCATCTGGTTACAACATGCCTGTAATGCAGGATACTGAGAGTTTCAGCTCAGTGGATTGAACTACTGCAAGTCCATAGGCAAAAAGGACTTAGAAATGCTGGGAGCCTGGGATGTATCCCTGTGGATTCACAGCGATGTGACGGAGCGAGGACAACCATACTGTGCATTACTGAGATGACTTTTCTGGGGAGAGGCGGTGGCTTTTGCAGGACTGCCTGCTCGAGCTGCAAAAAGCAGGCAAGCTTTCCAGCATGTGTGCCCCCAAACATGGTGTTTTTCCAACTAACCTCGTTGGTCTAATAGGAAATATTCCTTCTGTTTGCAGACCTTCTTCTACCTTTCTGCTGGACTATACTGACTACAGCAGCTCTACTAGCTGAAGACTTTCTAATTTAGAGAAAGGCAAAGGGTCTCTCAGCAGTAGCACAAAAGGGAAGGGATATTAATTTCTATTCAAACACCTTTTCCACTTAGGCAGTTATTTTAGAACTTGAAACTTGCCCTAAAATGCCTTTTTCAATCCCTTTGGGTTTCTTGGCAAATCAACTTTTTTTTCAGCCTTTCTCTGTGGTACAGCTAGACCAAAACTTGAGTTCACCAAGAAATATTTCATTCTTTTCACATCCTCTGGGAGGATTTACAGCCCAATCTAATCTACGCAGAGCGATGAAATCCAGTCCTGTTTGAGGGCATTCCTCTGGCTGAGCAAAGGGGTCACCGGTGACTGACGGCAGCTGGTAGCCTCCGAAGGCAGAGAGGTCAAGCTAACCCATGCAAAGTCCTTGGCTTGTGTTTCACAGCTTTCTAGTATTGTCAGCGTTAAAATACGGTGGGTTTACATGTAGCTGAGGCACACGCACAAGAGATGCTATTGTGTTAGCATCCCTGAGAGCTCTGCTCCCCCCAGTGCAAGTGTTTTCTTCGGTCCTGTGTGGTGGGGGAGGGTCTGGATAGATAAGGCTCTTATAGTCTATGGACATAAATATATATATATATATATATATTTACTGCTGACAAAAAAAGAAAAGATGATTGTGGTTTTTTCGGACAACAAAGAAGTGTTTTTTCCAGAGCCCATTAGAATGCTTTGTGGATCCCCAACTGATACATTTTTGTTTTAAAGCGTTAGAGGCTCATGAGCTGTTTGCAGGACTGATCCACACGCAGGAGAAATGCTGTTCTCCCCTCCCTGCCTTCTCCAAAAATTCCTTCCAGAGCTGTGGGGCCCTTGCTTTGAGGAGGCCTGAAATTATTACTGGCTTTAGTAGCATCCTTCCAATGTTCTTCTCTTTTCCATAAGAAAATATTTTCTCTCACAATAACTGCAGCTATTGGGGATGGATTTTCTGTTGTACCGGCCAGGAGCTATGGTTTGTTCTCTGCTTTAACTAAACAATTTTATTTTTAATCTCACCCCCTTTTTTTTCCCTCTTGCAACCTTAACTTTTTGACACTGCCTCCAGATACCTTTTAACGCGGTCGGTGGAAATCTGTAACGCTGCCACGGTCCTGTTATTGTTTTGCTCTGATTCTCTGATAGCCACAAGGATGGAGTCCTGCACAGCTTGTCCCGGAGGCAAGTAAATATTGACAGATTAATTCTTCTCAGATGTACAGGCCATAAAGGAGTATTGTTTTAGGACCTGCTCCTGTGAGGTGATTAACACCATCAACTCCTGTTGCCCTCGGTGCACGCAGGGACTTTGGAGGATGGAGGTAGGACCCTTAGCCAGGGCAGCGAGTGTGACCTTGTGCAGCGCACGGAGGATGCAGGGCACGTGTGTTCTCTCTGCTAGCAGCAAACTGAGCATGTGTGCTTTGAGCAAACCACGCGTGTGTGCTGCACACTGAAACCCTGTGGTCCCTAGCCTGGCTGCCTGCAAGGTGCTGAATTTGAACCCACTTTACTGTCCTGAGGGCACCTCCTTCGCGTCACCCGTCTAGCAGCCCTCCAGCACCACCGTGGCAGCCTTCCTGCTCTTGGTGGGAAAAAACTATGGGATTTCAAGCAAAATTTGAAGGCTGCAGTCATTTTTTGACCCACTGTAGACTCCAGGTAGAGTACTGTTTTCCCTTCCGCAAGGCCCTTCAGGTCCCATTTCTATTGAATTCGACAGGTTTCTGGGGAGCCTCGCTGGGTTTGTCCCCACCACTCCATGTAGAGATGTTTTCTACAGGGAAGTGCAATCGGCTTTCCAGAGTTGCAAGACATTTCCTCCTCCATAAAAAAAAAAAACAACCAACAATGCTGTACTGCTGCTTATTTTGTCCCTGCCCATCTTCTGCTTGTGTTTTGTAAACCCTACTCTGTCCTTTTAAGTGCTGGGATATTTTGTTAATGTTCATGTGACCATTCAGTAGAGCAAGTGCAACGATGCTGGTTGGCATGGGCTGAGGACGTAGTACGTGAGTTTGTGCAGAAATAGTGATTTAAACCAGTTGACTCTGGGCCACCGATTTTATGGCTGTCGTGGCCTTGCTTCGTATCTAACCTATTCCTAATTCTGCAGCTCTCCAGAGCACCGGTTTCAGGGTGACTTTCATTCTTCCCACTTAAAAGATATTTCTAGGAAACAAATTTGTTTCCCTTGTAATAATATATCAGATTGTGTCGAGCAGCAGTTGTTTTTTCTTCTCGTTTGTTGATGCCCGAGAGAGACGGCTGTTCTCTCTGGATCTTTCTCCCCGCGAAGCTCCCACGCTGCCTCCTGCTTGGAGATCTCTTGGCCCTGGCGCTGATGCTCCTGCATCCCACCGTGGGGCTGCAACGGAGGAGGGATGGGCTTCCTCGCTGTCCCCTGTCCTGCAGACCCTTCCTTCCCCTTCGGCGTGCTTTGGGTCCCCATGGCAGGGTTAGATGCTGGCGTTACCGTTCCTTTCCATCTCTCCCCAGCCATGTGCGGCGTTGTTGCGACGATCTGGTTTCCTGTGTGCGCCCACCGCGAGACCACCATTATGAGCTTCGGCTACTCCCTGTACACGGGCTGGATCGGCTCTGCTCTGTGCCTCTTTGGTGGCTGCGTCATCGTCTGCTGCTCGGGAGATGCCCAGACGTTCGGTGAAAACCGTTTCTACTACGCCTCGGGATCCAGCTCCCCTACCCACGCGAAGAGCGCTCATGTGTAAGCGTCCCAGGGATGTCCCACGGCTGCCGTCGGATGCTTTGGCTGGTGGGTCTGTGTGCCCTGGGTTTGCTTCTACTGACACACACTGCTGTCGGGCTCCCAGGGGAAGATTTAGAAAAGCAGCACAAATGTCTGGTAGTTTGAAGCATTATTCCCCCCATCTGTTCCCCCCCTTCTCTGGAAAGAAAGCTCCAGCCAGCCTTACCTCTTGGTCCTCCCCATTTTGTCCTGACCACCTGCCCCACCTTCTTGCAGCCGGGATGACTCAGATGGTTTGGGGTTGTCATGTGGGGTGTAGGGTTTTTATTTTATCTTCCAGCTCCCCTGATTGTGGGAGAGTTTAAAGCAATAAAACAGAAAGGAGAGAGACGCTTTCCCATTGTTAGAAGGACTCTGGCAGCTTCTCCCACCGCTCTTTGCTTTCCCCTGCTCAAGGTCACTGCTTTGGCACGGTTCGGGCGAGGGGGGAGGGAGGAAGGCTCTACTCCCCAGCCGGGCAAATGTTTCTCTTTTGGAACAAGAGTAGGGGAATGATTTTCTGCCTTTCTCTGTAAATACTTTTGTATGAGTTTGGTCATTTTAGTAACAGTATTTCCCCCACCCCCACAGTCATCAGTATGAAGGAAACAGAACCCAAAGGTCCTAATTACACGGTAGATAATGGTGCCTTTTTATATAGTTTTAAATGACTTTGGGGGCTCTAATCCCCGCACTCTGGTTTGGTTTCTTTTTTTCCTTTGTACAGATCAGTTACTAAAAATGTATTTTTACATTTTTTTAAACTCCTTGCTTTCTTCCTCTCGATTTGTGTTCTGTCCTGCATCATGAAAGTAGCACATTTTAACACGCAGTATAATGTACCTGTTACAATACAATTCTGGTGAGTACTGATGATGCCTTTGTACTTTCAGTGAAATACTGTACAATAAATAACAGAGTACCTGCAACTACTGGCTTCTTTTCCTTCCTTCCTGTGTGTTTCCATAGCCAGCTTTTCCATGATAGGGGTTTCCCAATGATTTTGAAGATTTTTTATTTTTTTTTTTTTATAGCAGTTCAGGATGAGAGATTCTGCTCTGCTGTAGAATTAAGTGGGCCTTTTGGTTTTTTTTAAAAAATATTTAAAATAGAAGTAATCTTCCTGCATGGTACTGACTGCTGTCTTATCCATTCATTCTTTCAATGTTCCCAGTAGCAGCTTGCACCAGTGGTACCAGCTCTGGTGCTCTTCGTATTGGGGAGACTTAGAAACCCGCTGAGGCGGTGGAGATGCACCCCCGCACAGCTCGGGCGTGCTGAAGTTGAGAAGTCATGTCGCTGGAAGTGCTCTCAACTAAAATAAGAGTCTGATCTGGGGTCATCGCTCTGATTAAAACCATGTAAGATCAAGATCTAGCTCTGTCCTTACCAGAGGCTGTAGCAATTTAATTACATTGATACGAAATCCCATCTGTTCCCAGAGATGTTAACTCAGTTCAAATAATTTGTGTAAGCCAGGGTGCAGGAGCAGGAAAAGAGGAACAGCCGCCGTGCAGGTGTGGACAAGGGGGATAGCCCAGGTGGTGCGTGCCGGAGGAGAGGGCACTGAGCAAGCAGGGGAGAGGACTGACCAGATTGTTTGGGGTGATGGAGAAGGAATTGAAAACATGGCTGCTAGTCAAGCCTCGGCGGATTAGGGACTGTCCTTTCATCTTGGTCTACTTCAGTTGGAGAACTCAAGCTGGGCAACACAGCCACGGGCAAGGATGCTGCAGCTCCCACCCCTCGCCTCCTCCGTGTGGGAAGCTGAGGCCAGTGGATTTAAAAGGAGTCAGAAGGAGGATGGCTGTGCTCCACGACGACCCTTTGCCTGCATGGACAAGAGATGGGCAGCAGCGCTAACATCTGCCTTTAATACCGAGCAGTCTTGAAGGCGTCTCTTGTGTGAACTTTGCATCGCTGCCATCCTATACAATGCACCCAAGGCGGGCAGCGGCGCGGGGCCGGTGGCAGGACACTTGTGCCCATTACATCACAGGCAGGGCACAGGCAGTTGTTGTACGCGCTGGAGAGACGCTATAAGTGCTGCCATTGATGTGCGGGTGCCACGGGCGAAGGGGCGGCGCACAGGCGTGCCAGCTTGTGCAGGCTGCCCGGGGATTGTGGATTGTGCGCCACTGCCCGTGCTTGGGCTGGTTAACCCCGGGGCCGGCGGCGGCGGGGGAGACCTCTGAGCAGAAAGCTGCTGGAACGCTGCCCTGCGAACGGCCCTGGAGTAAACTGGGAGGGAAAAGCAGAGCAAAACCTGTCTGAGATGCCTGAGGGGGTTTTTTTGGCAAGGTGTTGGTGCTGCTGGAGGGGCTGGGGCGGTGGTGTGTGACCCAGTGGGGAATGAGCCCTGCCGGGCAGCACTTACAGGTTTTTTTGCTGCCCAAACCCTTGGGCTGCATCTTGGCATCTTCAGGCATGTGGGGCTGGGGACCCTCGGCAGGGGACAGTGCTGGGGCTCTGCTTGCTCTGCCCATGGTCACAGGTTACCAGCGGCTGAGCCCAAATCCAACCCTTGAAAGGCCCTCGGCAAGCTGCTCAGAGGAAGGAAGAAGCTGTGTTTCAGGGAAGAGAAGGAAAAACCAAAGAAAGCAAAACAACCCCAGCGCAGCCGCGGGGAAAACGGACATCTGCACCCATGGGGCGCAAGGAGATGGGGCCAAGAACGTCACAGGATAATAGTGCTGGCACCGCAGAGGAGTGTTTGGAGGAAGCACAAAGAATATTAAACTTCTCTAGTTTTTAAAGTATCAAAGCTGAAATACCTGCTTTGCACCCTTCCGAAGCACCCTGCTCCCCGGTGGGGTTCTCCCGGGACGGGTTGGCCACGGCGCTGTCGGCACTTGAAGGTTCTTGGTGCTCGTTTGCTGACCTGAAGCCTCAAAATAGAGTCAAATATAATTCTCCTGAACAGAAAAACTGCTCCACGCCGTGCCTAATGTCAGCTGTGGGGCGGTGGGTGTGAGCCCTGGTGGTCACCCCGGTGTGGAGGTGGTGCTCCCCGATGCCGCAGTGGAGCCCTCCCTGGCTCCAGCAGGACCAGCTACAGCTCCCGGTGATGGGGAGCATGCCTGGCAGCCTCCCCACTCCCCAAATAACAGGAATAACAGGAGGGAGCCCATGAACACCCCGAAGGGGAGAGGCAGCCGCAGCCCCGTGAGCAATGCCTGCCTCCCCGTGGCCCCGGTGCCCGTGCAGGGGGGTGACGGTGCAGTGGCACCCCAGTCACCCCGCGGAAAGGTGGGTGCCAGCAGCACTGCGAGCAGACGGGAAGATGTTGGTGCTCCCTGGGGCTTCGCACTGCAACAGTCAACCTGCGGTCATTGGCTTTAGTTTGGTTTTTTTTACGTGTTTTTTTATTGTGTAAACTGATAGCCATTTTGTTTCACAACAGTGCAAGTAAATACCAAAGTCAGCCCACCGAAAAGGATCTTCTACAAAGGAAATTTTGAAGCACTTAAGGCAAGGTTTGTTCATCCCTAGCTTTGATTTAGCATTGAAAATATATCAGACCTTCAGGTACTGATTGGCTTAACAAAATTTACATGGGAAAGTTTTTGTTGTTGTTGTTGGTTTTTTTTTGTTTAGTTTTTCATTTCAAAGGTTTACATTACTATGGAAACTGATACTAAGACACATCTGTCTCTGGCTTTCTTTAAAAATCCCTTAGTTCCTGTTTGATTTTTAAATGTAAAGGCACACAATAAAGCTTTATGCATTTATTAAAATATACAGATTTTGGTAAATTTAGATTTTTTTTTCTTAGTATCTTGATAATATATATATATAATATGTATAGTAGTCAACAACACAATCATTTGAAAATAAAAATCACTCCATAACATATCTGCATATTTTTTTTCTTTCTCGTGACACACTACAAGATCCCATTGTACAGTGCACCAATGGGCTTCTGGAAACCACAAAAAAAAACCCAAAACAACCCAATAGAACAAACTGTTTTTAACAAATACACCGATTTCATACCAGAACTGCAGAGAATTGTTACACCAGGAAGTACCATCTGCAAAAAAAAGCAAGATATACATCAGAAAGACTGAACAAAACGAAGTGAAGATCATTTACAAGCTGGATTTACAACATCCCACGTCGTTCCGGGGGTGATTTCTCTGCTGCGTGAAGGATGCCGGCGTGCTGGGCATCACACCTAGTGGTCGTAACCGTGCGGAGTGAATCTGTGGAGGGACTGAGACCCGACAGAGTCAGTCTGGAAGGGCAGAGGTATTTATGCTCCATCTGTATCATGCATCGGGCTCCCTGGGGTGCGTGCCCAGCCGAGGGTGCTCAGGCGTGGAGGGCTGTGTGCCTCTCACCGGTGGCGGGAGCAGGATGGACGCGCTCTGCCCGTGTCCTCCCGATGGCTCAGGGATGTGAGAACCTCCCTGAGGGCACCCAGGGGGAAAGGCTGGATTTTGGGGTTATAGCAAAATAAGCACTTGTGCCTCCTCCCAGCATCCAAAGCTGCCCCCGGGGCCAGCGGCGCCCAGAGGTGATGGGCACACCAGAATATTTTGGCTTTGGCAGCTTCTGCTTGTGCCCGTCAAGCAGGCTGCTTGACGCCTGCTATAAGGGAAAGCGCATGTCTCCCAAGCGGAGGCTGGACCCACGTGTCCCCTGGGCACTGCCACCTGGCGTGGGGTGGGGAGACCCCGCTGCAAAGCCACCTCCCTGGGCACCAGCGGCTGGCAAACCCAGGCAAGGCCCAACCTGCGGCTCGACCACCTTCTCCTTATGCACCTCCCAAAGGTGGGATGAGGTGGGCTCGGAGAAAGGTACGGCTCCCATCCCCCGCCATGGCAAGGGCTGATGGCAGCCCATCTGCATCAGATGGTGCCGTGGCATCAGATGCTGTTTCCCGGTGGTCCTGGGGACATGGCACAGCCGCCCTGCCCCAGCACTTCCCTGGGAAGGGGATGGAGGATGGGTGAATGGGAACAGGAGCAGCCAAAGGGCTTCATTCAATGCATGGGTCCCATTTGATGCATGGGTCCAACTGAGAGGTTCCTATGGACACCAAAGAACAAGGGATCAAGCCCTCGTCAAATTATACAGCATAATTAGAGCAGACGTGACAACAGACACTGGTACTGGTAACTGCTCTGTAACAAGAGATTAAGGCTGCAAAAGGAATAACAGGCTTCAGTTCGACAGGGTACTTGGGCACGAGTTTGTGGTTCGGCAGATGCCCAAGTACCATGCGGAAGCAGAACGAAGACTACCTCGGCTATGGTACAGTACAAGAGCTGGTAGGAAATTAGCATTAATCTTTCTCCCTGAAAATGTAAAGCCAGACCTGCGAGGTGCCATCTCTCTTGGGTACTTCTAAGGCATCGAGGGCGGGAGCGGCCAAGCGTGAGTGAGAGGTGACCTTCGCGAGAGGCGCTTGGCATCGCCGGGAAGGTTTCCCGAGCTGGCCCGTCAGTGGTGTGCACATTGCAAACAGCTTTTCAGTGGGACACACTCGGGATTTCTGCTTGTAGAAGCGTGGTAGGGGCAGGGAGCAGGAGGGGATGCCAGAGCAAAGCTTACAGGTCCTTCTGCCAAATCCTTGCTCCCAGCCTGAAGCTCTTGCAGAGGCCAAACTTCCCTTGGCTTGCCCGGGGCGCTCCGGATTAAGATCTGCAGAATCAGATGCTCTTTTCCACTGGGAAAAGGACTGTAGTTTGTCTCCATTTGGGACAGGAGCTGCAGGGAAACTTCTGCAGTCACGGGCAGCCTCTCCATTGAGCCCTTGAGTGCTGGGACCGATGGGGACGGGTGCGGGTCTAGGTGCCCTCAGCACCCAGCGGACCACTTGCCCACAGAGGATGCCAGGCAGGCTCCGTGCTGTGTTTTGGGGGGCTGAGCCTCATCCAGTGAACCCAAGGGTTAATGGTTCTCAGCATCATATGTTGCAAATCCTTCCTCATGCCCCTGCCAATGTTAAATAGTCCCCTAGGATGCCAGCAGCAGCGCCTGGTACAGGGGCTGGTCTGGGCTGCTCCAGGGGAGCCCTGGGGATGCATCTGGCTGCAGCCTTCGGAGGAGGATGGGTATCACTGTCTGATGGGGTTCTTCCTTGGTTATTATTTATTCAAAATGATGTTCCTCCATTGCAGTGTTTTCAACTAAGCATGTTGGTGATGGGCTCCAGAACTGGACCTGCTGCTAATCGCTGACTCAGCAGCGCAGCTGCTCTCTGTGCTGGGGGAGATGACGGCTGCCACCAAACCCCATCACCGCCGACGGTGCTGTGGGGATGCTGGTGGCAGGGAACGTGGCGGCACTCCTGGGGGTCATAGCCACGCTTGGGACATACCAGAGGGCTTAACTATGAGGAACACCCACCTGCTGACCGGCTCTGCCCTGTGAGCCACCAGCTCTGTTTGGTTTCAAATTGAAATACGGACACTTATAGAACAAGCAGCATTTCAGTGTCTTTTCATACAGCATCCACCAAGCCAGGGTCAGAAACTGAGAAAATGGTACAAGGTGGAGACAGCAGCAGGGAGGGAGATTTCAGCAGCTGAGTCCTTTCCTCTTGCCACACATGGCCCAGCCCTGCAAAGACACGGCTGACCCACAGATGTTGCTATTCTGTGGGACCACAGATGCGTTTCTGAAGCACTCAGGCCAGAGCGAACGCTGGAATGTGCCCACCACAGTGAGGGAATTGCAGCACAGTCATTTTTGTAGAAGACACAATGTGGTGGAAACAATGCCCAGCCTCAGAGATGCTCAGAGAAACGGCGTGTGGTCCTCATCGACCACTTGCACAAGGTGGGTTGAGCCAAGAGAGGGTCACAGCTCTCACTGCGACCAGAATTGGGACCATGCTCCCAACTGCAGATTTCAGAAGCTTGGCCATGCTGGGACCTCAAGGTTTGATTGAGACAGGGACTAATTTTGAATCACAGTATTTGGGACGCCTGGATTTGGGTGTGGAGATGGACACGGGGGTAGCGCTGCTGTGTGCACCAAGTGCCTTTGCTCCAGAACGAGCCATGGAAATGCTCTGTGATGGGACCAACATCTCTGGATCCACCTCTGAGCAACTCCCTTGAAAGGGGTTTGTCCATCTCCATTTCATACCTACCTACCTGTCTGTCCCTCTGGCTCAGCTGTTACTTCTAGGTGTTCAAAGAAAAAAAAACCACACGTGCTAAGAAAGTGCCAAAAATCTAAGAGTGGCATCCCACCGCTGTGGCCGTTGGGTGGACGTGCCCCGGGGACAACTTGTGTCGTCCCCTCAGACAGCTCCTCCCACCTTTCAGTGCCCTCCCAGTTTGGCACATCTCCCACTCCACCACCTCCACCAGTGTGGCTGGTGCCGGGAGATCAGCCGGTGCTGGGGCATCAGCCAGCATTCAGCACAGCGAGACCCGACCAGTGGAGCTGGGACGGGCCACGAGTGTGTTTTGTTTGGGGTCAACGGCAGTGGCAGAGCGTGTCCCGAGGACCGGAGGAGAGCGAGGTGGTGGTGGAGGACCCGGGGAGGATGGGGCAGGATGGGGGAGCCACAGGGACCCTTCCTCATCGGCTGGGTGGCGCGGTGCCCCGCTGCCCGCCCCACTACTCGGGCGAGTAGTCCAACTCGTCGTTGGCAATGAGAGCCTCCGACGGCGGTTTGTGCCTGCCTTTGCTTTTCGACCTGCTACTTGTCCGATGGCTTTCCTTTGCTCCCGCCATTTGCTGGTACGAGAAGGCCTTGTCCTCAGAGGGGTCCCAGCCCGGGTAGCCCTCACCCTCGGTGGCGTAGGAGAAGTTGTCGTCCACAGAGAAAGGGTCGACATCCACATCATAGCGCTGGTAGGTGCTCTGATGGAGAGCCTCCTCCCGGGCGCTGATCTCCAGCGTGCTGTTCCACATCCCGTAGCCAAAGTAGATGAGCAGACCTGTGGTGGGCGAGAGGGAGAGGGTTGGACCCCAGCCACTCGCACCAGCCCCGTGTTCCCACGTACAACATCACTACAAACACGCCCCGCCCCAACAAACCCCACGCCAGGCGTGGGTCGGGGATGCAGCCCGGCTCACTGCCAGCCTCCTCCCACCCAGCGCCGGCTGGCTCCAGCCGATGCGGGAGAAGCGTAAGTAAATATTCCCATATTTTTGAAGCTAGTGCACGTTGCAGTTGATGTCTGCTCTTTGAAGCTGCTGAGTTTGTGTTGTCGGGCTGCCAGCGGTGACCCGAGGGCTGTATGTTTTAAACATCAGCTGGGATCGCTGCTGGCCACGTGACAGTGCCATCTGCAGCTTCGATGGGACAGCAGCTCCCAGCAGACGTGTGGAGGCTCCCGAGTGCCGACAGCCCACACCTCCACCCTGTTACCCTCCCGGCTACCCTTTTCTCTCTGGAGTTTTCTCATGCTCTCAGTGTCTCTCCTGCTGGTGTTCACAGCCACGTGTGCCTGGGGGTTGTAAGGATGAGTGTATTTGGTATTAAAACAGCTCTGAAACCCTGTTCTCCTCCCTGCAGGGGTTTCGTTTCATCTTCTCCCGCTAGCCCTACCTGATCTCATCCTCCTGCACTAACGCTTTCCCCAGAGCAAATGCATCTAATTTCCAGTAGGTCCTGGGACTGACCTATCCCAGAGGCTTCCATAGAGAAACGCAGACTTCTCCACATCCCGTGGGCTGGCCACGAGGAACTTGTGGGGTTAAATCCAGAGTCTGTGTGGCAGGACCACACGTGTCTGCCAGAGAAATAAATGGGATGTGCCTCCCCCAACAGGCAAGCAGCCCTGGATGGGGCTGGCGGAACCCATCACACCTTAATGGAGTGGCTTAATTGAGTCGTTGCAATTGCTAGAGGCAGCTGAAGAGGTATTAGATGTACCCACAGGAGAAAGTATTTAATCACAGCAGATAAAGCTGATGCTTTGAAGTCATCTTTGCCTCTGGGTGGGAGGGATTCCCCTGGGTTTGCAGCTTCACCTATTGCCTTTGAGGGCCAAAAAAAGCACCAAGCGTGTCTTCTTTGGCTCCAAGAGTGAACGTGGCAGCTACTGCCCAACAGCTTGGCCTGGGGTTCAGGGACTTGCAGAGTTGGAGCTTTGCTGTAGGACCTGAGTCATGCAGGACTGGCTTGGGATAACTGCAGTCCTCACCCCAAAGCAAAAGAAGGAATGGCAAAATGGAGCAAAAACGTGGTAGCAGCCCCCACAAAGGAAACCATGAGACTACTCTAAACTCTCTGAGACACCAGAGGGAGATCCAAGGTCTGTTTGTGTCATCTCCTGGCTCTGCCAACTGAGCTCAAACATCTACAAATGGCAGGAGGCACCTGAGAAAAGCATGAAGGCTGGTGAGCTGGTGTGGTGGCCTGGGTGATTCCTGCCTTTATGGGAGGTGGCAGCTGACTGTGACCTTTGCATCAATCCTCATTCTCTTTCCCCAGCACTTGCTCCCTCTCAACCCAGAACCCTGATCCCTGCTCTCAAAGGGAAGGGCTGCTGGTGGGATACTTGGCTGGGAACGGTCCTCTTGAGCGCTGGCATCGTGCTCAGTGTCCATTGTCTGCAACTGGGGCTCCTGTGGGCTGCTGCAATGTATATGTTTACCCATAGGGTTATTATTTCTCTGTGAAGAGTCCTTGGCTTTGATATTGTCTTGTTGCTTCAGTTCTTTATGGTACAGACTTGGGGCCTTTAGGAGAAGCTGTGAGAGCTGCTCTTTTTCTCTTGGGTTTGTGGAATAAACGGGTTGCAATGTAAAGCAAGGGAAACCGTGGACATGCCGGGCTCCTGGCCTAAACTTGGCCAAAAAAAAAGTCCACAACTAAACCTGTGAGTCCTGAGATCTCCCTGCCACAAAGCTAAGGGCTCAGACCAAGAAAAGGAGATACAGTCCACAGATCCCGTGGCTCTGTCTTTCCCAGGGCTCTTGGGGTTGGGCAGCTCTGGGCGTTGGAAACGCAGTGCTGAGATTTTTGGTGTGGGCTGCTGAAGAGCTCAAGTGGGTGAAATAGCAAGAAAGCAGGCAGATTTCTGTAGGAAACCTGCCTGTGAGGCAATTTCCAGAACCCACCTACTTTGCATCAAAAGACTCATCAAAATAGTCACCTTTGCAAGGAGCAGTTTACTTCCATCAAAGTGACATTTTCTGGAGGTGTGATTTTCCATTTAGCTGTGGTTCGGGGGCTTGATTAACCAAGGTTTCTAAGAACTTCAGGATGACGAGGGGCAAATGCAAAGGACTGGGTATGTCCCAGCTGAAGAAGCATCAGCCTAAGCACTCTAATTAGGGAAGTTATTATTAACACCCTTTCAAAAGAGTGTCAGTTAAAAAATGAAAATAAATGAATCTGAGACTCACCCACAAAACACCAGACGGCAAATCGGATCCACGTGACTGTGGAGAGCTTCAGCATGAGATAGATGTTCACCAGCATAGCGAAGGCAGGGACGAAGGGCAGACAAGGTGCCATGTAGGGCAGCTTCTTGGGGTTTTCTGGCTGCTGCAAGATGACAAACACCAGCACGACGATCAGCAGGACCATCAGCACGACAAGGAGGACAGCCCACCAGCTCTGCTCGGAGATGTAGTCTGCCCCGAAAATGATGAAGGAGCAGAAGATGACCATCAGGACGAAGAGCAGGAGCACGCAGGTGGTGACGGTGTGGCCGGTGGCCGCCGTAGGGCGGTCCATTTTCCCCGGCAGTCCGAGGTGGATCCGCATTGTGTAGTAGCGAGGGCCGATCAACTTCTTCAGCTTGATGAGGTAGATGTTCTCAGACTCATCTGCCTCTATCCCTGAGGTCATGTCGACTGTGCCGTAATTGGGGTGATTCACGTTATAGGTGGATTTATCGGATTTCCCAATTAGCATCTCATTATCCCCCAGCGATGGCAGATTTTTGGCCCCACACGTGTTGGTCGGTGGGCCGGTGAACTCTTCTCCTTCACTCCCTGGGGAGCAAGCTTCCTTCTCGCAGTCGGCCAGGATGCCCTCCTTCTTCTTGGTGTGCTCCTCAGAGAGGAATTTGACAAAGCCATCTATGTCACTCTCGGGCTGGTATCGGAGGAGCAGGACGCAGACGGAGACCAGCGTGTAGGCGAGCAGCGTGCCGATGGACATCATTTCTATCAGGTCTCGCAGGCTGACCAGCAAGGAGAGCAAAGCGGCGAGGAATCCGGAGACGATACAAGCCACTACGGGAGTTTCCGTGTAAGAACTGACGTGGGACAAAAATCTGGAGTGCGAAACAGTCACAGAAAGTTAAAATTGCAGATCGCAGTGGTCCCCTGTTGCAAGAACTCTTACCTGGCTGGAGGGGCCAGGGTCAGAGCTGTGATCCCTTCGGCTCTTATTGCTTTTTGGAGCTTAGGCTCGGGACAGCTGGCGACTGGAAATACTGCTGAGGCTGGATCTGGAGTTAGATCTAGGTCTAACCAGCTCCGGAATGGGCACTTGGACACTTGCAAATAAGTGCCAAGAGTTTATGCATGTAAGCTGCTCTCCTTTGCAAATAACTCTTGAATTAAACGCCCGTGCTCTCATGAGCTGGGTCCCTAGGCACCAGCACCAAATGAGAAACTTTTGCGTAGACGACTCCCGATTTCTTCCCTCCAGGATTTTGATTTGGCACATGCCCCATTCTGCAAGTACTGACTCTGTGGGCACCCACTGCTCCCTGCAGTGACGGCACTGGGCTGTTGAGGCACAGCACAGCCCCCGTCCCCCCAGCACACCTCCCCTCTGGGTCCCAAGGGGGCAGAAATAAATGCCAGCATGGGCATGACTGACCTGAAGAGCAACCCATCACCAGCCATGGCGTAAATGACTCTTGGCATTGGGAAGAGGGAGCCCAGCAAGCTGACAGTCAGGCCGGCCACAGACCCAATGGCAACGATGAACTTGGCTGCATGGAAGCCATGGGCCACAAACATTTCCATCAGTGGGGACTCGGTGTCGATGGCATCATAGGGCACCATCAGCGTGAGGATGATGCTCACCTAGGGAAGGCGAGAGGAGTAGGACACAGGTGTCAGCAGCAGCTCTAGGGGCTGCTGGGGACCTGCAGGGTGTGGGGCTGCTTTTTAAGGGTAGAAAGCCAAAAAATTTCAGGTTTGATTGGGACTGTATCCCTACGTCCTCTGTGGAGCGCATGTAAAGTGCTGGAGGTAAGGTCCATACGCGCTTTGCTGTGGGGTGATTAATCCAGGGGAATGCAGGGCCTCGGTCTCTGCCATCTGAAGGCAAGAAGGTGGCACCTTGCACCTTGCTGTAGTGGTGGCGCAGGAGGCTGTGGGGCTCGGTGGGGTTAGGGACACTCACATTGCACATGTTCCTGTGTGGGGACAGTGCTGCCTGAGTCACGCACTCCCCGTGGGACAGACCCACACCCCCAGATGACATTGCTTGAGGCAATACCCTGATCCTATGTGAGCCAAAGAGACGCTGGTTTTGAGGGGAGCCCACCACGCTGCAGGAGAGGCAGTGGGTAAGTTTCTTTGAAACGAGCACAACAGTATTTTTTTTTCTCCTTCGTGATTCAATTTTGCTCTTTTACAGGGAAAATCCCTGAGTACAGACATGCATTTATTGGGGTGCAGAGCAGCTGGATATCTCTCGCATGGCCACCCCTGCCCATCCTTCACTTTACATGGACCCTTTCCCATATCTCCAGCAGAGGCAGTGCTGCTTTTCCCAAAAACACAAAGAAAGGTTGCTGCAACGCTGGATGCAAAAATAGCCGTGGGTGGGGATGAGGCATAAGTCAAAACCCAGCTGCCATCACCTCCCTGCAGCCGGCAGAGGGATCTCGGCAGGGTGACGGGAGCCTGGGGACAGGCTGGGCTGGGGCCGAGGGGAGCCTCGGCAGGACGGCGCGGTCACACGGAAGCACAGCTGATGTCTCGGTTCCCATCAAAGAAAGAGCCCTTGTCCGAGCATCCGAGCATCAGACTGGCACCCTGGCTCATGGGCAGGGGAGCCACGCAGATGCCCAGAAGGGACACGCTATACATAGATATTTATTTTTTATATATCTGTATATATATGCATTAATATATATTTATGTACATTTAAGTGTGTACAGCCAGTACTTACGGACACATATGCTGTCAAGCACGTGACGAGGGAGGCCGTGATGGCGTAGGGGATGGAGGTGTTGGGACTCTTTGCTTCTTCTCCCGTGGTAGCGATGATGTCGAAGCCGATGAAGGCATAGAAACACGTCGCAGCCCCTTTGAGCACCTGTGTGGAGGATGGAGCGCCTGAGTGCCAGGAGGGAGGCTGGCACCCAGCCAGGGAGGGGGAACTCAGCAAAACATGAAGGAGCCCAGTTCTGCCTTGTCTGAGCTAAAGGGTGAGCAGGGGCGGGTCAGGGGGTGCACACATAGAGCTGGGCATTCCCACCTAGGGACTGACCCTGGGAGCACCCATAACTCAGAGATCTGGTCTTGGGAAAAGATTTTAACGTGTGGCCTGAGTCTCTGGAGGCATCTGCAGCTCGCTCATGGTGCACCACCAGCCTGTGCCTGCGCAGTGCCCGATCTGCTGGGACATCCTGGCGGTGACAGGGGAGACAATCAACCATTTTCAGGTTTGTTTTCACAATCCTCCGCCCCAAATCCGTTTATATTAGCAGGGATCTGGAGCATGTTTACACGTTCCATCTTAGCCAGATGTCTCATGTGGCAGCAAGATCCGCTAGCAGAGGAAGCAGAAGAGAGCAACCACAGTCAGAGGTGTGCCGCTTTCCAAACAACTTCTGTTTTGCTTGGAAGCTGCCGACAGGTTAGGAGCACACGCTGGAGCACTTGGATGAGGATTTATTTGTACCGTTTAGTTATTTTTTTAATGTGACTTTTTAAAACGTACGATATCAGCAAGGACATTAATAGGAAAGAAACACTGAAGCAGGCTAAAGCCTGTGTGGCTGAGCGAGCTAATTTGCCGTTGTGAAATGCTCGCATACATCTAGCTAGCTAGCTGGGTACCACGTGTCCATCACACCTGTCATCTCAGCTGTCTACGGATGGAGCACACAGTAAAACTTACCTCTTTCTGGGGACTGCCTGTAATTACCTTTTAAAATTATCCCTCATGCGTCTGGGGAGCTCATGTTTGTGCCGTGGTGAATTTACTTTTACAAACAGTTTGGGAGATGAACAAGCAGCTGAAAATGATGGGAAGACCCTATCAGTTTTGATGTGTTTTGGATATGCATCTTTTAAAACTGGGGGGGGGGATTGCCAGGAGATATTTGGTGAGTTGAATTGGAAAAAACCAGCTATTTTCTACTTTCTCCTTTTCATTCCTATTGTATGGCATAGAAAGCCAAGAACAATCCAAAGGTAAATACAACCTCTGCTCTCAAATAAGCCTCAGTGTTCCTCTCCTCACTGTTGTTCCCTGGCAGAGAGGGATTGATTTACTAAAGGGAGGTGCAAGGACTGTATGGCAGCTTGGGACCCTTTCGATAATCAAGATTCTTGGTTTACTTTACTTTCTTGCTTATTTTTCTGCACAAAACCCCGACGGAGTCGAGCAGTGTAAATCTGAGAAATTATCTTGGGTTTAGGCCAGCTGAGATATTTTCAGTCTCTGTTCATCCTTGGATAAAAACCAGTGCAAGCAAGCTAAAAAAGCCAAATATGTCCAAATTCTCAGTAAGCTTTGAGGGAACATCCATAAAATAAGTACTGGCAGGTGGCATTATGAAGTGCTCAAAACAAATGCTTGAGAACATTGTTGTTGAAAACCAGCCAACACAAGTATCTCCCCCTCTGCAGAGGCTGAGCCAGCTCCTCCTGAGCGCCCTGTCTTGGGTGGCCACTGCATTTTGCTCCATTGCCTGGCAATGAGTGGCACTTCCTAGGGGAGGGAGCCATGTGGAGTTCTCCAGGAGGATGTTTTGGAAAAGTTCTGGGTTTATTCTAAGAGGTGACAGGAGATACGGGCAAAGCATTGCCATACTCCTTGGGTTTGGTGGCGTGAGGAGGTCTGGATCCAAGCCTGCAGTGCTGGAAGCTGAAGGTCCCTGGCCGAAGTCCAGCTGGGTTTAGCAGGGTTGAGATTTGGGGAGTGCCGTGGAAGTAGGGTGCGTATAGCATGGGCAAAGCTGAGTGCATGGCAGCTGGGTGGCACCGCTTAGGTGCTGTGTGCCCCTCCGTGCACCCAGGACTTACCCCTGGCCATCCAAACGGCAGGAATTGCCCTTCAGACCAGTTGTCACCCTTGACATAGAAGAGACCGGCGATCATGATGAAGATCCAGACTGCCAGGTTAATGATGTTGAGCACGTTGTTCAGCCCCACCGAGTTCTTCACCCCCATGGCCACAACGATGGTGACAACGACAGCAATGACCAGAGCAAGAAGGTCAGGGTACGACTCCTCTCCTTTGCCTAGGTAAGAGAAAAGAGGTGTCTAACTCTCCATCCACAGCTGTGGACTCCAGAAACTCTGTGGGGGCTTTTTTAAACACTTTTCAGACTCTGAGGCTTGGCAGAACCCCTCGGTCTCATTACAAAGGTGGTCTCCAGGTGCCCCTGCCTCCGCTAGGTCAAATTGTTTTATTAAGGTGATAAATCTTGATGCCTTAAGATGTTGTTTGGAGTTTTGGGAGGGCAGCAAACAAATGAGCAGGTCCTGGTTTGCAAAACCTGTATCTGCCAAGTACTAATTAAAACCCAATCAAACACGAAGTTTTCATGACACAGGTACAGGACAGCTAGCTGTTTTACTTACTGGTAGGAACTAAGAAGTATTGCTGGAACTGCTGGTTATACAGAACCACCAGAGCCCCGAGTTTCTACATGGCGGTAGAGCAGGCATCAGCTTGTACTCTCTAACAAGGCTCTGCGTGTGCCTTACCAGGACCGAGCAGAGCGCCTGCACTGGGTGAGGCGGTCCCATGCAGTCGTCAGCCTCTGACATTCGACTAGTTTTTCTGGGTGCTTACTCTGCTAAACATCAGCTCATCGTGACGGGGTTCAAGGTATTGTGTATCCCATCCCCCTGAATCCTGTCTGCGAACCAGACTGCAAAGGCAAAGTACCAGAGGCAGACGGATGGTAAATAATGAATGAAGCCTAATACCCATGTCTGATTTTTTATGAGCATCCAGCTACTTTTCAGACCCTAATTAGTGCATGTAGCTATGCACAGCATGACACACCTAGCCCGTTCAACGTCCCAACGCTGTTGATCATCCAGCGGCTGATGGTGTGGTTGGCCAGCGAGTCGAACATGCTGCTGAGGGCGCTGGCACCCGCGGCTGTGCCGATGAGGTACTCCAGGATGAGGTTCCAACCGATGAAGAACGCCACGAACTCCCCCACCGTCACGTAGCTGTAGGTGTAGGCAGAGCCTGTGGTCTTGGGGACCCGCACGCCAAACTCAGCGTAGCAAACGCCTGTTTAGGAACATATGAAGCAACATAAGGAAATTGTGCTTGGAAAAGGAAAAAGTAAAACTGCCTTGGTCCCACCTGCCTGGAGGTGCCAGGGGATGCCCAGGGCTGTGACCACCATCAAGAGCCCAGAGACATCGCAGGGGGCAATGGTGACCCTGCCTCCCCAGTCACTTGGCTTAAAAAACAGCCCATTTTACCTGTAAGATGAAGCTGTGGCAGTTTGTTTGGTTATTTTGGTTTTGGTTTTTTTTCTCCTGAGGATACCCAGTTCAAACTAGCCAAACCTTTACAACCTGAGAGCCTTCTCACAGGTGCATGCCTCTGATGGCCAGCTGCAGCCCCCCAAAACCAAAGCTGGGGGGGGAATTCATGCACAGGGAGCAGAACTGGGCAGCGCTGGTGGTGTGGTCCTTGGAGCCCTGTTTCCTTGCAGTAGCATTGACAGTGATAGATACCTCTCCTTCCCCATCCAACAGTGACACCATAATATGATTTTTGCCATTTTTCCTGGGATTTTATCAAACACTTTGTTTGCGGTATCAGTATTCTGAGAAGCTCCCAGCACTTTTGGCTGCAGAAACCATCACAGCAGCCCTGGGGTTTGCCAGGCAAAGGTGGTTACAGCGAGACCTGCCAGGGAACAGTGTTTGGGTTTCTCCAAAGCACCATGGGGCACAAGGAGGTCAGGGATGGTTATAGTCGTTGCATGGGATCCTGGACCAGTGTTGCACAGCCTCACCCTAGAGCAAGATGCCACAGGAGGGCTCACACAAGGCTACATCTCTCCCTGCCCTGACTGTGCAATCTCCAGGTGCCTATCTTGGGTCATTGCTGTGCAGATCCAGGCACGAGCATCACCCTGATCATCCCTGCTCTCATTCCTACCGTTGTAAGAGGAGTTTGAAGCCATCTTACGTAGAGAATGTAAGTTATTTTAACACTTAAAAATGTTACATAGAAGTCCCATTCTGAAGAGCACATGTAAAACTGACTTTGTAGAAGAAGAAAAGCAAAAAGAAGTATTTAACTGGAACAGTTTGGGAGGACATTTCAGTGGACTTTCTTTCCAAACTCCTTGTGTACTTACTATGTCAGGATACTTTTCAACAAAACCCTGACCTTGACACATCGTTGTCTTAAAACAACCATTAGCTTTTATTTAAAAGGAATTGATGGACTTAGTCATAAATTCCCCAAATATTAGAATAAGTTCTGGAATGACGCGCTGTGTCCTGCATGTTTAACACTGATTAAGCCCCTGCCCTGAAGACCCCAGTTCAGCTCGTACGAGTTAATGGGTTAGGGTTGTTGTTATCATTGTGTAAACATGTAGTAATTATGGAGTTCTTTATCAACTGCCATTCTCTATTTAGAAGATAATAGTTGCTTCAAATTTGTGATCAGTTCAGTATATAGAGAGGAAACATTACGAGGTCGCTGCTCTTACTGTAGGTGCAGTTTTTACACAGCACAAACACAGACCTATTGAACCCCTAGGCTGAATTTGGTGGTGCTTCTTTCCTTGGTATTAGAGGATTTTTATATTCCGTTCATTAACTTGCATGCAAGACGCTGGCAGTGCTCTGCAACAGGACTCTTCACAACCCTATTTCTGTAAAGCAGACCCAACTGCAGGAGCGGCAAGACATCCCCACCACCCAGCCCTACAGACAGTCATTATTCAAAGCTGATGAAAAATGCATGTGCTCGGCAAAGGCAAAGCATTCACCGATAACTAGAGGCCTGAATGATTTATGAAACAGGTGCTCTGATAGGGACAAGTATCTAGTTTCTCTCTTTGATGGCCTTAAAAATCATATAATCTTTCTTGGAGGCAGCTCTACTTTTACCCAATGACAAGATAAGGATACAGAATGATAATGGCAGAGCAAAGACATTAATATGTATAAAATATTTGTGTTTTCAATTACTCTATTAGGATCCCAAAACAGAAGGGTAATCTTCCACTATGCATCAGGTCCAGCAACACGTTGTGGATATTTGCATTAGGTATCCGCATATATTAAGAAAATAAACTGCTTTTTATCATAGCATGTGATGGAAGACCTGTTGTCCATCCCTGATTGCCAGTGGATGTATTCGGTGGCATTAATCACATCACTTTGCTTTGCGGTGCTGCAAGTCCTCCACCAGAAACTGATTCACAGCACTTTCCTCTCTGCTTAAAGAGGAAGATAATATCATAATTTATTAGGGTGCAGATTTTATCTGGGTGCAGATAATATAATAGTTTATTAGGCTCACACAAGGCTAATACAATTAAAAATAAAAGATTTTATCTCACTAGTTTCTGCTGCATCGCTAGTGTATTTTATTATTATTATTAGTGGTGGTGGTGTAATACAACTGCAACACAAAACTGTGTTGCCCAGTTACTTCTTGCTCACCCCCTGGCAGCCGGGGAGTCAAAAAACATGACTTTTTGAATTTAGAGACACATTTCTTTTTTTGCCCCTAGTCAAGGGTGTTCACAAGTTTCTGTAGAAAACAAACCAACACAGTGGTTGCTGTGAAGAGCAGTCTTTTTAGAGGACCATTTCTTTTCCTTGAATACCAGCTATACTGTGTAATTGATTTGACAGTCACTACACTGGTATAATTATAGTTATCGACGTTATTCAGGAGGACATAAACACAGCTGAGTGGTTTGTCCATGACATTGTCCCTTCCAAGATCCCATCTACAAAACCCCATTTGTCAGATTTAATTGACCTCTCCATTCTCTGGTTTATGCTGTCTGAGGGTAGGAGGTGAGGCCACCAGCAGCTTGGCAGACAGCGCCAGTATGTCAGGGTTAGGGTTAGATGTTTCTGTGTTAGCGGTGGCTTGGGATCACACTGGACACCATGACTTGTCTGCTGGGGACTTTTGCTGGGGAGCGGTGCCTCAGTGGGGCAAGGACCATGAAGTCCCCACCGGCTTCAAACCCCAAACCCCAACGCTGCAAGAGCGGCTGGCCAGCACAACTGGTGGCACAAGGACCTGGCACAAGCACCGCAGCTCAGGGCACCCTCGTGGCTGCTGCCTTGCTTTTGGTGTGCCAGTGCAGTGGTGGCCATGGTTGGATGCTGCCCTCCCGCTGCCGCCTGGCATGAGGCCACACAGGGACCATGAGACATCCCACAGGGCACTGGCTCGATGGGAGTGATGTTTCAGGTGAAACAAGGTAGCATCAATGAATCCATGCTACCATACAAGAAATCCAAAGGGACCATCCTTCGTTAACCAAGAGCAGCCAATTTATCGTGGCAGGTGTACAGCAAAATCCTATTTTCAGCAAGCCACTGAGCCTGTCCACTATGTTTCATGATCACTGGGTGCAGCTATATAAAACGCAGCTCAGTAAAGAAAGTTTCCTTAAAAAAAGGACTCTCATCTCTGCAGCACCACCCAAGCAGGTCATCATCAGCTGCAGCTGCAGCCCCTCATCCCAGCCCTTGTCCTTCAGCCAGGCAGCACCTGAGACACATGCTCAGCTCTCCCCTGTTCCATCACACATCCTGGCTGCTGCTGAGCCTGCTCCCACATGGGTACCAGGTAAGAGCATGACAATGCGCTCCAATGTGGCGTGGCTTGGTGCTTGAAATCCCTGCTAAGAGTTGCTGGGGTTGCAGAGCAGTTCCCATGGGAGAGAGAGTCTCTTTTTTCCTTGCGCAGCCTGCACCAAAGCCTGCGGGGCTGTGTGGCAGGGAGAACTATCCCACACCGGTAACCGCGGTGGGGCAGGACCCAACCCTTGCCTGAGCTGGCAGTGAGGGGTTTGCACACTGTGATCAACAAGGTATAGGAGAGGAGATCACCAAAGGGAGAAGCCGTGGCTGGTTGAGAAGTTAAAGGGGTTGGGTAAGATGGCAACTGCTGATATTTGCTGAGGAAGGGCTTTGGTAAGATGTGGGAGTGGGAGCGGGGAACGCCAGCGGTCGCAGCTGATGGAGGGAGCCTGTGGTGTCACCTGTGCTGGAGGCTTTGTGGAGGGAAGTTGGGCAAGCATTCCTGTTTGAGAGCTGAATAAAAGACTTTCCAGTGAGAGAGTAAAAGAGATTGATCTCATTTAATTCATCAGTTTAATAGATTATAGTATGTCTGTAAGTACCCTTATGGGGCACGTGTTGCTTAAACCTAGGGGAAGGCATAACTGGAATTTGTCAGGTAGATGAAATTGAAAAAATCCCTGTCCAAAACCAAGCTAAAGAGTGTTAAGAGATTCCCCACTGGCAGGACCTGTCTGGCAAGGCTTCCCCATGGCCATCTCCCAAGGACATAAATGGCTTTCTGGAAGGGTTTTTTTAAAGCTAAAACCCTCCTGAGCTTACTTTGCAGGCAGTGGGATCTGACTTGGTGATCTGTGATGCACCAAGGGAGAGTGAGTGATCTAATGGTCCCATCTGGCCTTAAAACTGTGAGAAGCTCCTTAAAACCTCTCTGTGCACACTTGCCCAAGCTCATTGCCCTGCACACCGGGACTGACCATGATGTGAGAGTTGAGATCACATCCCCGATGAGTCTGATAGCCCATCCAGCTCCCAAACCCAGTGCTTGGTTTTACTTGCCAAAAACGTGTTGCTGTTATAAACAACAGCAGTGTCAATGATGAATCAAGGAAGCAGCCAAAGAGACTATCCAAACACCGCATCCTTTGCAAAACACTTTCCCAGGGCTACAAAAGCAAGGAGAGATGAAAGCTGAGTGGGAAGCGGTGCAGGCTCCCGTGGGCGAAGGCGGGAGGAGCTCCCCGCTGCGGGGCAGGGCTCGTGTCTGGGGTGAAAAAGCCCCTTTTGGAGGACGGTGTGTTTTTGTTAGATGAGACCCACCCAAGCTCCGTTTGCTCTTGGTTTGCATCACGGCCAGCAAAGCCCTCGCAGAAGAGAGAACGCAGGCAGTGGGAAAGGATAAAGACACTAGTGCTATCTACTGCCTCAGCTAAAAAATGGGCATTTTGGTTCACCTGTTGTGTTAGGATCTCAAATAACCATTGGATCTTATTGCACCCTCTCAGCTCTTGTTCTGGGCTGAATCAGTGGTAATATGTGTCCAAGCTGCCTTGTCAGCCTGGGGTTCAGGGCAGCCTGTGTGGTTGTCCCTAGCCAGCATCACTGAGCTCTCTCCCTGGCACAGCTTTGGAGAGAGCGTGACTCTCGTCCCCGTGCTGTGCCAGGGTTGTGCCTCTGGGCTGCAGGGGTTTAGGGGGCTCAAACTCACACATGCTTTGGCAGGATCTCCATGGAGATGCTCCATGGAGCAGCACTGCAACCTCTACAGAGAGAGCAAGATGTGCTTCCACCTCTTCCTACAAAAATCCAGAGACCTGAAAAGCTGAGCTGGGTCATTTAGCAGTGTTTGCTGTTCCTGTTGTCTATCAAAGCCCTTTGCCATTTACTCAAGTTTTCTTATCCAGCCCACGGATAAAAGCTGGATACCAGACTGACACAGCATGCAAAGTCCTCCGAGCAGGGAGAGCAGGAACATCACAGCATCGTGTTAGCACTGATCTGGAAAGGACAAATGCCAGCAGTACTGGCTTCATGTGGAAACCGCAGCTCAAGCCATATGCTCAGCTGGGTTCCTACGGAGGAGATGGAATTCACTGGCTTTTCACTAAAATATATAATTCCTCTCTCTCTCTGCACGTTTGTTTGTTGGGATTTTTGTTTGGAAATTCGAAGAGCGATCCTGCATGAATAGGAGCCAATAAAATCAACTCCAAAACTAATTGAGGAATTTTGTAAGCGTTAGCAATGTTCACAACAGAAGAAGCCGGCCCCGGTGCTACCCAAGCCACCGACACCCTTCCAGTCGAAATGGGGTTTCCCACAAGCCATGTTGTGCTCTTGCTCCAGTGCTGTGGCTTGGCCGTGCTCTCTGCCCAGGGCTCACGCTGCAAAATTCTCAACTGATTCAAAATACATTGACCGCAGGCTCCATCCATGGGGAAGCCATCAGCAGCTCTTTGGGGTCATTATGCTTGGGTTGGTGGCTCCCAGTACAAGGTTTGGTCTGCTACTAGGGCAAGGAGAGACAGTGCATCCCATGAGCTGGGTAAGCCCAGTGTGAAAGGGTTTTTTAGTCGCTACCTCCTTGTAGCTTCTGCTGCTGAGCCTGGGTCCTGCCAGGCGTTCACCCATGAATGGAGACGGAGGATGCACGAGATGGCACATTACTCAAACCACCACCCACATGACTCACCTGACAAGATGGAGGCAACGGCAGCGATGATGAAGGAAACGATGACCCCGGGCCCCGCCATCTCCTTGGCCACCAGGCCGGACACTACGTACATGCCGGTGCCCACGCAGCTCCCGACGCCAAGGGAGATGAGGTCAAGAGTGGTGAGGACCTTGGCCAACCGGGTGCCCTGGGCAGCCGTGGTCCCCGTGCCCTCCAGCATCGACTCCACGGGCTTGGTGCGCAGGATGCGGGCACGCAGGGCATGGCCCGCCGCCCCCCATGGCACCCGCCGTGGGTCCAGGCGTGAGAAGAAGCTGCTCATGGCTGGTGCTGGGCTCAGTGGAGGTGGGTCACGGATGGCTTTGGCAGCACCCGCTCAGGGCTGCGGCTGCATCTCCCTCCTGCGCTGGCGGCCTGGCTGCAAAAGAGGAGAACACAGTTTTTAACTGCAATAGCGAACAGGGATGTGCTCCACGTGGAGGAACCAAAAGGGGCACCTGAGCCGGTTTCTGGCTGGATCCTAATGCTGAGAGAGCCCTGGGAGCCAAGGGGAGCTTTGCCTTCAGCAGTGCTGCAGCTCTGGAGGAATCTTTCTCCATCCCAATTGTTTTATACAACAGAGATGCTCTGCTCCCCTTTGTTTGTCTGTGTGCTTCTAGCCCCAGTTAATACAGCCCCATAAGCAGCAGGAAGCTGATGCCCTCCAAGTGCTACCAAAAGCGATGATAGCTATGTATAACAGTGAGGTGCTGGTGGCCACCGTGACACATTGGGTCTTTGTGAGGACCAAGCCCGACTCCAAGCTCAGCATGTTCTGGCAGCAGGGATGCTCCTGCTGGCATCACGTGTCAGCCCACCATTACCATGCCGGGCCACGCAGGGACCTTCTGTGGGACATCACTGTGCTCCACCTGGGCAGCATAAAAAAGAGAGTCTGGGACCTTAGCTCTGCTCCTATATCCAGTGTGTTGATATTGCTGCCAGGCTGTGCCTGGCTATGGGGTGTGATCACCATGAATTAGCCCTTACAGGGACAGGTGATTTTTTTTTTTTTATTTATTTTGGTGTTACAGAAGTTGATTCTTACAGCTCTCCGGCTGCACTGGTTGTTTTTTCTTTTTGCGTGCTGCCATCATCGTGGTGAACCCTGCAGGAGAAAGTTTTAAAAGGTGCTGCTTGTTCAGGTCCCAGCGAATCGTGTGGGTCAAATGAACCCTTGGTGTGGTTTCTTCATTCAATTTATCACTTCATTTTTGTAGTCGTCTGAATACATTTTAGGAACTTCTTTTGGTTTTTTAAGAAATGTGTTTTTTCTGGTGTAATTGCAACAGGCTTTGGGGTCTGGTTCTGCGTAGCTAGGGCGAGCTGGGACAGGAGCGCGGCAGCAGCAGTGCTGGCTCCGCTGTCCCCTGGAGAGCGAGTGGCCGACAGCACGGCCAGCTGCAGCCGTTTTTAAATACTTCTGAATCATCCTGCCTGAACCCATCTGCTCTAGGGTTATCTTAAAAATATGAAAATATCTCGCTTTTCTCTTTCTCTGTGCTTTTTCATTCTAAGTCATATTCTCAAGAGCTACTCAGCTGCTGCTGTTCCCCCCCCCCTCCCTTTTTGCTGTTCTTTAGCAAACGGTGTAATTCTCAGGCGAGCTGCTGATACCAGCAGCAGCGAGTTCCTAGTGGCATGTGATGACTTCTTGACTTTGAGTAAAATAACAAGAATTGACAATCTCTGCATGTTAATATAAGGGAACAGGTAAAATAGTTGATTAAATATTAATTTTAACCAGGCAGCTCCTTTCCTGTTAATACAGAAATATTCTCTTAGTTGCCCTGAAGACAAAACAATTATTTTTCCATCTTTACATCCAAAACAAATTACATTGTGTCTGTCAGGCAGCCTTGTGTGGCTGGAGTTTATTAAATAAAATACAGCATTCATCTCGTGTTTTGGTTGATCACGGTTCAAATTGTGCTCATTTTTTACCTTGAGCAACCACAAGCTGAAAGGCTGGATGTTCTAGCAAGGAATAATAATAAGGAAAAACTGTTACTGCAAATGTACATCTTTGGGTGGGGAATACAAACTGGGTTTGGCTTTTAGGTTGCTCAAGGAGTCAGCTGGTTTGTGGCATGGCAGGATCTCAGGTTAGGTTCTGCTTTCTGGTTGAAATGAAGGTTTGTGTTGGAAGGGGGCAGCTGGGCTAGAGCTAGGTGGGTCTGTGCCAGTGGGGATGAAGCAGTGCAGTCCTCGGGGCAGCGTGTCCATGTGCTGGTACCTCCAGGGTGGCTCTGCTTTGCCAGGGCAGCCTTTCAGCCATGGGGAAAATAAATTCTCTAAGCAAAGTGATCACCACCCAAAATTCACCTTCCTTTTATCGAAAGCACAGCATCTCTGAAGCACGGGCTGGCAAAGAGGTCTTGCTCTACTTCACCCAACCACTTCCCGTCCTTTGTTTAATTATTTTTCTTGGACTTTGTGGATGCTCCTAGGCAAACTTGAAAGACTCAGGTTGCTATAATTAAGTTTGTGCCAAATTGACTTAAACTAGCCAAGAAGCAGGGCACAAATATCTGTCTGGTTTTTGAACTGTTACAACTTAGACGTTCTTACCTCTGCGCAATGTTCTCACATACTTTGTGCTGTAAGAAAACATCTTTCCTAAGTGAACCCATCTTTGGTTTATTCTTGCCAAAAAACTGTTGCAAGGTGAAAATAATAGATACTGAAGAGCCAGCTCTTAAGTCTTGTAAGGAAACCATACTGAGAATCAATGGCTGGAGGCTGAGGTGGGACCACCCTCAAACAAAAGTTGGTTGATTAACTATGGGAAGAGCTGAACACTGGGAAGAGCTGATTTGTGTCTCTGATGTCTTTATACCATTCCATATGCTTTTCTGAAGGCTGTGCTCATCACAGAAGCTACCAGAAGATGTAGGATGGTGTGGGATGGAGGTGCCAAGGCTGTGGGCTGGTCCTTGGTCCCATCCCCAGCTTTGTGCTTCGGCATGGGAACACCTGCCCCGTGTTTTAAGGGGGTTGGGGTTGATGTGGTTTGATATCAGTGGTTTTTAGTTGTCTGCAGTGTCCACGAGTGGCTGATGAAGGGGTTGGGAAGAGTGGCATATGCTCAGGTCTTGCTGGAGGGATCTGCATCCACACTGGAAAAATTAGTGTGTCCCCCAAACCGAAGAGAGTTGAGCATGACTGACCCAGGCAGCCCCGTTCACTTGCAAGGCACATCAGGGTACAGAAATCACTTTCTCACCAGCATTGCAAAGAACTTCAGGGGAAGACATGGCAGCCTTGTCCAGGAATGTTAAACTGCTAGAATAATGAAAAACCTTAAATATTTTAAATGGTTTAAATTTAAAGCAGGAACTGGCTGGTGGATCAGTGATGTGCCGAGATTTAGGCTGCTGAGCTGTTCCAGCTGCCTGGGGCTGGGACCAGATCCTCCTGTATGGCAGCCCAGCAATTTGTATGGTCCCTCCTAAGTCACTAAGGAAAAAAACCCCAAGCAACCTCTAAAACATCTGAAATGAAATAACTCTATAATTGCAGCTATATTCAATTAAAGCGATCATTTGAAACTATTCCAGATGTTTAAGTGAGATCAGCATATTGCTGCTCTGTAGCTTGGAAAACATCCTTTCACTCCATTTAAAACCATAAAAAATATATCTCATGTGTGGCAACCATTTACACGGGGCACAGCCAGCTTGCTCCTGCTCTGCTCCACTCACCCTGGCTGGCAAGAAGCACACGGTGGGAAGGAAAGGGAGTTTTTACTTGTGGGTTTGTGTTTGCTCGCCTCATTGTAAGCTTGGGAAGATGAAGGGAGCTGTGGCTCAGAGAGGACGAGCCCGACTCGGGGAGCTGCGGGCGGGTTTCGG
The DNA here is from genome assembly GCA_035590275.1 of Ibycter americanus. Lineage (NCBI taxonomy): Eukaryota > Metazoa > Chordata > Aves > Falconiformes > Falconidae > Ibycter > Ibycter americanus. Next base: position 23,927,463 of record JAVJGI010000003.1, on the reverse strand, counting down.
AGCTGTGCAGCTCTCCATCACCGGGCAGCCTGGGTCGGTGCTCCCCGGCTCCCACCTCGCCGGCTGGCGCTGGCTGCTGCCACCACGTGCTTGTTAGAAACCCCTGTTTGTACTGCAACACTCTTCTTCATTAGGGTAAATTAACTAAAACAGCAATCAAGTCAGAAGGAGAGGCCTAGGTATCTACAGGCATGGATCTTCCTTAGCATCCGGGTCGATGCTGAATTATTCCTGACTTTCCTGCTGGCAGCCCCGTGCTGGTGAGACGCAGCATGGTGCCCCCCAGCATCATCCATCCTCATCACCCCCGCAGCTCCAGCTTCCCCAGACGAGCTTCCCTGTACCTCATCTGTGCTGTGGGTTGGCTTATGTGATTTTTCTGTTAATGACTCCCCTCTGTCCAGGAGTCCATAGGGGTATCCTTAAGCAAAGACCTCTATTAAAAAATGCTGGGAACAGAAACAGGACATCAATGGTGATAAATGAAAAAACAGAGCTCCTGTTGGTGCACTGATGGAAAGCCAGACAGGGGTAGTCATTAAGAGGAAAAGGTTGGATTTCCTCTGGTTTTCACAGCTCACAGAACTAATTATTACAGAGAAAAACTTGCTGATGCCCCAGCAACAGCTGGGCCAGCGTGGTCCTGGCCCCAGCATGCAGGACAACAGTGCCCACCTTGCTGCAGGGGTTTTTATGGGGAAAGCCTTTCCTCCTTGCCCAGGGGAGGTGTGCCCCAGACATGCAGGATCAAACCAGGTTCCTATCAAACCCTGAGGTGGTGCCTGCTGTGGACTTCAGAAACGGTCACACAGATGCTTACGGTGCAGGAATAACAGCCCCCCAGAGCCCCTTCCCACTCTGCGTGGGGGCTGCGTGCCGAGCCGGGCTGCAGCATCGCCCCTGGGAAAAGGCAGCCCCAAAGGCTCCGGGTGATGTGAGAGGTGGCTCAGGATGATGTGAGAGGTGGCTGCTGGCAGCAAATCTGCTGCAATCCCAGATGAAGGACAAGAGAGAGGGGAAGAAACAGGCTAGCCTGACTTCCCTGCTCCCCCTCCTCGTTTTCTTTTAATTACTAGCTCGGTAAGGGTGAGGCGAGTGCATGAAGAGACACAAGATACTGAATTTCATTACAGCTCCTACAGCAGGGAGAGAAATGACGTCAGCGGCGCGATGCAGCGCGGCAGGAGTCAGGCAGCAGCTCCCGTGGCCGCCAACCAGAGGGATGCCTTCTGCCAGGGCTGCTCGCCACGGTAATGTTTTCATTACGAATGCGATTTGATTTGGAGTTTTATGTGCTTGTTTTTACAGTGTTGATCCCCAGCTGGGCTGCCACTGTAAAAGCTGGCTCTGTCTCCATCATCAACCCTCCTTAAAGGGATTTAAAAGCCAGGCACAGAGCCGAGAGCGAGGACTGGTCCCTGCCAGTCCCAGCACTGCTCACGTGGGTCCAGCTTCAGTAATCTGGCCTTGTGCCTTTGCTGTTAAATTTGGGTTCTTTTTATTTTTAATCTTTCCATTTTTACCTCTGCTTGAGCAATTCAAGCGGAGCTGTGGTTAACTTAAACTAAAATGCTCGCTAAATGAAACTAGCAATATATTTCAGGTTTAAGACCAACTTTCTATGTTGCATCAACTAAAAAAATGGGTTCATGGATATTTTGTGAGTGTCTTCATAGCAACGTGGGAGTGGAGGGACTGAACAGCACTTTCCTATGTTACTTCCACCTGCGTTACAGTAAGTGCTTTACCAATGTTAGCACTGCTGTAGAGGTAGCTAAAGATCATTATCTCCTTTTGACAAATAAGCAAAATGAAAGAGGAAATGTTTAATTTGACCAAAGACATAAGGCAAGGGTGCCACAGATGAAGAGCCAGCACCCAGGAGTCCTCAAACTTTGTATTCTAGTCTCTAGTGCAAAAGTCAAAAGACCATAGACGTGTAAACCAGTAAAATAATTAGCAGGTACATAGAGATTACCCTTTTTTCTCCTCTCCAGTCTTCAGAGGGGTGATATGGTGTGCTGGTTTAACCACTGCTGTCTCTGGGGAGAGTCTGGACTGCCCGAATAATCGGGGAAAAGGCAGAGGGAAGGATGGGTGAGATGGCCAAACCCCTTTTTGCCTTGCAGCTGGTGGGTCCCATTTCCAAAGCTAAATAGCTAATCCAGTATTTGAGCACTGATCTTTGGGCAGTGTGTCCAGGAAGGTGAGCAGTGAGGATGTTTAGGTGGCTGAGTGCCCATCTTCCTGCCTGGATGTGGGACCTGAAGCAACACATTCAGAGGTGTAATTGGAGGTGGTCATCGTGAAGGCCAGCAGATCCCTTGATATTGGGTTCTAAACTTTGCCAGGGTTAATTACATGCCAACCTCAGAAGTAGTTAGTCCAGGCTGACGGGGTCCCTTGGGATCCTCTGGAGCATCAGGCTGGTGAGAAACAGCTCTGAGGCTGGAGGGATTGGTGTTTTCTTCCTTTCTAGAGGCAGGATGTGTTTGGAGGTAGCACCTATAGCTCTTATAGCCTGCAGGCGATGGAAACCAAAATGCACCATTTGCCCTTTCAAGATCATAGAATCATTTAGGTTGGGAAAGACTTTTGAGGTCATCAAGTCCAGCTGTCAACCCAGGACTGCCAAGTCCACCACTAAACCGTATTCTTAAGTACTGCATCAACCTGTTTTTTAAACACCTCCAGGGGTAGCGATTCCACCACCTTCCTGGGCAACCTGTTCCAATGCTTGACCACCCTTTCCATGAAAAAGCTTTTCCTAATATCCAATCCAAACCTCCCCTGGCACAACTTGAGGCCGTTTCCTCTTGTCCTGTCGCATTCCTGCAGCCGCATCCCCTTCTCTTTAGACAGTAAATCCACTCCTCAAGACACCAGGTTTTCTGCTGCCCTCCTCCCTTGCGCCTGTAGAAGACAGTCCAATGCCTGGCATTTTGGCTTTCCACTTGTTTTCTGCCCTTTTTGTATGGGTACCACTGATTCCTCATGGTGCGGAGTGGCATAGGACTGAGTGCAGGGCACTTACAACAGACACAACCGTCTGTGAGTGCTGAGCTGTAAGTAATGCAATATGCATGAAGTGCTCCATTTGTGTTTGGAAAAAAGCTATTTAATCAGCAGAAGGGGAAAAAAAAAAAAAGAAAGAATTGCAGAGAAAGAGGTATAATCGATTTGCACATTTTCAAAAAGGCCTGGTTTGTCATTGTTGTCTTGAGATGGCAAAGTAAAAGCCTTAAAAAATGTAACAATACTGCTAATGCAGGGAAATGACTAATCAATAGATGGGTGAGTTGAGCAGGAGATGGGGAACCAGGAACTTCTTGAAACTGCTCTGACAGCCTCCCTCTGTGAGAGTGATGAAACCACATGAAATTAGTAAATTTGTTCCTCCATCAGTAAAATGGAGAAAGTAGCTACCTTACAGAAGTGCCTGAGTGGTTAATTCAGTTGGGTTTTCTAAGGGAGTGGAAGAGAGATCACGCTAAAAACTATTATCACTCCCCAGGCTGTGCCTTCTTGAAAACAATATTGCTTTTGTACCTGTCCATGGTCATCTGCAGAAGAAGCCTTGTGGCTCTACGTACTTTCAAACCCGCATTTTGTATTTGAAGTGCAGATATTGATACCAATGCCAATGGCTATCGGACACAGCGTCCCCCACCCTCCTGCAGTCGTGAGCCACAGCAATGTCAAACACATGGAACTCCTAAAGGAAGTTTGAGCTCCCAGGTCTGGCTGCTCAGGCTGTTTCAAGGACTAACGTGTTGACCTCTGAAATTCAGGCATTTAAAACACTGCAAGCCTGGTGCCTGGGAATTGAGATTTGTCTCATATGCTGGCACATACTCCTGCAACCTTCCCTCTGGTTTTGGTGGTAGCAGCTCCAGAGCCTGAGCTGTCACAAGAGGAAAAAGCATCTTCCTGATAGTATGGTATCTTCTCCAGGTCGTAGCGAGCTGCCTGTTTGCAGCGCTAGGTATATGTTGTTCTGGCAGTATGATTGCTGCTGGCATCAGCAGGGTGGCTGCAGCCTTGTGCCTGCAACTCGGGCTTTTTCCTATTTTGGGGTAGCGGATTATACTTTCAGTAATTACTGCTTTGATGAGATACACATTTTCTGTAATGAATCTCACTCTCAGAGTGGACAAAGGCTGCCTTTGTATCACTGAAATGTTTAGACCCGGGTTACCAGACAGTCTCTTCTAGAATTATACTCATTTAAAAACTGTCTTTGCTTTAACAACATGCAGGAGGAAATCTCTGTAATTACTGGGTTGTGCTTCCTTTTTCTTTCCTCTGTGGATCCATACTTTTACACTGCAGAATGAAAGTCATTATGGTTTGCTCCAGGCCAGCCATGAGAGCTGTTTTCATTTGACATAATTTACAGAATAGCTTATTTATTAATGTGTGAGGCTCTCTATACAAAATGGATTTTTACTGTTGTGAGAGTCTGGCTGATGCATCATTATGACAACTTATTCCATTTCTGCGTAGCATTTGGAATTTCAGTGGCAAAAACACAAATTAAATCTTTCAGTAAAATGCTGATTTAACACTTTGGCTTTGTTGTCCAAACTGGGTGGGTAGGTGGTGGGTGGTGGGAAGTTACCTGTGTATCAAAAGAGGATCTGAAAATTCACTGTTTTTAAGCCTCTACTTCCATTTTGAAGATTACTGATTTTATAGAATTCCTTTATTCCCCACTAAGAAACTGTTTTTCCCCCTCTCAATGCCCACTCGCACTCACCAGCAGTCTTTCCGGCTTTCTGTAATAATTTAGTAGGAGCCTGAATTGGTCTTTTACACTGTAAACACATCAGGCTTACAAACACGGTTCAGCTCTTGCCGGGTTTTGAATGCATTTCTCTTTTGTGTGTGCACATGGTCTCATTAATTAGTTATCGTGTTCCATCAGCGGTTATACAAATGTAATTGATTATGCCTGGCTGCCCCATTTCCATGATTTGGCTATCAGCTAATGAATGCAGGAGAGGTTCTCAAAGAACTACTTTCCTCAGAAGAAGCTGGAAAGACACGTTCTTCAATCCCCAGCCTACAAAAGGCTCCAGAAGAAGCAATAGTAGTATATGCAAATCAGTGGGGATTTTTTGCATATCAAAAAGGGAGCCTAGAGCTGCGGGGCAATTTGGCTGGTTGTAGCCTGTGTCACTAGATTCCTCAACAGAAGTGTGAGGTAGATTCAACACACTTCAAGGAAGTGAATAGCAGCTCCTGCTGCTTTTATTACATGTTTGGCTGCTTGTTCTTATTATTCACTAGGACAAAAAATCCTTGCCTCACATGAGCAATCCTCCTGCATTTCAACACAACTGATTATATGAGTAATGTGAGCTCAAGTTGATCAAAGAAGATGATTTAGAATAGCTTCTGTGTTTAGTCATTTATCATCATCAGTCAGGCAAATGCAGCGCCAGACCTAAGCGGTGTGTAGTGTGAGCAATGCCTGGTGGTGTGGCATGAGGGCTTTTTGACGTTTCCTGGTGAGTTACGAATGCGTATCTAAATCGGCATCCAGGATGGTACTGGTGAGGCAGAATTAAATGAAGCATTATATGTTCTTAAAAATGCTAATAACAGAAAAATTAGGGTATTATAATATTCCTGAATGATGCACACACAGTGCCTGGAGATGTCCTTGTGTAGCAAAGGAATCAGCATGAGCCAGCATGATTACCTTTAGCTTAAAGTTTGCTTGCTGTTGGAACCCTGGGCTACTTGTGTGCTTGCTCTTAGCCTCCCTTACTGGTGAGACCCCAAAACCCCAACCTCTTTTCACCGAGGCAACACATTTTGTCTCCCAGCTACAGTAGGCAGAGTCTCCCCATGGTGTGCTGCCGTGCCTGGCAAGCATAACTTCACTGGTGTGCCCGCATGCAATTAAGAGCAGAGTTGCTGAAATATTATTGCTGTAGTTCTTTGTGCCAGAGCTCTCAGCCAAAGGAACCTGACATATTGCTTCTTTCTGTCTTAATTTACTTTGCGCAGAGCTGGTGACCCGAGTTATTAATTGCACATCTCCTGGTCCCTGTTGCTTCCGCAGCCAGTTAATGAGTGGAACACACCTGCTGTTGCCCAGGTGCCTTAGAGGAGGCACTGGAGTACCCAGATGCTTCCCGAGTGCCTCGCTGTGGGGCTGGAGTGGCACGAGAGCTGTCACCAGTGCTCTCTTGCCTGTTCCCAGCTAAGGATGAAGGATGAGCAGGAGAAGCATGCATTTCCTTCACTACCAAGCTAGGGTGTCCAGGTCCTACCCGGAGGCCACCCTGGCATTGCCGAGCATCACGGAGCAGTTGCTCATTTAGTACCACTCAACAGGTCCGTCATTAAGACCCGGTTCAATAATGCACAAGCACACATTTAAAGCTAAGTTTTAATTGTGCTGCTGTGGATGGAATGTGCCCGGATGTGCAAGTGGTGTCTCAGCACAAAGGGTTGTCTCCATCCTCAGGTTTAAAAAACTTTGTTGAGTAAGATCCAGCCTGACTCAAGGAGCTGAGGACCTGCCAGAGGAGTGGTCCAAAGCACCAACTTAGCTCACGGTCACCAACAGGCAAGAGTCAGTGGCTGCTGAGAGGGGCTGCCCTCCAACCCACACATTTGGTTTTATAGATGTTTACCTAAAGTTTCGACACAGATACCCCCATAGACACTTGTGGCGTGGCAGCAGGAACCCATTTCCCTATAGGCAGCCAAGCACTGGATCCTTTAACTCTGTCCTCTCAGAATTAGGACGTGCTGCTTGAAAGACCTGTGCTACAAAAGCTCTTCTTCTGTTCACCTGCCGGGTGGATTTAATTTATGGTGTCATGTCTTTCAGTAAATTATTGATACAGTCACCACGCAGAGGAACAGAAACAATAGAGTCACGTGCTGCATGGCTCCACCTCGCCGGTTTTGTTTCATAAGCGCCTGGGCTTCACTCTGACAGTTTTATTGTGGGAAAAAATAGTTTTCTCATAGCGATGTTCCAGCCTGGTGACAGAAAGGGATGGGTTGTGGCGGCAGAGTCAACGCTAGCTGGAGCGCCCAGCCCTGTGCCGATGACCACACAGCCTGGAGGCAGGGCTGCTGTTCGGTGAGCCAAGGAAACACGTACAAAAGAAAAATTGCTCAGTACTAGAAGGCAGTTACCAGTTGACAACCACAGCTTAGCTGTATCTCATTGGTTGTAAGCGAAAAATGTTTTAGGAATCTCTGTGGCTCATGGATCTGAGTTAGAATCTGCTCCCATTTACACCATGGGCAGTTCAACGAGTTGAGCAGACTCACCCTGGACTGAGGTGAGACTCTGGCCAGGTTTTCATATCCATAGGAAGTAGCCTAAAAATGTCTACTATATTTCTCGACTCTGGATCCTTCTGCATCCCTAGCTCTACTGCCTCTCACAAGAGTGACAAGTTCAAGTTCAGGCCCAACTATGGCTTTGTAGAGAGCACCAATCTGTGACTGATATTTTTTTTTTTTGTAATCGATGTGAAAAAGACAAATGCTACCCGCCTGCTAATGCTTTTTATGTGACAAAGGGATCCCACTACTACACATGAATGAAGAAGTATCTGATGCTTTTTTACACTCTTACATTCTTATTTTTTTAAATGTCTTAATAATCCAAACAACAACATGTTGCTCAAACATATACATTATGATGCTCTTAATAACTCAGGTGCTCTGAAAGCAATGTTTTGATTATTTGGAGGTTGAGAAGTCTGACAGACTAAGTAGATTCTGTTACAGACTATTCTGTTATCCTCCTTTTTTTTTTTCTTTTTTTTTCTTTTTTTTTCTTTTCCTTCCCACAAAGAGCCTAGGATTGTATTTATGTTTTGTAAGTTCTTGCTGTCCTATTTGCTTGAATGTTGCAGGGCTTTACAGGAAAACCATAATTTAGCCATTGAGAGGTTATCACGTTCTCACTGAATTTTCTAGAAAAAATCCTGTTGCCTTCAGGGGAAGATGGATGAAATCTTATTATATTTGTATGATTTCAGAACTGAGAAAACAGACTGTCTTGCACTCAAGAAGGAAGTAGTGTCAAGTCAGCCTATAAATATATCCTTTAAAGTATTTTGGGCTGGAATCTTATCTGATACAATCCCATCTGAGACTCTGAAGTGCCACAAAGAATGAATTTTCATCATTTTCATATGATCCTAAAAAATTAGAGAAGAGTAAGATACATCTTGACTTGGGAGTTGTCACTCCCTTAGGAGAATGATTTATGTTTTAAATTGCTTCAATTTACTGCAATATGCACAAAGAAAGATGCTCTTTAGGGAGAGCTGATTACCGAAACAAGTTGGAAAATTTGGGGATTGAAAATATAAGTTGGTCATTCGTTTGTTCTGCTTTTGGTATGTGGTCAAAAATCCCACCTGCTGGGAATGTTGTACTTGTCTAGAGGGGAGGCTGGGGTAGCTGGGAGCAAAGTTGTACATCCCTGTGCCTAACTTAGGGAATTAAGGATCAAAGGTACCATTAAGTCCACCAAGTTCATTTTGTCTGAATTGCAGGCCATTAGATTCCAGACAATTACTCCTGCAGGGAGCCCCATGACTTGCTTTGGCTAAGCTGCATCTTTTGGGAGGACATCAAGTCTTGACATAAACAGATGGAGAATCCAGCAGGTTTTCTGATAGCTCCTTCATCAGGTCATCAGCCCTCCACTGTTCGAAAATGTGATCCCTCACTTAAATCAGAATTTTTTGGCTTTAGCATCTCGGCACTAGTTCATGTTGTGCCTTTCTTTGGCAGACGGAGGAATAACTCAGTGCCTAGTAATTTCTTTCTGTAGAGGTTCTTAGATTCAAGAATTGAGTCACCTCCCACCCTTATTTTTAATGAAGTAAGATGCTCAGGTGCTGCAGTTCCTCCACTGAAAGGGCCTTTCTCTAGTCCTTGACAGGCTTTGGCTTTTCTTTCTTTTTTTAATTCCAATTTTATTGTCATTTTTGTTGACGTCTACTGTATTCTAGCAGTCTCAGTTTCCAAGGACTGAGGTAAAATTTCCCTCCCACATCTCCCCTTACTAAGCAGCAATTGAACAAGGTTTTGTTTTTTTCCCCTCGGTCTTGTTCAATGGCTTGTCCTCTTGCAGATATTGCCTCCTGTCTGTCTTCTCAGATATGTGTTGTACATTTGACTTTACTTTGAAAGGACCCAAGATTCTTTGTCATCGTCATACTACTACGCACGTGTTACTCATCAGTCTCTGTTTTGTTGGCAAAGTTCAGCACCTTTGACAGATGAAAATGGGAAATAGCGCTTCGGCCTTGGGTCGCTGCAAGAACCCCTCACTTCTCTGTTCTCACGCAACAAGGGCTCCCCATGGAGCAGTACGTTTTCAGAACAGATAATTAGTCAGTTTAATCTAGGTAACTTTTCGCTCTAGTGTTGTTTTTGGCTTGTTTGAGGTTTTCTGTTTGTTTACAGTATGTTGTTCAACTATGGTAAGTCATATGCCTTGGCAATGTGTACCAATAAAATGAACACATGTAAATATCTTTAGCAATCAGACTTTCAGTCTCATGACAGTTTTTGGGCAATTAAACAAATGCCTTGGCATGCTAAAATGTACTTCCCTACTACTTAGGGACACTGGGAGGATTAATTAGTTAATATGCTAGATTAAATCAGACGTGGCCCTTTTGAGCAGAAAGTCTTCTCTGGGGTTGACCGGAGTAATACTGCTTCCTCCTCCTCCCCAGAGTCTGTGTTGATTTAGGAAGCCCTATATTTTAGAGCGCTCTCGGTACAGCGTGTGACAGGAAGGCACTAAGTCAATCTGTATAAACCAGCATTTAATAGGCCACAAAACCTAGGCTGGAAAGCAATTCCGAGAAAAGAGATTAGGTTTTTCAATACAGTGATGCTGAAGCACACCTACCCGGGGCTGAGGCGGGCAGACGGTTGGTATTAGGCGGTTCGAAAATACCCGTGTGGAATCGATAAACAGCACCGAGTCGGGGGTGACGTAAAAAGGAAGCTAACTCCATCGCCAGCCTGCGAGTCACAGGGAGTTTTGCAGGCGCCGGCGGCAGGACGGAGCCGTAAATCGGGTCCGTATGCGTGGGC
>JAVJGI010000003.1:23861154-23916783 GCA_035590275.1 Ibycter americanus | reverse complement strand
CCCCCACCCAGGCCGAGCGCGCCCTCTGCGACCGCCTGCTGGCCGCCGACCCCCGGAACTGTGAGTCATACTGGGCCGGACTGGGAGGGCTCCCAGTAACCTCTCAGTAACCCTCAGTAACTTCCCAGTAACCCCCAGTGCCCGTAAACCCTATCCTAGTAAGCTCCCAGTACATTCTTGTACATCCCAGTGCCCACAGACCACATCCCAGTAACCCCCAGTACCCGCAGACCCCATCCCAGTAACCCCCAGTGCCTACAGACCCCATCCCACTACATCCCAGTGCCCATAGACCCTATCCCAATAATTTCCCAGTATGTTTCAGTAACCCCCAGTGCCCGCAGACCCCATTGCACTACATCCCAGTATATTCCAGTAACCCCCACTGCCCCCCGACCCCATCCCACTACATCGTAGTACCCCCCCGTGCCCACCGCCCCCTCCCCACGCACCGAGTGCTCGCTGCCCGCCCGAGTGTCCTGAGGGCTGCGGGAGGCCTCCCGCAAATTGGCTGGCTGCTGAAAAATAACTCTCCTGGCTGGTTGCCCCAGAGCAGGGGTTTCCTCACCCCCGGGACCCTCCCCCTCGTTTCCTCCTTGAGCCGCACTGTGAGGTTTGGGTGCTGATGCTGTAATCCCGGAACGGGCAGAATTAGGACTGGTACGATGCCTCCTGTGTTGCAGCCTGCCGTGTTGTCCAGCCCTCTGCCTGGCCGGGCTGGGAAGAGTTAGGTATCAGGTGCAGGATATCTTTTATCTTTTATATCCGTAGCTGCTTCTGAGGATAGCTGGAATTCATGGGCAAGATTATTCCTTCCTGCATTTTTATTTCTTGATTCTTGCTATGCGGTTCCCCCTAGAAACACTCCCTCTCTGTATCTGTATTCAGACCATTTTGATACCAAACCCAAAACGATTTTGTCTCCAGCAATGTCTAGTGAGGACCAGATTCCAGTCTCCGTTACAGCTTTGTGCTGTCACTTCTGACAGGACCCATCCCCAGATGCGGGGTGTGCCTCGAGTGGAGAGAAGCTATTCATTCTCTAAACACTGAAATAAGTGTTTATTGACTTTTGGTAAAAATGAAACACGTGATCCTTCGGTTTCGGTTCAGTTTGGGAAGCCAATGTTTGCCTAATGCGAGTGACCCCAACAGGAACTGCATCAGTGGCAGTGACCTTCTGGGGACACACCGACAGCAACACTGCACAGATAAACCTGGCCAGGATGTCCATGCTCCTGTCTCTGGGCAGGATAACGTCATCTCTGGTTTCCTTTCCAGCCTTGATTTCTGTGGCATTTTTTGTGGCTTTCCAGATGAGCGCCATCATTTTCCCAGTTTCTTACCAGATTCTTTCCTCTCTCCAGCTTAGCTTTACCTCCCTCTCTTCCCTCCCTCACAGCAGTCTCTTTGCAGACCTTCTCTTCCTGAAAAAGAATAGAAAAGACCTCTCCCAGGTTACTGCTGGTCAGCAGAAGGTGTCATCACAGGATGACACGATGCTCAGTTCCCTTCCTGCCGCTTTTGCCAGCACACATCACACCACAGAGCACATAGCAGAAAAAGCCTTGCTGGAGCCAAAGTGCAGCCAGCTGATTACCCCCCTCACAACCAGCAGTTTTGAAACCCTGTTTTTAGTCTTTTCCTTATTCTTTGATTGTCTGAAAGCAACGCTCCGAGCTGCAGCTGCTCTCCCGTCCCTGTCTGTAGTCCCCATGCTTCCCATTTGGTTGTTGTTTCCTTTCTCGTTCTCTGGCTTCCCCCAGCTGCTGTAGCTCAGTCCATGGACACCAGATGCAGCTGTGGACGGCTGATCTCGGGAGCTTCCCTTGGGCTAAATCTGGGCGAAAGAGAAAAGCTTCTCCATTTGTTATTGCATCTTGTTTCGCAGTGGTTTTAAGACCGTGGTGGACTCTAGCTGACAGCACTGCCAGCCTTTTGTGCTCACATCTGACTCCCTTGTGGTTGTAGAGTCTGTGAGTAAAGAACTCGGCAGGGAGCTGGTGTTTCTGAACTGATTGTCACTGCAGCCAAAATTTAACAGGACTTCTCTGCGTGTGTGGTTTCGGAGTCATTTGAGTCATATTCACTGCCCACAGGCTGGTGCTATAGGCACGTGTCTGGCCTGTTGCAGTTTGGTTGGTATCAGCCAAGAGGAGCTTTTGTGTCCTCTTAGCAAACACCTGTAACACCCACATTTGTACAAATCACTCTGCAGTACCATGATACCACCCCTGCCCTCCACCTTCCCTCTGCGGCTCAGACCTCTTGCTCTGGCAGACTTTGCTGTATAATAGTTTTCCAGACCCTGTTGCAGTCCAACCTTCATCTACTTTTTATATGCTTGCCTCTGTTTTATCCAGTGGTACCTATTGCCAGCTACCCAAAACAGCCTGCCACCACCCGGAGTAATAAAAGGCGCAAATGTTTTGTCAGAGGCTCGCTTAAGCTCTTTCTCCTTAATCCTTACCCTGTTCTCATGAGTTTTACAACTTCCAGTCTTGCAGGAAGATGAATTTCCACAGCAGCCCCTCTAACGGTGCTCTATAAGTTGATTAAATGCGAGTCTGTCACCTAGATGAAGAACTGGATGAGGCCAAGTTACCCTCCAGACAAGTGCCATCAGCGAGATCACCCTCAGATCAGGGTGAAAGTTCCCAAAGCAGCCAAGCACACCGTGATACTTTTTGCAGCAGAATTTCCTCTGTCCCCAGGTACTGCCTAGTTTCTAGACCAAAATAATTTCTGCCCATTTTTCTGTAACAGCAAGCAACCGCCTGACTAGTCATTTAAATACTTAATCCTATTTTGAATTTGACCAAGGCTTTGGCCTCAATAACACCTTATAGCAGGGATCTGTACCAGCTGCTACCTCATTATCTTGGCTATTTTGCTTATCAGCATTAAATATGGCCTTTCCAATTTCATGGGACGTAACTTTCTTTTCTGTGACTCTGAATACACACGGACAGAAGCTGCCTGATTGATTTTCTGTCTTCCTTTTATCAAAATGTTTGTTTACCTCTCTCATAATCCCCTCATACTTGTCTCATCTGTGACTAATTAATTGTGTCATTTAAATACCACAGTTCCTGCGGTTTTCTGGGCTATTTCTTTACCTACAGAGCTTTTTATTAGGACAGTCCACATACTTTTGGCCTGCTGGCCTCCAAGTCCCTTTAGAGCTTCCAGCATGCTCACCTCGTGGGTCCTCTTTCCTTTCATAAGACCTCCTCAGAAAGGAAAGGCTCATCTCTAATTCCTTTATTTTGATGAGTTTTCCTTAGAGCTGTTTCTCAAAATCTTTTGACATCGTCAAACGTGACTAATGTGCTGTTCAAGAGAAATAGCTTGGGTTCCCCTTGGACTGACACCAGGCTCCCAAGGACTGTGCTTGGTCGCCCCATCGCATTTTTGCTGTTTTTGCAAAGACACACTGATTTTGGTTATGTTTCCAAAGAAAAAGCTATTTGAAACAAATGAAGTTGTAGAAGAAAACCTATTTTGGGATCAAATCAAATTCCAGTCAGAATTTGCATTTGAAGTCAGCACGAGAACTGAAAATTATGTATTTTCAAATGTTTGCTACTGAACTCCACTGGGTGCTAACAGGGAGAAGCTGCAGCATCTTTCCCGTGCCATTGCTGTGTCTGTATGCGCCGGCTGCGGTCCCTCCAGCAGCACCTCTTAGATGAGCAGGGCTGAAGGCACAGTCTCCACCACACACTTATCATTTAGTGAAGGCGGCTGGAGAGTGTCAGCTGGCTCTTAGGAAAAATTGATATTTCACAGAAAAGCACTACTTCTTTCTGCAAGCACCAGGCTGCACAGGGGCATCCTGTTAGGCAGCCAGCGGGATGTAGTGATGGGAGCCAGTTAGACCTCCGCCTGCTCACTCTGCATGTCCCATAACTCAAGCCCATGGCTTTGGCAGGCGTTCTCGGTAAGGGTAAGAAGGTAAGAAGAGGGATTAATCTTGCTGTCTCATGTCCTGTTGATGACTAGTGCTATGATGCATACCAGCATGAGGAAGTGTAGTCCTGTCATTAAAGCCCCGACTTGAGACTTAGAAAACCTCACTCAAGTCATTGGCTCTGCAACAAGTTTCCTGGGCGAGCTTCATTGTTCTTTGTAGTCCCAACGCTGTGAAATGATAGTCAAAGTATTGCCCAGTCGCAGCTGGTGTCTTGGCTGCACAGGCTGTAATTTCTTTGGGTGAGGGATGGTCTCTACGTGCTTTATGGGATCCTGACCTCACTGGGGTAATTCAGCTGGGCAGACAGAAGAACATGACTGGAGTGGTGAGCTGCACCTCCCTCCTCCCTGACCCCAGGGGGTCTCGCCCTGATGCACAGGGGCTGCTGCCCTGACACAGCTGGGCAGAGAATGAGCCCAGCACTCACGCAGCCCACTCCTCATTATTTAAGTTACGTGTCTGTAGTGGGACTGGCCATGGGCTTGATTTCTGCTTAGTGCAACTGAGAGGGTTATTCTGCCCTGCTAAGCAGCATCTTGGATGGGTTAAAAGAAAACGATGTTGTGGATGATTCTGATAAACCCATATCAGGGCGCTTCCTCACTGTGTGGGAGGGGAAACTCAGTGGCTGTGGGTATAAACAGAAATTAGGGTAAAATCCCAGCACAGCGAAGCCCGGGGATGATTTGCCATTTGATTTTATCCAGCTAAGATTTCTCCCAGCCTCTTTCTTTCTTGCTTCATATCCTCCATGCCAGGTTGAGCAGAGAAGGTGGGTAATGCATCCATCGGACACGTTTCCCGTTCAGATAGAGATGGGGTGAAGGAGCATTAAAGAAATCCCTTTCGAAGCTGTATGTGAAAGTACAGCCCAAGTCTAGTTCCAACGTGAGCTGTGGCCTCTCCCCCGGCTGGAGGCTGTCGCTGGTGCCTGCCAAAGCAGCGATGCCTTTTGGTTGTGCCATCGCCATCCCCAGTGGGGAGCTCCCACTGGCACCAAACCAGCTGCGTTAACCTCGGCCAGGGGCAGATGAAGACCTGTGTGATGGGGCTGGGGGCTGCATGGGGAGGGGGGACATGTGGCGACACCCCACCTTGGGGGCCGGGAACTGCAGGGCCTTTGGGGGATGCTGGGATAAAGCAGCTGCCAGGGAGAGGGGATTAAATGAGTCAGTGTTTGGAGGCTGCTGCATTATTTAAAGGACCACACACTCTTTTTTTCTTATATCAGAGAAGACTGCTTTTAATAACAAAACCAGGCAGAAGTGTGTTGCCTTCTCATTTTCTTCATCCTATGGTTTATCATTAATGTTTTGGGCCACTGTGTAGCCATTAAGTGCGACCTGCCCATCCAGGTTGAGCCATGTATGCTGTGATGATTATGTCTTAATTAAGTGGAACTCGGTGCATTGCTGGGTGTCAGTGCCTGCTGTCCTGCAGGTAGGTTTAACTCTTCTGGACTGCAGTTAAGGCAACAGGGGTGCAGCTGGTGGCAGGATTTGGTCTTAGTTATCTGTTGTGAGAGTAACAGGTGAAGTACCATAGCAGAAAAATGATACCAGCGCAGGGATGTTTGATGGATTTGTTGGCAGATCACGCTCAGGGTGCGACTCTGGACATACAGTCACCACAGGGTAACATCTTGGACTGTGTTAGGCATGAGTTTGACTCCTGTTGGGTGCTCCTCAGAAAGGAAGCACCTACTTGATGTCTTTAAGCTCTCCAAAAGCTCCCAGCCACCTTGGGTTTGATGCGATGTACGACATGTAGCCTGTACCTGTTGGCACTGACCCGTTCTGGCAGTTCCGTGTTTAGACCAGGACGGTGGGTTGTGGTGTTGGCCACCTCTCATGTGCTCTGTAAAGAGATGCCTCTGAAGAGGATGGCTTGGCTTGGCCACCTACTCATCTCATTACAGCTGTGGTTCTAGCAGGAGCCACACAGGGCTAGTTGTAGGCAGAAACTCTATCAGTAAAGAGCTGAGAGCACATTTTTTCTTTGCTGTAGGAGCAGGTGCTGTAAATGCTTTTGTTAAACGTGTGGTAACGCTTTGAGGGCAAGGCTTTGGCAAGAGGGCCCACAGCCCGGTTCACCTGCAATGAGTGGGGGCAGGAAAGACGTGTTGCTGCAGGGCTGCTGGCTCTGGGCAGCTGCTGGGGGGCTGACTGGCTCCGCTGTGATGTTGCACACACCAGGCTGTGTTTGATAGCCTTTGCTTTCCCCTGTTGCCTCTCATGGCCCTTATTCCGGACTCATTTCAGCTCCTCATCACCTGGACCTTGTTGTATGTGGCTGGCAGAGCTGGGCACTGGGTGGGCAGTGGTACCCCCCGAGCTGCACAGAGAGCTGGGAGCATCCACGAGCCCTTTGTCCTCACTGTGACCCACTAGGGTGACAGGTCCAGCTCACTCTCTGCTGGGCTGCCTGCGCACCGGAGAAGCTGTTTCTGTTGTCCTCAGTATAAGCAGCATTAGGCCATGGTATTTGTTTGAATTTTGAACACAAATAACTTGCTCGCTACTGCTGAGAGTGTCAGGTTAAAATGAGTGGTCTTCAGACTATTTTAGCATTTACTTGCCATATTTACCCAGAGACTGAACTATTTCTGCTTGAATTAAAAAAAAAAAAAAAAAAAAAAAACAAACCAAAAAAACCCAAACCACAAAACTCAAAAACCCAAATATTTTTTTTCTGGCAAGGGGGAAGAAAAAGAAGTGAATGCTTTCAGGGCATTTTAACTGGCTGCTTGGTTTATCCATCTTGCTGCTAACAATGGACAGGGCTTTGCCCATCCTGGGGTTTGAAGAGAGGCTGCTGTTCATGTGAGTGCATTTGCTTTGCATGCAAATAAGAGTTTTTATTGTCTGTTGTTTGTTTTGCACAGAAGTGTAGCTTTTTGCATGTCCAGAATAACCGCAGGCCTTGCAGGAAAGGAAAGATTTGTGAGCATCCCATGGACTGAAGCTAAGTAGCATTAGCTATTCAGCAGGAGGGCATTGCATGGCTGCTCCAAAACTGGCAGCTTTGCAGAAAAAAAGAGGACTATATCGATCTGATAGTTTGTTGTCATTGACATTTCTATTGATCTACTATCCCTCCATGATTTCTCACGGCTAAAGCCAAAGGGCAATGTTGGGAAGGGTCAGC
Organism: Ibycter americanus; assembly: GCA_035590275.1. Taxonomy (NCBI): domain Eukaryota; kingdom Metazoa; phylum Chordata; class Aves; order Falconiformes; family Falconidae; genus Ibycter; species Ibycter americanus. The sequence goes on along the minus strand of JAVJGI010000003.1, from coordinate 23,909,660 downwards.
ACTGAAGGCGAAAACGTTATCCAGATGAAACTGTAGTGCAGTTTTCCTTGAACTAAGTGCAATTTCTCAGTTGAAGCTCAGCCAAGGTATTTCAGCTAGGTCATTCCAGGTCTGTTTAACCTGATTTTGTATCTCAGCTGAAGGACGATGAGCCAAAGCCTACACCTCTGAAGTCACCATGGATTTAATATTGTAATGCAGCCTTGGCTGAGTGCTACCTGAAAGAGCCGAGCGGCACGGCTTGAATTACCTGCAGCATATTAGTTGAAATCTCCTATTCAAGAGCCACAGGGCCTGATGCAGCTCAGCTTTCAGGGGAGGCTGATAAGATCTTAGCATAGTTTTAGGTTTTAATTTGGTATTCATGATATCATTATCAGCGATCAGGGTCCTGGCTCCCATACGAGCTGCTAATGGGATCTTGAGCTGCGTGGCTGCTGGCTCCGCTGGTTTTGGTGCAATGGCTTGCTGCGTGCCGGGTCTCTGGCATGGGTACCCATGGCATGAACAACCATCTTTTCACGGCCCTCCTTTGATACTTGGGGTGTGCTGTCCATAAGAGTACCCCAAAGATGCTTTAAATCTAATTCAAAAGAAGGAACATGACCCAGATGGCTTCTCTAGAAAATGAAGATTGGATTTTCAGTTAGTTTGTGTATCTTCTAGTAACTTAAAATAGCCTCCTTTCTGTTTGTTGAGGCAAATAAGACAAGACATTAATCTGCACATCTTAGCAGTAAATAGGTTTCAAGCAAGCTTCTGCACTGCTGGGGGAGGATATTAGGACAGTATGTTTTTCATCACCGATGTGCCAGCTAGTATGCAAAAACGTTCCGCTCTTACAATGCAGGGAAAGGACTGGGAAATTGAGGAAAAAATAAGTTTTTCCACTAGTTTGTAGACAGAAAAAAACGGTTGATCCAGAGTGCAAAACAAATAGTAGTATCGCTTCTAATTCAGTTAGATCTAGCGCTAAAAGATACACATTTTGAGGAATGGGGTTTGGAGTGGGCTGAGTATAAACAGGATGTAGCTCTTGAAACCAGGGGGTTTGTACATAAATGAAATGCTATTTACATTGACCCATTCTGCTATTTTTTAAATTTGTTGTTATTTCCTGGCCCTTCACTTTACACTTTCATAAAGACAGGCTTTTAGAAATTACATCTCAAGGAAAAATCCACTGGGCTTTTCCACAGAGGAGTTAATGGCTTTTATGGAAAGGTTTACCTAATCTGAGGTGATGTTTTCAGTCTCATGAAACCAGCGCTGAACAGAGCTGGAAAGGAGTGCTGAAGAAGGAGCTGTTTCCATCTCCTCTGTGCAGAGCAGGTGGGAAAACGAAGAGTTTTGCTTTGTGTCCTGCTTTTGGGTACAATGAAGTAGATTTCAATTAAAAACCGGGAGGACTGAGTAATTTCTGAATGTATCCAGTCAGCAAAAGAGAAACAACACATCAATTAGACAAACCAGATTAATGCTATGGGTGTGTCCTCGCTGTCCACATAAAGCATCGACAGCCCGGCTTCTGCTCGTATATGCCCTGATAAGCCCAGCCAATAACCGATCTATATTTACCATCTTGATTTATGAGAGCAGAGACTGGCAAGGACTCCAAAGCGTAGGATTCAATCACGTTTCTCATGGCTTACACAACTCCTGGTTAGAACATGACCCCCGCTGCAGGCAGGGGAGGAGGCAAAGGGAAGCCCCCCCCTTCCATCCCCTCTCCAGCTCCTCGAGAGGGATGGCAGCCGTCAGTGGTCCTCACCGCCCAGCGCTGGAGATGGCATTTACAGCCTGGATCTGCCCAGTGTGGTTGCTCTTACCCACAGTTGTCTTGTTTGGGTATTGCGTTTGACTTGGCCTGTGAAAAACACAGGATTTGAACTGTGTTTTGATGACCTGCATCAAACCAGGAGCCAGGGCTGCGGGCTCACTGCCTTGCTGCCGGGAAAGGTGCTGTGCCACAGCTCAATGGCCTCCCCTGGGGACAGCTGGGACCCCAGGTGCCCCGGCCAGCTGGGGGACACATGGCACGTGCTGGGGGCTTGGCAGGGTGGGCAAAGCTAACAGCAAGTAGTTTTTAACCATACAGGAGCATGAGAAAGCAAGCAAACAAACCTGAACAGCAAAAGAATTATGTAGCACGACAAAGGTAAGGAGGAAAAGCCCTCTGCTTAGCGTTCATCAGCATCTTTGGCATATGCAGTATCACAAGCAATTAAAAAATGCTAAAGCTTCAGTGTTTTCCCACTGGCCTAATAAAATGGTTTTAAACCCCAGTTTCTTATTGCCATTCCCTTTGCGCTGGTGGACAGCTGGGTGCTGAGCTGACGGCTGCAGCGCTGGCGGTTCTGCAGCCTGGAAAACTGGGGCTGGTCACTGAGTCCTTCCTGCTGGGGAGCATCGAGCTGAGGGACCAGGGACGAAGCTGCCATGTGCTTCGTGGAAATGGCAACCAACTGCTGCTGACCCAGAAGCCACTCCTGTGCAGTGGCACCAGTCACCCCAGGGGACAGTGGGGACCTGCCTGGTGTTCGCTGTTACCTGCTGCCTGTGCAGGAACAGCTCCACAGTGGGGCTGAGCTCAGGCGGGAGGAACAGGAGCAACAACAGCAGCAGGAGCGATTAAAACCGATATGCTTTTCATAGCAGATCTATGCTTTAAGGAGAAATTAAAATTGCTCTTCTGTTCTTGCACCAGGGGAGGTTTAGATTGGATCTTAGGAAAAATGTCTTCACTGAAAGGGCTGTCGAGCATCGGAACAGGCTGCCTGGGGACGTGGTGGGATCACGATCCCTGGAAGTGTTTAAAAGATGTGTAGATGTGGCACTGAGGGACACAGTTTAGTGGGGGACTTAAAAGACTGGACTTGATCTTAAAGGTCTTCTCTGACCTAAATGATTCTATGTTTCTATGATTAACAACTTTACTGTGCTGATACAGGATTATTTCTAGTTCGAGATCTGAATGGTGACTTAAGTGCTAATTTTAGCATTACAGAATTCCCTGGGGTGTTATTATTACACAGATAGGAGTAAAGAGAATTATGCATAATGAAATTTTGCTGTAGGATAGCACATATTATAGTGTGTAACAGTTATTTAACCCCCCCTCCCACCCTGCTGACTAACGTATGTATAAACAGGCTTCGCCCAGCTTGAATTCCCACTTTTCTTTCCTGTTCACCAGGGAGCATGGGCTGCCTGACGCCCCGCACCGCACACGGGGCACGTGGTGCCTGACACCACCGGCTCCTTAAATACGTTACAGACGTGCACGCCTGCAGGCAATTTTTATCCTCTTGTCCCCACACCAAATCACAAAGCCAACTTATCCTGGGGTTTCTGTGAAGTTTCTGGTGTTGCAGTGTACAGGAGGGGATGCAGGAAGATGCAGTTTGCTGGGTGTTTGACTCCACTGTCCACTCTGGAAATAGCTGTTTAGCAGAGTAATTGCCCTTTTCCTGCTGGGCACTAGTCTGGAAGTTGCTGTAAAGCATCACTGGCTGCTGCTGGGTGGTTTGTCCCAGGTTCTTCTCCACCACCTAGTCTTCAAAGAGGGGGATGGAGAACAGGGAACACTAGCTTGACAAGACATGTGTTTTCCTTTTTTTTTTGAAGCAAGAAACCCCAGTGTTTTGTTGACACAGAGTAAGTAACAGTTCATTTGCAACTCCCCAAATGAAGCTAAATTACTCTGAATAAATTGAACGTTAAAGCAACATCTGAGCAAACCCAACCTCCTCATGGATGATTTAGTCCTTCTTGGAAATGCAGGCATTCAGCCTAATGGATTCCTCAAAGATACCCAGTGACAGCCCCTACCCACCCTCCCAATTCCCTATTCGTAGCACTTATCCAAGCCTGTCCTCCATTTTTTCTGGGTTTTCCATGACTTCTAGATGTTATTTCCTGCTGGCAGTGGATTGCCTGAGTATTTCCAAGTCTGAACGTATTCACAAGTGGAATGCTACCAGTCGGTCTGGTTGCACGGCAGCACGACAGCTTGGCTCTGGATTGATGAAAACAAATGAGTGCTTAAATTGAAGAGTCATTTGACATTGTTCAGTTAAAGGAGATGTTCTTCCTTATGATAATTAATGATTCTGAAGGCAGGGGACGGGCAGCCCAGGCTGCTGTTGGCCAGGGGCAAGCAGGAGGGGAGGGATGGCGCTGACAGGCTGTGCCCAGCCGGGGAACCCATCACCGGCTCCTCTCCACAGGAGAGCCAGCTGGTGTCTGCAGGGAGGGAAGAAACACTGAAGCAGAAATCTAGGGCCAGAGCTATCCCATCTCTAAGGAAATTTGAGATTTTGCTTCTGGTGGGAAGGACTGCTGGGTAATACACAGCCATCGGTAGGTGCCAAGCAGCCAAATCCAGCAGCTTACATCAGAGCTGAATTTGCCCTGCTTGTTCTGCTTTATTGGTGCCCTTTCCTGACATTTTCCCCTGTTGAGGTTGTAATTCTCTGTCAAAATATAACTGCAGAGCTGTGCATTTTAATCCCGTGTAATTACAGTCCTCAGGAACTCGGTCATCCCCTCCATCACACATCCACCGTCCCCCCTTGCCCCTGCAGAAGCAGATTGAAGTGCTATTACGGGAGGTGGCTGGAAAGGGGCTCTTGTTCTCAGAGGCCTTTCTTCTTCCTCCCACTATTATTTTTAGATCTCTGACTCGAGGTTCACTGCTACAAAGACAACCTCCTCCCTGGTACTCCCTCCCGAGGCGGGGAGGGGGTGACACAAAAGCCACCCTGCTACCGCCTTCAAAACAGATGTGACTCAGCCTGCAGTTTGGGGGCTCTTTGTTTAATTCAGAGGAGGATGAGTCACAGGAGGCGAAGGCAGAGGCTCAGCTGGCAGGAATCAGCTGACGGCCTTGCAAGTTGGCTCAGCTGGGCTGATTCAGCCGGTGGAGGGTCCATTGCTTCCCACAGCAATCCCACCCACCCCCGGGCTGTGCTGGGTAAACACCGTCAATACGGGGCAGCTGATCCGAGAGATACGAATTATCATCAAGTCAGTTGTGATGGACAGAAATGAAAATATCATCCTGCTCAAGTGGATGGAAAGGAGTGGAAAAAATAGTTCTCTGTTAACAAAACCCTCATCAGCTTTCTGCAGTGAGGGCACGGGGGTATTTCCAGGCAGCATCGGGCAAAAGCAAGCATGCCACAAGCAAGCACGCAGCCTGCAGCCCAACAGCTCTGATCTGCAGGTTTTCAAATCAAGCCAGTGAAACAGGATTTGGCCTGATCCTGATCTCCTTAAATAGGAGACATGCAGGAAAGCAATGGCCTGATTACCCTTTGTATCTGGTTGCCTTGGTGCTGGCTGGGGTTGCACCTTACCCCATCAGGAGGTGATGCTTCGCCCAGCTGTAGGTACCACGTCACAAAAGGCGTGCAGGGGACACCCAAGCCCTGGGGAAGCAGCAGAGGAAACCCCGCTGTGTGCAGCAGCAGACCAGTGCTGTCCCAGCAAGATGTGGAGAGTCCTCCTTGTCCAGCAGTATGGTAGGTGTGGGCCTGTGAGGGCTTTCAGCAAGTCTCTTTTCGTTTTAAGTTCTAAATGTCTTGCTTTAGAGGAACAAAAATGCTATCTATACAGCTTATTTTCTCTATAAGTGTAAAGATGAGGATGCCAGTCAGAAATGTGGGGAAAACCAAGTAAAAAACGTTTCCTGCCATTGTTTCATTGAGAGCATAAGAAGGATTTCTGGTTTTATTTATTTTTGTCCCCGGTGTTGCTGTTGATTTCCAGTTCATTCAAGGTATTTGGTCCACTCACACCTTAATTTTCCTCGTTCTTTTGGCTGGCTGCTGTATTCTCCTTCACATCCTCTCAATCGTGTCAGATTGCTGCATCCTACGGATGGTGCAATTCAGAGTCAATAATCCTCTCCTGAAGAAATTGCTTCTGACAGGTTAGAGACCCTACCAAATAAAAGGCACCTAGGGAGTGGTGTGCTCCCCTTTGGGCTGGGCTCATAGCACTTTCTTGTATGGGAGGTGGGATGTATCTCAGAAGATAACTCCTGGATGAGCTGTCTAAAAGCTATCACCCATGAAAAACAATTTTTGTGTACTAATACAGAAGCAGAATTGCCATCAAGTTTGTATTGGGTTGGTTGTCAAATGGACTGTTTGGCTGGTGTTGGGAAACAGCCTCAGTCCCGTTCCCATCCTGAACTGAAAACCAAGAGACTCTTATGTGGAGGGAGTGCAAGGACAGAGTAGAACTGTTGAGTAATGGTAGTATACATACAACAGGTCTATCATCATTGCCTTACATGGTCTACAAAGCAGCTTCATATATACCTGCCATGAGTGGTAACTACTCTTGTCAACCACCTGCTTATATCTTAATTAAAAACTGTGTTATTTATAGAACAGATTGCAAAAGGGCACCTCATAAAATCAAAATAAGTCAATTTGACATCTTGATAGAAGTTGTTGTTGGGCTGTGTGGGCAGCAAATGTGCACCAAACCCAACCTTTCTCATAATTTTCATAATCATAAACAATACCGAAAGGTAAGTACCTACATGGAAGTGATGCTGGTTTGAAGCACCATGTTCCTCTTGCTCTTCCACCTTGACCTACCTTAGCAAAGATATAATGGGAATGGACATCTGCCCTTGTCTAAAAGTCCTGGGGGTAAGCAGGAGGAGGATGCCCAGGTTGTGGGGATGGGTGGAAAGAAGCCCATTGGGTTTTGACAGAGCAGGGTGCGGATGAGACTGTCTTGCTCTGAGCCACGGTGGGCTTTGGCTCAGAGGAGCCAGACAGAGCATTTCCATTAACTCTGCCAAACTTCAGGTCAGGATCTCCCTTGGCATATCTCTGCTTTTGTGGCTTACAGGTGAGTGACTCCTGCTTGCATAGTCTTAATTTCCTGCAGCTTTTTGAGCAGCAAGGCTCTTGTGCTTGTAGACGTCTTCTCCATAGCATCTTTACTCCTGTGAAAAAGAATGTTTTGCAAAAGACTAATTTTAGCTGTTACTCGGGTTATGACTGAAGTCTTTGTTGTAACTGCAAAAGACCTTGCAAAAGAGTGTTGCAAGCATAGTTGTTGGCTTTCTGAGCAAGGATAAAAGTTTAAAATACATGGCACGGAGTGAATAAAAACAAACAAAGAACGGTCCTGCTGTCAAGCGTCCAGTGCGTGCAGGAGAGGGGAGAGCCCATGGTGAATGCAGCACATCGCTGGCAGACTTCTCTTGTTGGGTCTGTAAATTCTTGTCCAGAGCCCAGAAAAATCAAGGGGCTCCTATTGAGTTCCCTGACCTTGGGATTAGGCAGGATGTAAAACAGGAGAACACAGATAGCGATAACATATTTTGAAAACATTATGCAAATGATGTTAAAATACACGATTTAAAATATTAGCTCTGGCAGAGAAAGACTGCTGAAGCTTCAGTCAAGGGGAACAAATATCCAATAAATTAGAAAGTCAGGAGTTGGCTTTAAAACAAGTGCTTTGTAAGCAAATGCTCCCTTTTGTGGTTGGCATGAAATGTGCTACGGGAAGGGATACAGCGCAGCTGCTTTCTCAGGGAGTAGATATTGCCATCACCAAATCCACCTAAGAAATGGCTCAAGGTTGTGCTTTCGTTGGCACTCAGGAACCTGAGGTTCATCAACTCTCTTTATCACTTTCTTTATAGAGGAGACCTTCCCAAAGGGAGCTGTGGTCCGTTTGCAACCGTAGGAGAAAAACTCTGTCATTATAGCTGGGTCAGAGCCCCCTCAGCACCAGCCCAGCACCATCATGACCAAGAGTTGACTTGTGTTTTAAAATTAAAACCCATATCTAGTCCAAGATGTGAATAGACATTTTTTTTAAAAGCTCACTTTTTAATGCTGTGAATATGCATGTCTTTGATGCTTTCAAGGCAAAGTCTGGAGTGTATAACGCTACTGTCTGTGATGATTTCAATTATCTGGTAAATCTGCAGTGCTTTTATTCATCACGGCTTTGCTTTCCCAGGAGGAAGGAGGTCGCAGTTTACAAGAAGGAGCTGGCAAACAGAAGTCAGTTTTTGGCAGCATGAGTAATGCTAATGGAAAGCAGATATTTATAAAGTTAAAACATGGCTAGTCAGTGGCAAATTGCTTCTGGGCAGGATAATAGTGTTTGGTTGTGGTTTTTTTTTCTTCTCCCAGCTTCAGCATTTCCAGATTACTGCACAGTTTCTTTTATTTTCCTAATGTTTGGTGAATGCTGTCCCTGACCTCCCACCTGAGCACCCAGTGGATGAGCTAAGGGAAGGGTAGGTCTGAACCGTGCATGTGAGAGACATCCTAAAAATGTATGAAATAACCCAAAGCTTTTGGGTAGGCAAACTCTTGACCCGGGTCTGGATGCATGTTTTCCACTGCCTTGCTTATCCCTGGGAGGCTGACCCATGGGAGGTGTGTGATCCAGACAGAGTAAACTTCAGCCAAACGGTGGGCAGAAATGAAGGAAAGAAGCAATAAGTATAGATTGGAAATAAGAAAAATAAGCTCTGGCACTGAGTGTCTTTATTGATCATATTGCTTAGTGAATTTGATTAAGCGAGATTTTAAAATTTCTGCTTTTCCCTAAGTTGAACACATCTGCTCCCTGCTCGTGGCTGGCAAGGGGTACCGTGCTTTCTCCAGCAGCGAAAGCAGCCAGCTTTTTCATTACATCAGTATCGGCAAGGAACAAGTGAGCAGTCCACACTTTGCTCTGGAGATGCACAACACTTCTGAGGTCCTGACCAAGACTCACCCTGACCCTGGACCTTTAGGTCTGCACCACCATTTTTATAATTACCCACCGTGGTGATTAACCTTTTACTCCATCGCTTCCCAGAGGCGTTTGGAGGTGAACTCAGTAACACTTGTGGAGTGATACCGGTGTACTGAGACCCTCTGGTTTTTAAAACATTTACAAGGAAAGCAAAATATATGTTAAAGGTTTCACTTTTGTTTTGGAATGATTGGAATGACGTTGGAGTAGCTAATGCCTTATATTGCTGAAGAACACTGAATTGGATTAGTCCCTGCTCTGCTTTTTCTTTTGATTAAAAAAAGAAAAACCAACCCTATTTCTCTTGCAGAAACAGTTTATTTGCACTGTTGTAATAGCAGAGCACCGGGACGTGTTATGTCCCATTTTCAGGTTAGATGCTATGGAGTAACAACTTCAAGTGGCTTTTTCTTGCCTGGATCTTTAATGCTCACCTTCCTCTCTGATTTTTGGCAGCTGTGTTTTTCAACTGAACATTTCTGTATCAGAAAGAGATTGCTGGCCTCCCATCTTGCAGGTGGCACAGCAGCCCCTGGCTGTAACCCCGGAGCCTGACGGTGGCGGGACTCCACCTCGCTCACAGAGGGACAGACAGTGACTTCAGGTGGTCGATGCAGTGATGAGGTCTGACTGCACAGCCTGCTGTGAAACCTCGGGGGGATTTACCGTGTTACTTTGCGAAAGGTCAAGGCAAACAGGGAGCAAGCCAAACCCAGCTCGGTCAGAGTCTGCTTGAATAGTGGGGAGATGTGAAGGGTGAGCTCGTCCATCACAGCTCTTGAGAGCAAAAGAAAATGATACAGAATTTCTTCTGGAGATATTGCTAAGCTGCTAACCCATCACTCATCACAGTATCTCCCTGCTGTTACTTTTTTTTTTTTGTTTGTTTGCTAAAAAAAAGAAAATTTTCTGTCTGTCTTGTCTAATGTCATTGCTTTACTTCCCATCCCTGTTCAATCCTGCGTTCTATGAATCCCTCAGCTGGTCAGGGCTGTGCTGAGAGTTACTTCATACAGGGCCTTGCTGGGTAGCACTGGAGCTGAGGTCTGGTATGCAACCACAGGCTTGGGACAGGAGGGCTGGGCGGTGTCTTTCAAGGATGACTATGAGTTAAAAGACTGTGTGCCTGCCACCTGGTAGGTGCATGTCTCCTAAAGCTTTCCTGCAGGCGGGTACCCGTGACTGCCAGCTCTCCAGGAGAACAGATCCCCTGACAAATACACCCTGCTACTAGCAGTAAGAATTGCAGCGCTTCATCTGCTACATCTCTCGGCTGATTACTGTGACCATCCTGTGGGCTTTGGCAAAGGCTCCGTTGGGCAGCCTGTGGCATGGGACTACGGGGACAACAAATGTACAGTGATCAGAAGAGAGCAACACGGGGCAGGGTTGTTGTCCTGAGGTTATTTAGGTGATGCGATGGCTCCGACGTGGCTGGGGGAGTGTTGACACTACTTTACGGCTTGGTGATCTGTTGGGAGACCATTGCACATTCCTGAATCAGGAGGAGTAACTATAAATGCAGAAGAACTACAGGGCAGTAGAAACCAAGAAATGTTTATGAAGCGGCTGGAGACAAGGTAGTGTGCTTGCAGATGGACAAGTATTAGTGATATCTAAGTGCCAGAAGGCTATGGGGACTGGCAGATGGTAGAAGGCATTTTCCAAAACACTTTGCTGCCCTAATCACTCCCTTTGCAGTCCGTTGGACTCCTGTCAGAGACACTTTTTGAGCTTGGAGTTAACATCCTGAAATAATAATACGAATTTAGTGATAATAATAGTTTTGTTCTCAGAAGCAGTCAATACTTACCATTTGAGCTGTTAGGATGGAATATTTCACTGCCTCATTTTTCTTCCCTGGAGTTAATGTATATGTGCTTTCCCTTCCGTCTCATTTTCCCTGACTTCTGGTGCAATTATTTCTTTTCTTTATTTTTCTTTTTTGATTTTACATTGTAAAAGACCCAACTGATGTCGATGCAGAATATCTCAGGGTTTTCAAACAAGGCCAGCCCTGGCCAAAGCTCTGCCATTGCCCAGGAGGACCAGTGTCCACCAGCACCTTGCCTGCTTTGCAGGCACACAGAACTGCTGTGCAGTGCTTGTAATGCCATGCCGTGCTGTGAGAAGACTGTTTTGGAGGTTGGTGGTATAACTTGGAGTTTCTGTGAGAGGTGTAAAAAAGTAGGAAAACGAGAATGAACCATTTCCTTATAACTAACAACATCAGCATGGGGTCAAAAATTGTTACTCATGGCTCTCCCAGCCCAGCCTGCTGCTCCATAATGTTTTGGGTTTTTTTTCTGTGAAGTTTGAAAAGAGCTGGGTGTGGATTAGTGTCTCATTTTAATGCTGAAGCTGCAGCACACACTGTGTAATCCCATGGTGGTGTCGAGGGGTGAAGGATTGAATCGTTGCTGTTCGTGCCCCAGCCATGGAGCAGCCTTTGCTTGCAGAACTGGGAGCACGGGAGAGACAGCACATCAGCTTTGGTAAATCAGGATATCGAGATGCTTGTTATCCCAAACCACCATGGCCATTTCCCTGCCTCCACTTTCCGTACTCTGGCCAAATCACGATGGAGCTGTGGTCTGGTCCCTCCACCAAGCCCATGCCGATGGACACCCCTGCCTGGTGAAGGGGGGATGTTCCCTGTGTTTTCCCATTTTGCTTGTGCTGCAGATCAGAATGGATGACAAATGCAGCAAACATGGGGAAAATTAATCTCTGTCCAAAAGAGATCTGTGCGGTTGGCTTTCCTGGTCCCTGCAGGATGTGCAGAGCTGTGCCAGGCGCAGGGCAGGTGCCCATGGGCTGCGTGGGAGGGCAGCAAACACGCATGAAGCCGTGGCTGGGCATTTAAGGCACTTGCAGGCATTTCCAACTTCTTTGCTGAGGCTGCTGCAGCAGCAGTGCTTGCAGGTTAAATGTCTGCAGGAACTGGGAAACGGCTCAGCACCCAGGAAAAACCCAACTGGCTGTACAATAGCCTGGAAACTTTTCTTTGATCAAGTGGTTTCACTTCCATATCATCCTAAACTCTGTAGAAATACAAACTGTGAGTTACAGGTTTGGGTTTGGTTTTTTTTTTCCTCCATTGCTCCATTTAATGTGATGGCCTTTCCTTGGGTGCGTAAGTGCTTGCTGCCTCTCTTTCCCTGAATGTGAAACTCAGGTGGTACAATACTGCCTGTATCACATGGACAATAGAAGTTATTTAATGTTTTTTGAAGTACTTCAAGCAATAGAGAAGAAAAGCCATCTTCAGAGTTTTTGAGGTTTTGAGACACCCTTTAACATATTGCTTGGCCTGGAGAAGTGGAGGACTAGACAAGTAAGGTGAGCTGAGCACCAGAGGGACGGTGCTAAATACAGGTTACGGTGCAAAGCGCAGCTCGGAGTCCGTGTTTAACACTCTCCTTGGCTTTGTGTGAGACCTCTGGAGGGAGAAGAGACTGGAGCAAACAGCGAATACTTTGAAATAATTGACTTAAATTTAAGATACTCTCTTGAGCAGGGCTTTGGTGCCCTTCAGGGATCGCGACTGCTGAGCCACCAGCAAGAAGCTGATGGCTGGTGGTGAGCCTGAGTCCCTCTGCATTTGGCTGTCCTTCTCACATCTTCAGTACAGGTTCTCCCTGTTGAAACTCAAATATAATTTCCATTGCAGTATAAAGAATGCAAAGCCATATTAAGGAAATTGAATACGGCATTAGTCATTCCTTAGGCAAGAGCTGTGCCCGAGGAGGAGGAGGCAAGCGAAGCAAGGCACCACGCCATGGTTTCTGTGTGGTGCCAAGGCAGCCAAAGCCCAGATCTCCCTCGCGGCTGCTCAGGGGCAGCAATATGTTCAATACTGAGCATATTGAATCAGCTGGGTTATTTCACAACATTGTTTTGTCAATAGTCAGTGTCAATTTCTCATACACTGTTTATGTTTCCTCTCACTCTTATCCATGAGGGATTAAGGGAAGAAATACAGTAGCGTGGTGGATTGTACAAGAATTAATCAGGTTTTCTTATCAACTGCATCAAGAAGGTATCATAACTGGAAAACTTTGCAAGTTCAAGCTTCCAAAATTAACTCAAAGAGTGTATTATTTTGCTAAACTCAGAAGCCTGGGCTCCCTTTCTATGTTTGGATTCAAGGATAGTTTCCCTGATGAAGGACTGTTCAAACTTAGCAACAAGTGTTGACCCAAGCTAGACTTTGAGGTGATGTCTGTACTCGTGTTCAAGGAGTCTGGAGTCACGTTCCCTGGTGCAGCAGGTCTGTCCTTGGTACCATCCTGTTGTGCAGGAGTCGGTACGGGTCAACCCTTCCCACAGGCAATTTGCACACAAACTTTTTGTTTTGCAGGTTGAGAGAGTTAAGCATTATGGACACAGGTCATCCTGTGCCAGCTGGCCAATATCTGAGAAAGTGGTCCTGAGCATATTTAATTTATTAACAGAGAAGTAGCCTAATTGAATTGATGGTTTGTTGTCTGGGGACTGAGGATTCTTTCAAGATTTGGTCATTTGGAGTCAATAAATCTTTGCCACAATAAAGACTTCTGGATTTGACCCAAAGTAAATTAGTTCAGATGAGTCAAAGAGCCAAGCAAGAAAGGCTCAAAGGGCCTTGTACAAACCATAAATTGTGGATGAAGGGTCATGAAGGCAGTCTCTTTATTGTCCTCTTTCTTCTGCTGTTCCAGGGAACACATTAGGCAAATACCATGGAAATGAAGGAAACATTTTTGTCAACAGAAAATCCACAGATAGTCTCAAAAGGGGCAACCCTGCTAAGAAATTTGTTGAGGGTACGTTCTGCCTTGGGCAGAAACTGCTGAGTGTTATGTGCAGTGCTTAAACTTGATTATGTTGTGCAACTCTAATTACTTCTGAGCGTTAATGTATGTGAATTAGGAACAGGATTAAAATTATTCTTGGAACTCAAATGTGTTCTTTCTGAGGAAGCATAAAATTAGTTATCTCTCAGCGAAGACCCAGCTGAACTGTTGTTTATAGGGTTTCTTTCAGAATTGGGACATTGATGGTTTGAGTCTTGATTTAATTAAAAAAAAAAAAAGAAAAAAAATATTTGTAGTATGTTCAGGACCACCATGTGATGTTTTGCTTGCTGACAGTGACGTTGCTTGCTGCAAGATAACACCAAGTTATGCTGGGATTTCATCTCCACTGTTAATTAACCTATAATGGATGTCCCTTTCCAGGTAGGGAAGTCTCCCTTATTAGGGAAGGTGAAAAACTGTATGATTTGAAAATGGATTTAAATAAGGCAGCTGTTTTGCAGGCAGTCAAGAGGACAGCAGGAAGGCATGCTAACTATGGGCATGAGAAGCAGGGTAACAGGAGTAAAGTGGCCATTGCCCAAGCTTGAGGGAAATGCTATGGCAGAGTAAGAAACCACTCTGTTTTAACCCCCTGTCTCTGATTGTCATGTTTGTATGGATGAGCCAGGCTTTGTTTCAACAATACTGTATGTTGTCACTGCATTTTCCAAAACAAGAAAATCTATAGGGAAGTGTCAAAGATAGTAACCATCCTTAGAAAGACACCTACTTCATTCAAAATGACCCTCACATTAACTTTTACTAGATAGGTTACGACCACCGTAACGAATCAAGAGCTGAGTCACTAGACACGTTTAGGTGCCTGAATCACTCCATGAGTCACGTCTAATCCAAGATATTTCTGGGGGAAACACTGGAGTTCATGCCAGTGCAGGGCAGGTGAGATGATCAGGAAGCGCCACCATCCCTGGCTGGCTGTGGAGAGCATGGATAAGGTCTTAGACTAGACAGGAACCTTCCAGGCAGCCACGTCTCATCCTGTTATGACATGATGCCACCCTGAAGTTGGTGGACTTGGCAGTGTTAGATTTACAGTTGGCCTCGATGATCTTAAAGGTCTGATCTACATGTATTTAGATCAGATTCTACATCTGTCCTTTGTCCAAGCAGAGATGAAGCCAGTGGCAGGGCTGGGAGCTATGCCTCGGGCAAGGTGTACTGAAGTCCAAAGACCACCTAGGCAGCAGAAATGTGCTGCTGGAGGACCACCAGGGTTCAGGTACCTCCTCTTCCAAACGCTCTGACAATTGTACATTTTATGGCCACTCTTCTCAGTAAGATCCCGGTTGAACACACTTATGATCTACAACAGCTCTGTTAATTCCTGCTTTTGTCGTTGTGCTGTGGCTCAGCGTGCAGTGATTAGGTGTAGCCTGGCAGGAACGTGTGCCAGCGGCATTACTGCGCGCTGCTCAGCTCTTGTAGGGAATGGGTAGTTTTCACAATGGGGTTTGCAATTTTATACTAACATTTAATGTCTAGAAAATAACTGGTTTGCAGGTTTAATCCAAGTATCTCCAAGCAGGTAAGGTTTGCATTGTAGAGGCTGGTAAGGTTGAGCCCTTAGGTAAATTAATGCTTTCGGAACACGTAGAAGAGGCTCAGAGGCTGATTAATGCCCCTTGGTAGGGTTACTGCCCCCGTGGCCAAGTCACCACTGCTGTGTGGGCACACGTGGCTGCTTCTGCGCAAGGTCAGCTGGTTAATTTACCGTCCAGAGCAGAGAACAAGCTCTTCTTGTGAGTCTGAGTGGGTCTGTGAGCATCCTGTGCTCCAAGTCCGTAGGAAGGCAACGCCTTATTTTTGTGATGACTACACGTTGGAGCTACTGGACGTTAGGCTTGTATAACGCTGCTGTAAGAGAGTGAAAAGGCATCAGAGCCTGCTCAGAGGATTTATGGATGGGCCAAAGGTCTGGAAGCAGTGAGGGACTGAACATGCAGTTCCTGGCATCCTCCTCCTCATCATCCAAATGCAGAGAGTCATGTTCCTTTCTGTTCATTTATAAATGTTTTATGAGTTCAAAACCATACTGAGGTGGTCAGCTGAGCCCGTGGGCTGCCATCTTTTCATGTGAGTCATTTGCTCTGGCATTGGGTTTAGTCTGCGGGTCAGGCTGCAGTAAGGAGTAGGTGGGTTCACCATCCGGAGATCACCAGTGAGTGCAAAGCCAAGGTCCTCGCAAGCAGCCGCTGAGCAGCCTGCTGGGTTGGTCTGCACTGTCAGCACCATTAAAGCTCCGTGGTAGAATCTAAGCCTGCTCCAAATAACCCCAAATCAACATTCTTTTTCCCAGATGAGTGAAGGTTGTTGGCTGGGGTTATAGCTTTGTTTTATGGATGCTGTCCTGTCTTCCAGTTCTCTGTGGGTTTTTTTTAATCAAGAGATGACTGGCTTATTCAAAGGGTGGAGGAGACTTGCCAGACATAACAGTGTTGGTTTAATTTCCTTGTGTGTAATCAGTTCTGTACTCATTTTTCATTAAAATTTATTTCTATTTAATCTTCCCGAAAACAAATGTATCTTTTTGATGGTATGCCAGGACAATAAAAAGAACACCGCAAGGCCACAGCGATGTCACATATGGACTTCATGGGCCATTTACAATGGAAATATCTGTGACAGCATCAGACTGGCCTTCCAGGGACTAAACTGGACTTCCAGGGGCTGGTGTACTTTTAGCTGCATGTTTCTTCTGCCTGTCACCAGAGCAGTCAGGTTTTAATTGCAGTTCCATGTCGTGCAAAGTTGGACGTGGTGTTTAATACAAATAATGGAAGTTAGCTCTTCTTTTGTAACTTTAGAAAAAAGTTCCTAGTTGTAATGTCCAGCAAAGAAGCTGGAAATGTGACTCTGTATGGTGGGTACTCATGGATCGTGGGGACCTTGAATCTCGCTTATGAGAGGGTGAGCTGCTCTGTTCATCTCCACGATGAACTGTTAAGAAACTCAGAGGAAAGGTCGAGGACACCCCTATCCGCATTTAAATGTCTTTTTGCTTTCATCCACCACTGGCCTGTGTAGTGGTAGCTGCTGGGAGGAGTCGGGGCTTGCCAAAGGTTGGACAATAAATGCTAAACCTCCGCTGAAACCCTGTATCTCAAAGTAGGGATGAAGAAGGCTGGAAGCCCAAACTGTCTCTGCTGTTAAAGTCAAAGTTGCCTCTTACACAGTGTGACTTAAGTCCTCGCTCCTCCAGTGTCTAGCTGTGGAGTAAGTAAGAAGTGGTGTAGTTAGGCACACAGTTAAGAACAACATTGGATTTAACGTTCCCGATACTTCCGAACAAGAAAGCTTTCCATAGCAGCCACTCAAACTGAACATTCACTAGAAACAAAGATCTTCAAATACACCGAGGGCAGGTTTAGTTCAAGAAGGGCTTTCAGTGCTTCAGTTTGCTGGAACACATACAAAACACTGTGGTGTTGAATCTAGTGTCACAGTGAAGCAGCTTGAGATTCAGCTTTCTGAATGACCTCGTCTTTGCTGTTACTGCTGTGGAGAGGAACGAGCAGTTTAATTCAGCTCTCTAGCTGAAGTCCTTTCGCTGGATTCTCTGTTCACGCAGGACAAGGACAAACACCTACTTCCAGCCTCCCAGCTCATACCTGATGGCCACAACAACCAGCAGAAGGAAACCAGCTCTCTAGGCAAAATGCCCTTCAGCACCCAGAGGAAGGCTGCTTTTCCAGATCTGGCTTTCCCTGCTAAGTTTCCTTTTTTTGTGCCACCTCCAGCAGTAGCATTCCCAGAGCTGCTCTGATCTATGTGACCTTACGGGAGAGACCAACCGTTTGCCTTCACCCGCAGCAGGCTGGGGCAGCCACGAGCATCGCAAGGGTAAAGCTGGGAGTGAGCCATGCACACTCCCTCTGGAAGTGCTAAGGGGGCAAAGCAAAATCCAAAATGCAGATCTTTTGCACAAAGATGGAAAGGATTAAATGCGTTGGTTTGGATCTTTGAGCTCTTCTGATGGGAACTCAAATTTTGCAGTCTCAGGAAGAATGAATTTTGCACAGCCTCCAGTAAACTGGATGTTTGATGCAAGGCAGAGGTGGCAAATACTATGTCCAGCTGAAATCAACTGAGAAACAGGTGACCACATTCACATCCACCCCTCGCCATCATTCAGACCAGGACACCAGGGTTAAAGCTCTTACGCATCCAATGCATTATGTCTTCTCTTGAAAACTGTCTCTCTAGAAAATAAACCAGGCCATTCATCCCAGCCTTCTGGCACCGGCTCCAAAGGCAAATACCAGGTTGCACAGCCTGCCCTTCTCTGCATCGCATGCTCCAGACTGGGAGGTTTTGTGTGTGCAATG
The DNA here is from genome assembly GCA_035590275.1 of Ibycter americanus. Lineage (NCBI taxonomy): Eukaryota > Metazoa > Chordata > Aves > Falconiformes > Falconidae > Ibycter > Ibycter americanus. The sequence goes on along the minus strand of JAVJGI010000003.1, from coordinate 23,891,683 downwards.
CTTCCCGCAGCTGGCAAGTCCCCATTTTGTACTAGACAAACACTGACAGCTTTATTTCTTGTTTGTTCGGCCGCAAAGATCCTCAGCATCCTGGTTTGAATCAAGTATTGTGGTTCCTCGCTAGCAGAAATGTAAATAACAAAGAAATTTCATGTATTTTAATTACCTGAAGGCGTCTGTTTTAATCTGGTGAATCCTCTTCTGTGATAAAAGTAACGTTGCTATGGGAACCCTATCTAACAGGAAAGGTAGCACCGGTCTGCATGTAAACAATTTGGAAATTGGTGCAGTGAAGGGATTTTTTTCAGTCACTTGGTACAGAACTGGCTTCATGTGAAAGTTTAGACTGGTGTTATGTTTTTATATGTGTGTGTATGAGTGAGAGAGGCATAGATTTAACGGGGAGGATCCCCTTCAGGCATCTTGGAAGTGCATGGAAATGCTTTCATTTTTCCCCCCATGTATTCATCAAACTACAGCCCACCACCAGCAGCAATGCGTTTATACACTGTGGCCCTCTCATCAGTATTGTGTTTTATCTCAGGAATGTGTAAAGTCTGCTCAGGAGTGAGACACCCCCTGAATTAAGCCCTTCGAGGCAAACCCTACCCAGTAACATACTTGTGCACATCTGCTGCAGCCAAGGAGCCACATCCGTGCCCCGACAGCAGAGCTGGTGGCATGGGTCCCCCCTCGGTCACTGCCAGCAATGACTGGTGTGACACCAGCCCCTGCATTGGTTTTGGCTGGAATGGGCAGGCTGAGGGTTCAGTAGTTGGATGTGGTCCTGTTTGTCTTTAAATCACCAGCTCTCTTTGCATTGTGTCAAGCCTCCAAGGACAGCAGTGCTGCCCAGGTGGACACGTGCCTGCTGGTGGGTCCCCGGTGGGCAGGACAGGCGTCCTCTGCCTTGCCTGGGGCTCTGCTCAGTCATCCCATCCTGCAGCTAGCATCTGTGCCAGAGCTGCATCTTGAAAGGGTTTATTCATTTACCAAGTGGATGTGCTGATAAGACCCCTGTGATAACTGGCAATAAAGCAGTAATGACAGTATGTTTCAATATATTGGCAAATTTTCTACGCTATGAAATCTTTTTTTCTTAGATTAAAAGGAACTGACTACAAAGTTATTTCTCATTTTAGTTTGCTTAAATACACAGTATTCAGTATACGTTTATTACATTCTAGGATGGACCTGGTTTATGATGAGCTTGCTTTCCTCCAAGGCAATCCTTGTGCCTTGTGTGCTGGTCCAGACCACTACTGAGAAAGAAGTTCCCGTTACAAGTTTGGAAGAGATATTGAGTCACTCTAAAGTCTAGGATGCAAAGGAAGGGAAAAAGATGAGATCTACTAGTCACTAAATACTTCCAAATTCAATAAAGTCATCACACACTAAAGAGAACTCATTGTTTGCCATGTAACTATAGTGATCGCTGAAAAACAAGTAGACTTCGTTTCATAAACTGAACTCTGCATCGATCTGCTCTATGTACTGCTCACCCACGGGTTACTATGCAGTGATGGGTAACATATTTCTGTTTCATTGCATATCAACAGTACGGTTTCCACGGACAACATCTCCATAAGGAATTACAAATTTTTGTCAACCAAATATTTAGTCTGCAAAGAAAACCCTTGCAGAGGTAACCATAAGATATGTATGCTGCATAAATACACTTGTTTTACAAATTATTTCAGTCAACATTGTCACTGTGCTGACATCATTTGGATGCAATTATTTCCTTTAATATATGGCAAGGTTTGCTATAACTGAATAGAAAGGCTTGAATTTTTACTACAAGCTTGCCTGCCAGGAAAGGAACATTCAGGAGGAAACTCCAACATCTGAAGTAACATCAGGGATTTTTTTTCAGAGACTGCTCCAGGCAGGAACACTATGTGGACCAGTCTCAGCACAAGGTTTCAGCCCTCTTATGGATTTTATCCAGCCTTAACAATTAGAAGATCATATTGTAACAAACAGAGTCTCAAAAATCATAATCAGGTTCATGGAAAATAATCTTACTAGCCCAACTATTTCAGTTTGAACCTGCATCATTGCAAACAACATTAAGGATAATTAGCTGTTGTTCAGGTTGCAGAGGTAATCTCCAAATGCTCCTGTCTGAGTGACTTGGGGAGAAGGGGCAGGCTGAGGAGAGGCAGTGCATTGGGAGCATCGATTCCTGGGCATAAAAACATTGCAAATAATTTTTCAGTACATCAATGGTAGGATAAATTAAAGTCATGTTCCTGACATAGCTCCTGCCCAACTAGATATGAATCATTAGTACAAAAACAATTTCCTAATTATCTTTCCATTGCAGGGTAACGCAATGAATTCTGTAAAGCTGTAATTTTATTCTGGTTTGTTTCCATGTCCTCTATTTTCTCTGGAGACATGCTCTGTTCTCCTCTGAGGTTATTTCTGACGTGATCCTTGGCAGCAGGAAAGGTGGTGGTGTGTGGATGAATTCGTCATCAGCTGCTTTCCCAAATTTCTGGGGAAGTCTGGCTGGGAACGTATAAACCTGTACAGGTGTTGGATGGTCTCTAACAAAGCAAATAGTCTGCCTTAATGGTTGAATCTATCTTCATGGCAGACAATAGCAATGCTTTTGTAGCTGATCTGCCATATCATGCCATAGGTATTTTTAGGTGGTTTGTATAAAACAGGTTTTAAAAACACAGCAGAGGACCAAGTTACGAGGAGGTTCCTGAAAAGACTCTGTGTTAATAGATGTGTCTTTCAATATCTGTAGATGTTGGAAAGGTGGATTAATGGAATTTGTGAAAAAAGCTGAAGCAGGGAAGTGTTAGAGCAGGAACCTGTGGCACTCCTCGCCCTCCTGTGCTTGCTTGCACAAGGCTACATTGGTTGGGTTCAAAACCGCATCCTCCCTATAGAAAAAGGAGAAAGATCTCAAACTTACATGATGGAAAGTAAGCCAGGTACCATCATCCTTGCCTGCCTGTGGGTCTGTGTGAGCTGCCGCCATGCTGGCAGCAGGTGACCCTGCCACTTGTCCAGGGAGGAAAATAAATGTGTTGGTACCATCCCGGGAGGGGATGGATGGGAGAGTCCCCAGCTCCACTTAGTGGGCAAAGCATAAACAACATGTAAGAGCTCAGCAGCAATGACTGACGCCAACTGAATAGTGTGTTCAAAACCTTCAGCTAAGCCGTGCGTAGGAAAAGGCTTCCTTTGGCCTTGAAAGACCACCCTGAAGCCCTGGGTCCCCAGAGGAGGACCCATAGGAAGCATCACCATAGGGACTCATCTGCACCATCTGGGTTTCTTCTTGAGTCATGGAGGGATGCAGTGGAGTTGTCACGTTCCTGCTCAGGCAGATCTTATTTAATTAACCGTGGTCAGATTTCCTAATGGTTTTTGTTTGGTTTTTTTGAAGCTCCTGTGAAACGTACCCACAAGGAGCACCAGGAATCATATCTGCCAAAGGGAGGGCTTCTCCCTGGCAGCAAGGGGCAGCCTGCCCAGCAGTGGGGCAGCCCCCAAGGAGCAAGAAGGAGGTTTATAAATAGCCCTGGCCCTTCAGCCTGCTGGGGAGGCTGCACAGGGATTTCCAGGAGGTCATCAGAGCCAGGAGAAAAGAAAAACCAGAATTATTGTGCAACCATCTCTTCTGCTTGCGCCAGTATCTCAGTAGTATCTACTATCTCAGTAGCTCTGTTGATGAGTTAAGGGCAGTTCATTGAGTCATTTCCACAGGTTAGACAGTGTACATCTCACCTGAATCGCTTGTTTCATTATCTAGTGCTCCAACTTTTGGCATTTCATCAAGAAGAGCTTTTTAAGGACATGGCTTAATTAAAAGCATCACCCAGCCTGGCTGCAGCTCTCCCTAAAATGCTCCTTAAGCAACAGCACTTCGTGTGCTATTAGCTACCCCTGGCCCCTCTCCTCTCCTGGCAACCCGGTCCAGTCAAGATGATAAACCAGAAAATTAACACATATCATACAAATGTGGCACATTTTGAGGGGCCGGTTGCCATTGTATGTTTTCCTGTACTCCACAGGGATTTGATGTGTTTCTTATACTCCCACGGGGATCTTGTTATTGAACAGACCCTTGCATCAGAAATAAAGAACCCTGGTCTCAGGGTTTCAGGATCACTTGCGGACAGGATGGCTGTCACGTCACGTCAAGTTTCATCTAAACAAGTGTTCCCCTCTTTCACTGTGTCAGGGCCTGCCAGTACCTCGGAGGGGAGGGGGAACTAGAAGTGCTTTCAGCAAAGAAGGAGAGCATCTGATATTGCTTTTTCTTTATTCATTTTTACAAAAGAGTTGCAGGAGAATCAGAAAAAATTGAAATGGTCCCCCCTGCATTTGGAGAGGATGCAAAGAGCAGATAATGCTTGGTGGGGTTGAGTTGCACTCCACTTTGAATATCCAATTTTTATATATATATTTGAGGGTTTTTTCTTTCCTTTCTGTGAAATTCAGGTTAGAGACACTCCCAAGCCACTAGTGTTTCCAAAAGTTGCTGGATGTTTTCCCCCCATCATTCTCTCTGTATCTCTGCTGCTGCTCTACCCCTACTGCAATCACCCTGGGAAGCTGATGAGCACTGAGGTAGCTGCACAGCAGATATTGGATCCTCACTATAATTTTCAGCAGTTAATTAGCAGCTCTGCTGCTCGCATAAAAAGAAAATGGAAATCTTTAATATGACCCACAAAGGAATCTGAAAAGCTAACCAGCAAGCAGCACCTCCATGCTTGGGTAGGTGAGGGGCTGACACTGAAAGGTGGCTGTGCTTGTAACCTCTGCAGCTCTCAGAGGAAACAATTTTATTAGAGTAAGAGGAAAAAAGGGAGTGGGAGAGTTTCCTTTTACAGTCAGAATTTTGTTTTCTCTACTCGCAGCCCTACACTGGCTCCAAATGTAGTTTTGCATGTCACTATTCTGCACCCACTGTCAGGGAGCAGCTGCTGCTCCTGCTCTTGCTTAGTTTCTTTGCATGGGATGTAACCCTTTTTCCTCTCCCGCAATCTTTGCTCATTTCAGTGTCTCTCAAAATACTGGTAGTGCTCAGATTTCCTTTTCAATTTCATACCTGAACCATGCGTGCCTGCTTTGAAAATCAGAAGTGAAACACATCAGTCTTGTGTGCTGGTGGACCCCGATTAAAATGCAAAAGCTGGAGAATGTTTGCAAGGGGGGGAAATACGTGAGGCTCTTAACAGCAGTTTGAATAGTCTTAAATTCTGTGCTGATGCCAGTATCTATCGTAGAAAGGTTTTGTTTTGAGACTGGGAAGGGTGTATTGACTTGGGAATCCAGGCACTGCCTTTAAAATATGTTATTACTCCGTTGTATGATTTAATTAGCTAATGAATTTAACATTGTTGGATAATGCAATAGCATTAATATTTTCAGAGTCTCTCCAAGATACCCATTGCTTGCCTTAAAGCTTTTAGCAATTCTCTGGCTTTAAACTGGACGAGCCATTTTCAAGCCTGAGGCAATGAGAAGGTGAAAGACAGATCCGGATCTTGCACAGCCTGGTCTGAGGGCAGCTGGGGTGCAGGGTCTGCCTTTGGGCTCTCCACGCGTAGGAAATGCTGTGGTGCTGAAATATCCTGTGTGCTCAGGGTCTGTGTCACGCTCTTCATCCTGCTGGAGTTTACTCAATTTGCAGAAATTTAAAATAAATTCATCAGGGCAACTGATTTGCATTATATTTTGTCTGCCATCAGGCAGCTGAGCCTGAGCTGACCAAGGGAGGCAGCTCCTGCTCGCTGTGCTGCAGAGGAGCCAGGGACCCCCACCCGAGGGTGCAGGATGGAGGGAGCAGGGATGGCCGATGCTCCCTGTGCACCTCCAGCCTCCCAGGCTGGGCTCTGCTGGCTTCCCCGCCAGTCCCGTGGCACTGGGGGAAACTTTTTTTTTCCCTTTTGTTGTTTGGGTGGCTGGTTCAGCCTGCAAAATCCATTTAGCTGTTGTACATCTGCCAGTGCTCCGCTCGAGAGAGACGTTATTACATTAAGCTGCAGATCGGAGAGATTGCAGTAATATTTTTACACTAAAAGATGTGTTGTCCCAGTATGCCCCTGATGGTGGGGGACCGATGGCCACTGGACATATTTATCTCCTGCTCTAATTACCTTTGAGCTGAGCATTTGCAGCCATGCATTGCCAGCAAAGCTTGTTATTTTAGAAAGCAGAGCAAAGCTGCGGGGCAGGGAATGAGCCCAGAAGCAGGATGAATGCTTTTTGCCCGTCTCCAAAATCGTAACCTATTTTTGGACTAGTCATTGAGAAGATTACAGTTTCATTAGCTGAAATAACCACAAACCGCAGCTACTCACCAAATGGCTGCAGCTTTCTACCCATATTTTGGCCTCCTTCTCTAGGGGTTGGTGTTTGTAGCCTGGAATAGGCTGTGACCTGCTGCTCGCCGCCAGCCAGGACGGTGCGGCCACTGCTGCAAGGTACATGCGCACAGTTCGGACAGCACATACAGGGGTTGAATGCTCCCCATCTTCAGATTCCACATGCAAAAAGAAAACAGAAAAAAAAGACGAAGGAAGATGCTGTTTAAAGGAGAAAGGGATAATGGCTTTATTTCTGTTATTTTCCTCTGTCCTGCTATCTCCAGATGCCAGCTGTACTTGAGTATCAGTGGGAGGTGGATACCAAACTCCTTCTTATATTCCCTGAGAGTCCTTTCTCTTACCTTCATCTTCAAAATAGCTCTGTGATACAGATGAGAAGCTGGTGTTACAGGCTAGCGGAAACAAGAAACTCAAGTCATTTGCCCCAACCCACACCACTAGAGCACAGATCCTGCCTAGGGCTCGCTCTCCACTGAACAATGGTGCAGGTCAAGGCTGGGCAGAGGAGCACCACCAGCTGCAGCGCCCAGGTGATGCTGTCCTGCTGCTGAGTCCCCCCACCCGCCCTTTCCTGTTCTATGCTGATTTTAATGCCACAGTGGAGCCAGATCACACATGGGTAGAAAATCTCCAGCTTTAATCACTCAAGTCATGCGGTGCTGGGTGGTGTGCAAGCTCCCAGTGTTATTTTATCAGCCATATGCCACTGGTTTTGCATTAAACAAGCAATTATTGCATAGCCTGGCATAGGCTCCCGTGTGATGCTGAGGCTGCCCAGCCGGGAGCAGGGTCACACAACCTGGACGGGATGGCAGTGCTGGGGTCGCCCTTGCTTCCTTGATGCCACTGCCTTCCTGCTCAGGAAAGTCAGGTTTCACCTACTGCATCTCAGTGGGTTTCAGGCAGGGTCATTCAAAAATAAGTAGGGTTTGTTGGGTTTTAGATGTTTGTCCCAATAAAATAAAATTTTAGCAACGTATTTGTGTGCAGACTCTAAGCTTCAGAGTAGTTGAGTTTCAGGATGCAGATGATCTGTTTCAGCGTGTCTTCATGTTTCAGAAGACCCTAGCTCCATCCTGAGATTCAGCGTTTGGTCTGTCTGGAGCCATGATTGTGCCCTCCACACATATTCACCTGCAGGCCACAGAAATCAGATGCACGTTGCTCCTTAACTCAGCAGCTGAGACCACAGCACTCACGACCTGCCTTTGCCCATGCAGGTACCACACTTTTGACCAGCAGTGCAGAGAGAAATTCACCTGTAGCTTGCAAAGTGCGGGGTATAGCAGATACCTCTTGACGTTTATGCTGTTTAGGGGCCTGCAGTTCTGTCCTCTGGCTGGGACAAAGGTTTTGTTAGACCGTACAGCAAGGTGGAAAGCAGGGGGAGGCTTTGGCTGCTTTGCAGCCTGCGATATTCTACAGTGACTCAGAAAGGGAAATTTTCTGCCTGAGGAGACTGGCAAGGTGCTACAAACCATGAAAAGGCACTTGTCATTGTGGTGGTGATGAGAAAGGTGAAAGAGAGATTGATGCAGGGGCTGAAATATTCCTCTGGCACAAGAAGGCATGAGGCATTTGAAACCTCTGCATACTAGATTGCAGTCTGAGTGGCTCTGGCAGTTAATGATCTGACCAGAAGCACACTTTGAAGGAATAAATGCACGTAATTAGAGACACCTCCCACTTTTCCTTCTGTTTTGGATGACAGTCTCTTCTCAGACAATTCTCCAGCATAATTTGCATGTGCACTTTAATTAATGCCTGCTGTAGCATGGAAAAATGTAGAAGCCCGTGTGGCGGTCTATACTGCAGACCTTCCTTGGAGGCAGAAGACCTGCTGCACGCACTGCAGGGCTGCTCTGCCACCACCTAGGGCTGGCTGGGGATGTCGGACAGAGCAATCTCATTTTGCAGCCAGTGATTCCCCCAGCGAGGGAGCAAGGCATTTTGGCATTGCGTGCTCTGTTTTTCAAAATTATAAAAAGGTTTGGATGGGTCACGATGGAGCGATGCAGAGGAAGAGCCTTAAAAGAGTGTGAAGCCTTTTGGGTGCTTTGGGCCAGGGCAGCTGTGCTGGCTGCCCAGGAGCATCCTGGCGGTCCACACTCACGGCAAGGGGAGCGAGGAACAGGTTGACCTGCAGAGACCATGGTCTCTGTCCAGAGCTTTCAAATTGCTGCCACTTGCTGTTCCCCAGCAGAAGCAGCAGCATGGGAAGAGCTGGAAAAAAAGAAAAAAGGAAAAGAAAAGCCCAGCATAGTCATTAGGATGAACTGCTTGGAGTTATTGATAATCAGAAATGAGTTGCCAAGCGATGCTCAGGGAAAATGATTTGGAGAGAAAGTCACGGTGTGTGATACCTAAGGAGGGAGGGAATGTGTGCGTTAGCAGAAAGTGTGTTCAGGTACCGTAGCACAGCAAGCTGGGCGCTGGGGCCATTTTGGAGAGGAAATGCAGCATTTTGTTCTATGGATTATTACTTTTATTATTTACTCCTTTATTGTTCATTACTTGATGGGTTCTGGAACTTTCAGGGTTTGAGTTTGCAGAGGAGCTCATCTTGCAGGTGCTTCCTCGCTCTTCTGTCCTTAGATCTACACAAACCTATTTATTCCTTAGTTAAGCAGTTTTTCATTATCTCGAAAAAACCTGTCAAAACCATTTAGTTATGAAAAATCACTAACAAGTTCAGATATCTTCAGGAGGAGGATGTATTTATGGCACTAATTAGCTCCTGTCGACATGTAATGTATGCCTTCACCTTCTCCACTGTGCATGTTTCTAACCATTCAATCCCAACCCTGAGGGATGCGGGCCAGCATCTGGGCACGATGGACTTGGAAGGGGATGAGGTGTCTGCTGTGCAGTTTATGGTTCCCTGGCTGCCCACACTTGAAGTAGAAACAATTTAAGGATTTTTGTGTCCAGATATAGCCCTTGGTACCGGCCAAGCTGCAAAGTAGTTAATCAGCAATAGCCTCGTCAGTAAAATTGAAACTCTTTTTCTCCTGGCATTTATCCACGGCATCTATTTGCAACCCCTTGTCTCTCTAGCCCCAGTGAAGATATGAGTCGTAGCTAATGACTCAGGGAGCGTTTTATGATATCATTGTGCTTGGCTTTTCTCCTCCATCCATCCGCTGTGTGTCTGCAGCTCGTCCTTGCTGCCTTTGCCTTAGATAAACCCTGCGTGGAGCGGTACGGAATGCTGACTCCCCGCAGCCTCGCTTGTCCTGCACACTGGGAAGGCAAGCCTGGCCCACGCTGCCTCGTATCAAATAATCAGCAACATCAGTTTGAACGGCCACAAACAGCAGCTCCCCCGTGTGAGACCCTCTCTCCTGTCAGCAGATTTCCCAGGGAACAGAGGCCGCTGTATCCATGTTATCTCCAGGCTGGGATCGCCTCTCCCAGACATAGTGCCTGGCTTGCACAGAAATGTTTCTTGTTTAAAAGAGTGCTGTGAGGAGCGTCCTTGTTGATAAGCGATATGTTGAGCTAAGCAAACCTGGCATTTCTGCACCAGGTCCTCCATGGAGGTGGGCGAAGGCGACTCTGCCAAGCTCATGCCTAACTGGCACCGGCTGACCCTGGACAGGGGCTGATCCATTGCAGCTCATTAAAGGATGATCTGAGTGTGCCAGGAGGGATTTACCGTCAGCAAAGCTGATGGTTAAACACTGGCACTTCATCTGCCGAGTGACATGTGGAAGTGGGAGTGTGCCCTGAAGCCCTTACGCTTCTGGGTTTGGGGTGGCTAAAAGAGAAAAGATTTGGGATGGCTGTGGAAAAATCTGGCCGTGTCATGGGTTTTGCATGGAGGAGCTGGTGGGCTGATCTGGTGGGATCTGGTTTTAGAGGGGAGTTCCTGGTGGTGGTAAGGAGGGGAGTGTGTGCCCAGGGACACCCCCAGGTCCTTAGGGACACCCCAAGGGTCACCATTACTCATTAGGACCAACCCAGGAGCTGGTTGTTAGGACTTGTTAGAAGCAAACCACCTCGGAAAGAGGCACAACAAGCTTCAAACCTTTCCAGCTGGGGTTTCCCATCCTTGCACCCCTGCATTTTGCAATGACCCGCTGTGAAGCAGGGCGATGGGTGGGAGCTGCAGGCAGCGATGGTGGTACCCACAAGCCAGCAGCACAGCAAAGCTCAGCGCCCAGCACTTTGCTGGGGCATGGACTTCCAGGCCTGTCTGGTGTGGTTTTGCATATTTTTGCTGTAAAATAGCAATGCAACTGATTTGAGGCAAGGCAGAGCTCCTTCTGCTGAGCGGTGACATACCCTGTGCTAATCAGTTAATCTCTGCGTGCTTCTCTCCCTCTGGGTGTAACAGCCTTCTGAGGAGGGCTTTGTGAGAGTCTAAAAACTGCTTTGATGAGTGCTACAATTAAAGATGCTTTGCAAATTCCAGGAATTGCAATCAACTAGCTTGGGAATATATTGCAGGTTGCTGGCAGTTGTCCCTCAGATGATGTATTTTCTGAGAAGCAAAGGGAGATGTATCTATTAATGCCTCTGGTAGCATCCAGATCCCTGGGAGCGAGGGGGCTGCCTTCAAGCCCGCTGCCACTGGGAGTGGACAATGTCGTGCCCACAGCACTATAGCAGAAGGGACGTTGCTCAAAACCACCCTCCGCCTGCCAGTTATGTTTAGTTTTTCCTTTCTAGGAATCTTTTCTGGTCAGAAGATCACAGGTTACCAGCATTGCCTGCTTTCAGGATGGTGAGAGCGAAATAATACTAATGAACCCTTCATTCCCCAAGCACTTTCTTCCATTTTTGGCATTTAAATTAGACTCAGACTGTAGTTAACCACACCAGTCTTTCTTGTGCCCTGACCCTGGATTTAGACGAGGGCCGCAGTGCTGTCTTACTAAATTTTCAGAGACATTTCTTTTCATAAGGAAGTTTAAGAAAATAATAGTTTATTTAACAGACCTATTTTTACTCTGACCTTCCCTTAATTTGCGCTCAGACCATCCCTGAAAATGCCTGAGGATGCTTAATGGCAGTAATAAAGAAATCATAAACTAAGAGGAGCCAAGGATGGTGTCCATTTCTTCCCTAAGACTGTTCATTAGTCCGTAATATGTGTATTTGTGTGTTAGGCCATGGTCATGTATTTGCTGCCTCGTTTAAAGAGGTTTTTACCCTGCTACTGCAGCTGCTACTCGCTGCCAGACCGTGCTGGGGTCTGATCCTGCCTGGGACGTTCCCTGCTGTGCTGGGGGTCTGGCCACCCCCGGAGTGCGAAGTGGGAGGCTGGGAGCTTGGACACATTAATGCTTTGGCTCTTGGTGGACTGAGCCCCCACCAAGACAGGGGCATGCTCAAGAGACATCAGAGGTGTCCAAGGTGTCTTTGTGCTGGGTGACAGCTTGTTTTGTCTTAAATAGCTGCATTACTGTGGTGAGGAGCTTCGCTTGCCAGAGTAGAGGCTAAATTACAGAAAAGCCTGAGTCAAAAGTTTATAGACCCTGGTTTACATACAAAAACTAGAGGTACAAACTCATTTCCACTGCCAGCCTGGACCCTTGATGGTAAAACCCAATGTCAGCTCAAGGGACGGTAAAACTGGGATGGAAAAGGGAAATAAAAGAAATGCCAGGACATACGATACAAACCACATAAATATTTGGCAGCTCCTATGTATGGACAAACAGGCTTTGGCTGGCTAACCTAGAAAAAGCAATCCAGGGAGGGTCCCCAGTGCTGCATCCAGCTTTTGCTAACGCAGAGGAGGCTGAGGCAGGACCGGGGTGTCTCCAGGGTATGTCCTCCCCTGGCGCTCAGCAGCCTGGGAGGAGGAATTCAGGTCATGGCTTGAAGATATAACAACCCCCGCCCCATGATAGTTTAGACTAATTGGAGGCAAGAATTGATGATTTTATGGAGATTCCCTTTAATGGTCTGAAACTTCTTCTCATTTCCATCCTGAATAATTTATGGCCAGCTCATTCCCACTAGTTCTTGTGTTGTTAGCTTAATTATTTTCTTTTCCTGCTGTTATTCCTTCTATGCTTATAAACAGCAGTTGTATCCTCTCTCAACCTGCTTTTTTTTGAGCTAAATAAGCCGAACTTCTCCAGTCTCTTTGTAAAGTTATACTCTCTTATTTCAAGCGATGAAATTATTAAATCCATAAATGAAGACCCGATCAGGATCCTGATGACCTGTAACAGTTTATCTCTGCTCAGCAGGTGAAACGCTGCCACGTGGAGCTGCTGAGCAAGCCTCCACTGATTTTAACTTGACCACGATTTCCCCTGCCAAATGTGAGTGCTTGTAAAGTCAAACAGAGACGCTTGATAAATAAACTGCTTTCTAAACACGGGGTTATATATGCCTAGTCACAGAAAGGAGGTGAGCCCACTGGATTATCTGCAGAGCAGTGGCAGAGAAGAGCCATCTGCATTGCTGATGTCCAAGTCTGACATTCAAAGGTTAGAGGTCTTTCAGGTTGCATTTCTGCTTAATTGTCACTGATGTAACTAATTGGCACTAAATTGTATGAAACTGGAGCGATTTTTGTGAGACCTCGTTCTACAGTGCCTTGCACCGAGGCATTTCCATCTGAAATGGTAAGGCTTTTCCTTAGCTCCCTCATCAAACCCCTTTGCCAAACCTTCTTAGTTGTGTCATGAGGTCTGGATGTTGCAAAACAGCATTTTCACACGTTTTCCTGAGGCTTGGAGCAGAGTGGTTTGGTCTGCTGGCATCAGGAGCACGGCCATGCACAGAACCCATGTCATGACTCTTCATCCGTTGCTGGATTCTCCTGTTCTCTTTCCTGGGTTTATCCATATTTCATATTTGGAGCTATAAATGAATCATTGCAGAAAAGAAAGTGTAGCTAAAACTCAGGGAGAGCACGTATTTGGCATCCATCTCCGACATGTTCGGTCTGTGCAAAATCTGCTGCTCTCATTTGAGACACCAAGACAACATCCCCGTTTTCTCTAGCAGCCAGCAGCACCCACCGAGCACTTCAGAAATCTGATCTATTTTCTTCTGAAAATCTGATGGGAGCGTTTGAAATACACGACTGGGAATCGTTTTGAAAAATTGTGCTAGGCAGTCTTATTTGCTTTCTGAAATCATTTGAAAACACCAGTTTTAGCAAAACTAACCACAACTCTAGCAGAAGGATTAATTCATCTATTTTCTTAAGGAAAAATAATTACTGTGGATCTTTCAAAGCTCACAAGGAGCCAGCAGTAAAACCTTCCCCAGGGCTGTCATCTGTGACTGCAGATCTGGCTGTGATACTGTAAAATCAATCATTCCTCTTCGCCGGGGCCAGCAAGCGGGAGGAGGCACCTCTGCGCTGGCATCTGGAGAGTCAAAGCTGCTGCTGAGACTTTCCCTTCGCTGAATATACATTTGAGAGATGCAGCATCTGCCATGGTTGGTGGCTATGAATATATATGAGGGAGATGGTTTTCACTGAAAATATGCCAGTTCTTCATTACTGGAGATGCATGATACTCGGAGGGAGGATGCCCAAAGGGGTGGTGAAGCTCAGCAGTGGTGGTGGTGGTCCCTGGTGCCTGGCAGCAGGGGGGTGGGTGCACAGGCAGGGTGGGAAGTTAAGCATTTTGCGTCTGAGTGAAACTGCTGGGAAAACTGAATCAAACAGTGGTGGCAAAGGGCTGCAGGGAAATGACCTGGAGAAAAGCCTTGCGGGAAAGCTGGGTGCAGAGCAGGGTGTTAGTGCTGGGGCTTCAGAGAGCTCCGAGACACGCTGGAGCACTGCAGGGTGCACGAGGACCGTCCTGATGGAGACGTGACGGATGCTGGCAGGGGAGAGCTTGATGGGACTTTAATAGCTATCAGCATGCTGGTGTAAAATATAAGTCCTCCTGGGAGGTGAGCCCCAGGCAAATGCAAAGAAGGAGAAGAAAAAAGGGGGGGGAAGCCTCTCTGGAGGGAAGGGAGGGGGAGGCAGCAGAGCTGGGCTGGGTGGCTGAGCATCACAGCATGAAGCTCACCTCCACCCGCTGCAAAGCCTGCGGCCCCGCTCCAGGGCAGGTGGGATGGCTTCTTGGCGGGGACTGACTGTCTTGAGTTGCTTTCCCACTGGAAAAGACATTTTTCACTCCACATTTTCACACGAAAATGTCAGTTCCCACCCCCACCCCCCCCAAAAAAAAGAAATTTTTTAATTGTTTTTTGCTGTCAGTTTTCCCTTTAGGCTCTCCCTTTCCTCACTGTAAACTCTCCAGGCAGGGATTTATTCACCATTTCCAAAAGATTGACGTGAAGGTACCATGCCAGCAGAAATAAACATCCATAATGATATGAGTTACCATCTTATTTTGGTATTTTCAGGTTGGAATGAGCTGAAAAACCTTAACCACCAAAGTGCAAATTGCTTTTGAATTAATTTGAAACTTCTTTTTAGCTGGTTCATTTCAAACTTTTTGTGGGGGAAGCATATTGTTCCTACCAAAAACCTGTAAGCAAGGTTTTTTTTAACCAGGCATGTCTTGCCATGTGAATTTTATCAGCTTTTCAGGCGGCAGAGTTTTGCCAAACAAAAAGGTCAGGTAAGTCACAGCAGAGGTGGGAGTGACTCTTTCGCTCAAAGAGATCTCGTCTTTACAGCTTTGAAGATATTTCTGGCTTTGAAGAAGACCTCACGTGTTTCTTCTTCCTAATTCTCAGCCCGCCGCTTCTTGCCTGTTGAGAGGTGTTGGACTTTTGGAGCTGTTTGGCCTCTCAGCCTTCAAGAAAATCAATTCAGCTGCAGCCAGAAGAAAGGATATTACAGCTCCTCTTTTAGGTACTTGTGAAATCATCATGTTACTCCTCTGAGTTTTTGTTCAAAGCCCTCAAAACGGAATTGTTCCCCAAGCAGCTAAGCTGAGAGCTTGTGGTGTGCCTGGTCCCCCTGCCCTGCCACGTCTCCCTCCCCAGGTCCCCACGGGTGTCCGTAGGTCCCCAGTGCTCCCGCTGTGTCCCCTGGTGCCATCGGGCCAGGATGGGCAGGAGGTGCTCTTGCCTCTCCCCATTTTCCTTCCTGCTTTAATCACCAATTTCTTGAAATCTGAGCACACGGAACACTCTGGGAGCACTGCTGTCATGCCAAATTCGGAACAAAGCCGGCAAACAGGTCCAAAAGCCCTTAGGGGACGTGTGGTGGGAGGTGGGCAGGCTGGGTCCTGCTTGGTGCACGCCGGAGGACCTCTGCGTCCCTTCATTTGCAGAGCACGTTGCCGTTGTTCCCAAGCACAGTCCTCCTGCCTCCGAGATCCCACGTGCCCCAGCACGCCCCCATCCCTGCTCCGCACCAGGGCTTGGGGTCACCTTCGTAGTGGCTTTGTTCAGTGATGAGCAGAGCGGTGCGGGGGGTGCTCTGTTTGTGTTGGCATCTGCTGTTTTGTAAAAAAAAGAAAAGGTTTAATTGTGCAGGTGGTGGATGGAGGTGGCAAGCGTTGACTTCAAAGGCTGCTCCAGCTCTGGCGGTGTTGAGTTACTCTGGCATGGTCCACTTCGTCGTACAGCTGTTTGATTACAACTCTATGATGATGTTGGAAGCATGCCCATCAGGTCTGCTGGGCTCACTCGATAACAACCCCAGCAGCTCTTTAACACAGTGATTGTGAGGGGCCTCAGTCTAAGCCATGGACCTGGTTCTCCTGGGAGTTTTGGGTTGTTTGGAACCAAAACATAGCTGGGACCTGGCCGTGGAGCCAGACCATGCCCCAGCTTTGTGCAAAGCAGATAGATGTATAGCCACCTACGCTTAGTGGCTTACACCGGCCTTGAGTAGACCTTGGAGTAGCAGGACTGTTAATCATTTGCTTGAAAAACAGACTTAAGCATGATGAGTGATTTCTTGGCAGGAATATCAAGCATTGCCGAGGCCACAAAGACCAAACTCTTCTACTACTGAGAAGGTTGTAAAGTTCCAGACCCTCATCCCTCCCACCCCTACTGCCTATGCCTACCGCTGGTGGATCTCGGTGGTCCCTGTACCTCCAAAACCTTGCTCAGATGTTGCAGTGATGGAGCACAGCCCACGCAGGGGCACACACCCCTCCACACCTGGGGCAGCAGCCCCACATCTCTGACAGCATCCAGGCTGCCCATGCCTGTCCTCACGCAGTCTTTGGTCTACTGACCCTTGGGTGGACCTGCAGGAACCTGAGCAGGTCTAAAGCTGCCGAGCATCCCACAGGAGGCTGCTGGGATGTTGCTAAACCACAGCCGCAACTGGCTTTCCCCAATGCTTTTCCTTCTGCCTCCCCGCTCCTGTCTCCATGAGCAGCAGAGCATGCGGTACTCTCTCCTTCATGACTCAACGCTGCTGCAGATTCACTCTCCACATCTCTGCTGGGAGTCTGCAAATAGGAATTAAAAAGCCTCTGAAAGAAACTGTAAGTAATTTCTAATGATCTTTTCCAAGACATTTTAAAAAATGAAAAACCCCTCTGCTCTGTCTAGTTAACCAAGGTCCTTTAGAGCCAGGAGACTACTGAATATTTTAAGAGCAACGTTATTTTGCAGCAGCTCATAGCTAACGAATTCCCAATTCGTATTTCACAGTAGGTGAAGAAGAAAAGAAAAATCCATTTTCATCGCGGCTGTAATGTATTTTCCAGTCGCTTGTGGAACAGATTGTGCTCAGACCTGCAGCTTTAACCACTGACACAGCTCAGGCGGGGATGGAGGTGGTGGAGGCTGTGCTGTAGATGCTCTCCTTCCTCTGGCACGGTGTGGTGTGTTCAAACTACGACAAGTTTTGTATTTCTTGGGTGGGGTTGTAGCTCATTGCACTCCAAAGCATTTGAGCGCTCACTGTAGTTCAGGTGCTCCACTGTAGGTTTGGGTGGAGGTTGATGTGCTGGAGGTGTCTCTGGTGGGCTCCTGTCTTGCAGTCAGCCGAGCAGGGTGGTCCCACTCGGGATCCTTCTTTCCCTGGGGATATGATGGGGCAAAGCTGCCCTCACCGGTGGTGCACGTGGCTGTTGTCAACTGAACTGGCTGAGCCCCGGACACGGACTGTCCAGGACACTGCAGGCACAAGGAGATGAGCTGCAGCTGGCCCCGGCAGGGAAGTTGGGCACGGTAGGTCAGCTCCTGGCTGCACAGCCTGCCTGAGAGCCATCTGTCCAAATAGATCCCACGCAGATTAAGCTGTTTGGGAACAAGCCATTTTTGGAGAAAGGTTTCTGATCAGAATGGCTGTTAAGGAGTAATTGCACCTGCAGGCAAGACCTCAGGTCCAGGCAGACACCTGAACTCGATGGGCTCAGATACCTGTGCCTGAGCCGGGCATGGAGAGGTGGCTGGCTCCAGAGCAGCGTGAGCATTCCCACTGCCGGGGCTGGCGATGGAGAGTGAGCCTCAGCCCTGGGGCGTGTTCCCTAGGGATGCACAGCGTCAGGGCCAGGCTGCACACAGGGGACCACGAGAGAGCTCCCTTAGGGCACCGGGCACTGTTTGTGGCCAGTGACTGCTGGCAAAGAGGGCATTCATCTCTGTTCTGGTTTTCCATTGCACTGCCTGGCTGGAAGAAGAGCTACGAAGTACAGACACATCAGTATTTCTTCCACAGTGTGAAAAAAAATCACAACCAGAGTCTGGCTACTTCAGGTCCAAAGTCCATCATCCACTCCTTGCTCTAATTGTATTAAAATTGTGCATCTTGGAGGCTGCCAGAGGCTCCATTTTCATATTACTTTGCTGGGCACTTTCCCCATTTCTTCCTATTCTGCTTTTGCTAAGTGCCTGCAAAACAAATTACAGCAAATATTCCCTCATCAGGGTAACGCTTCTTGAATCACGGTGCATTTTTGTTTGTACATGTTAATGCATCCACCTAAATCGTGCTGGCAGAGACCTTGGAGGCAGTCACAGAGGTAAAACAGTCATTAGGGAATTTTGTCTGCTGGGTGATCAACCATCTTTCATTTGTCCTGGTCCCTTGGATTCAGGATCAAGAGGCATAATCATTTCTCAGTGGTGAGCACGTAGCTTACAGAAACTGATTTAATATAGTCTGGCTGTAGCAATGACACCGGTGTATACAGAGTGCTGCTGTACCCAGGGGTATGTGTGGGTAGCACATCAGCCTCTCCAGGCCGTCTCTACCTTCCCGTGATGGGCCCCAACCAGGCTTGGGGAGCTCATTCAGGGAAAGGGTTAAGCAGCTTAAGTTCATTATGATGTTTAAATATCCCTATTGTAAACAAAAGCTGGTGTTTAACTATTTCCCAACAGAAAGCCAAGGGGGTTTCTTGGTGCATGACTCCAGGCAGTTGGAAAGCTCCAGGCATGGAGCTGGACGTGATGGCGTTTGCTGGAGCGACCGTGGGGCTGTGCGAGGAAGCCTCTGCACCGTGTTGGAAGGACCAGGCTCAGGACACGAGTCCCTGTCCTTGGGTATCTCTGCAAAGCAAAGGCTGCTGCCCTTGAGGCTGCTCCCACTGCAGGCAGGGGTGTTTGCTGCCACCGTAGCATGGCACCGCAGCGTTGTGTTGGTCCCCGGGCTGTGGTAGTGAACAGATGGCAGGGATGCAAGAACTGCCTATCAGTAGATGATGAAGCATCTTTTGGCATCTGTGCTCGTTTTTAGGCAGCAGCCGGCATAGAATGGCACACAGGCGATGTGTCTCTGCTGGCGAGGTGGCAAACAGAGCTGGTGTGACCTGATTGTGGCTCTCGGGGGGTTTCAAGGTATTTAATTAGTCTGCCAAACGTGACAACAAAACTCCTGTGCGTTATTTTGGCTGGATATTTGAGGCTAGTGGACTGCTGGGATGCAGCCGGACTCAGACCAGCCTCTCTGGGTCACAGCTCTTCCCTTGCCTCCTCTTCATTCCCAGGAGCTGCCTTGGGAAGACTCCTGTATCTGCTGGGTGCTGAAAATTTTAGAAAAAATACTAATTTTCAATCAGTGAGATAAACTACCCAGGGAAATAGATATGGGAGGAAATCTTCCCGACTTATGTAAACATTTCACCAAAACTGAGGCGTATCCGTGGAATGTTTGATCTTCATTAATCAACCAAGAAATAGCCTGTCAACAATTCTCCCCAGCTCTTGGTCCTAGAGATCCATCATTTGCTCCTGGGCTGTGCTAACATGTGCTTTCCCATAAATGCAACACTTTTGGGCAGCTATTTCAGCAAGCGAGTTCAAGCACCCCATCAGTTCATTCTCAGTAAGCATTTCGCTTGGATCTAAGCTACGAGTTTCCAGCTTCACTTGGGATCTAGCTTTACCATATCTCATCTCTTTCACGTGATTCTGGTTTTTAAAGGCTTGGCATAAAGTAATTGTGGGTCTGCCTGACCCACAATCAGTCTGGGCTGTCACAGTTAACAGACCGACATCCCATGATGTGGATGATAACTTGCAGCCTAGTTCTGCTTCCCACTTTCCTGTTGTTTTCATTCGGTTGTTATTTTTGCATCTGCAACTAATCAAAGTGTAATCTCATTAATTGTAGGGTCTTGAAGCATTTTAGTTTCAATATCTGGGCTTCAAGGTATTGTAAACAATGCTAGATGGTGAAATCAATGCACTTCCTTACAAATAGGAGCAAAGGAGGAATCTGAAAGTACAAGTGGATGTGCATGTGCATACCAGCACGTTAACTGAGAAAAATACCCAGGGATATGTAAAATCGGTTATAGATAATGCACACAACTGAAAAAGTATATTGTGCATGTCTGGAATATTGTGCACCAGCTGAGCAAGTAGTTCTTTTCCATAATCCTGGATTCACCTCAGAACTTTTAATTACTAAACTCAAATTTCAAATTATTTGCAAAGCAGTGTTACAGAACCTAAAATAATCCTGCTTTATGCAACCCAGTGGGACACCTCCCTCATGAGCTGCATGCAACCCCAGCCATGGCTCCGCACCACGCAGGCGCTGCAAGGGGAGCAATAACATCTAAAACTCGCAGAGCTGATTGCTAAAGGCCCAAGAAGAGACTTCAGTGGTTACTTAGGTCAGGGTGGGTCGTCACAGCCTTGCAAGCTTCTTTCCTTCCATGCCGTGTGCCTTGGTTTTAATCCAAGCGCTCCCTGCAGGCGTCAGTTCAGAGTTTTCCCCGGACACTGTGCGTGGATACTTGCCTGGCGTTCATCGTACCACTCCTTGCTGCAAGACCTGGATCTTCTCCCTAGCTTTTCATTTTATTGTTAGAAGTCCAGAGTGATCAGTCATGCTGAAGCGCTAAGGGCGGACAGAAAAGTTACGGCTTTGTATCACTCTCCCTGCAGTTTGCTCTCCCAACAGATAATTCTGCACCTGCAAAAACATCGCTCACTTTGTGGCTCTTTATTGTGTTTGTGGGGAGAGGAAAAGAGCCCTCCTGAGCTTTCCAGGGTGGGCTTGATGGTCAGAAGTCACTGAGAAAAAGCAGATTTCCTCTCCCTGCTAACCTCCAAGCGCCATACAGCTTGTCCCAGACCCAGGGTGTGGGGCTCAGGATTGCCACCAAGTAGGCAGTTACACGTCTATGGGTGCAGCGTGTAATTACGGAGATACCCTGATGGTGTTTGGAGCTGTGCGGTGGCTCAGCACTCACTGCAAGCTGGGATGTGGTACAGTGCTATCAGCACCCTGCCTCCGTCATCCCTGTCCTCTGAGAGGTACTTTCCCTGCGAATTATACATATATATATGTTATATGTATAATATATACATGTAATCTACGTATCTATATATTTTATTTATGCATTACCTATGTGTTTCATGTCTTATGTATTATTATTATAAATAATAACTATTATATAGAATAATTATAAAAATATATATATGGGTTTTATATAGCTGTGCCATGGTCATGTCCACTCCCTGTGCCCAACCCTGGGCTCTAAGCATGCACTTGGGCTTGGCTTGATCCTCTGCAAAAATTAATTAAGGGCTTTTTCCTCCAAAGGGCCAAGCGGGCTGCAGCAGGCAGGAGGTAGGCAAATTAACCCATTTTGTGCCTGAAATGGGGCGCGTGTTTTAATTCTGCTTAAATGAATGGATGTGCTTTTGCTTATGAAGGAGGAGCAGAGGGATGCAGGCAGAGCCAGCAGCGCTGCGGCAGGTAACCTTCCTCCCTGGTCATCCCTAGGAGATGATGATGAGGAGGAGGATGACAAATGCAGCACCCATCTCCCCTTCAAAACATGCCTGCTTTATTTGGCTCCATCTTCTGCTGGCTTCACAGATATACTGCTTTTGTATAACTGCAAGCCTGGCAATAACTAGTGTTTGGAGAAATAATTGGACACATTGATGGTAGGAAAGGAATCTAGCGAGGGTTATTGAGCACACCGACACCAGCTCTGGCTGGGAAAGTCCCTGACTGCTGCAGTCTGGTGGGTACAGCTGGTGCTGCCTCCTGTTCCTGACCCCCACTGAAGGAAGGGCACTGGGGTCCCGGACCTTTGGTCTGACCCACTACACCTTTTTCCATGTATTTAGCTTAAAACTTCAGCCCTAGGCATCACTTGATTTCCTGAAACTTTAACTTAAAAGCAAATTAATTTCTAACTGTCCTGCCAAGAAGAGTTGGGAAATACTACTCCTTAAACTGCAGAAGAGTAAAAAAATAATTCTTTATTCAACATCGTGACTTTTAAGCCAATACCACAAATTTTGGTGCCCTTCTACATTTCTAGACCACTTTGCTACTGCAGTGCTGTTAGTGAAGACCTCTTGGCACAGAGCTGCAGCCTGCCAGCCAAGTCAGGGGGCTCTGGCAGGCCTGGAAGCAAGCACTGGGGCAATTGAATTTTAATAGTAAAGCTGGTGTAGTAAGGGGGCTCCTGGGTTTGGGTTTCGTTAGTATTTTTCAACTCCAATACGGTTTCTCATTGAAACACCCACCTATCCCAGCAGCGTGGAAGCCATGGCAGCACACCCTTCACCTCCAGAAGGTCAATGCTCCCTGTGATGTTCCACAGCAGCATCCTCAATCCTGTGTTCCTGAGGCTATCCAGAGAAAAGACGACTTGATCCCTGCTTCCAGCATATACCTATCTACCCCAAAACCTGCACAGGGAGGAAAACACAGGTCCCTGGAGTGTGTGGTGGGTGCTGTGCAGCCAGGAGTGGTGGCAGGACCCTCCTGCTTCGGGCTTCAGACTAATGAACCCGGTTTAGCTACCCCTTGCTGACCCTCCACAGGCTCTGCCAATTATTTCTGCCAGCCCCATGCCGTGCCCCACGGCAGCTAGGTGCCATGGGGAGGGTCTTTACACCCACAGGTGTCTCAGCATCCCAGGCTGGGGCAGGAAAGAGCCATGAAACAGCTGCTGGGGAGAAGCTTGGAAGCTTTACAGCTCCCAGCCCGCTGTGTCAGCAACACCATCCCTATCTCAGGGCCGTTATCTTCCAACAGTGTAAATATTTTCTAAATGAGCTGGAAGGAGTACTGACAGATGCAGTTTTGCTGGAAAATGTTACTGAGTTGGGAACAGGGGTGGCTGAACACCCCCTTTTCTGTCCTGGCCCAGGAGCGGGGTCCCTGCTGGAGCCTGCACCCAGAAGCGCCTTGCTCTTCTGCACCAAACTGAAGCATTTTAGTTTTTTGCTTTCAATTTTGCTGTCGGTGCACCTCGCTGTATTTATTATTTGGTGCTCTCTTTCTTCTCCCTCCCCCATGTGCCAGGGATTAAGAAGATGCTGATGTTGTTGGTTTTGGCACCCAGAGGTGGTGCTCAGAGCATCCCATTGGCATGTGGGAAGCGTTGGTGCGGTGATCGAGACACTGTGTGGGCAACGGGCTACTGAAAAAAATGCCCATTGCCCCATTTAATATCCCTACCAAACCCCTAACCTGATAGCAAGAACATTATAACAAACATGAGACTTGTATCACGCTTAATGATTGCTGGTTTGGGATGGGCGGTTTGAACTGCCTTTGCCAAGTGAAACTACTTAATTAAAGAAAAAAGATTTGTTAATAGAATCTTAAGGCATTTGTCTCTTAATTGGTCTTTTAAAACTAGCATGGATGGACAGCAGTGGAAAAATCTTTCCCAGCTGGTGGCTCTTTGGTATGTTGTGAGTTTATTAGCCCTTGATTAGCAAAGGGCTTCAGGTGCAAAAAGCTGCTTAAGGGCAGTTTCCAGGCTGGGAGGGGTCAGGGAAGCACCTGCCTTGGAAACATCCCCCCCACCCCTCAACGGCCTCGGTGAGGGCTTCACAGGCTGCTGCTGGAGGGGTGTTTGGGGCACGTTGTAGCTTCTTGTCCCCGTTGTCCCCAGGCCACTGCTCCCACCGTGCTTTGTGCTCCGCAACAGCATTTCTCTCAAGCAGCAGCTTTAGCGTGAGGTGGGGCTCAAAGAGCAGCGGCGCCAAGGTAAGCCTAACAGCAGCTTTATGCCAGCACCCTGCCAAAAATGTTTGTGCCATGGGAATTTAGATATTCATGTGTCCACAGAACCGCTGGGCAGTGATCCGGAGGCTAGCAGCAGGACGTGCCAGGTGGAGCTAGATGCTGAAATGGGATGGTGCTTAGGTGAATCCCTGCCTTAAACTGCAGAAGAGTAAAAAATAATTCTTTATTCAATATTGTGACTTTTAAGCCAAGACCACAAATTTTGGTGCCCTTCTACGTTTCTTGACCACTTTGCTGCCGCAGCGCTGCTAGTGGAGACCTCTTGGCACAGAGCTGCAGCCTGCCAGCCAAGTCAGGGGGCTCTGGCAGGCCTGGAAGTGAGCACTGGGGCAATTGAAATTTAATAGTAAAGCTGGTGTAGTAAGGGGGCTCTGGGGTCACCCTGCCGGCGGCAGCCCCAGAGCCCTCCCTGCCATCGCAGGCAGAAGCACGCTGCTGGCCGAGAGGTTTCCCAGCCAGCCCTTGCCTGGTGCCTCTGACTTATTCCCTGTTTCTCTCTCTCCCGCTTTGGCAGCGCCGTGTTGAGCTATGGCTCCTGTGCCTACGAATCGGTGGCTCAGAGCCACGGTGGCCCGTGGGACAGGCAGCAGCAGGAGGGAAGTCTGAACCTGCAGTGGGAACCGCAGCCGCTTGCTCAAGGCAGTGGGATCATGCCAGGACACGTCACCTGGCCTAGATATTTAAGTTCATGGGACAAAGACTCTCCATTCAATAGCAAATATATCCATATAAAATAAACCATATTTTATTGCCCTAAGTGGGAAGCAGGGGCTGTGAGTATTAGTAACGGTGGAAAGGTGGAAAAGATCTTCAAAGGCAATGGATGCCCAGCTCGCTGCTCCCCTTCCTGCTGCCGCGGGGTGCAGGTCACCATGCCTGGGCATCGCTAGGAAAACCGCTCGTGTCTGAGAACTTTTCAAGCTGGTGTGGGTGCCCCTGTGAGGGCAGGGCAAGGGGGCTGCTCGGGGCACCGGGATGGGGCAAGGTGGAAACCTGGCAGGGCATCACAGCACGGGCAGGGCAAGGAGGCGTTCAACCCCTTCTGATGTGCCTGGTAAGAAGCCTTTGTTTTGGTTTTTGTCTTTAAAAAGAAACAAATGTTCCTTATTTTTGTCTAAATTTGGTGTAATCGGATCACTCCCACCACTGAAGCTCATTTCCTCCCGTTGGGTACACTGAAGTTATTATTATTTGTTTTTCCATGGGTCTCTCTGTTTCTAATTACTTTGTGCTGATGTTATGTGAATATGTTGAGTCTGCATCGCCTCTAATATCTGCCACGTGCTGGGTCTATTGTGTACATTAGTACTCCAACACATTCTTCAGGTATTTTCTGCTATTATTTACCTCTCTATTGCTGATCTTCCTAACCTTGCATATATGATAAAGCTGTTTTGTGATGGGGCTACAGGTCAGGAGGGCAAGTGGACAGAAAGCACACTGGTACACAAGGACATCTAGAAGTAACTTTTACTACTGGTGGTTACAGTTGGTGGAATTTTGTGGCTTTTGTTGTTCTTTTTTTAATGGAAGTCAGTGAGTTTTGCTGCAGTAAAAGCAATATGAGACTGATAGTGCAGAAAAATATGTCTGTATGCTCACACGTAAATAGCCTATGTGGTAGTGCTGCTGCTGCTCTGGCAACAGCCGTGTAGCTCTTGCGCTTAGAAATCTTTGTCTCTCTTTTTTTTTTTTTTTATTTGCCAGACATTGAAATCTTCCATGTGTGGGAGGTCTCATAAATGGATTTTATTTGGAAGACAGCAGTGAAAAGGTTTTTTTGAGAAATGAAAGGGAGAAACATTTACTAAAAAAAAAAAAAAAAGGAGGAGAATATGTGTGTGTGTATATATATATAATTTTGGCTATTTTAAAGCCTTGTAAGAGCTACAGTGCCATTGCCCCCTGAGCTCACAGGTGCTGGCCCTGGCCCATCTGCTGTGCTACCAGCATGTGGTGCTTCGCCATGATTATTCCTCTTTCCATATTAAACTCCTGGCTCGATGGCCACGGGCTCTCAGCTGGGTGGAGGCAAAGCGGTGCTCCTGAAGCACTAACTCCTGCTGGATTTTGTGCTTATCCCTTCTGGAAATCCTAAAGCACCCTGAGCATCATCTGATGTTACTGTGGAGGCACAGGGACCGACCCCAGCAGCAGATCTGGTCACCTGCGAAGTCTTCACGCTGTGGGTGCGTTGTTTTTCCCAGCAGCTTCGTCGCCTGGCTGACGCAGGAGCGTGCGTCTCTGCAGCTCCGAGGAGAGCCCATCGCTCCCTCCAGCAGGGCTTTTCTGGGCTCTTGTCCAGCACTAAATATGGAAAATTCCAACAGTCAATGCTGTCCGTTTTGAAGCTGTTTGGGATCTTTTAACTTTCAAAACAAAGATGAATGCAATTGGTTATTTTACAGCAGATTCTAGTTGGAAAAAACCAACTGGCATGCCAGGTCCCCCGATGAAGGTACCTGGCAGCTCCTGGCACAGCAGAGCTGCTATCTCAGTGAGTTAGACCCCGTCAAAGATCAGAGAAACACTGACCTCTGGCTTTTAAAAAAAGCTTGCTTTGATTCTGATCTGGATAATTCGTATTGATTACCTTATGTGAAGAGTAACAGGCTGCCTCCTGCCTGCCACCTGATTACACCTGGCCTCTTCAGCCGTGAAATATGTGGAATTAGGAAAGAATCCCCACTTTTCCAAAGCTTTGTCTGAGGTTGGCTTCTCATCTCTGTACTCCAGCTATTTTTCCCCATGAAACTTCTAACAACCAACACTCCATTTAAATTTACTCCCCCCCTCTTTGTGGTTTCTGTGCATAACACACATATGCATCCTGACGGATTCCACTGACCCAACAAAGCTCCGAACTGCATGAGAGCTGCAACAGCCCGCACGCTCCGCAGGGCAGAGCTGGGCAGGGGCCGTGGGTACGGCCAGCAGAGCTCGGGCAGCAACACAGGAATAAAACAAAAATGCCTGGCTGCTATCTGAACAGGAAGGAAATTTTTCCTGGATTTATTATGCGCTCTAGTTTCACACTTATTATAGTTACCAGAAACTTGGAGTTTTGGTTTTTCAGGTTACCATGTTTTCAAACATGGGAGAAAGGAATTCCTAGGCTCCATCCTCTCTGTTGTGAATGAAGCTCAGTGACTAACACAACTCACACGAGCACTTTTGGCAGTTTTCCTCCAAACCCAGCTATGAAGTGAGTTGCTTTGCTTGAAATCCCAGGCCTTGTTTTCCTGTCTTTTGACTAATGACAATCTGTATCTGTTAGGCTACACAACCACACATGTAGCTGCCAGCCTGCTTCAAAAGGATCACAAGGCAGCAAGATCCTATTAGCTCTGATTTTGTTCGGGTTTGTTCCATTTAATCGGAACAGTTCTGTTGTGTCAGTCTAGTGTAAAGGATGTATTGTCGCATAAAAGTGCAGCTCTGAAAAAAAACGGTGGGGATGTATTTTGAAATACAACTGTTAGTTGTGCCCTCTGCTTAACTTAGTGCAGCAAAGAAAACAGACCAGAGGTGGTCAAATATTTGTAGCTTTACTGTGAAAAACAATATTGCTTGTTCAACACAGTAGTTAACGCTACTGATACTGTAATTAATTTTTAAAAGCATTAGCAATCTTTTGGGTTTCCAGAAAAGGAAGAACATGACCACCTTTAACTGTTGCTTCAGAAGTGCCTGATTTTTCTCAAATACGAAATTCCCAGGCAGCACTTTGGCATCATCCAGCACCCTAGAGCAGGGGGCAGGACTGCAAGCATATAAAGCTCAACATACATGAGCTGGGAAATAATCCTTGGCCTTGCAGCCAGTAATACACGCTGCTCCCTTCCTCTGGCTAGCTCTGAAACAGCAAAATGAAACAAATCAACCAGGCAGAGATCCCACAAGTAGCTGTTGTTCCACTGCTGCTTTCTCTCATCTCCAGGAACAGCTGCTCAAGCACACTGAAAAATGACAAATGAGACCCTAAGGCTGCTGACAACATTCATCTTCCCTTCTGTACTTTTCATTTAGATTTAGGTAAGCACAAGTGGGTGTCATGTGACTGTTAATGCATTGCTTTGTGCTTTGGCAACTCTCTAAATAGTCTCTCAGAGGTTTGCCAGCAGAAACAACGCTGAAATAATAGTAATTCTAAAAAATCAGGAAACTCAACAATTTAGTAGGCACACTTCAGCCTAAATTAGCAGATTTGTTCAAGCATAAAGCTCAGTATCGGAGCCTGTGCACATTCCTGTCAATTCCAGAGTTCACCACTGCACTGGAACCGGACAGTAAATATTCTAATTAATCAGATGTGGAGTATACTACCAGCTTGACAGAACACGGTACTGAAATGCATAAGCCTGCAGCTGCAGGCTCACAAATGCTTTTTCATAGTAAAAACTATTCAAATTTCTCTTGGTATTACATAAACAAAAGTAGTTTATTTGATCTGTAGTGATTTGTGTTTTAATGAAGAACCTACCACTTGTACCAAAGAAATACCTGTAGATGCTGACAATGAGATCTCTACCTCCTTACTTGTCAACTGAATATAAACCTGGCTAACAAATCATTGTTATAATTATTACTGTTTGTAAATGTACACTGTTATCATTTTGTTATAATCATTTGACTTGTGGTTATACACAGGAATACTACAACCAATTAATGATTTAGATAAATCACACAAATTATTTTAAAATGTATAAGCCTGTTTTTCAACTAAAATAATTAAAAGTTAACTTTTACTAAATATTATATCACTAGCTCCTGTCACTAAATTAGCAGGAGCTGGTACTTTAGTCACAAAAAGCTCTAGCGTTATTTGTACCAACGATTAAAACAGTGATGTAACTGTCCTACATTTGTACTGGGTGAAGGGGTCAGCTCTTTTCTGCTTGGACTTTCACTGATGCCATGCTGAACTTCAAATCAAATGATTCCCCATACTGGTTTTGAATTAGAATTTAAGAAAAAACCAGAAAACTAACCATGCTCTGTCAAACAGGGTACAAAATCTTTATTCACCAATAAGTTAAATGTTCTTATAAATAGATGTTGTAGTCTTTTGTACACCACGTAGTATAAAGCTAAGCTTCAATTATTCCTCAGACTCTGATCCCTCTTCATCTTGACTGATTTGGAAGTAGCGTAGTTCATACGTCTCCTTATCAGATGCAACAACACGAAGCCAGTCACGCAGATTGTTCTTCTTGAGGTACTTCTTTGTGAGGTATTTTAGGTACCTTGAAAACAATAGTTATACTGTTAGAACCTTAGTCAGAAGTTAGAACCTTCTCATTTTAACATCCCTTACTGCTGTCTGTGCTCCACCCAAGACATGGCTCTGGCAGGGCGACAACGCACCAATTATATCCAGAAATAAAAAAATTACCACGTAGAACAGATAACTAAAAGTATATTTTCATTCAAGATACATAAGAATCTATTATCTGATGCTTTCTGGCTACACAGCACAATGCCAGTAACTCAAAAGCACTGAGAAGTGGCTCTAAACCTTGGACTACCATAAGAGATACTGGTGCGTCTGTATCAGCAAATGAAGGGGGAGATGCACGGAAGGAACTTGCATCTCTGATCAGCATACTCGTCAGCTGCATGCCCTAACATACCAAGAAGTTTAAGGCTTCATTTGAGTTTAAGGGGTTCTTTTGCCACAACACCTATTGTGTACATGTACATTTTAATACAACCGATAAAGTAATAAAACAGCCACCTGCGACGTGAATTCAGTATGGCTTGTGAAAGCCTATCTTTCCTTGATACACTTTAACAACCTATACAAAGCACCTCTCACTCCCTGTAATTATATTAAAGGGAGCATTAATTTGCCATCAAGTCTTGAGTTTTAAAGAGCAGGTCTTTAGGTATCTAATGTTATAACTCTGCTTGAATTACACCTTTCACTAATATTTACAACTATGAAGGCTAGAGCTAACACTTTCTTCATACCTATCAGAGGTGCACCACATTCAGTATACCAGAGTTCCAAATCCACTACCACAAACACAACAGAAGGAAACCTACGCCAACCTTTTAGAAAATTGCTTCTCTGACGTCACTGTGATCTTGTTCTTCAGGCGTTCAATGTGAACGGTGTTGCCCAAGTTTCCAGTTTTCCCATTGACCTTAACCTTCTCCTTTAGGAACTGTTCCTGTTTCAACATTAAAGACACAGAACACTAGGGAATGGCACCCTAGGTATGAACTAGGGAAGGGACCCTAGCCATATAGTGATGTTTAAAAATCACTGGTTACTTACATCCCGATAGCAAGTATTTACAACGCAGTAAAGTTTTACAGCAGGTAATTAAAAAAAAAAAATCACCCCCGTGCTAAAACCGAATGCAATTTAAAATAGTTCTATTCATCGACAGGTATGAACCATCTTGTCTATGATAGACATCTAAACCCAACAAACTTTCAAAAAGTGCCGATAATTTAAAGAACAGCTGTTGATTTTACTAGTCTAGAATGTAACTTTTCAGCCGTTAATTCAGTTTTCGTACCAAAGCTTTCATTATACTCTGCACCAGAAATACGAGCAAAACCACGACTTACAAAATTCCCAGAATCAAAGATTCCATCTTCCACGGGATGGGTCAAGTCAAGGCAAAACTTCCAGGTCGACTTCTTAGATTTTCTGTCCTTTTGCTGTAACACAGCAACCCCCCCCGCATTAACAAACACCCACGCCGCACAAGCTTCCAGCGGCGCTCGGGGCACAGGGCAGAGCGTGTCCCGGCGGCCGGCCCAGGCCGACACCGCCCGGAGAGCG
>JAVJGI010000003.1:23758763-23851723 GCA_035590275.1 Ibycter americanus | reverse complement strand
CCTCCTCGCCGGCCCCGCCCGCCGCCATCTTGGCGCCTGGGCGGCTCTGGCGGCCGCTTCCCCTGGAGGGCGGCCAGGTGGCTTCCCGGCCACGAAACTAGGTTTTAAACGAATTAAAAAAATAAAAATAAAAATAAAAATAAAAATGGGTGTTTCCAAAGCCTGGCGGGAGAAAGTTTCAGCGAGAGATGTGCTTAACTGTCAACACAACCGCTTAACGTTTCCCCTTTCAGAAGAGCGAGAAGGGCGCTTTGCAAGCGCGCAGTAACCAGGCAGAAGGCCTGAAAGCGCCAAGAAGCCGTGGTGGGAGGCTGCCATTAACAGGCGTGAGGCTGGGGTGGCTCCGTGCCCTGCCCCTCGCCAGCAGTGCCGGCAGCACGGCCCCTGGGCCCCGCACCCAGCCCCGCGCTGAGGGGAGCTGAGGGGAGCTGAGGCGATCAACGCGGCGCTGAAGCCAGCCAGCCGGGTCCTGGGCAAAACGCAGCCCATGCGCTTATTTTTGTCAAAACTTCCCAAGTCGGAGGGTATAATACTTTTAGTTCTTTGACCAAATTCACCTGCTGTTGTGTGGAGCTGCCAGTGGATGGGCCCAGCCGCAGGGGGTGCCATGGGAATCACCTGTAAACATCACAGGTGATGCCCAAAATGGCACAAAGTAACTGCTCAGAGATGGATTTTTGTCTTTAAGCAGCAAAGGTGTTTATTCCATGCAATGTTGGGGAGCTAGCCGGTTCCCACCGGGCAAACTAACTCCAAAGTTTTCAGTGAAAAGTCAGGTAATTTGTATAGTTTTCGTGAGAGGTTACATCATCTTTACAGACGTATTCATTTGATTTTGACACCTAATTATCATATTCATAATAGCTGGGGTTTAGGCAGAGCTTGAGGCGGAGTTTTCTAGAATTGTCTGTTTGGGGAGACTTTTGGGTGATCCTTCTTTTCTTAGGCTGGAGCTTGCAAAACTTCCTGACTCATGGCCTTCTCATCTCCTTCAAATGTCCACCTTATCTTTATTTATGACTACTAGATTGCTCAGAGTACATTCCTCCTATCTCTTACTTCAGTACCGTCAGCGGAACAGAACAGGCCGTGCCGTCTCTGTTACAAACAGAGCATCACCCAGAGCATGGTACCAAACCCATCCTGACTAATCCTCTAAGACCTTGCTCTGTTTCACAGGGAAGCGCAGAAATTCGGTGGCAGCGTTGCCAGAGCTGGCCTCTGCCATCGGCACTGGGCTACCATGTGCTGTCCTGAGTTTCCCACCCGGTGATCCTGAGTTTATCGTCTCCGTTCTAATGGGGTTGCTACACGAGTCACATTTAACGTCACATTTTGAAATAGTTCACCCTGGCATCTTTTATTTCATTCGTGTTAATCTGTGTGATCTGTTCGCCTGTGGTCCCACCCTTGGTTACATAGGTTCCGCTCCAAATTGTGCCGCCTGTACCCGAGGAGATAGGTTCGGCTGTCTGCACGGGGCCCTGTTACAATGCTCCAGCAGGCCGAGATGCTGGCTCTCTTCTGTTACCAGGGGTTCCAGCAGATGCTGCCTCCCCCAGTCCGCTGTAGAGATTATATGCTTTATCCCGGGGAACTGCCCATTTTTCTTCTGTGTCAGTTGATAAGCAGAGTCTGGGCCATTCTGTTAAGTGTTTTTACATACGCAGTGAGTGTTTGTTTACCTGCAAGTGTATGACCAGTTGCACGTGCTATAGGGCTTCTTTTCTGCTAATAAAATATTTTGTGAGAGAATTACCAACTGTTCTGAAGCCAAACTGGAGCAGGCCGGGGCTAAGCACTACTGATAAATTTTTTTCCCTCAAGTAGCAGATTATAAATTTGGTTGGTTTTCCACAAGTAACAGAATCACTCTGGATGACTTGAGAGATCTTCTCAACTAAATCAAGACTTTTTACTGAAGTGCAGCTGTAAATGATACTTATTTTTGAGACACAAAACAAATATTCCAAGGCAGCCTTTATTTTCGGATTCAGTAAAAAAAAATTGGAAATCAGCTCCATCAGCCATTGCTTGCAGGCATCATTCCTTTATCTGGATCAACATTTATTTTTTAAAGTGTGTTTCTTGGTAGTACTAATGTGATGATCCCGCTTTTCTATACAACAGCAGCAATTCGGTTCAAATCATATTTGTAAATACCATGGCCTTTCGCATTAAAATGTATTTCCTTTCCAGTGTTGCACAGGTGAATCATGCACACGTCTTTCTAGTAGACTCAAGTATGTTATCAAGCTTTGGTTCTCCTATCATTCATATGAATTGCATTGCAGAATTGATCAGGGATTAGAAAACTTCTGGAAGGTTTAAATTATCTGTTCTCAGTTATGTTCTGGAGAAATGTCTGACGCCCTAAAGCACCTCTTTAAAGCGTAGCCTCTAGAGTATGCATTTTAGCCAGTGCTGCGGTAAACATCCCACCTTGTTTCCAGCAAACCCACCAGAATGCAGGAGGTGGTGTTTACACCAACAGGAGCCGTGGGTGCAGCCTAGTTTACGCTGCCTCCTTGCTCCAGCTACTTGCCTGGTGCATCGCTACCTTCTGTGAGAAATTTCTCTGGGGAACAACAAGGAGGGCAGCCCCATCCTGGGACATCCAGGGGTGGTGGCCTGGGTGCACAGAGGACAGAAGAGGGTGCCGGAGGGAAGCCCTGCAGGCTAACTGAGAGAGGGCCAGTCGCAGGGTGGCGTGAGCTGTTTACCCAGCCTTGCTCCCCTCAGTGCTGGGTAAGCAACGTGGGAAAGGAGAGGGAGGCTCATTCAGCAAGTCTTGGTTCAGGTCAAAAGATTAGAAATAGCAGGTCATGAGCAAAGCAGTGTAAACAACCCGATTCCAATTTGAGCAAGTCTCTCTGTTTCAACTGCTGAGCTGTCTTACCTGGGAACCCACCACTGTGTCCTGAGTGTTGGGGTGAGGGTTCACACTGGTTTCTGGGCACAGCCTCGAGCAGGACAACATGAGAGAGGCTGGGGACCGATGATCCCCACCTCCAGAGGACAGTGCCATGCTCAGCAGACTCTGAGCTCCTACGTACAATCTCTCGTGTAGCATGAACCAGATTAAAGAGCCTCTGCAGTGACCTTGCCATAGGCACCCCGCTTTGCTCCAGGCACTGCTTTAATCCTGCCCTTCACCTTCTCCTTCCTATGCAGTGCCTGTGACTCACCTTGCATTTGCATCAGCCTTCAGAAAGGGGCTGTGGGATGCTGGATGGTTCCTACAATTATTAGGGGCTGCATGCCCTGGGACGCTTAAAAATCACTGCAGTACTGCCTCTGCCTGCTCCGTGGTCACACTGACCTTTCTGTGGTCCATGCAATCGCCCAGCCGGACAACGTGGCTGGGTGAGGCATGAGCACACTGCCACGCTGTCTGAATTCCCCTGGGCACACACTAGAGATCAGAGGCCAGCGGCGGCAGTGCAGGGACACAGAGCTAGCGGGAGCCACCTGTAACTCCCACTAGGAAGAGGGAATGTGCGTAGTAATGATGTAAGAATTATTTACTTTAAAAAGGAAAAAAAAAAAAAGAGGGAAAACCAAAAAAGTAAATATCTATAGTGAAAAGCAAGAAAGAATTTGAAAAACAGAGGATGTTAGTTAAATCCTTACAGTTAACAAAACATGGCCTTGGGAGAAGGAACAGGTACCATCAGTATGTCAAACTGGGGCACAACAAGATGAGCTTAAGGAGAGCCAAATGGTTAATGAGACTAAATAGAAAATTACTGGAACTGTGTGTGAACTATTCTAATTCACATACTAAAAGATCTACCCTCGAGCAAAGAGAGCCCCCTACTAAAAGCCCCCTCCCCACAGAACATGCAAGGTAAAAATCCATCCCTACCACTGTACCTTTAAATGGCGATGGACTTCTAAGAAGCCATGAGAATTAAGTGCAACTAAACCTAATTGTAAACAATTGCTCAAAGTGTATAAAAAGTTCTGCTATGTGTTAAGAGGGGTGCTAGCTTTGTGGATTACCACCTTGCACCCATCTCTGCACAGACACGCAATAAATGGTATCTGGGCTCTCGCACATGGGGTGAAGAACCCAGATTTGGGATAACGGGAACTCCAGCTGTTCCATCCTGCCCCCTGGGGGGCTTGATGCTTCTCATAGTCATGGGAGCTGCTTTCGCTCCTGGACAGAATACAGGGAGTCAAAATCACAAGGCTCTGCCCAAGTCTTGGATCTGCAGTTATATCTACAGCTGGTAAAATTTAAGGACCGCTGATCTATAGCCAGGATTAATTGCCACCCTGCTGGGGAGGAGATTCCTTCCCTTTCAGCACAGCTATTCAGGCTGTGCCTCTGGGTAAAATTTGCCAGTGTTGCTTCAGGATTTAGTGAAACACATGAGCACAGGCTGTTACCTTAAATTACACCACATGCTGCCGGATCCAGACCTGATGTCCTGCTGTGCAATTCCTCAGCTCCCATAGATTTCAGTGAAAGATAAGGACATTGAGCACCTCAGAAAATGTATCACCTCCAAGACTGGGTCCTTGCATATGTAGCACTTAGGTAAGCTTCATCCTCATCAGCTGTTTGACTTGGGAGGTGGAGGACAGCACCTCTCAGTGATGAAAAACATGTTGAAGTGAAGCAGAAAAATCTGTGATAAATTAGTGTGGAAAGTGTTAATGGGGCCAAATGTCCTGAGTTTATTGGATTAGGGAAGTCAAACTAATTTTAAAATTATGCCTAGAGAGTGGGAAACTAGATATCACTAGCCATTTATCTCACACAACAGAAAAGTCTTAATGGCTGTCATCTCAGCACATTAGGAAAACCCTGTCAAAGCTGTTACTGACAAGATGCTTTCTCAGGGATTATAAATTACATTGCGTTATTAGCCAGCCACAGTATAAGAACATACTTCGCATGTTAACTAAAATGCAACGACCATTTAGCTAATAGGTACGACTCGGTCTTTTAAATTTTCTTAATGATTAGCAACTTAGTAAAACTGTAACACTGAGAGATAAAAATAATGATTCAACAAGCTGTGTCTCAAGAACAAGTTTTAATTGGAGCTTGCATGTAGCCAGGACAGCTAAAGTATACAGTCCTAATTACCAGCCGGATGGGACAAGACAGAAGTAAACATCTCGGCAGATTTAACCAACTCGTATGACCTCTTTCTCTATTGTCAGACACGGTAAAAGTGCACTTGTGACAGTTCAGCCCAGTGTATCAGCTTAATCCTTCCACCGCAGCCCTGGTGAGGACAGGGGTTGCTGCAGCCTTCAGCAGCGCCGAGCTCTGCATGACCTGTCCCGGGCTGCAGTCTGCCCCACAGCAACCATTAACAGAATTGAACAATCCCAGGATGAGAAAAGCATCATCTCCAGGGGAATATACAAAGAAATGGGATGATAACAGTAAAATGCATGAAGGCACCTTGTCCAGTTGTGGCCCAAGAAGGTCAGAGAGGGTCCCCAGAGGGAGGTCCCGGTCTGGAAGGAAGAGACTCTCGCTTTCCTTCCACACAGCAGCTGCTGCAGGGAAGCGCAGCCTGAAACTTGGCACCGACTAGTTTTACTTAAGTGTCTCTGAACCCCCAGGCAGATCTTCCTGGAAGTTCAGCGATATAACTATGGGTTATGTTAATGCTGTGGGCTTTGTTAAACTAATTTATGGGCTGTGCTACTGTAATCGTATCAGGCTTTCTGTTATTATTCCCCTAGTAACACACAGGAAAACAAAGACTGGCTGCCCAGCGTTACTAAATAAATGACCTCTCGCTGCTGAGTTACTGACAGTGTCACTGACTGATGCCCCTCAAGCATTAGGACAAAGCTCAGCAGAAGTTTAGCGAAGCAGTTTTGGATAGCCTTTCTCGTGTTTAACCACCTGTGTGAGCATTGTGCAGCTATAGCTCAAGCTGTTCTGTTTGTATGGACTGGCCGGCTCACAAGGACAGAGCAGGGGCATCTGGGACCCCAGTGCCAGCACCCGCCCTGCCACCCTGCCTCTGCAGTGCCATCCTCCCCTTCCTGGGGGGAACCCAGCCTGGCTCTGCCCTCAGAGTAGGGGCAAATCTGCTTTGAACCCCATCGCTCCCCAAATGCTCCTCCTGCTTATTGTGCCTAGAGAGGCCCCAGGACCAAGTTTCAGCTGCAGCAGTGTCCATGCAAGCAGAGGTGTGCTTTACTGTGGGGTTTTGCAGGTGGGCAGTGGGGACAGCTGGAGTTAGATGCGGGCACTCCTCTGGTGAGGGTTCATCCTGACACAGAGCCAGCTCCTACCAGCTCCAGGGCTGCCTCCCAACCCCACTCTGGACCATCCATTTCAAAGCGATTTAGCTGAGGGCTTGCACAGCAGTTACCACCCATGGAGCGAATGTGTCCTGCCAGGAGAATACCTCCCATCTGGAGTTGGACATATGTCTGAGATGTACAGAGGGGAGAAAAAAAAACAACAGCACAAGGCAACACATGCCATAGATGTTGTTCATTGTCACTTTTATGTAACAGACATAGATAACATTGCTGAAAGCAAGAACCCATCTCTTTTTTTTCCCCCTTTTTGGCATTCAGACAAGCCATTATAATATTTAACTATCTGCGGTAGACAGGGAGAGCTTCTGAGCCTGCCATCTCAGCTAGTCTCACCTGGGGAGACCTGTTTGCAGTGCATAGATGGACAGTTCGACCCAGAGCTTGTGTCCCAGCTCTGCTGCTCACTTCTATGCACTGCAGCTTGGGCCCTGGTTCCCACACACACTGCATGTCCCACGTCAGTCCCAGGTCCCCCACCTCTGTAGCACATGGCAGCATTGATCCAGTTCTCCTCTAGTTAAATACCAGCAGTCACTTCAGGAAAGCCTTTGGTGCAATCTTACTGCTTCGGTGCACATACCAGTCCCAGCGGACTTCATGGCTACACTTCCAGTCACTTGGAAGGGACCAGAATTTGCTTTAGGGTCTTAATACCAAGAGAGTAAAGTCTACAAAGGAAAGAAGTTCAGGCACATGGAACTTTCCCTGAAACCAAACCCAGAGCAGCAGCCTATGGTCCTCCTTGACCCATCTATTCTCATGCTTTTCATTATACTTGATCCTCTTACATTATGGACACTGCTTCACTGGCAGTCACAATGAGCTCGCAGTGACCAAGCAATGCTGGTGTTTCATCTCTCAATAAATAATGGGTTTATATCCTGAGAAAGTTGCTAGAAAGTAACCTGGTATCACAACAAGGAACATGCAAATCTTAAAAGTCAAGCAGAGAGCAGGCTTTTACAATTAGTCCAACACATGCCCCAAAAAAGGAAGAAAAATCCTTGCAGTTTGATTTTGTGAGATAAAAGTATCTCATAAAGCAAAGAGCACAAACAAGGCTATAGAAACAACACAACCTCCTGCTTGCACACTGTCTTGGTTGAAGCACATCCAGCCAGCAAAACTAAGTGGTGCAAAGTGGGGGTCGGGTCAGTGGGGCACCTTCCAGTTAATGCTGCAATACCCGTTTCCCCTTTGGGTTGTCATTAATTGTTATGGTATGGTATGGGCAGCCCGAGGCCGCGGCTCAGGCTGGAGCCTGCAGGTCTAAGCATTGGGCAGAAGGGAGGGAAGGGAGATGCAGAGGGTGGGGAAGGAGGAGCAGTGAGGGGAGGTGACCTGGTGATGGTCACGCCATGGGAGGAATGGCAGCAGGACCTGAGTCTCCTGACCTGGTGGCCAGGAGTGCCTGGGCCTGTTGCGTGGTCAATGATGTGCTGTGTCTTGCGCTGCAGCAGGGATAAGGGAGGGAGGAGAGGCTTCCTAGGAGGAAAGAGGAGATAAATATTCTGGCTGAAACAAAAGAAAAAAAATGCACATCAGCCCAGCCAGAGTTTCCAAGAATCTCCTAAAAATGTTGTGACTTGAGAAATCCGTATGAGATCGGACAGCATTTCCGTGATGCACGGATAGAAAAGCAAGTGATGTGCATCCCAACTGATGCAGGTGGGATCCACCTTCATCCTCTGCATGGGCAAGAGTAAGGGGGAGTTTGCTCAGTCCGTTTTCCTTAGCACCTTGGGTGATCAGTGCTGTGTGCTGGTGGCACAACTGCACTAGCAGTTGGTTTCTCAAGGCATCAGATCACTCAGCAGGAGGCAGCCAGCATGGGACAAAAAGGTGAGAACATGAGGCTACAGCATCAGCCAGCCCCTCTGTCCTTCACTCCAGCTGAGTGATGACCCCACTCAATGTAATGCTTTGTCAACTAGTAACGTCGTCATCCCACTGGGCTCTTCTAGTGGGGCATGGAGACACACATGTGACACATTCCTCCTGTCCTTTCCCTGGCTCTCCTGCAGCACAGTTGTACCGAGTATTTCAGAGTAAAATGCCAGGTTAGCACCCGCAGCTCAGAGGTGTGAGCTGCAGCAGCCAGAAGGCATCTGATGGATGGGTCCTCCTGGTCTGCCAGCTACAAGGTTTATGTGAAATGAGACTTTTGCCCAACGTTCTTTCCACGGTGCCTGAAGGAGGTCTATGCTTGATCCCTCCTTTCTGGGTGCGTGGCAATGGCTATGCCTCCTCGCTGCCTCGCAGGTCTTGCAGCTCAGTCATAGCTTTGGCTGGGAGCTTCTTGCGGCGGAACACGGCTGCGATCTCCTCAAAGGACTTTCCTTTTGTCTCCGGTACTTTGAAGTATGCAAACAGAAAGAAGACTAGAAGCAGAGCCGCGAAGATCACAAACACGTACGGTCCACAGAGATCCTGCAGTGGGGGAAGTAAGAACAGGGAACACCACCATCAGCACTGCAGGGATGGCTTCCCCTTCCTACCCTGGGTGGCTGAGGTGGCCCGCGGGACTTGGGGATGGAGAACTGGGAAGCACATCCATGTCCCACTGGGCTGCTTTGGGAGCCCAGCGGTGGGGTCATGCCCATCATTGATTTGTGTGGTTTTAGAGGGATTTCTTACCGCTATGTACTGGAAACACATTCCCACGATGAAGTTGCAGGCCCAGTTGCAGAAGCCGGCGACAGCGATGGCAGCGGGGCGCGGGCCTTGGCTGAACAGTTCGGCTACGATGAACCAGGGGATGGGCCCGGGCCCAACTTCAAAGAAGATGACGAAGAGGAAGATCGCGACCATGCTGACATAGCTCATCCAGGCAAACTGGCCCTGCAAGAGGGTGCGCTCGGTGTTATGGTCCCAATGCAATTCTCATTAATTACCACTAATTACTTTAATTAGGCTTCTTTTTCAGAAATTTCTTTCTATTCTGACAAGTGGGGACTGGACATGAGTAATTACAGCTCTAACTTCTTGTGCCAGATGCTGGCTGGGTGTGTGGTGCCAACTTTGCCGCTTGCAGAGGGATGTTGGAGCTCACAGCTATCAGCTCAGCTGTGCCTTCAAGCCCTCTCCTTGCCTGCAGCACAGTCAGGAAGAGGCAAAATGGTGTTGTCTTTAATAATCAGGGTGTTCAGTAAAGGAGCTCCCTCCTTACTTGGTTTTACATCTTGACAGGGGCTTGCACCAGTGGTTTGGACTGACTATGACGGGGGCTGGCTCCGTCCTCTGCCTGTTCTGCCCTGTGTCTCACAGCCTGACCCCTCTGCTGGATGTCAGAAGGATTAATTTGGCCCTTTTTTATGAGAAGATGCTAGTCTAGCATCCCTGCACCAAGCCAGGGAGATGCAGGTTGAGGGTTTAGGACACACTGTTTGCACGTGGAGGTATTCCTGGGTTTTCTTAGCAGGCATGGGATTATGCTGTGGGAGTGGCACAGTGTAAGGACCTGAGGTTGTCAGCGGGCTCAGGGAGGGGACAGGGGACACACGTCCTTTCTGGCAGCCTTGAGGGTATCTTAGGGGCCAAGGAGTGCAATGTTCTCAGGCACTGCTGTAACCAGAGGTGGCTCCAGCTATGGTCACTCTAAACTGTCCCTTCTAAGGACAAATGTTTTCTGAAATTCTTTGAGATGAAAATGCAAAACATTCACTTTAAAGGGGTGGTTTCTCTTTTGTTTGAAAACCATGGAGAAAAAATGGAGAGAAATCCTTACCAGGAGCACAAGTCCAACTGTCATGGCCACGGCGCTTATTAACATGCCCATCAAACCAGCCAGGAACAGGGACCGCCTGCCCGCCTTCTCCACCAGAAAGACCTGTAGAAACACATGCAGCAGCTCAGTCTCCAGCACCGCCGCTCTCAGGAGGTTCAATCAGGTCCATTAGCAGTGAACAACCTGTTACCGCTACCACACCACACTCCTGCTCTTTTAGCTGTCGTGGCAGAGATTTATGTCCTGGTTAACAAGTGTCAGAAACTCTGCTGGTGGCTGTTAGGGAGCCAGACTGAGCAGCCACCCTGCCAAGGGCGAGCCAAAACCTCATATACCCAGAGCTCCTGCATTTCCAAGCTCTCAGGACTTCCCACTGTTCTTACACATGTATTACTGACTCTGGACTTTCTCTCTCTCTTCTTCCCAGGAAGAACAAGCTTACTAGGTCTGCTGTAATTTGGAAGCAGCCTTTAAAATGTAGTGTGATTCAAGTCACATCACGGGCCATTGCACCTTGCCTGTCCTATGGCAGGGATAGTTGTGTAGCAGCTGGAGTCAGGATTTTTCCTTTGATTGCTCCCAGACACCTTTTGCTTCCCTGGTAGCCACAAGGCTTAGTTTGCCCCTTCTCAACTCCTCTTGGTGGACTCCAGTCATCTCATCCAGCTTTTGACATCTGAGTCTGTACCAATCACTTCACCCCATGGGGAGATGTAGGTAACTCCAGAGCACAGTGCATCTGGCCTGCTCTGAGATACTGTGCGCTAGCCTCTGAGGCTGCCTGCTTCTTCCCCTCTGCTCGAAAGGACACCTTTGGCCACCAGCAAAACCTTTCGTGCCACTGCAGTGAGTGATTTATGCTTGCACGAGACCATCTCTTTTGCTGGAGGCAGTTCATCCTGCTGCCTCATGAAGATTTCTCCCCTTGCCAAGGTCCACCCGGCTGTCAGTGCTTCTGCCTTTTGATCGGGGTCTGTCATTTATTGACAAATGCAGGTAATTTTTAAGTGCTTGTGGCCAAAAGAAGCAAAGAGCAAATGCCACAGGCTGCAAGTACCAGAGCCCTGGCGTTGAGATCAAACTGCAGGAGACCCTCCAAGCTGGCAAAAGACCGCTTCCAACCACACACCTCTGTGCCTCATTTCACAATAAACATCATGTTTTTTCCTCTGTACGGGACCTGTGATGGACTTCCTCTAAAGCAGGTTCACCCCAAGACCTCTTAACTCATGCATGCTGTATGAAGATCTCTTAGACCTGTGTATTTCTACCTTGCAGCTAGTCCTGCTTCGTGGTGGGTGTAAGTCCTTTGCTCCCTAAGTCTCTCTAGAGGCGTGAGGGCTTGGGATTTCCTGATCTTCTTATATTAATGGCCACATTAAAAAAATAATTGCCTGCTGATAGGAATTGTGTTAATATTCTCAGGAGAGAGACAAACGAAGGGAAAGGCAGTGAAAACGGAACCATCCTTTTACTGCTGCAGAGCACTGCACAGCTGCGATGAGGCTAGGTGCTAGATTACTTTTATTACTGTGGAATAGCCTTTGGATACCGCTTGTGCAGGTGCTATGTACATATGGAAAACAATTTGAAATATAACAGGTAAGAAGGAGACTGTGAGCTGCTGACTTCCCCGTTGCAACCCCAATCCCCTGCCTGCGCCCCGAGGGGAATAGGACCCACGGAATTTCAGTCTCAAAGGCAACTTTTATTCTGGGGGGAAATGCTGAGCTACCAAAGCTTTCCTGAACATGGTGTTGCAGTTTTCACTCATAAGGCATTTAGCAGTGCTGTTTGATAGCGATGGGCTGCATTTCAAGGCTTGATTTTTCAAACGAGACTTGCCCAGGGAATAAATTTTCCTGTAAGATGTGCAGGGTCAGCCCTGCAAAACTGCAAATCCCAGCCCTAGCTCGAGGATAAAATCATGTTTCAAAATGACATTGTAGCTTATGTATTTTTGTAGTCTGGGGGGCAAAAATATTTACTTACGGAGATAACAGTGAAGACTGTGTTCACCACTCCAACACCAATGGTTGCGTAAACTGGTTGGTCAACTCCAGCTCTCTCGAAAATGTTTGTAGAGTAGTAAAAGATCTATCAAAATACATTAGGATGAAGGATTAGGCAACAGGGCTGGTGGAACTTTTTGTTCTCTTGAGGGAAGAGTTGCGCTTGCTTGGCTGAGATGTGAAGTAATTTAATTATGATTAGTTTTTCAACTTTTAATGGCTTATTATCATAATTAAAGCTGAAACTTTCAAAGGAGCCTGAGGGAGCTAAAAAGCTCATTGTAATTCCCTTACTGAGCTACTGCATTTGCACATTTAAAACTGTTTTCTTCTATGTAGTCCCGTGTTTAATCTTGAAAGTCAGATCACCAGCACCGCATGCTGAAGACAAATACTTTAATATGACTGAGTTATACATTAATTTTAAAATATTCTCGCTACATTGGAATGACTCCAATTTCTTC
The DNA here is from genome assembly GCA_035590275.1 of Ibycter americanus. Classification (NCBI taxonomy): domain Eukaryota; kingdom Metazoa; phylum Chordata; class Aves; order Falconiformes; family Falconidae; genus Ibycter; species Ibycter americanus. The sequence continues at coordinate 23,839,211 of JAVJGI010000003.1, read as the reverse complement.
CTTCTGTCCAAAAATAAGACAGTTCCTATCCAGTGGAAGTGAAGGGCAGGAGGTAAATGGGTGGCTCACCCTGCGGCTGGTGGTTGGGGCTGGACATGGCCTTGAGCCAGGGCAGCCGGGCTCCGTGGGGTGCTCACCCCGGTTCAGCCCCGTGAGGCTGGACATCCCTGAGCGCTGCTCTGCCTTAAGATGTGGAAATGCTCTTAGAATTTTGAAAGCTGGTGTGACAGAGGCCTCAACCTTTGTAAAGTTGCCACCAGACTTTGAAAAATTGGAGTCTTAGCTGATTTTGATAAGGAGGCTCTGTGCTCCTGGGTGTAAAATGGTGATTTCTGGTATCCCAGGAGGTGATGCAAAACCTATTTAGCTAAAAATAGCTAGAAGGTAGTGATTCTGTGGTTCCTGGGGTGAGCACGTAATCATTAAAGAGAGCAAACAGCTAATGAACTCAGATAGGTGGAGGGTCATGGGAGACCTCATTGTGGACCTGCTGTGCCCACTGGTTTCGTGCAGAATTCCCTTGCACCCTTCTCCCCTCCTGCCCTCCTGCAGCCCAGCTGGGCAGCGAGGTCCACCTTCAACGTGGATGGCGGTGGCCGAGGAGCCTGCTGCAGTCACAGGGAAGCCTTCTTTTCACCCCTACATGCCTGGGACAGAGCCAGCGTTGCGTTTTCATGCTCAGCATGCATTTCTTTAAAGAAAACATTTTTGGGAGACTCACCGCATTGATTCCTGAGAACTGCTGAGATATTTGCACCATCAGCGCCACGAGGACAGCCTGCCTGTACTTGGAAGAAGTGAAAAGCTGTCTAATGGAGACTTTCTTTTCACTAGCAGCTTCTTGCTTTTCCTTTTCCATCTCAGCGATCTCTTTCATGGGGTCACAGTTTCCTCTAAGCCTTTCCAAACCTGAAGAAAAAAAAAGATCGACATTTTATTTTCAATGGTAGATAGGGAGAAGAGCAAGGACAAGAATCTGTGTAGCCAAAACTCAGGGTAAGCCAACCACACGGACAGTAGTGTCCTCTTGCTCTGAGCACTCCTATGGCACATCAAGCGTCAAAGGTGTGTCTGCTTGGTAAGGGGCTGCAGCACATTAGTTCTGCGAAAGGTCTGAGACACCGTGCTCGATCCTCATCCCTCAGCAATGCTTATTCATCCCACGCAAACATATCTCAATAGTTTCTGGTCCACAGCTAATTTATGCTCCAGCACCTCGGAGCATGGACATGCAACTCTGCCCCCAAGCATGTGGACATACTCTGTTTTACTCAACCCTGGGTTCTCACCTCAGTTTCAGCTGTGTCCTACCACTGGCAGCTCTTACTCCTTGTAGAGATGGCTGGAACCAGCCAAGGAGGTTGCAGTAACTGCTGTGGATTTGCTGTGTAGTTGCAAATAGCACCAAGGATAGAGAGATCAGCTGCCCTTGGGTGATGTCCTTCATACACCTGGTTGAAATCCCTTCTAACTGAATGGGGTTTTTGGGGGGTGGCATCTACTAGATGCAATCTCTCTGATGGAAAGGACTAACATGCTTACACCACCCTCAGCAATGCAGAAGTAAGCATGCCTTAGGCAGAGACTATATCAGGTGTCTGAAATCCCTCCTGCAAATGTGCTGTGTGGGATGGAGCAACTATACCCAGTTACTCATGTGAGCCCTCAGCAGGGCTTTTCCATCTGTGTTTAATACTATGTATAGTATAAAAACAACTCCAGGCAAGCCCAGAACGTGTGTCTTACTTTTTTTAGCTTCCTCCACCTTCCCCAGTTTGATGTAAAGGTAGCGGGGGCTCTCGGGGCACAGTAAGAGCAGGAAGAACTGCAGGAGGGCAGCCACACCAGACAGACCGAGGAGCAGGGGCCACAACTTGTCGTTACCCAGGAGAAACTCTAGTCCAAGGACCTGGAATAATTGAGGCATGTTTGAATGGCTTATTTTGCACCCTAGAAAATGAAAGCAATTGACCACCATGGCATTTCAAAGTGACAGCCTGGAAAAGAACTAGAAGCAAATACCAATTCTCAGTCCTAGCAATCTGATTTCTTTAGCTATGATGCACATTTACAAGGAGGGAGTGAACAAATCGTGTAAAATGTCATGAGCAAGACTTTGGCTTACAGATGCTGGACAACCCTCTGAGAGCCTGCTCCCCACCCCAGGGTGACTCAGTCCTCCTTGGGGCATGCCACCAGCAGGAGACCTGTGCCTGGCCAGAACCACAGCGTAAACAGCTCAGCAAATACAGGCACGATGATGAAAGGTTTTCTCCTCAGACCTTGTTATAGTGGGTTTTTAGGATGTGGGGTTTTATGGGCAGATGTCACCTAAGGAACTCTACAAAGGAGCAGGGCGTGGATGGAGGTCCACGCAGCGCAGGATGCCCCAGATGCCCAGCTGTTAACCAGCACAGCCTGAGCACTGGGGCTGCAGCGCAGCGTGAGGCTCAGCAAACAAGCTGACTCAAGCTTTGCTTCAGCATGTGATTATGGTATTGGAAAAAGTGCTCCAGAGGGGCTGTGAGTACTTGCAACCTTTTTCCTTCCATAATTTGCAAAGCATTTTTTGTATGCCCACAGCCAGTGACACTGGCAGGATCTACCTTGCGAGTTTTTTTCCCCATGGTCTGTCCATAGTCTTTGGCTAAATCAGATTAGATGAACCTTGTGGCTGCATTAAGTTTTTCTGGATGTGTTGGGCTTTGGTACATTTATGTGCCCATTTGTCACGTAGGTGGGACTCCTGCTGCGATGGGCAATGCTGACAGGGATGTTGGGCTCCCTACTCCTCTGATGACACCACTTTTGAGTACCTGAATATCAGGGATCTCGTGTTCAGGATCCAGCCTGACTCTGATGAGATCGTTACAAAAACTTGCTAGGAAAGGGGAAAAATTGTTTGCAGAAGTACTTTTTATTTCATGAGAAGTCATCTTTGTTAAGACACCTCTGACTCAAGGTAGAAGTTTAACCGCATCAGAGCAGATTGCTTTGCACTGTCCTTCAGCTTTTGGATGGAATGGTGAGTGACACCCCAGCATATCACCGGGGTATCCTTAATGTCTGAAATACCTTCTCTTGACTCACGTGCTTTCCTTTTTACCTGGCTGATGAGGATACCCGTGACGATAGCAAGCTGGTGCAATGTTCCCAGTGCTCCTCGAAGGGCCGTGGGAGAGACCTCACTGACGTACATGGGCACGAGTCCGGAGGAGAGCCCTGCACCAAGCACACATGGGTGTTACCTCTTCCAGACCACAGCTTGGCAACCAGCAGAAACCACTTCCCAAACAGGAAAGGAGGATGGGGCCTGTGTGCTGCATCCCACATCCCACCAAGACGCCCGTGCCTGGCTGGGAGCCACCTGCGCCTTGCAAATGTGCTTGGATATCCCTGGATTCAGAGCCCCAAGCCGGGAAGCCTTTACACTTGAACACACATGAGCATGGAGCAGAGATCATCTGCTGGGAGAAGTTATCACAGAGTAAAGAGCTTTCTTAAAACTTGCCTTTAGTATTTGTATTGTATTTGCATACCAGTAACAGTGATAATGAGCTGTTATTTCTAAGCTAATTCTAATGTAATTCCATATTATTTGCCTACTCTCTTATCCTCTCTAGGTACAATGCTCCTGTACTATCTGCTAGATAGTACTGCTGTCTAGGGAACCTGTTCAACAGCATGGCTAATAACGCACTGTTACAACAGTCACCAGCAAGATTAAGCCTTGAGATACAGAGGAGGGACTTGCTCCTTTCTAGGATACGCAAAATAAACTGATTTCATGATAGAGCCAACCCAAATACTTCTGGGAAATATCCTGGATCGAGAAGGACAGACACAGGGAGATGATGGAAACTCCAACCTGTGAAACCCCTTCTGAACTCAAAAAACAGATAAAAAAATATAGAAAGCTCTTAACAACAGCCCTGGAGTGCTCAGCACCCTGCCAAGGGACTAGTTTGCAATGCTTGACCCTGCCTGGACTTACCGCAGTACAGCCCCGTGACTGCTCTCCCGGCAATGATGAGTATGTGAGACGGCCCAAATTTTGCCAGCCCCATGAGAAGGTTCCCAGCGATGGAGAGGACATTCACCACCAGCATGGCTTTCACCCTGCAAGGCAGCAGCAGCACAGCTTGTTCTGGCACCCTTCAGCCAAAGCATCCATCGTGACATACAGTCAGAGCTATTAAGTGATTTAATCAGCACTACAGTGGAAACAAGAAGGAACGTAGGCACTGAAAAATATCAGGCAGAGGTGCAGTCAGAGTAGCTAAAAGTGTATTATACATCCTGTGCAAATGCTGTTCAGATGCTCTCGTCTTTTGCCATGGAAAGAAAGAGCGGGGGGAATTCGGAAGTTAATCAAGGCTGTTCATTAGCTGCTTGTCTGAAGTGCTAAAAGTTGCAACAAAATGTCTGATTTATAATTGAAGATTTTAATAAGCCAGACCTCTGTGATGGTTGGAACAGTATTTTGGAGATTTGAGGGGGGGTGTGTTTTCATTACATTGGGGAAAATAATGCAAGTTGTATTTCTGTGAGGAGGAAATGGCTCTAGAGGAAAGATCAAAGAAAAAAGCTTGGGCTGTGGCACACGAGTCACAGCACACAAGGTCCTCTCACCTCCCCAGCCGGTCACCGATCCACCCCACGGTGAAGGAGGAGACCATGCCCCCGACGGCGAACACGGAGACGGAGAGGGACCAGTACATAGTGAGCATGTGCAGGGAGGTGGCAAGGTCATCGCCGGTGTTGGCTGGGGGTGCAAACGTGCCCTCAGTGCCACCCCAGGGCTCCATGCCAGGGACAGGGATGGTGCCATCCTCCCCAGAGGTGTTGGTGGCATGTCTGTCCAGGCGGACGATGCCCAGCACACGCCCATAGTGGGCTTCTATCACCTGTGATGGGCAAAGAGGAAAAATGCCATCAGCTCAAATCTATAGCCAACCCCAACCCCTGTTTTGGGGTTTTTTATGCCCTGGGAGAAGCTTTTCATCACAGATTCTGCAGGGGTGAAATCTTGGGGTCCCCCACAGCTCCCCAGCACCCAGACTCTCAGAGGGGAGGGACCCCAGAGGCAGATGCGGAGCATCCCCCTCATCCAATGCCATCTCTCAGGGAGGGGGTGAGCGTGGTGTCTGGATTCGGCACCCACGGAGAGGTGCTGTCCCTCGGTCTGGGCACAGGGACCCTGTTGCAGTGGGGATGGCACCACGAGCTGCAGAGCCCTGCTCCTTTCACTAGGAGGGTGGCAGTGGGGGGTCCTCGCCATTTTCTCACCCCACTGCCATATTGCGGGGGCTTTGTACTGCAGGAGGTAGTACCCGGGGAAGGGACGGAGCTCTCCTGAGGGCTTCTTCAAGGGACAGACCAGCCCTGGCTGCCCTGAAGCCCTTGTCCCTTGGCCACGCGCAGCTTGGCTTACCTTCTGGGGGGCGTTAATGACACCCAGGCTGTAGCCGTACTGGAAAAAGCCCAACACCGCGGTGAAGACGGAGAGGACCAGTGTTCCTGTGAGGTGCTGGGAGAGGAAGCAAAGAACAGCCTCACCCCACTGTCCTAGCCCTGCCCAAACGTGGGGGGCTGCACCCCATCCCTGTCCCAAGGGACCCCACTGCTCAGCTGGCTGGGACAGCAGCATCCAGGGATGCTGTTGCAGCAGCACAGGCGCTTTGGCTGGCGCCAAAAGAGAAGGGAAAGCCCCTGGGGGTAGGCAGGATCAGGCCCCCAGGGCAGAGCAGCATTGCCCCACACAGAGCAATCTGTGCCCGGGCTCTCCCTGCTGCGCTGCCCGTCCTTGTCCCGGTGCTCACGGCGAGCGGGAGCTCTGCCTGGTACAGCAGCGCAGGCAGCAGCAGCGACATGCCCTGCCCCAGCCCCAGCGCACGGGCAGCACCACCACTGAAGCAGAACAGCTAGGAAAAAATGACCAAAATGGTGCTTTTCAGCAGTGCTGTTTCAAGTATTGTTTCCTTCCATCACAGTTAAAATTATCCAATGAGCTGCCAGAGCTCTTAAAAATAAAAAATAATCTCTTCACCTCTTTGCCCCTGCTCAGTATGCAGACATCAAAGAGCAACTAATTAGAGGAGGGAAATTTTTCAGTTGTTTTCTGTCCTGGCAAGTGAAAAATACCGATGCTCAGTGCTGGGCTCCTGCAGAAATTCTAGTGCAAAAATGCCACTGAGCCATGGTTACCTTCTCTGCTTGCATTTTGCTTTTCTCGTCCATCCCACAGCTCCTCCGCTGTCCTCCCGGGAGCGGTCACCGTCCTGGGCTGCGGAGTGAGGTGAGAGCTTGGGCAGGGAAAGAGGGACAGCAGGGCTGGGATGGAGGCAGCAAAACTGGCTGGTGCTCAGAGAGATGGGACTATATCAACTCTGGAGTTAATGAGAAACCCAAGCCTTCCATGCGTTCTTTGGCCACTGCACGGCTCAGAGCAGCCACTACCAATCCTGGTATTTGGGGGGACAAATGAAACAATGGGAGACCTGCACAGACATAGAGTGGACCTGGGAAATTCAAATGATCCAGCTGAAAGGCTGGTTCGGGGCTGTCCCTCAGCTGAACAGTCTGCAATGTGACATGCCAGGGACCTGGGAACATGCTACAGCCTATTTAGAGATGTTCAACACCTTTCTTGGCTTCTGTGCTGGGTTTATGTGCTACGTTGCAAACCTCTTGCTGAACTAGCAAGAAGAAACCTTTTCAGCATATGTAGCAAAGAAGCTAGAAAATGACTAAGAGTGTTTTATTTAGATAGCACTTGGCACCTGCTTTAAATATATTTGTGTGTGTATATAACATACACAGCCAAACATATATAAATACAGATGTATACAGGTCTCTCTATACAGACACACATACATACCTGCATGCACAAAGCCCCGTCAACACGTAGCTGTAATGCTAGTACACACCTGTATGTATGTACCCTGGGCATTCAGAGGAGACGGCAGTATGTGTGTGTGAAGGTATAGCAAAATTACCCAGAATATTATGATAACACATTTTCATTAAAAAGCCCACACAGCGTGAACGCTGAGCCTTCCAGCACCGCCAGCTGATTGCTGTGCTGTCAAATATCGCTGATGCTAGCAAATATTGCCGGTGCTAGCAAATCCTACTGATGCTGCCAAATATTGCAGCCCTGGCTTGGCTCGCTCGTAGCCGTGAACTTTGCACATCTACAAAAGCTGGTCTGAGCTGGTCTTGCTCAGGCTCGGGCTTTGCTGTCCTTGACGTCATTGGCAAGAGGAGCTGCAGGGCCAGGGTGGATGGTGGCATCTGTAGCAGACATGCCAAAATCTGAATCAGCCGAGACGGTGATTAATGCTGATTAATGCCATTACCTTCCAGAAAAGCCCCTGGTGGGTCCAATAGCCAAGATACAGCGACTCATTGGGTGATGCTCTCAGTCAGCCAGGCTTCACATGGGCACAAAATGTACTTTCTACAGAGGAAGAGAAAGGAAAAAAAAAAAAAAGAGATGAGTGTAAGACCACTAATCTTTGTACTGGTCTCCTCCAGTAAAGTAAAACTTTAACTGGAGGAAAAGAGTTCATTGCATTCATGCAGGCATTGATTCCAGCCACCTGCATTCCCCTCTCGGGCTGGCGTAGCTGCAAGGGGGAGGACCCTGAGGCTGCCCCAATATTTGTCCTTTCAGCTGAGATCTTTGCCCATGGCATTTGTTTGCTTGCGCTGTGTGGATACCTAGGCATTTACAAGCACCGTTTCTTTGCACTGTGGTTAAATGCCTCCACGCTGGGGGCCGGCAGGATTAGACAATTAACAGGCTGCTCAAGTTTGACTCGGAAAAGAAATGAGAGCCCTGACCCCACATCCCAGCCTGAAACCCGCAGGCACTGTGAAACTCCTGGCCAGGACCAGTGGCCCCCCCAGGATCCCCATCCTGTCGCAGCTGCCCAGCTGAGGGAGGGTGATGCTTTTCCCAGGTGACCGGAGGCAGTCTGAGGGGGCAAAGGCCACCTACATACCAGAAGGAGAGCAGGGTGGCCTTTCTGTGCCTTGCAGCCTGTCTTGTCCCCCCCGCTGCTGCTTACAGAGCAGAACCTTCCCTTAACCAGGCTTCCCAGGGAGGGGGTGCGGAGCGGCTAGGGCGGCAGTGGGGCAGCATGGGTGAGCATCAGTCACCTCCCCAGGAGCAGCCCAAAGACTTCCGTGGAAACCTTGCATGCCAAAGGCTGGAAGTCCCATGGCCACCAGCCTCCCTCATCCAGGTCTGCTGGCAAAAGGCACGAAGTTATCCTGGGGCTCTCCCGTCCCTTCCTGGCCCTTCTTACCCTCCCAGCCGGGCTGGATGCTGCCTCGCCTCACCTCTGGGGTACAGCCGCCAGCTGATGCCAGCTGGGCTGTGATGCACTCCGCCAGAGCCTTGCCCCCGGCCAGTTTAAGCACATATTTAGCTCCCAGCAGCACTATCAGACTCAAGCTCCTGTTTTTTTCTGAGCAGGGGTCTGGATGCGCTGTGCTGATTAGCAGAGGCCAGCTCGAGGTCCCAAGGTTAACGGATGGGAAAGGTCAGTGTGTATATCTGCCTCCCACTGCAGTCACTTCCCAAAGGGGCTGTCGGAGCATCACACCTTCACTGTTAGCTTGGAAAACGGAAGCGCAATGTTCCTACATGCTAGAGCACTGGGCACGACTCCACCAGGATGAATGATCAGCCCATCAAATCTCTTGCACGTTTGACAGCTGGTTGTGGGACCGCAGACCGTAGGGTGTGGGTACCAGCACAGTGCAGCTCAGGAGCAATTCCGACCCATCTCACAGCTGGTGAGCCCCACCAGGCAGCAGGTTTGACCAAGGGCCCAGAGAGCAAAGGGGCAAAGGGGAGGTGCAGCCCTGCCAACCTCCTCCTCACCGCTGGGAACCCAGGTTTGCCAGCCTGGGGCTTGTTTGTACTTTCTCTTGTCTGTGTTCAGATGATGTTTGAATGTGTCTGAGGGTGACAAGAGCATATGTGCTTTATGTGGCTGCATGGGACCCTCGGCACGCCATTTACACCTCCTGCTAGCCCGAGCTGCCCGAGCCGCAGCTGCAGCAGCCACACGACTACCTGCCAGGCTGCTGCCAGCAGAGCTGCTCAGCTTGCCACCTGGTTCCTACCGATGCTGGAAAAAAAGCGATACACAAAACTTCAGGGCCCCTCAGAATAATTAAAAAAAAAAAGATTAAAAAAAAAAGATGGATGTTTGAAGGTGATGAGAGCATTGGGTCAGCTCAGATGCTGCCTAGCACAGAGACTGTCCCCTCCTACGCACAAGGGCTTTCCTGGCCAGGGCAAACGGAGCAGCTCAGCCAGATGGATTCATCCCACAGTTATTCAGGGAATGTGGTGTGATGCAGAGGTGAAACATGCAGATGACAAACGCGGGTCTCCACACATGTGGCTGAGTGCTGCTGTGGGTCCAGGTGACCCCAGACTGAGAGCATTGCTGCCGTTCCCAGGTGCAGTGGTGTAGAAATACCAATTTCACTATTTTCAGGACAGCAGCACACACCACAGCCCTGGTTAGCACTTTGGCCAGTGCTGTAGGGTTTTGTGGCTTTTTTCCAGGGCTCCCAGAAAGAAGCTGCCCCAAACTGCTGTCCTATCTTCTTGCCCAAGTGTGCAAAACAGGTAAATACCAAGAATCCCAAACAGCATCCAGCCCCTTGCCCTGGGCGACTGCATCTTGTGGCATAAATCTTTCGTGTTTTGTGAAAGGCATCATAGAATCATCTAGGCTGGAAAAGATCATTTACATTATTTGCAAACAACACTGCTTGCATTGCTGTTAATGCTTTATTTTAATAATGAAGTGTAAGAACTATGTATAATGTTACTGTTACGCACAATTACCATGCTTATTGCCTACTATATGTTGTGTCTACTGTTATTGGTGGTGTTGCTAAATCTAATGCTATGTGATAAAAGCAATGGGTTAAAGTTTATGGCTGGGCTTTGCTTTTGAACAACTGAAGATGCTGTCACATCAGCAGAAGGAATGTAAAGATTCCAGGACTGTGAGGCTTTCTCTGTGGCCGGGGTCATTTGCACACCCATTTGACTGTCTCTGAGTTATTCAGAAGCAGCTTTGATGTTAAAAAAATCCAAGCAACAAAACAAAGGAAAAAAAGAAAACATAAACCAAAACAAAAACAAAAAGGAAAAAAAGGAAGATCCAGACCGTAAGGCTGTGGCTGTCCAGGGAAGAGCAGGCTGATGCAGCACATCAGAGGCTGGCACAAAAAGAACACAACAAATGTTCATTTTTCCTATGTGCACAGCAGCCAGGGCAGGCAGCAGTGCTGGGGCCACCCATGGGATGGGGGCTTCAGGCTGACAAAACACATTTGAGAGGGAGAATTTGGTGCATTTACAGCACTGTTGTAAAGATACGGGTGTTTTGGCCTTATACCTTTCCAGCAAAAACTAGTGGCATTAAACCAGGGGAGTTTAATGGGCCCCTTCCCACTCCCCCAGCTCTGGGTGGTGCAGCATCTCCCAAAAAAGAAGAATTGGGAAGCAAACCCTGCAAACTTCTTCTGCAGTAGGTCGTGACAGCCAAGATGGGAAGCAGCAGCTCCACAGTGGTACCCAGGGCAGTAAACAGATGCTGCAGGGGTGTGGTGGTTGCAACGGGCATCCTATACCTTGAACCACATCCTTAGTGCTGAGAACATCTCCGCTGGATCTCCTCAGAGAAGCTGTGCCGCCATTCTGGGCACAGGCACAGTATGGTATGGAGGTCTACCCCGCACCTTCAGGAACAGGCAGATTCGGTCCCCACTGCTGCTCACTGCCAGCCTACGCGATGCTCACGTTGGCCCCAATTACGCAGCATCAACGTGCAAATTGTTGCATGAGCAGCGATGGACCCGCGTGGGCTTGTGTTAAGACAAGGAATTGCTGCACAACAACTTCAACCATTTCCAGCAACCAGCCCAGCTCTGGGACCTGGGCCAGGGTCACCTTGAACATCCCCTTTCTATCCCAAAATACATACAATGATCAACCCCAAAACCATCTCGCAACAAGAAAAAGGCTGTTTGAGAATCATTCTGAAACAGATTTGAAGACATTGAATGCCCACAAGTAGCTGCTACAGCCTTACCTCTGAGCATCCTTTACCTTGGGAATGGTACCCAGCACCTCCCCAGTGTGTGCAGTGTGCTGGGGGTAACCAGCGGCGAGCACAGCCTCACGCCACCTCTCAGGGCTCTTCTTTCATTTACCACGGAGGGTACAACTCGTCCCTGAAGTTTATGCAGTATTTCACAGTAGCTCTGTAAATAATTGAATCTGCAACAGGCTCAAATGACTCCAGCATGCACAGACATTATTTCTCTTTTTCCTCCTGCAGCACTGCTTAGCTGAACAAATACATCTCCTTTCCTGGGTAAAAACTCCCAGAAACAGGGCTTTAAAAGGAGCCCCAGATTTTATTTCTTTAAACACTAAAATAAAGTAGCTTCTGATAGCATTGATCAACTACAAGCATATTTAACTCACAACAAAAGACAAATAAATCAAAGCTAGGAATATTTGGAGGGGAAAGCATGTCTTTACAATAATCACAGGTGGATTTTGTAGAAAAGCAGAAGTTTTCAGGTGGTGATGGTCCATCGAGACATGCCTCAGCCACTGCTCACCGCTGGGCAGCATTACAGCGGACATGCCCCGTCCCCCCACACTCATCCTGCCTAAAACTGCTGCTTTCCCGAGACCCTCCAGGCCAAGGGCATCGCGACTCGGAGCCCTGAAAAGCTACTTAGCCCCCATGACCTGCTAATGGTTAACACCCCAGGTTTTATTTACCCAAACATAAAAGGCATGGGTGAATGTTGAAGTTTTGTGTTTTATTGTGGTTGGCACCAGAAATGCATTTGCTGTATGCTGTTTCCATATACACACTCTGTAGACAAGACTGCGTTAATATTGGTTTCTCATTATTTTTGTTTCAAATGACTCTAAGATTTTAAAAAATACATTCACAAACTACCTTATGCTTAAACACAACGATTCCCTTCTATGTCATCACTGTACCCAAAAACCCACAATAAAAAAAATAAAATTGTCCAAAGCTGGGTATTTGTCACTTCAAGGGGGACTAAAAAAACCCAAAACCAGTTATCAGTTTGCAACGTGATAAAAAGCTCTGGGCTTTTTTTTACTTATATTTTAACCACAGTGAAAATATAAAGAGCTGGTGGCAATCAGTGCCCATGATGGGACTTGTATGGGGTTTTAATTCCAGTATTGTGGTCTCACAGCCCTCCCTACGCTGTACAGGGTGCTTAGCCAGGCGCTGGGCAGGCTGCACTGGCTCAGCTGGAGGGTGAATAGAGCACCCACAAAGCACCTCTTGCCTGCGCTCCTCTGGACACCGCATCCCACCGGCAGTCCCAGCGTAGACAATCCCTGCCGGTACCGAACCGCGACGCCCTGCCCGTGTGGGTACCACTGCCGCACAGCCCTGCCCATGGGATGCTCTGGGAGAGGGTTTCCCATCCTGTCCCGTCCCCGCCACCCCGCATCGCCTCTACCCTTGATAAAGATTCAAGTTGGACCAAGTCCTGTTGATTTAATCATTTTTTAATAAAGCCATCATTACTGAGTACACCAAGATTGCCAGTTAAGCTCTCTATATGTCGCTGGAGGTACCAGCGGTTTTATCGACAGCGGAAAGAAAAAAAAAAAAAAAAAGAAAAAAGAAACCAAATCACAAAAACAAACCCCAACTGAAACGAGGTAGGTTAAAACCAGCAACACAGACCTTGTTATGCGACACCCCAACACCACAGGCGGCCATGCTTGCAGCTACTGAGAAAGAAAACCCCAGATACGCACCGAAAATGGAAATCAACTGAGCAGAGTTTATAAGGACACGATTCAACCTGAACTAAACACACACACACGGTTCGGCACAGATGTTGTCTTTCACTGTATGTTGGGTAATTCCTAGGGAGCGGAGGGGGCGGAAAACAAGTAGAGATTCAGACCCTCGGCTGAAGAAACCACACACATATATATTGTTTTAAGCTCTTTACAAGCCCAATCCAGCAACGTGGGGGACGGGCAGCTCGTTTCATGGTCCCTGTCCCCGTGCCGGCTGCCTCTGCACGCCAGCGCCCGGCTCCGGGCTCGGGGGGGACGAGCACCCACAGCTGGCGCCGGCTTCAGCATCAGGGTCCGGCGCCCGCGGCATCCCGGGAGCCATCTGCGGCCGCAAATCCCGCCTCGGGGGCGAGCGCGGGGCTCCTCCGACCGCTCTGCCGTCCTCTCCTCCTCCGATCCCCCCATCCCGGTGCCCGCGGCCAAGCCCCGGGGCAGGCGGGCACCTCCGGAGCAACAACAAATGGCACCTCTGTCCCTATCAAGACACACCATTATGTGAAGATCCATATAGAAATATGGATTGACAGACTTGACAAAAATGGTAGCTGATTTTTATTAGTCTAAGGCTAGTAGTTTAGCCATTTAAAATCCATTTCCCAAAAGAGGGGAAAAAAACCTATTATTTTTTCTCTTCTTTAAAAATCCGTTAAGCCGTTGCTGCCAAAAGCAACATGTAAATGTTGGTGAAGGCAAAAGATTTCTAAAATTACCCAGCTATATGGTTATGGCCTTCATCACAAAGATAAAAGGTACATTTATTGTGCTGTCTCTCACCAGATTTAATTGGTAACTTTACAACATACTATATATTTGATGCTAGCAGGCAGACAGAATTAAAAACAGACTTTTTGACACTGTTTCTTTCCCCGTTCTTACAAAGTAGGGGACAAAGAAAAAGTAAAATTAAAAAAAAAAAAAAAAAAAAAAAAAAAAGGAAAACTCATAACCCACTATAACACAGCGTAATCAGGAGACCTCGGGGGGTCCAAGCGCGAAAGTCCATCCCTGCCCGCAGCCCCCGCCCTGGGGCTGTCGGCGCCGGGGGAGCGTGGGGAGCGGTGATCCTCGGCGCGCTCCGCATCTGCCTCTACAGTGTTAGTCCACGTGTTTAAATGTCCTTTAAATTAGAAATAATGCCATGGCGGTGAGTGCCAAGTGCTCCTCTGTTACCAGTTCATCATGGAGTTTCTGTTGAGGGTCATGAAAAACACTTGGCTGCTTCCTCCAGATCTCACCGATGCAAAAAATACCTGTTTGGAAGCAAAAAACCCTTATTAATAACTTGTACAAGAAAATGTCTGTTAATTGTCTTGGTGAGTCAGGCAAGCAGGAGCTGCCCCACATCCCACGGTTCCTAACCCTCCTTCCCTGCTCCTTTTCTCCACGTGACAGCAGAAATTTTACACAGACGCATTGCCTGGTTCCCAGTTTTCTGTGGAGCTCGGGGTCCGGCACAAACCCACGCCAGACTCAGATCAAATCGAACCACTTATTAGTAAACACAGTAATACCTCCCTCTCCATCATTATCAAAGAGAGGGAGCTTTGGAACGCCTTGAAAATAGCAAGTTTATCCCATTATACTGCCACAGCACCATTTACTACGCAGTATTAATGAGACTGCTGTCAGTGGGCTGCATCTTGCTAAATGTTAACCATTCAGGGCAACGTCTGCCTTGGTTTGCAATGGTTTTCTTCGGAAAAGTCCTGGTACTTCAGCTGTTCCAGAAAGTAAAGCTTCAGAAAACTAAACTACTTTCCTTCAATACACTCAAAGCACAGAATCCTATCAGGACTCTCTATGAAAAATGCAATTTTTGGTGCTTCTGCCAGGATCCACCAGCGTTTGACCCCAATGGAAGTCTTACAAAATAAGTAAGTTATAATTTGCAAATATTGAAGGGGACAATCTGAAGCCCCTGTTCTTTTTAAAACCAAAAATTATTCATTCTTCACACGACTTTCATCATTAACCATTTATCCAGAAACATCTGGTTTTAGTATTTCAAACCCACCAGTGATCAGTTGGTCTCAGTAGTTTAGAAAAACTGAGGTGGGGTTTTGTACAGTTTTCTTAGAAAAGGGGAAAAAAAATCAAGGAGCAAACCAGAAAAATAAATGTTTTAAAAAAACAGTATAAAACCTGCAGAGTCAAGGACTCAAAAGTTAAGAAAAAAGCAAATTAGGGGTATTTAGGCAAGTAAAATTCACCTTCTTGGGCAGCTTCCCACGGTATACTCAGTTGCAAGGGTAGGATACATTTTTCCTGCAGAGCTTCATCCCAACTCCATGCAACAGATAGGGCAATGCTCGACTAATGAGCAGCTCTCCAATAAACTGGTCATGGCCTCAAACCTTATTTATTCCATGTTATTAAGCCCTGCTCTGTGGACAGGGCCATCGGTTTCTTCGCACGTTTCACGATCATGCTCATTACTAAAGAACTCCCCGCTGCATGGTCCTGATTTATCTGGGTGAAACTTTGTGAGATGAGGAAATACCCACAGCAGAAACAGACCTCAGCATTCAACCATCTCTTCCATGCAGGTATTCCTCTTCCTGCAGCCATTTCTGCTTCCCTCATTCCCTGCACCCCTCGCCCATCAGCAACACTCACGGCAGGGATCATCCACATGACAGCCGCATCCCCTATGCAACGCTGGTGACCCTCCAGAGCAGTATTTAACAGTACTGCCCCCAGAAAAAGATGGGGCTCCAAGGAGAGAAGAGTTTAAGATGCTTCAAAATGCATCTAAAAACGCATCGAAATATTTCTGTACCAGAGCTCAAATCAAGGTCGCTCACACATCCTTCCTGCTAGTATTTCTCAACTTTTACAGAGTTTACTTAGCAGCCTCAATAGTTAATGTTCAGATGCAAGACGGGAGAAAGTCAAGCCAAGTCAGCGCTGACCTCAGCTAGAGGTGGAAGAGATCTTGCAGATCTTCCCACCACAGGCTGAGGTCTGCATCCACTGGAGAGAATTAATTGGGAGTGGACTTACGGGCACTGCTTATTAAACAGGACCTTCAGATTAATTATTAACCTCAAGATAAGCCAGACTTAAAGTCTAAAAGTAGCTTGCAGCTTAAAGCATGGATACAAGCTTTGAGTGAACTTACCTTATCATTTCTTTCACATAGAAACTTTAACCTTTGAGCTCGCTTGTGCATAAATACTCCATCCAAATGTCCTGTCTCCACTGACCGGATTTCAATAGCTTTCTCTCCCCAGCCCATTATTTGATTGGAATGAATGTAGGCTGTCAAAAGGAAGTGTTTGGTAGGTGTTACAATGTGTGTTGAGCTAAATATTATGCAACAGGCAGACAAGCTCTCATCAACTGTTACTCAAAGCCTATGCAGATCAATGGCAGAGCTCCGACTGGCATGTGCCCACTGGGTTAGCAGCCTTTACAGAGCACCCTTCAACCAGAAATTGCTGAGTAATTTAAACAGAAGAAGTATCACTTCTTCCGATTTCTGTGGGTGAGGAGCTTGGCAGTGGCTTGCCCCCGTGGGTTGTGGAGCTGCTGAGCAACAGAGCCAGAAGAGCAACCCAAGTGGTGCTCCCAGCTCCACACCCAGCCCCTCTCCCACTCAATGCAGTATCCCACCAGGGCAACAGCTTATATTATCCTATACTTATCTTATACTTCAGATAAACCAGAGCTCAAATTTTCAAGAACTCACTCGCTTTTATTATGGAGGACCAAAGCGTAGAAATATAGCAACTGCACCTCATAGCTGGCTGAGAGAAATCTCCTTTGATAAATAAAAGCCCAAATGACTCCACCTCAGCATTCTTGACTCCTCATCTTACTTGCCACTTGTATTCTAAGCAGGTGAAGAGGAAGGGTTGACCTACCCACAGAAGTAGGCATTTCTCCCCACTGGAGCACCACATCTTTAGTTATCCGTCCATAGGTGTTCACATATACGCCTTCATCCTCATAGCACACAAGCATCTCCATCCCGTCTGTTTTAGGCAGGATGACAATGGCGTGAGGAGTAATATTGCCCTGAATCTGCAGTTAAAATAAACCCTAAAAGTCAGAATTACATTGAATGGAGGAAGAGGTAGGGGGAAGGGAGCACAGCCTTAGAAAAACAAAACCCCAAACCTACCCGAGAACAAAGCCCTCCCTTCATTCACCAAACAGGCATTGGCTTTCACAGATAAGCTTGAAGGGGAATAAACTGTCATGTTTACCCTACCATCAAAGCTGTCTGATATGTCAAGGATAAACAGGTTCAGCAATTACAGAGAGATCACAACATATACGCCCCCAAGACTGATGGCTGACACTTGGCTGTAACACAAATAAGCGACTGCTCACTTGATGAATCCATCTCCTGCTCAAATTAAGGCAAATAAACCCAGAATTTTACAGGTAGCCCTAGAGAGGAAATATTCCCATTTTTTAACAATCAGTCCCCAGCTCCATAGGCAGCTACAGTGACTTTCCACCCATGTCTGCCCTTCCATGGCTAAGACAACACAAAACCATCCCTAACTGCCCCAGTATTTCTCCCTACTCTTCTTGCCAGTTCTTGCAGGCGAGGCTCTGCTGCTCGGGTCAGATTCAGCAGTTCCTGCATTTCATTAGTGACACAGTTTCTTCTAGACCAGTTTTTCATGCTGCTTGGGCCAGCAGCACGGACAGAACTCAAATGAGCCAACAAGAAAATCCTCATTTACAGTACTTTTTGTAGCATTGGTTCTCTCTTGAAACAGCTGATGGACGTAAGGGAGGTCCTGTGGCGAGTCCCTGCTGTCAGGGGGTTTGGGAGTTTGGAGTAGCAGGCTTACTGAGATTTGGGCTACCCTGCGACCTTCACCTGGGCAAACCGTGCTGCCTCAGCAGGAACA
Organism: Ibycter americanus; assembly: GCA_035590275.1. NCBI lineage: Eukaryota > Metazoa > Chordata > Aves > Falconiformes > Falconidae > Ibycter > Ibycter americanus. The sequence continues at coordinate 23,821,424 of JAVJGI010000003.1, read as the reverse complement.
AGTGTTGGTGAGCACATCTGGGACACCAAGCAACGGGACAGTGTGCTGGGCATCCACCTCTGGGTGGGTCTATGCTGTTCAACAACCACGAACCTGGTTTCATGGTATCTAGCCCTGCAGAGAGCTCCACTGCTGCTCCACGCAGTGTACAGACAGATTCTCTTTTCCGTGGGACATGGCAACCTTAAACCTGACTGCTCGGCCGCGAGGACAGAAACAGCCCATGCGAATAATGGAACATGAAGTACATGATACCTCCGAGTCCTCTTTAAGTGAGTATCAATGAGGATGGCACTGGAGAATGTCATACCCATGGCAAGATGGCACCTGACTGGTCACCATTTCTGAGCCACCAAGAGCCTGTCCAAACCTCGCTGGTGACCTACGTTAGTCATGCAGCAGCACTCCCCCATGTACTCACGTGAGATGGTATATAGATATCATAAGAGTTCCCAGAATCTACATCAATCACATGGAAACCAGTGTGTGATCCAAAGATAACCTTGAGTCTCTGACCCTCTTCTACAGTGAGATCCACGAGCAACGGCTTGTGCTGAAGATCTGCAAAAGACTTTTATAATCCGTTCAGTGAGTATCATGGAAAACCAACAAATCCCCATAGCAGCAGCCTGATATGGTTTTGAAATCGTGTTTGTTTGACTGTGTTTCTTACTAAATACGTGGTTGTTTATATTCCTGTCTCTCTGTTCCTATGTCAGATGCCTCAGAGGGTACTACCCACTCGCTCCAGCCATCCCAGCAGATAAGCGCTCACCCTTGCCAAGCACAGCTCGTTCCCCCCGGGAGCCCGAGGCCAGCCTGAGGATTTGGTCTCCAAAGGAAGGCAACAGCTGGATTTTACATGAGCGTGCACACAGCCAGCACACAGGGACCCCTGATGCCGGTGCTGCCCCAGGTAGCGAGCAAAGTCTGCAGAGAGCTGCAGCTACCCAGGACCACCACTCTGGTCTGGGCAGCTGAAATGAGTCAGATTAGCAAAGACCTACTTTTCTCTGCTCAACCTAACGCGCTGGATGCAGGCTGGGACCAGCTCCCTGGCATGGACCGAGCCAGGACAGAGTGTCTCTCCGTGGCTTCAGTACTCTGCAGGAGGCTGAAACACCCCCAGGGAGAGAAAAGGGCTCCTGGCTCTCTGTGCAAGGACTGCTCTGCCTCCTGACAGGGAAAATCAGTGGGTGGGATTTCCCACTTTCCCAGCAGATCCCTGCCTGCGAGGTGAGGAAAGGATGCTCAGACCCCCCAGACTGGAGAAGCAGCACCAGCAGCACTAATCAGCATCCTCACCAGAGCTGGATCCCAGGCCATTTGAATGCTGCTGAGCTCTCCATGTCACTGAGCCCATTTATTCTGGCTTTTGTTCAGGAAAAGCAAATGTGACCTAGTACTGAATAAGCCCATTTGTGCTGGAAGGATGCAAAATGAGATTACTCAGCATGAACGTCTCCAGAAGGCATTGCCCCTTGTGACTTGTCTCTGCACAGAGCTTAGGATGAAAAGTGCTTTAAAGGACTAAGTACAAAATACCCGTTGGCAGGTTACAGAGGAGAAAGTTCTCACTGAAGGAAACTGAGGTAGATGAAAAGGGAAAGAAAAAGAGAGAAAGAGTGGGTCATTCTCCTGGACTTTCTGTCTTGAAACAGAATCCACATTGCAGAAGGGGAGAGGACCTTGCAAAGTAAAAATGGAAAGTAATGCCAACCTGTTTTCATACTGTATGTCAAAAATTAGTCAGAGCTTTAAAAAAAAATAACACCAGAACCACCATCAAAAACCCCAACTCAGTTTTACTCATGGGCATTTGGTCAGCTTTCTGCAAACTTCCCAAGTAAAGCCTGCCAGCATGAACTAATATTAACGCTTAAGTGTTAGCCATAAGAGAACATACCCCATCCCTTCAGACAGAGCGTATCCCATCTCCCATGCCTGCCAGGCACCCCGAGGAGCTCAGCTACATAAGCAAGCAGCTTTTCTGCTCCATATAGCACCGAAATCTTGTGTATTTACAATTAATGAGTGTATTTTGGTTAAAAGATAAGCATACCTTAAATGCCATAAACTTGTGATATGGTTTAGGAGCCCAAGCGTAGATCTCTACAGCGTTCTTTAAGGCAATCACCAAGAACTTGATCCTTTCATATTTCACTAAAATGAAAATAAAACTGTTTTTAAAAACATTCACTTTTTTTCCAACAAGACTGAACGACTCATCTGTGGGAACAGCTTCTCAGGCTCTCTCTCTGGTGGTTCTCATTTGGTAAAGTGTCCACCTGACGCATACAGATGAATTCCAAATCTATTTGTGACTATGGTCTACTCATACTTTTAAAAGAAATTGCCAGGTCAGATCTGAGACTAGAGAACAAAAATGCACCTCTTCAGGCATTTTTTTTCAGAGAGGCCACTCACCAACTTTGTAGTGGATGCATCCCTCCAGGTCCCCGACCGTGATCCAGCCCTGCTTCTTCTCCACTTCAGGGTCGTTGTGTAAAATCCTGTTTCTCAGCCAGGAGAGATAGTACACGCGCAGCTTGTTCTTCTTTCCTGTCGGCAAAGGAAACTTCCCTGTCAGAGCAGAGCATGTGCACACTGGAAATCTTTGAGACTTCAGTGCTTATTTTCACCCACAAGATGATAAAATTGAAGTTTGTTTCACAATGAGGTTGAAAACAGTAAGTTAGTTGTGTTGGTTTTTTTCCCTTGGGAAAAAGCGTATGGAAAGCAGCGCCAAGACCTCTGTCCCTCAGATTGCAGGTGGGTACTGGAAGAGCCAGGCTCTCGCTTCCCACAGGCTGGAAATGCTCCTCTTCCTATAAATCAGTGTTCATGGAGGAACAGTTGGGCATAGCGGGGCCGTGACCTCAGCTCTCTTACAACTCAGGGCTCACCCAACTATACAATACCTGGTTTCCTTCCTCCCTTCTCCTTCATGCAACATTAATTCCACCCTGGAGCTGAGACACGAGCTCCTCAGCCTGCGACAGGCACTGCTATTTGCCGAAGAGAACCAGCAGTTTTCCTAACGAGCGTTTCTCTTGCTGTCCTCCGCGAGCTTTGCGGGGCAGGTACCATCAGCAGAAGGCTCTGCCCCAGCTCCGCCATCCGCGTGCTTCACAGGGCTGCTCTGCAGGGAGGATGCTGGGCCCTCTCCTGGGGGACTGACTACAGAGTTTTTGCTTTTTTGCCAGAAAACACCCTGATTTGAGAGCTCCAGAGCTGTAAGCTGAACCTGGGGACAGTGACAAACCCACGACCCTCATAATGCTTGGGGCTCCCCGAGCACAGCCACGGTCTGAGCTGGAGCCCTGAAGCCACGGTTCATGGCTGCCCTGGCTAGAGCTGAACAGACCCCAAAGCAGAGCTCGCTGCCCCCTCAAGCTGTGACTGCCTGCCCTGCTGGGGTATCTGCCGGGACCCTGCACCTCCCCTTCCCTGCTAAAGGAGCATGGAGTGTTGCAGATGAAGTGGAGCCGGCAGGTGATGGGAGCAAACTGCTCTTGGAGGTATTCTTGCAGGTCTAATGCCTTTGATTCCGGAATAAACCACCTCCAGCTCCCCTGGGAGCTTCCCTCTGACACTAGTGGAGAAGTTTGGTCCGAGCTGGAACCGCTCAAGGCACACGGCTGAGAAGGTGACTGATGGGGTGTGAGCACGAGAGGCATACCTGATATTGTCACGAGGACATTAAGGCCCTCGAGTACGTCCATCTGTTGAAATCGCCGTCTGTTGATGAGGTTGTAGACCTTCCCTTGCCCACTTCGATCCAGCAGCATCAGGCCGTTTTCTGTGCCCACCAGCAGATTTACACCTGAAGAGGAGAGGGCAATGGGTACCAGGAGCCACGGCTGCGCCCGCAGACGACACCCGGAGCTGCCTCTGCTGCCACCCAGAGAGCGACCGATCCCAGCGGCGGCTGGGATCTTCCCACGAAGGGTCACTCTTACAGCACAGGGACTCGAGGACATCAGCCTTGCCCGGGATGGCGAAGGGGCCAGCCAGAGGCAGGGGCTCGGGGAGCTCTGCCGGGAGCACGCCGTGCTGAGGGCTTACCCCATAAAGCGGCACAGAGTATCTCCGAGTTGAAGCGCTTCTTGTATTTCCGGATCTCCGGGGTGTCACTGTGGGGACGGATGTTGGTGGGGTTGACGTTCACCACCGAGATCTTCCGGGCTTCGTTCAGCTTGGCCTGCTCCTGTCTGAGCAGCTCGCTGGTGAACAGGGCTTGCAAGGAAACACAACGAGACAGGGAGGTGTGATGGATTAACTCTCCTGTCACTTCTTTTTGGGGATAGGAACACAATACTTGCTTGAATTCCTGATGGGGGAAGTCACCACTATGTTACAAGCTACTAGTTTGGAGGGGGATCATCAGGATTTTCTCGTGGGTTGGAACCACTGCCACAGCTGCCAGCAGGTGATGCCCCCAGACCTCCAGCCCTGCCTACCGAGCTGACCAGCCTTCCCCCATCCAGCCACTTTCAACAACTTCGCAGCAACTGCCAGCTTTTTGGAGCGACTGTCCCCTCCCAGTTCTGCCACGAACATCTCTCCCAGCTGTCCAGGCAGGTGGGTGGGTGGATTTCTGCTGCTCTGGGTTTTCTCCCTGACCTTTCTGGTGGCATTTCACTTGGTGGGGGAGAAGAAGTTGGATGGAAACCGGAGAGCACAAGGATGCAGACGTGAGCAATGTTTAGACAAGGGGAAGTGAAATGTGAAAGACGTTCAGTGGGGTTATTCAGGCTCCACAACCCGGTTTCCATGAGGCCCTCCCCTCCTAAACCGGCCACATTGCCTCCTACCAGTAGCAGATGACTCTTCATCCTCATCTTCATCTTCATCAGTAGGTGAGGTCTGATACACTCTGGTGTCCACAAAGGGGGTAAAAGAGGCTTTGGTGCTACTTCCCATACCATACTGGAAAACAAACAGTGAAGACAGAGCTCAGAGCACAGAAAAAACAGTGATTTTGTGCATGTGTGTACATGTCACAGTTTCTAATTGCGCAGACGCAGTGCCTGCCCCTGTGGTGTCCTTTCCGAGCCCTCTAGGAACATTTGCTCCTCCTTCCCCATAACTAATCAGGAAAAACATTAAATTGGATTTGTGAGTGTCCATGAGCAACGGAAAGCGAGAGGAGCAGGGCCCGGCTCTGCTCTCCTCACAGGCAGAAGCACAGCACAGCCATGAGACCGGTTAGCGGAGAAGCCGCAGGGCCAGAGGCAAAAGTCAGTGCAGGTAAAAACCAACTTGTCTGCATCTAACACACCTGCCTTAAAAAGCCCGCTCTGGGATGCTGGGCAGGCGAGGGTTTGCTTTTCCCACTCGCCCACCGTGCAGCCAAGGTTGGCAGGATGCCGGGAGCCCCGGGAAGGCTCTGGCACGGGGCAGCTGACAGGCACCAGCGACCAGCACAGTAATTCGGAGAGCTGGGAAAGGTGGGAGTGTTGTTTTCCTTGTGCCAACGCCAGACGCTAACTAGCACAGTCCGAGCAAAGATTTTATTTCAACAAGTCGTGGAAATGTGTTTTAGGACCTGTACAGCTTAGGCAGGAGAGCTCATACAGCCATAACACCGCTCTGCTTTTACTGCCTGTTACCTAGGAATGTGCTGGGCTAAGCCCAAAATATCAGTGCCCCTGGGAAAGTAGGAAAAGTCAGCTCTCTAGGAAAACACCTATTTTTCATTCTGCTACGCTGTTATCATTGGTCTTCACACCTATTGCTGAGACAGGACCCAGCAACGCCCGAGTACGTCTGGCTGCTCCAGTTTTGGGAGGATCTTTAAGCGCTGGAGGCGGGGAAGGCTCGGGGTGAGCTGTGCAGTGCTTTAGGGAGAGCGTTTGAACAGGGGGTGCTTGCAAATGCCTTGGATACTCAGGCTCATCAGATGGCATCCCTGACATCGTTGCATCCCCCTCCCAGTCTGGTCTTCAGCACACCTCACGGGGGTAACACATATGGGTTGCTTGCCATTTCAGTGAGGTGTTTTAAATTGGCTGCAGCATCTCAGGTGGGACTGCAGACAGGGCCACTGCTAAGGTAACAAAACTTAACCTGAAGGTATTTGCAGGGAATGTCAGGGCCAACACTGCCGAGGGCATTTGGGAAGGAACAAACCGCAACATCACGTTGCTTTCTTTTTAAAGCCATTGCTTTGTTAAGGCAGAAAACGAGGTCAAGACCTTCTCCCAGGCAAAAGGAAAGCTTTGCCTTGGGAGTCAAAATGATGTGATTTTCACCCCCCTCGCTGAGCAGCTTATTTTTCCTACTCCAGTATTTCCCCAGGCTGCTCTATGTATGAGCTCCGTTAAGAGCTGTAACAGCAGCAAACCCCGCATCGTGCTGCAGCAGCAGTACTGCTTACGTTTTTCTTCCTCAGGACATCTTCCTTCCCTGAAATAAACCTTCCTCAGCTTTCATGTCACTGAGTCACCAGAGCCCAGGCTGCTCCCCATGCGCAACACCACCGCCGCAGCCCCGGTGCCGACAGCTGCCGTGGAAGGTGTGCCATGGGGAATGCCACCACCCCGGCACATCCGTACCGAAACGGGGCTGGGCTCCTACCTGTCCTCCAGTGGGCCACAAAAAGATATAGGGGCAAAAAACCATCGGTTGTGGGAGCACCCTCATGGCTCGGGACTTTCCAAGCAATTTGGAGCTGGCATCCATGGGTGAGCCGGCATCCATGCCCTTCGCCTGCCAAAACCAAGCTGCGCATCCCGCCTCCCTCCTGTCTCTATTCCCCTGACAGCCCACCGGTTTCCATAGAAACGGGATGGATTTCCAAAAAGTACATGGTAACCGAGACCCATGGAAGGAGTTAACAGCCTGCAGCAGGGATGGCTGCAGGAACAGACACCCATTTACATACACAGTATGGCCATATTTGTGTGCGCATGTCAGATATACTCGCTACTTTGTGCTTCTTTCATACCCAAGAAAAAATACATTTTTTTCCCTGTGCTGGATGTCTTTTCCATAAAACACCAACAATTCAAGAAAGCGAAATATTTCAGCATTTACAGGGATGCTTTCCAGCTGAGAGCCAGGCGCCTTCCAACAAATGAATTACAAAGAAACCTCTCATCCCAAGGCACCGAGCAGTTCTTTTCTTTGCTCAGATTTAGCTATTCTCCTAAGAAGCTGGCATTTTAATAACTTCCAAGTCTGTTATTTAAATATTAAGACCTTATCTTCCCTCAGGTCCCATTCAACTGCCTATAAACCTCCACGGTGGCTCACAGAGACAGCATCAAGCTGCAGGGTGAGGTCGTGCTTGCTCTCTTCTTTTTACTCGCAGCGCCATGAGTCACCTGGAAGCCTGCGAACTAAATCCCCAAGTTTCCACTTACACCCACTCCCGGCTCAGCCCTAAAAACGCAGTTTTAGAAATGGAAAAGATCTTCTTGGTTGGTATTCTAAAAATGAATCTATTTAAACCCAATCCTTGCCTGCATTTAAGCAGTCCCAGGATGACCGTGGAAGGTGTCACTTTGAGGATCAACTCACTCATCGCCGCTTTTAAAGGCAACGAGGAAATGGGTAAAACCTTGAGGTCAAGTCACGCACCATCTGTTCTTACATTTTATCAATGCCCAATTCCAAGCAATTTCTGTCATTATACTGCTAGTAAAAGTACACCATAAAATGAGTACATTATTTCTATGAAAGAGAATACGATGACAGAACTTTTGATGTATAACCAACAAAATGAAAAGAAAAAATTAAATAAAATAGTTTGTTTAGCTCCAAATGGGTTGATTTCTCATGGGAAAACAGAGAACTGTGCCTGGTTCCCACGGCTGGTGATGGTAAGCAGGACACATCAATTGCCTTACGTGTCACATCTTGTACTTTCTAAGACTTTTTACACCTTACACAATGTTAATGTTCAATCACATCCCTGTAAAACTGCTACAAGGGAGGAATACTTTGCCATGACAGGAAACACACAATTTTAAAGATGCACAGATTTTTCCTAGTCTGAAGAACTATCCAGAATTTTATTGGCTTTGTTTCTTGCTAACCTTCTGAGTCACATCAAGTGTCAGAGATTGCACAGGTGGAAGCTGGGCCCAGCTGAAATCAGTGGCATCGCTGGCTCTCATAATTGCCCTGTATTTCCAAGTACGAAAAAAAGATGGGGCTTTCACATCATTTAGCAGCATTCAAGCCATCGTCACCAAAACTCCAGCTGGTGGGCATGACAGGAGACCTAATATACATTTCTACCATCAGCCATAGACCCATACAGCAATAACCCACCAGATTCCCTTGCATCTCCACTACACTCACCCACGAGGACCAGAAACAGAGAGAGACAAGAAAGCCAGGGAGGAAAGCAGGAAAAGCCCCTTCATGGGGCAGAGATGTTAATACTTGTTTAAAGTGATGCAAAGGAGAAAAGAGGAGCCCCCCACCACCTACTTCAGGCACCGAGTCCATGTCCTGTGCATGCGTGGAGACTCGCCCCAGGGCCTCGGTCGGCGTGCCCGCAGGCGAGTGGCTTTGCTGCACCAGGTCAGGCAGATTGATGTGACCTGCAAAGCCATTGCTGGCTGCGTGGCCAGAACGCTTTTTTTCACCAGAGGTCTGCAGAGACACAAGGCATGAGGAAGAAAGAGAAGGGGGAGGAAAAAAAGAGAAAAAGAAGAGAAAAAAAACCAAACAAAACCAAGTCGTTGGCAGTCCCCCAGTTCCCAGAGCAAGCGCAGAAGAAGGACCCTCTCTCTTTCCATCCCCATGCAATCTGGCAAGCAGCAAACCAACCCCCACCCCAGGAGAAATAAAGACAGGATTAATCACAAAGTCAATGCAGAGTAATTAGCCACGTTACAGCGAGAGAAGCCTGATCACTGTCATTTTGAGACAAGGAACGTAGGACAGATTCTGTTCTTGCCACCATGGGTGCAAACCCCATGGCCAGCTCTCTTCCCACATGGCCACCGGCCACCGGTGACAGCAGAATCTGACTCCTTGATCAGCGTTAGCCTGAACGGCTTTGCACAGCTACGCCAGTGAGTAGCCTGACTGCAAATGCCAACATAGCCCCCATCGCATGTTTCTGTAACCCAAAACAGCAGTGAACAGCGGCAGCATCGGCAGAACCTCGGCAGCACAACTGGCATCTCGCTCTGTGCGCAAGGTTCCAGGGGCTTCCCCGGGGCTTCCCTTCCACCCTATCCCCACCTCACGCAAGGCAAGTACCGGGAAGTTTCTCCCTTCCCACATCATTTTGAGATTTTTGCCATTTTGACAAATCCCACCTACCTGGAGCACATCAATGAGGCTGTCACAGAGACTTGCCCACTAGTGGAAAACTCCCTCTGAACAGGCTCACCAAGTCTCTGACCAGTCCTGACAACATCTAGCTTTTGACTGCTCGTTACCATCACCTTCAACCACCTTGCCATCCCACCAAAGAGCAAAAAGCCCTTTGCCCAAAGTCCACTGACCTCAGTGGGACTGTCCCCTGATGGCTATGGCGGTGGTGGGGAGCGAACAGCGAGCACCCAGCACGAGGCTGCACTGTGGGTTTCTTAGCACGCTCCCTCCTCCCAAAGGTACCTCCCAGCTGCCTGTCTTGCCTGTGGCTTTTAAACCCTTCTGCTCACTGGTTTTCTCATACACCTTTGCTGGCATGGCATGTGTTTTACAGCTGTGCTGCTCAACACCAAGCTCATTTCAGAAAGGGCTCCCTGTTACAGCAGCAACTTGTTTTCCCACTCAGCCGCATCTGCCTGCCTGCTACAAGGATGCTCAGAGGGCTGCCCAGGCTGCGGGAGTCCCGGCTGGGAACAGCTCCATGCCAGTGAGGGGTGAGATGAGCTGTGCGTTGCTGCCCACCTCCAAAACTCATGGAGAAAGGCAGCAAACGTGCTGTGACTTCTTTTGCTAACTCCTTCCTCTCTCTCAAAGTTGCGTTCATTTTTTTCCCCTTCATATGTGAATATTTTACATCAATGGAATTAAGACTTACAATGCTGCTCAAGTCTAGTTTGCATTTGATCTGAACATTCCTCCTCTGTGACTGCTGACTCCAAACTCCCCTCCCTCCTCCTTCTCTCCCATCCACTGCCTTTACATGCTGCCAGGAGAGTGACTCCCTCATTTTACTAACTGCCCTGCCAGAGCCTCCTGCACCCTCACCAGGAGACCTGCTACCCATCTGCGCTGCCAGCAGCATCACCAGCACATTCCAGCAATCGGGACACCAAGAAACACTGGGGGAGATCTTCCATGGCCAACCAAACGTGCCTCCTCTGCCTCACCCAGGATTGCTCCTACCACAGCCTTACCTCCGCAGCGCTGGAGCCTGGGATGGGGGCTCGCATCCGTGGGGGATGCCCAGTGCCCCCAGCAGCCGGCTTGCTGGGTGAGCACAGGACCTGGTAAAAGCCTCCAAATGCTCTACAAACACCTCACGCCTCCGACGGTGACACAGTGAAAAAGGTTGGGAAGAAGAGGGGAAACTTTGGGCCAGGTTCCAAGTGTATTAACTAAATGCCGTAAATTGAAGATAACTTCTGTCGCCTGGAGCTATTACAGGATTATGGCAGAGTCATTTGTATGAGCATCTTCCCTGCCGTGCCCTGGCATTACTATTCACTGCTGTTTGTAGTTCTAAGAAACATTTGCACTTGTCACATTTGCTCCGAGTGTAAATTGTATTAACGAGAGCGCTAACGAGCACAATTTACTCAGTCATTTTGTGTTCCGGACACACAGCACTGTTAGTTTTTGTGCTTACATGGGCAAAACCTCCTGAAGATGCTCCATGGAAATATTTGTTTTACAACTTACCTCCCTCACCATTAAAGTCCCTTCCCTTGAAATATTGCTAAACGTATCTGCGTGGGAAGTCTCTAGCCCGTGGGTTGTCACCATTCCCAGGTTGTACGGCTCATTGCTTCCAGGAATTCCTGTTGGTCTGAGGACAGAATGGAATAACATTAATGATGATTATTTCCTTTGCTAAACTACATGCAAAAGCCTCTAATACAGTATTATTTCAGTAAGGGTAAGGCTTTGTATCTCACAGGAAGAAAAGTTAGAAAATATATCTATAGAAAATATAGAAAATATAGAAAATTATAAATGTATGGGGAAATTATATAAGTTGTCAGAAATACAGGACCAGGGTCAGGTTGATCCACTACAGATACAGCACGAAGACCAACGCGAAGGGCCTTTCGCATCCCAAGGTGTCCCGAGAGGAGCACTGATGAACAGGGAACGAGGAGCTGCAGTCCCGCCCTACCTTACATCATTTTTTCTGCTTATGAAAGTTTGATAATTCACTCCCTTTATTCCCCATCTCAATCCCTGAACAGGGAACAGTGCATAAGAGCATCCAATGACAAAAGACGACCAGGGAGGGGATGGGGTTTGGAGGAGGTGCAGGCAGGAGTACAAGTTGCCTCCTGTAGCTCTCCGCTGTCTTCCAGCTGAAAACGTAGCCCCGACCCGTGATGCTGCCTTCAGTTTATTTCTGGGCTCCTGTCTCAAGAGAGAGCCTGGAATTTATTCTCACACACATTAAGTTTTAGGACTGCCTGAGAGCAGATGTCACAGGTGGTGAGCAGCCACTGTTACTTTACTATGGCTCTTGGCAGACCAGATGCTTAAATATAATTCCAACAAACCCAAAAGCAAATGGCAAAGTGCCTCTGGATTACCCAGCCCTGCCCGCACGCTGGAGAATGCCAAGGGCGGTTATGAAGATGTTGCTGATGAGACCTGTTACTTTGCATTCAAAAGCCATACAGACCGGTTGCTTTCCACCAGTATGAAGTAATTCACCCTTAAACACGTCATCCCTGTGCCCACCTACTTGTCGATGCCCTGAGGCTCACGAGAGAGCCGGGCAGTGTGAAAAGCCAAAGCAAGCCTGTGTTAATCAAGGGGGTTACGGGTCCAACGCAAGACGTGAGCCCCAGGGACCCCAAGGAGGGACTGGCTTGATGATGGATCCTCGCCTACATCGTATCCAACAACGGGACAGGCATCACCAAAGCGCTCCAAACAACAGCGTGCTGTACTTCTGCCGCACCTTTCACGTGAGGAGCTCACACCTGCCTACCATAGCTTTTCAACACCGCCCATCTGACTGCTGCATATTCATAGCCATCCTTCTGTCTCCTGACTTTCTCCAACAAATTCCAAGAGCTCTGATTATTATTCTTCTGCTGGAAGGAAACTCCAGCCCAGGAGCCTGGCACTCTGCATAACATGGACCCCCTAGGTCTCCCTGCCTGCCGCTCCATGCCCCACCACTAGGAAGCCAGATACACTTGTATCAACTAACCGCTCATTTAGCAGGAAGAATAGAAATGAACTGACTAAAACACAAATCATCCCCTAAAGCCTTCTCACACCTCCTCTGTGAATTCAAAGGGGCAGGAGCCAGACCCCAGTGCCAGGCAGAGAGCCCCCAGGAGTGCCCGTGCAGTGCTGGTGCTGCAGAGCACCGGGTGGGGAGCCCAGGCAGGGATGCTCTGCGAGCTCGCTCAGCTTGGTGGCAGCTGTTTTGTGTGTGTTGAAGCTATGCTGCCCTCCTCCCTCATCCAGAGATACTCAAAAGCACATGTGTCCCATGACCTGTAACGGGGACACACTAGTACAGCCTGCTGACTTTGTTTCAGTGTTTTAGCCCACCACGTTTTGCTGCCTGCACGGTGACTGAGCCAGGACAAAAATGAAATACAAAGATTGAGAATGATTATAATCCTGGCTCTACCAGTTGGCACTGGGCAGGCCACCAGGTACTGTATTTCAGCATGGCTCGATTTGGGGCAAGACCAGGCTCAAGAGCAGGCAGAGCTTTAACACGCCAACCCCGTGGGCAGGACCCAAGGTGTGGATGAGGTCAGGTGTGTCCATCCCAGCCAAACACCCGCCTTGCTCATCAGCAGGACCAGGTCCGTCAGCTTGGAGTCCGGGTTCACTGAATGTGCAGTGGAAATAGTTCAGGTTTGCCCATTAAATATCTCTAGTTTGGACCAGGATAAAGACTCATCTGAGTACATTATCCCTTGCAACCGTGACACTGTTCCCAACGTCAGCCACCAAATATGCTCTGGACACGTCCTGTATCACAGCTACTGCTCCTCCAGACCAAGACACACCGTGGTTTCATGGTTTGCCCCCTCCAAAAAAGCGCTTCTTACATAAGTCGTGGGATGTCACTGACAGGCACGGTCCCATCATGTGTCTCGTTTTCCCCATCCTCCTCCTCCTCCTCGCTGCTTTCCGACTCCTCGCTGGAGGAGGAGTAGTCCGTCACCTTCTTCAGGGGGCGATTGGTTTCTTCAATGCGCAGCTCCCTCAACTCTTTGGCTAAGGCCGTCAGATCCTAAAGGGGATGGGGGCAAGAAAACAAGAAAGCGATGGCTATTATATTTAAAGCGAGGAGAACGTCACATACATCTCTTCAAAAGCCAATGCTAACAGCACGAGCAACAAGAAAGAGCTTTACGGAGTCATTACAAACATGAGACGAACGTAAGACAATGTTTGTAGCATGTAGCATTTATTAAACAAAACAAAACTGATTTACGCTCACTGAAAAATCAATAGCCAACCTCTTCTTTTTCTGTTTGGAACGTGTATGTGCATATATATACACACACTTATATGTATATACACGACAAAATTATATTTGTTGGAAAAGGTGAAGTTCAGTCACCATCATAGTAAACTGGAAAACGTCATTTCAAAGATTGGCTCAGAGAATTTCTCCTGCAGGGTTTTCTCTTCTTTCAAACTTCTCAAAGAGACCCCGTAATTGTATTTATTCTGTAATAAATGCATTTGGGAAGGAAGCAATGACAGCGTCTCCCATGGAGTGGTGCAATCCCCACGTCAAGAGCTGCTTCCGTGGTGAGTCTCCGCTGTCGGGCGGCTGCCGAGAGGCGGTGAGGAGCACAAGGAGAAGCGCCCAGCTCAGCCAGACTTTGGAGTCACAGCTCTGAGTCAGCCACATGATAATAAAAAAAAAAAAAAAAAAAAAAATCCCTCAGCGGGACCCATTAAGCACTTTGTGAAATGTGGCAGCCTACAAGCTAAGGGGGGGAAAAAAAAAAGCCTCGAAACAAGAAAAAATGATAGGAGCAGTCCCAAAGCCTAGTAATAATTTTTCAGTTTACCATGACTTTGATGAGGTCTCAGACCCGACAGTCATATAAAATAGACACTGCTATTTCAAAACAAGGAACATGGCAGGCACCGTGTAGAAAAGAGACTTTTTGTTATCTTACATGCTTTTATAGCAATGCAGGGGGAAGCAGTAGGGCAGAAAAGCATGAGAGCTCGAATTAGAATGGGTTAGAGAACTCTGTTGCACAAGACATGCATATGACGAACAAAGCATCGCAATTGTCAGTCTTACCATTTCTCCCTATATTAGTGACCGAGGTAGGCATCAGCGCATTCGGTCAGAGATAAAGGATTAGGGAGAAAGAAACTCATTGAAAAAGACTAAATTCCACAATTGTCTTATGGCCATACTCTCATTTACTGCACTTCCAGTTTACCGTTCCAGCAGGGTCACTATGGCAATATTAATTACGGTTGCAAAGGGAGCTCTTAAAATCTATCCCGTCGACACGTGAAGAAAAGGACGGAAAACCTCTATGGCTGAGATGCAAACCCGTTTTATTTTTTAACCGTGAAGCAGGAATATTTGGCAAGCCATTTGTACTGTGGTTATTGCTGACCCACACCTCCCGGCGGGCTCCCACCGGCGGACAGCCGCACATTCTGCTCCCAGGTCTGCCCTGCCCGGCCTCTGACAGAGAGGAGATGCTCCCACGGACGTCAGAGCGCTTTGCATCAGACCCATAAATGTTGGTATACCAAAAAAAGCTTGTTTTTTTTTAAAAAAAGATCAATCCCTGCTTCCTAGGAGGTACCTGTGATGGGTATTACATATCCCTCTCCAGATGCTCTCTGTACCTTTAAAGAAGGGCTCTTTATCATGATTAAAGAGAGAATGTGGTATTTCAAGAGTTTATTTTTGATGCCAATATGTTTGGGATTGAAATACAGTCAAATCTGCAGTCACGACAACTAATTATTTTAATTAGCGCTGTAGCAGCTTCTATGATGTGATTGCGTTTTTTCCTAAATAAGAATCAACGACAATTTCAACAGCTTAACAATGCTTTTTTTCATTTAAGAGTATAAAATATGCTCTCCATTGAGCACTTGCCTTGGAGTTGGACTAGAGCCTTCTCAACTTTAAAAAAGACTTCAGAGCTGTGTAAGAGCCTCTTAAAATTGCAGCTGGACTTCCTGCAGCGCAGGGCTAGGACCGAACCCTTCCCTGTCACAGGGATGGACCGTGAAAATTACTTCTTGTTTGCACCTTCCACTTCTAACATGCTTCAAGGCACCCCACCAGCCTTCTCTGGTCATCGCTAGAAGACAGTCAAGTTTTTTCAAACCCAGCTTAAAGAGTTTTTAATAACTAATTTGGAAATTATAACAGCAATAATACTCCCAGACAATATCATCACTTAAGTCATATTCCCTAGTTATAGCTTGGCCTCGGGATGGTAGATTCTTTGATGCTATCGTTTTCTCTAAATAACGAGCACTTTGTAGGATTAAATGGCTTCGCTGAGTTGCTCTTGGACCAAAAACAATCTGACAACTAGAAAAAAAGCGCTCTGTAGTTCCATGCGTTTGAATGTTTGAAATGTTATTAACAAGGGTGCCATAACACATAAGTTAGCAGTATCAGTGCTCTTTAATTACTTTTAATTACAAAGACTTCTTTAGATTTAATATTTGCTGGAATCAGATTGGTTTCCAAAAATCACATAGCTCATTGACCTTGAATTTAGCACACACGCTGCCTCTATTTAGACACTGATTTATGTGCTTTTTTCTTAACAAAGCACCTCATTAAACAAAATGCATGGCTCGTGTTTTATCCAAGAGAACAAGTTAACTAACCAGCACACCCTCCTTCTTTCATACCTTCTATTTTTAGAGGAAAGAGGCCGCAGCAGACAGCGGTGCTTCCCATTGCAGCCCCGCAGTCACCGGTGTCAGCAGCGTGTGCACAGCGATGCACGTGTGAGGCAGGTTAAATGCTACATCAGGAATGTTTGTCTTTTCCCATGATCATTTAAACATTGACCATCGCCAGATCTACGTGCATTTAAAATATTACCATACGGTGAAAAAAGTGTAATTTAGGACTCTTATTTTTTTAAGAGGATGGACAGAGTAGCATCGCCCATCGACATGTGAGATGGCTCCGCTGACTGGCTTTGCAGCTGATGGTCTGGTCCCTGAGAATGAATTATCCACTGTATTCCACCGCTCCGTTTTCTTTTATTTGCCAAGCGCCTTTATCTGACTTAGGCTTAAAACGCATTTCAAACAGCGCTCGATGGCACCACTGAAATCAGCGGGCGGCCGGGGGCTGTCGCTGAGAGCAGAATGCGGCGAGCGGTGCCGGCTGCCCGCACCACCTCCACTGGCACCAGCAACCTCCGCTCTCGCTCCTTCTCCTTCAAACACACCGAACAACGGCAGCACCGTTTGCTCCGCGCAGGAACGCTGGGCTGCTGCTTGCCACGGCCTCCATGCAAGTGGCGTGGCCAGTGGGTTTCAGGCAGCCCACGGCTGAGCAGAACACAGCGGCGCTGCCGCTCCCCTCCCCGCCGGCACGCTCCCTACGCCGAAACACAATCATTCGGTCTCCCGTCTGACCCGAGATTGCATCACCGCCTTTTTCAATGTCAGCACCAAGAAAACCCGGTTTGACATTAAGTGCTAACTAGTCAACCTTGCATAGGCATGACCCACTGAGAAAAGATATCACTAACCTCATCTATAGCTTTCTTATAGCTCTGTGGGTAAAGGAAGAATAATCAGCATCAGAGGAAACAGATCGGGACAGGAAAAAGCCAGAGGAAGGGCAAGCAGGTTAGAAATAAAATTAGAATTGTTAGCTCAACGCTGTGGAGTGTAGAGAAGAAAAACAACATCAACAAAACATTAATACATATTAAAAAAGAGCAGCAGTGAAAATTCATTTCGTTATTAGGCCGACACTGCAGTTTTCAAATACAAATGTCAACAGCATTAAACCAGGAGGAAACACTTCGGATGAGATTTTGCTCAGAATAAAAAAGCCGGAGTGTGCAGAGACCGCTACCAGGTTTGGTTGTAAGCTGTGAAGGCTGTCGGGGGCCGGTCGCCCAGCCTTCCCGAGCAGAGCATCCCTCCGCTGGGCTGCTGCGGGGGGACATGCAGCACGGAACACAACAATGTGCCATCGGCAACCACCGTGCCCAAGCTAGCAAAGCCCTTAAGCATCTGCTTCATGTGAAAGCACAGGCTTAAGCGCTTTCCCCTAGACTTGGGCTCCTGATAAAAACTCATGCACTCTCTTAAGCATTCAAATCTCCCACGGGCTCCCGCCATACTGCTGCTCTGCAGTCTCTCTGCTGGAGGAGCAACAGTACTAGCTGCTTTCTCAGGGTCCCCACGGCTGTGCTACCGCACCGAAGGGAAACATGGCCAAGCCGGTTGGCAACATCCCCCTGGGAAATAATTTAAGACTCACAGCGGGTCGGCTTGGTCGCGTCACGTCCCTGTTGTCTTCCTGCTTTACCTTGGCGGGCTCATGGGAGAGCACAGGGGACCCTTCGGGCTTGGCGTTCCCTGGGCAAAAGGCAAGCGGAGAGAGTGGGAATTAAAATGCTGCTGAAAGCTGTCGCTCCATCCTGTCGCCTGGGACAGGTGGGCACGGGGGTTTCATCATCATTTTCCTTCTGTTGTCTCGAAAAACCCTCCTGCTCCTCTGTGCTTGACTGTCACTGCAACAAGTCTCCACCAATATAGCAACACAAGCCATAATCCAGCCCACCCGCCACTGACAGCCCTCTCGCAGCGTTACTGCCCTTTTTTCTACTCAAGAAACAAATTCACTTTGCAAAAGAGCAGGGCATGTGATAAATTAAAAGCTCTGCAGCATCTGACATTGCTAGGACATTATTTGTCACAGGCTTCCTCATTAGTAAAAAACAAAACCAAACCGAAAAGGACAATCGGTGATAAACTCCTTTTACTGACTACCTGGAGTGATGATTTCAACAACAGACACGTCATCTTATGGCCAAGCCATAAAAAATTCCAAGTATGGAGGCAACATTTGTTTTAATGCGCTTCAGCCTTGGGGATTTATACTGCGGGGCTGTGCCAGAAATGCAGATGGATTGGTTGTATGCGCTTTAGCAACTCCTACTGCGATTAAACAGGGAATGGAGCATCTTTCGGAGTGGCTCTAGGATGAGGGGAAACAATTTGGCTAGGAACATAAACCCAGTGTCAGCACGGCTGCCTGGCGAAAGCATTTTAAGAGAAAATTCTTAGGGGCTAATTCACTCCTCTGCTCCCATCTCAGGCTTTGCACAAAGATGAGGCTCCAAAAATAATATTATATACCCACCAAAAGTGAAACTCACTCCCAAAGAAACCATCATAGAAGAAGTGAGCTTGGGTCGATGATGACAGGCAGCACACTGGTATTTTTTTGTTCACCCTAAAGCACAACCCCCATCTCCTTCTGTACCAGCTCCTTGGCAGTGTGATGCCAAGCGCAGGAGCAGCACATGCTGCCGTGGGCATCCTACATCCACATCCAGGCAAAAGGGAGTGTCGGCATCTCCGTTTGCAAGGAGGCCAGCCGGTCACAGAAGTACACCAGAAATGATGAATCCTTTGATTTTTTAAAATTTTTTAAAAAACATACACGAGATCACAGACCTCTTGCCCCTCCTGCTTACCAAACAAGCCTCAGGAAAGCGTGCCTGGTGCTACGGGATATTTTCCAGAACCTCACCTCTGACTCTGTTGCGCTCGCTGGAGCCAGCCTGGGAGCCGGGCTGGGAGCCGCCCTGGGAGCTGGGCTGGGAGCTGGGAGTGCTGGAGCTGGAGGAGCTGCCACTGCTCGTCCTCTGCAGCGGGCTCTCCACAATGGGCTCCGTCCTCCTCAGGTCTGGGTTGCTGTGGGAGCACAAAACAGAGGGTCACCGTCAGCCAGTGTCACGCACGCCTCTGGGGCTTCAGACCCTTCCCACACTGGCAGGGACAGCCGCAAGGGTGAGGGACACCTCCTCTGCTGGAGAAGACAGGGCTGAGGTCATCCCTTCCGAAGCTATTGAGCCTGCAAGCCCCACTGATGGATGACGCAGAATTAGGCACTGAACATCGCATCACAACCATGATGAAAAATGGGCTAGAGAAACTTTCTACTCTTACTTTGGCAAATTAGGCAAAAATTAAAAGATTCTTTGCCCAGAACTCCCTTTCAGCCTGTAGATGTGCAATGCTGGCGTTATCAAATTAACCACCAATACTCATCATAAAAGCAGGAATTTGCAAATAGCTGTTAGACAAAGAAATATTTCAGTGAAAAAAGGATCTCAGGTTTGCAGCAAGGCTGCAGATCACTTTTACCACTTATTCATGCTTCCCAATTTTCATGGCTTCTCTTCAAACTTGCATCAGATATCCACTTTTCTTCCTTGATTTCTCTCACCCTTGTGAACATGCATAAATCTAGAATAAAAAGCATCCCCGATACACAAAGAATGACTAATATCTCTCTGGGTGTCAGATGCTTTTAGGAAATTAATTCTTATTTGGCACTGAAATGACATCAGAAGACATGTTCACGCAGAGTTATCCAATTTGGCTTTATACAATACTTCTGTTAATTGATCTTATTATTCAAAGTCCTGTTAAAAACGTATAGAAAGCTTTCTCGCTCAAGTTCAATTAGGACGCTGCATACTTAAAAGTGATGCGGTAATAGCGCCACATGACATAATGCAATTGCAGTTGGAGGCTGGGCACACGAAGTGCAAGGTCTGCGGAGTACGTATGGCGCATCCCTCAGAACGCCACGATGGTGCAAATTGTGCAAAGGCCCATTGGCATAACAGGCTCGTCAGCAGAACCATCCGGACACTGCCTAGCATGGGCACGATGTAAAATCCCTGCCTACTGTTATTGACACAGTGTGTAGTGAAATGATGAGAGTGAGACAGTGGCTTTCTGTGTGCAAGGAAATATCCCCTCATTTGGTACAACAGGGTGACAAATAAAAGCAAGCATATTTTTATAATATTTAAATTTATGCATGGAGGGAATCAAGAACCAACAGGAGAGGCAGTTAAAAAGGAAAACTGGAGAAATGTTACATTGCTGTGAGAGAAATGAAATACAAAATCATTTCACTGAACACTGAAGTTTAATGGACATGGGTAGCATCCTAATCATTTCCGATTTTCATCAAACTGAAGGCCTCCATCTCGTATTGTACGGCTGACGTGCCCTTAGCTAAATTAAGTCACGAAACATACTTGAAAACTTTGGCAATTAATGTATTTATCTGTACCAAGACTGGGACCGGGAGGCTACAGGAAACACCGGGCAACCTTCAACTTGAACCCCAGACTCACATTATCTTTTTTCCTTTCCATACCATCCCTTACTAGGACTACGCAGTCCAATACCCCCCTGCATTTTGAATCGTCCTTCAAGCAACAGCTAATTAAAAGAACAATGTTTTCATGGATTCAAAATGCTTCAGCCTTGAGCAATAAAGAAGAACAAACCATGATACAATCTTTTTTTTCTTCTCTAATTAAAAAAAAAAGAACAACAACAACAAATCCTCGTCCTCCTGCTACCCCTGCCAGCTACTCTAAGCTGCTGCCCACTGTAAGCGAGTTTGTCGATGCGTTGTTGGGGAACTGAGCTGGAAAGGCAGGCGTATGCTGAAACTGGTGACAGCAAACAGCTATGAACACCCCAGCCTTTGCTTTTTGACCTCACCCTGAAAGGACAAGGCAGGAAGAAGAACCCAAGGAGCTCCATCACGCAAGGCTATGCGGAACATGTACTACCCCGAGATTTGTCTGTCTGAGGTCTAGATTTGCTCACGATGCTCTGCAAACCAGAGACAAGCTCTCGCATGACTAAGCCCTGTTTTTTCCATCCAGCTCTGAGCAGAACCTGTCAACTTCCCTGCTCATTTTAAGCATGCCCAGGCATAGCTCTGACATGGCAGAGATCGGACCGCTGCTGTGGTGCAGCATCCTCCCTCCGGGCGCTATGAGTGCGCCCTGCGCCATGCTGGAGAGCTGGATCTGGCTAAGCTAAAGGCCTTAGTCCTAGGAAGCCGAAAGGAATTTAATCCTTGATCTACATCTAAGCAAGATCTCGCCAAGCTGTATCACAATGTCTGCCTCCCAGCACATTCCTCGGTCATTACCTGTGAAAAGCTGCTCTGATGCATAGGAAATGTATGGTGTGCATTACTGAGATCTCCCCGATGGCTTACATGGCTCCCCTTACATGCAAGGGGTGATAATGGGAGACCCAGAACCTAATTCCACTAAAGGGAGCACCCAAATTCCCGTTTGACCCCACAGCAGCAGACGCACCATCCACCTCCAAACCCCGCAATGCCAGGAAGGTATCCAGCCCAGGGAGCAAAACCTCCAGGGATCCAAGCGCTCACAGCCTTTGGTGTCAGTACAAAATACTAACAGATGCAAAAGTTCACCCCAGCGACAAGAGAAGCATTGCAAAGCTGGTGGTGTCACCAGTCAGCTAAAGCAGAGCTAAACCCCGGCCCCTGCTCGGGCTCCCCAGCTGGGTGATGCTGGGAGGCGTGCAGGTCCCCCTCGGTGTCCGTACCTTGCCCGAATGGGCTGGGAGCCCAGCCGGGGCCCCAGGGCGCTGCCGTTGCCCGGGGAGTTCTTCCTCGCCAGAGCAGGGGATATGGAAGTGGTTCGTTGAGGCACCTGGAAAAAAACCAAGGAGACGTTTGCCGTCACCCAGTCTGCCCCACCACGTCAGGCGGCCGTTCGCCCATCTGACAGGTCACCTTTCAGCACTGCCTTAGGACTTGATTTCCAATTGATTTCCCACTGAGAGATGGGCAATATTTATAGCAATTATAAACCACAACACTCTTGGCTTTCAGAAGGAATCACCCGAATGCGAGACAGAAACGAGCTGCAAAGGTGCGCTCAGGGATGCTCCCGGCAGAGGAGCCCTGAGCAACACACAGTGCAGCCCCGCTACCATCAGGCAGGGCATTTACTTTTCCAAAAATGAATGTATGTGCACACACACGCACACATACATATAATTTAAGTCTAACAAAATCCAGACAAGTAATTTTTAAGGTAAAATTCAGACTCAAGTGCCATTTCAGCAGCCACGGTGGAGTTTTTAGCATCTCTAGCTCAGATGTAACACATGCCAGCAGGGAGGTGGTGCTGACTGGTGGACAAACAAGAGGGTTGACAGTGGAAAGATCCAGACCCGTCCACCTAACACTCGCATTGAACGCTATGACTGTCATTAAGCTTTGGATGCCGCTGCTTCGGATGGCTCCCCACCACCGCCACCAGCAGAAATCCAAAGCCAACCGCAGCCTACAGATGCTACGGCGGGTAACCCTGGAGCCCGGCCCCATCCCATGGGAGCATGGGCATCGCTGCGTGGCCACAGGCGCGGTGGTCTCACCCCCTGGCAGTGCAGGCTGATGTGGAGAGGCACAACGATACTCACCATGCAATACCTTGCACCAGGTAACAGAGAGGCCAAGGGCCCAGCGGGATTAGTGAAAAAATGATTAGGCTTTTTTTTTTTGGAGAATAAACACACAGTTCTGTTAGGCAAGATAAAAAGATTTAGAGAGCGAGTGAGCTTTATACCCTGCGGCATCGCTAGCTACAGCTTGTCTCATTAAAAAGCCATCTCACCTCCGGGTAGGGTACTCTGCAGTCAGGACTTGGGGAGTTTTTTTACCTTCCTCTGAAGCATCCAGCCATCAGCACTGGCAGAAACAAGACCCCAGCCCACAGAGACAGCTGGCCCTGCCTCACGGGGCAGTCCTTTAGCTCCTGCTTACAAACACATCCAACCCACTTCGGGCACTAAAACGCGAAGTCACACTCCTCATGGGTATTACACGACGGTCTTAAACGTGATCTGGTGGGGACCCCTTCCACGGCTCACGTTCCCTCAGCCAAGGGGGAATATACTCCACAGTGCTGCAAAACAGCTTTTTTCGAAGGAGCAGGTGCTGTGGTCTCGCCACGTAGCACATCGCTGCCGTTACAGAGATGCCCTTCTCAAAGGACTCACGGCAAAACCCAACACTAAATTGCAAGGCTTTTTTCAAAATTAGGTTACAGCCAGGCAGCCACTCTCCTGCACTACTGAGGAGCGAAGCACACGAACAGCTCCAGGAGCTGTTGGCTTCTTTTCCCTCTTAGGTGAGCAGCGGTATCTCCTCTCGCTTGGTAGCAGAAATAGGGACATTATTAACACATGTGACAGGCCAGCACAGATCCCTCGCACAGGAGGCTGGCTTACCTGGTAGCTGGTATTTTGCTCTTGAGAAAGCAAGTCACTTACTTTGTTAATACATAGAAAAACTGCCTCTCAGTCAGGGCCAAATACTGCCTCACTGTCACTAACCAATTTGTAATCCTTTTTTTCTCTGCAAAAATCCTCCCAGGCTGAGCACTGATTCACTGTAAGGGGAACTTTAATGGCCAAGTTATAATTCTTCCCAAATGAAGGTGTATAAACAACGCAATCGAAATACTGGTCCAGAAGAGTCTTAATTAAAGAGGTACTGCCAGACGCTGCCAAAATGTCAATGAATGTATAAAGCTTCTGGAGCCCTTACAAGTCTTCCATCAAATATTGATTTCAACTGGAGGCACGGTACCAGACTAAAAAGGACCTCTCTTATTGAGTATGACAAATTTTATGTTCCTATAATTCTATTTAAACAGAAGGTTGTTTTTTATCCTGGGGAAAGGAGATATTAATTTATTTTGGCCTCTGTCTGGGCTCGAGAACCTTCTTTGCTGGAGGGCAGGCTATTCTGCAGCGCTGTCTGTGCACCCGAGAGCCGCTCCCAGCATCTTGTGCAAAACCTGCCTTGGGAAACACAGCCCCTGGGCAGGTGGGTACCCGCCGTGGAGCCACGGGGATGGGCTCGGTGCTGCCCATTCTGCTTTGCTGGAGGTGCTGAGCGCAGCACCGTCCCGCGGGGGGCTTAGCTCTGGGATTGCCTCTTTGACGTGCTGAAAGTGAGGAGCGATAGTGTTACCTTTGGTGGAATGTCTTCCTCCTGCCGTAACCAAGAACTTCGGTCAAACTTTTCAATGCGAGGGGGCAGAGGAGGGTTTTCTGAGGTGGGGTCCGAGTTCTGCCTTGGCATCTCAGTGCGGTGAGAGGTCACCGTCAGAGCCTCCTGAAACCCAGCCAGTCCCTTTGCAGGCTGTTCATGCAGTGACTGAGACCCAGACAAGGAGCTTCCTTGGGATTTCACAGTGACCAGATGTGGAATCTAAGCACCAAGTCAAAACAGAACTATCAGTACAAAATGGAAAAAAAAAAAAAAAAAAAAAATAATAAAAAAAAAAAAATTTAATTTTTGATTTTAAAAAAAAATTTGGTTACCACTTTGGATGCACTAAAAATCCCCCTCTTTTTTTTGATCAGCACTGCCTTGGTTTCAGGAACTTCTGACTTATATCGCTCCAACACAAGATCTAGGAAAAATTATGCTCGCACAGCTCAGCCTTTTAAAATCAGGCAACGTCATGCTCCAGTGCTGACCGCTCCTGCGTGCGCAGGGTGACGCAGCTGGTACGCCAGCCCCGCGCCATCCTGCGGGTACCACCCCGGCGGCGGGGCAGGATGCTCCCTCCTGCCAGCTCCCGCACGCACCATGCCCACCCCAGGCTCTGCCTGCCACTGGCCACGCTTCCAGTTCCTACGCCTGCACCTCTAAGGCTGTGCTAATGAGGTTTGGCATGGATTTTCCCTGTTAAAAATGGAAGGAAAAAAAAAAAAAAAGGAAACAGTAATAAATAATAATTAATAAAAAAAAATTTGTCAGGAATTCTGAGGCATAGATGGCTTAAAAAAATATCTTGAGGCATGAGTCTCTATAGGTCTAGGTAGCCCCTATCCCATGGATCAGCCCTATAGATCTCAAGGTTACGAGTGAAAGGAATACTGATGTCTGTTTTGGGACATCTCAGAAATTCAGTAAGTTAGTTTGTGAAATCAGAGCTTCTTCCCAGGACCCTGTGAAGCTGCACTTCTTAATACAGCAGGGTTGTAACTTTTATTTGACATTTCTATGTCTATGTACACATATCATGCATATAGGTGTATGCATGCATGCATTTACATGGGTCTCTGGGCTTCAAGCAATTTTTTCATTAGTATTTTACTGTCGAACAAAAGTCTTTGTAGCTGTTGATGACGGAGGTTGCCAAAAAGGTCACTGAAAAACACTTGGTCCATCAGAGAGATTACAGTGAAGTGGGGCTTCATCTGCTTCCAAATGTATATAGACCATGTACAGTGGGCAAAAAACAGAGCTGTATGTTTAAGGGCTTTCTTGCACGTATTTTATTTAAAGCTGGCATTGTACTGCTGTCCTACAGATGCGCATGCCACACATCGGTGGCACTTAGTTGGGCCATTTTCCCACAGAAAGCGCAGCTGGACCAGGAGCAAAGGCTTTGCACTCCCCTCTGAAATCCCTGCTGGAACCTGTGGATCTGCAGGAGCAATTGCAGGGGCTGGACCAGAGCCAGCACCGACATTCCTACAGGTTTCGGTGGCAGAGTACTTACAGACCTCGTGGCTGGGAGGAACTTTTAAAATAACGATGCCCCTCCTCTGTGACGGTCATGGTGATCTATGCCCTCTCCAGATGTGTTTGTGACTGATGTCAACTCAATGGAAAACCAAAACAAAACCTTGAATTAAAGCAGCAAAGAAAGCAAAAGCTCTTTCTGATGATCCTCAGCATCAGAGCGTCCTGGGTCTTTTGTACCAGGCGCTGTGGTTTTAGTCCTTTACATAAACCAGATCCAAAGAGGAACAGAGCAACTGCTGCACTGGACCAGACCAGCAGTTCCTCTTGGTCCTCTGGCTTGTTTCTGGCAGTAACCAAGTATGCGATGCTTCAAAGGAAGGTATAAACCAGCGTGATGTTTCTGACACATGGAGGTGACAAGAGGAATCCACTCATGAATGTAGATGCTGCTCTTACTCACGAATACGATTAAGGCTGAGACACCAGCGAGCAAGACACTATTTCCCTTTAATCCGCTCTTTTTCTTGTTGCCTTACCAGCACCCCAGCATCCTGGCTCCGGGAGGTGAGCCTGCCGGGGAAGCACCATTACCTGCGGGTCCACGGGTCGGAGCAGAGGAGGGGTCCGGGCCGGCTGCACACCGCTGATGCTGAAAGACTCTGACCGAGGAGGCAGGTTGGGGTCAGAAATCCTGTTGGCCACCTTGTGGGGCATGGCCGGCGAGCTCTGCCGATTGAGCCGGGAGCGCTCCTCCACCTGCGGGGAGACGGGGAGAGGGGTGAATGCCCCTCAAAAAGCCATTTTCAATCGAAAACAGAGGTATGCATATATATATACATATATACATATATATATATATATATATATATAGGAAGCTCTTTCCTTTTTAGGTATATCATGGGTATTGTATGATCACGGAATACAAGTTACCTGGCAGCCTGTGCAATAAATGCATTTTAAAGACCAAAAGGACTATTTGTGTGTATGTGCCTAATTAATTTCTGAATATGAAATGGAAAACTAAAGAAAAGGCAATATGCCTCAGAGAGGTGTTTCTAGAATATGACTCCCGAGAAGCTCTTGCTTCTTCTCAAATGTATCTTTAAGCAAGGGGATCCTTTTCCTTCACTCCTATAAGCACCACGAGGAGTGCTTTTGTTTGATCTGAATAAAAGAATAAACATGGCAGCCAGAAAACGGCTGGCTTTGATCTAGATTTAGTGAGGCTGGCACCTTGTCATGTATGGTGGGGGGAAAAATCTCTATTACTGATAGAGAAACAAAGCCAAAGCCCACTGCTTTCAGCTACCCTTGATCGAAATACCGTGGTTTCAGCTAATCCAGACATACGTGCAGTCTGGGTGCTCCTGCAGTTAGGCTGTATGCATTGGTATTCATGCAGCATACACTATGCAGAATTTTTGATACCTTGAGATCTGACGTATATTTTCATTTACGTATCATTAATGTGTTAAATACCCTTAGTGTGTCTTGACTCTGCCACGGACAACGGCACGTTGAAAGGCAATCTTTAAAACAGGTTTGCTTGGAAAGAACCACAGCTCTTGTTCAAGTAAATAAATACTCGTAAAACACGAGAGCCATTACATCAACAAAAATGAATTTTTTTCCTCTTTCAGGTACTGAGCAGAAGTCTCAGTAAAATTTAGGTAAGAGACCTGTGTCACGGACTCTTTCCTTTCTAGTTCATGAGGGACTACGTGGGCCACCGCTGTGTCCTAAGAGGTCACCACACCTTCCCCAGGTGCTGCCCACCGGCTAGCAGAGGCCGTGCAGAGCTCAGTTCACCGATGCCCACAGGAGCGTCCCGCAAGGATGGGAAGGAAAGCTCTCTCTGGACAAGGGAGCAGCAGCATGAGCGCTGGGTCACTGGTCCAGTACATCTCCTTACCAGCCAAACCTTGGCACGAACGGCAGCAGGCAGAGACGGTGCCGCCGCCGAGTCCTCCGGCTGTTTGCAGGCGCTCTCCGGCACGCTGCCAAACCCTAATGTGCAGCTAATTATGGAGGACTTCAAAGCTTGCGTGCAGGAGAGGGCAGGAGAGTGATGAAATGAGGATGTCTGTGTACTGGGAAGGAGGAAGGCGCTTGGTTTCCCACCGCCAGCATCTCCTCGCTAGCACTGCGTTGCACCAGTGCAGCAAAGGATGCTCTTGGGACTCTCCCGCTGTTCTTTGTGGAGCCTTACTAACTCCACCATTAGGCAAAGAGGGTGGGGGGAAAGCAGCAAAACCCTGCAGGAATTCATCATCGCTCCAGTTCAAGCCATCTCTAATTGAACTCAAGATTCCCCTCAAACGGGAAACATCCTTAGCAGCTTCTGTGCAGGTCCCAGTGGAAGGCCGCTAATGTTTTAATACATCACTTCAAAGCGAGAGAAGGATAAAAGCCACGGGGTCTGAAGGAGAAGCTGACGTGTGCGCTGGTTGCTGCAGAGAACAGCGCGGCTCGTGACGCACAGCCAAGCCCTGAGCCCCTGGGAAGCTCCAAGCTGCAGGAAAGCATCGCAGGGCCCAGCCATGCCATGGAAAACGGCCGATTAGACCTGTCCCCTCTGTTATATGTGGTCATGTATGGCATCTACCTGCCCAAACCCGTCCTTCAGCTGACCAAGCTGCTTTGTCACTGAAAAGTCAGACCTGGCTATCTGCATCAGTTTCTTCCGCGAATACAGGTCAGCAACAGAAGAGTCAGTAAGGGAGAGAGCTGCTAGTTACAGCACTATTGCTTCCAGTGCCACAGCATCACCTGCATGCTTCACTCCACGTGCGCAGGGTCTGGAAGTCACCATGGGATGACGAGCGAGGTGGGAAAATAGTTGCATAAAGTAGAGGTATGAAAAGCAGAAAGGGGCACAGCATGGGTAGAACTCAGCTGTGGCGATCAAGCTCCTGAGAGAAAAGACTTGAGACTAAAGAGCATAAAACCAAGGACGGTATGGGGTTATGACGCAAAATACTCAGGAAATATCCCAATAAACTCTGCAGAGCCTCCAGACATGGTCGGCTGAGCATCAGACTTATTTTTTCCTTGTCCCCAAAGGAAAACAAAGACTCAATATTTCTGTTAAATTAGCATGCATGGGTTGGGTATGGAAAGTACTAAACTATAGCAAGAACCATGGTAGGCTGATGAAGTATCAGCGCAAGTCTATCTGTATAGCCAGCACGGGTTGTACTTCGATATACGCAGCAAAATAGTTGAATTGCGCTAAAAGAGGGACTATGCAGTAGATAAAACAGGGGATGGAGGCAAGAGGAGTAGTTTTGGAGAATTCCCGAGGCTGTTGTGTCAAGGCCGTACATCAAACTACTGCTCCCGAGAGCAGAAAGATGCCACAGTCGCTGTTGAGCATTTAATGAGAAACCAGACAGAGTGACACAGGTAAAGACTAAATGGTTTGGAGAGCTAATTGGTGGAAGCTGGAGATGTTCCCCAACGACAGAAAACCTCATCTTCCCCATGATTTCAGCAAAGGTTATGAGGCCAGATTCTGCTGCTCTTATTCTCACTGCACAGTTCCCAACACCCTGCTCCCAGCTGACGGCATCACAAAAAAGACGCCTTCCCCACGGGATAGAAGAAATGAGCCTTTGTGTTTGAAATGCAAAGCTAAATCCAGCACTTTTCTCCTTCACCTCAGATAAAGAAAAAGATTCCTTTTCATCTATCTTTGTTATACTTTTGAAGACTGTGCCAGAGGTACTTTAGCAACATTCTAGAGGATTTATTTAGAAGCAGGCAATGAAAGACAGAGTTTACTCCCTTTTTCCTGCCTGCTACCAAGTCTCAACGCTTCTGCAGACGGACAAGAGAGACCTAGTTCTGCACAAAGCTGCAGGGGCACCACCCAGGTGGAAGCCTCTCCTGCCGGAGGTGGCTTAGCACATCTGGAACGTCTCATCCACAGACCCACTTACCAAACCGCTTCTTCCACTGGAAGGGCTGGAGAATGACACTGCAGCCCCATGAAAATACATCGTCTGGTGCATCGCCACCAAAAGACTCTTAAGAATAAATCAGAAGGGAACAAAGGAGAAACCCAAGGAAGTATAAAGAGGTGAAAAGAGTTTTTGACACTGAAAGGCTAAGAATTGATCGAATTATCAGCCTTTGCTTAGCAATAGACAGCTGATTGAATTTTTTGAGCATTTGATGCTTGCAGGTATTGCGGACGCAGCTGAAGGCTGTCAAAAGGAAAGACCAGGAGACAGCTACGTGTTGGATGCACGTCGCATCTCTGCCAGAACTAAAGGGTGCCAGACATTTGGCAGCACAGCAGTGATCCTGCTTAGTAGAAAGAATAGGCGAGTTATCAAAAGATCTTTCTGCCCAGGAGTAGGGTTACAAAATGAAACCAACTAAACCCAAAGAGCTTTAGAAAAATTAATAGCGAGAGTGAGCACCAGTCTTACTGGAGCTACCACAAAGAGATAAAAGAGTTTGCACATGATCCTGAAACTGCACTGCAGACAATGCATGTCTTCATCTTGCCAAGACTATTCAGCCAGGCAATAATTAATATTCAAGATCTCACAATTGTTACAACAATTCCCTCTTTTTGCTGGAGAGAACCAGAAAACTGGTGATGTGGCTCGCCTTCCTGAAAATCATGAAAGAGCAATGTCAAGAGATACAGCCCTGAGCATGGGAAGAAAAGCTGTCCAAGATCTGTTTGACTATGGGGAACTGAATTAGTGCTCAGGTAGGAACCCTGCTACAACCACCCTCTGCATTCACCCCTACCCCCAGCAGATTTGCAGACACGCCAGGAAGGAGCACCAGGAGCTCCTGGTACGTCCACTAGTCTCCAGCTACGGCTGAACCCCTCCAGGAGGGATCCATCCTCCTCCTTGGCTGCCCTCACGGAAAAACCTCCTTCCTCCACTCTCTTTGCTTGCTCAAACATATACGTAGATGCACACGCATTGCATTGAACTGGGAGTGTTTCCAGCACAGCTAATGGCATCTGCTGCAGGCCAACCCAGCAGAGTGCAATCTGCTCTATGTGTTTCAGACTGAACCGTGCGCCCAGCCCTGCGGATGCAGGCAGGCACCACCACGCAACTCGCTCTTGCCTACCTCCTTGGCCCACGCCGGTTTCTCGCTGGCATTTATCCCTTCTTTGTAATGGTAGAGGGGTTTCTTCTCTGCCGGCCTCTGGTCCTGCCGCTGCTGCTGCTGCTGCTGCTGCAGGGACACCAGGTAGTCCCGCTCCTGCTGGAGCTGCCTCTGCAGCCTCTCCGCTTGCCGCTGCTCCTCCAGCTGCTTGCGCTTATACTCCTACCCAGAAGAAAACACAGTGACACGGGTGCTCGGCCAGGCTGTAAACGCAGGGCTGCAAACTGCAGATTTATCTGTTTGGGTGGAAAATGGGGCCTGAACATCTGAAAGGCTGTTTTCTGGCAAAGCTCATTGATTTGGAATACTTTGGGGACTGAGCTGTAACGCATCCCAGAGGAGAGACTGTTGGGAGGACAGAGCCAACAGACTCGGAGCTGTGACCCCGGCGTTGACACTTTGCAGCCGGCGAACAGCTCTGTCTGCTGGGAATGGGGGTTGCTAGCGCTGCCTCGCTGGGGAGACCCTGCAACCCCCTGAGGGCTGATGTCCGCTTAGGAGCTGCCATGGACTTTGCCCAGATTTTTCTGTCTGGGAAGAACAAGGGATCAATCCGATGAGGTGCCAAACATCACTGGGTCAGACAAAACCCAACTGAAGCTAACTCCTCTGTAGGACCAATTCACTGTTCGTGGGAAGAGCCACACAGCAGAGCCAACTCTATGATCTTCCTGCATCCCTATGGTTCTACGAGGTTTAATGAGTAAATCATTCTGAAAGGGCCTTTTTAAAAGGCAAGGGTTTGTGTGAGGGTTTTTCTTTTCCCTAAATAAAATTAACAGCAAGGGCAAAAAGGAATAATCCCTGTGGATTAAAAGAAAACGCAGTGAGAGTAACAGCTACCAGTATTAAAAAGCGTAACTCAAAACCAAATTAAATAAAAAAAAGAGGACATCTAGAATGCAAACAGCACAAGAGGGAACATACAGTGTTTCTGCAAGGAAATTAAAACAAAAGCCTTCACTCGGAATACGAAAACCTACACGGCAGGGTGGGTTTGCTGGGTGCAGGCATGCGACAGCTTGACCACGCTCCAACATGCTGCAAACAGCCTTAAAACTACGCAGCAACAAACGGGGCTGCTCCCCTCGCGAAGGCAACAAGCATGCTGATGATGCTTCGGGAGGGATGCAACGAGGAGCTGTGCACCGCGAGCAGACCCAGCCCGAGCGGCAGCGGGGGAATCGAGGCATGCTGGCGGCCACGGAGCGGGACAGGAGGCTCCCGGTCTGGCGATGACAGCGTGTCCCCCACGGCTTGGCATGGCAGGAGGCACTCGGGGATGTGGGTGCACGTGGGTGCATGCGGGCGCGACACGGGCAGAAAGCAGCAAGCGTGGCCGGGGCCTCCCATTTACCAGAAGTAGCGCTTGCTCCTGCAACAACTGCTGCTGCAGGATCTCTAACTGTCTCTGCTCCTCCTCTAACTGTCGCCTGATGTACTCCTGGAGGCATGGGCAGCAAGGATCAAAGGAAAAAGAAAGAGAAGGTAAAAGAGCCAGTATGTCCCAGGAGGAAGGAGAATGAGGTGGGCACCCGCATCCACCCCACCCAAGAGCCAGCACTGGTCAAACAGCCCGGGCACCCTCCGTCCCTGCCCAAAGACCCAGGGTGTCCACCACTCTGCAGGGGACCTCCCAGGGTAAAGAGTGAAAACACTGGGAAATAGCAAATGTTAACTGGCAACACCACAGAACCCCACCCCAGGAACAAGCGGGTGGGAAAAACCTGCGTCAAGTGTCTCTACACCTGCGGGCCAGCAAGTGGATCCACATGGAAGTAAGTGAGGGCAGTGGAAAGCGACACGCAGTGTTAACAATTAAGCAATTTGCTCTCAAGTGGCAAAAAATATGAGTGCTTACAAGAAAATCTCTGATTAGAAGAAGAGGAATCTGCGCCGAAGGCTATCGCTCTGCTCCCGCTGGGTTACCTGCTCGTGCTCCGCGCGCCGCCGCTCCTCCTCCCGCCGCATCTGCTCCTCGTAGTGCCGCCGCTGCTCCCGCTCCTGCTGCTTCCGCAGCTCCTTCTCCCGCCTCTGCTGCTGTGGGGGCAGGAGGCACAGGTCAACACCCCCACTCCTCTCCCCAGGAGGCTCAAAGTCCTTTTTGTTACCATTTTTGGGGAGCCACCTCGCCCAGCGACCCGCAACACTCCTGCCCACCCGAGGAGGTGCCTTGCCAGCAGACAGGGGTGGTAGAGGGGCTCATCAATCCCACCCCAACCTCACACACCCCAGTTTCTGGCACCGGCTATGGAGAACCCACACCATCCTCCCAGCCAGCACGGGACCACACACGCAACCCCATTTCTTCTCCCACTTGCAGATGAAGGCACACGGGCAGTGCGCACTTAGCAGTGCGCCCACCCGGTGGGTTAACTAAGCCTCAGACACCCAGGCACTGCACAAGCCTGTCACTTATAGGGAATTCGTATCTCAGCCCTAAACCCATCCGTGAGGATAAGGGAAGGCGCTGGGGAAGCTACTGCCTGCCGACAGGGGAACGCATCCCTCTTCATGTTTGCTGAGACCAGAAGCGAACACAGAACACCCAAAACCTAAAGGTTTTTCCTTTTTGAAACGCAAAACGAGCAGGCTGGGGGGAATTCCCTTGCCATCCTCAGGCCACCTCTGCCTCCTGGTTCACACCCCTGCTTGCTCTGCTCTGTAGCATCTCTGCCGACAGCAGCCCAGGGCGTTTTGGGGCAATGACGACCTACAGCCTGCTGTGAGCCGTCCAGGGTGCCCTGGGCACCCAGGTGACACCCGCAGCCCCCACACCTCCTGCTTTTAACCCGGTGTAACTCCTCCAGCTACCCAAAGCACCGCTCTCCCATCCTGGGGAGCAGGTGCCTGCGGCACACCGCTGCGATGCTCTGCCGGGGAGCAGCGGGGCCGCAGGCTGCTCCGCACCGCAGCCCGCAGCCAGCACATCGGCAGAGGGCACTCACATGCCAATATTGGCTAGCGGGGCTCTGCAGCCTGCCATAGCTCCAGCATGGGCTGGGTGCAGCAACACCCATGCAGCGCTAATGGGGAGGCGACTCGCTGAAGCATAAAGCTGATAAAGCTGGTCCTTTTTCTCTCCTTTTTTCTCCTTTTTTTCTCCCCCTGTTGCGGACACAGAGCGGCTGAGCGGGCTGCAGTGGGAAGGCAGGCGCTGGAGGGTTGGCAATGCCATGCATTCGCGACATCACGTGGAGGGCTGGGGCCGGCAGCTGACTAGGGCGGCTCTGCCCAAGGAGCTGGCTCAGCTACCCAGAGACAAAGATGCATCCCCGCTAAACTGCTGCTCTGCAGTAAACCTGCACTGTACATACAGATGGGATCTGAAATCTGTATCTCTCTATAGATGGATATCTGTACAGGTATTTCCTATAGAGATATCTATCCCTATCATAGGTATCCGTCTATAGAGATATTATATAGATATTACATAGATCTATCTCTAGAATAGATATCTGTATTTTCTATACAGATATCTAACCCTATTCTAGATATCTGTTTATAGAGATATTATATAGATATTATATAGATATTACATAGATCTATCTCTAGAATAGATCTATCTAATACAATAGATTTAGCTCATATATTGACAATAGGTATTATATGGATATATAGATATTACATAAATCTATCTCTAGAATGATATCTAATACAATAGATCAATCTCATGTATATTTATAATAGGTATCTATCTAATAGATGGCCCTACTCTATTAGATACGTATCTATTATAGGTACAATTCTATACCTACTCTCTCTCTCTCCAGATAGATTATCTATAGATATCTTTATAGACAGAATACCTATAAAGATAGGTATGTCTATAGATAGAGATACAGATGTTTTAACAAACATTTAAAGACACCCCCACGTTTCCATACACGGAGGAGCCACTGCCTGTCTTGCTGCTGTCTCCTCACCCACAGGTAACATCCACAGCCACGCAGCACAGGGACTCTGATGATTTCCTCTAGCTTCACGTTCGAGCTGCAGCACAGATTTAGTGCCACCTATAGCCATATTTATCACTGCTGTTCCACTCGCCTCAGGGAAGGAAAATCGCATCAAACCTGAAATAACCTGCCAGCTCCAGACTCCGGCGTGTCCCACGCCAGGCACAGTCACTCGCACTGCCCACGTAAGCCGGGGATGTATGTGTTACTCGGCGCGTACACCCGTCCTCGCCGAGCGCAACGCACACGTAGGGCTGTGTGTAGTTGTCTGAACTCCATACTAGAAATTGCAGAGGATACGCCACCGGGACACGGTAACTCTGCAGCAGTAATGGCAATACACGGGATTTCTTGCCTTCGCTAGCACTCCCTGACCTCCTTAGATGAGCGCTGTCAGTGATGGGTCACTGCTCCCATGCACTCAGGAGCATGGATCTTTTGACTAACAGGTTGAACACAGGCTACCCTGAGCTTCCAATCACAGCGTGTGTCACACTTGTTTTGGGGTGGGTTTTAATGTGGGGTTTTTTTCAGCTGAAATAGCACGCTGCTGAATAAAGCACATAATGCTTGTGTAGGCTGGGCTTGGCTGGCAGGAGGCGAGGCCCTGAATGCCACAGCTATTTCTTCAATAAAAATCACCCGATTGGTCTTTATTTCCAATCCAGCAGGCAAACAAAGCCAAACCCCCCCAAGGAAGGGGACAAAAGCATTTTTCCCAGGGAGGGAGCCGTGTACCACCATCCTTCCAGGGCACCATGTGCCCAGTGGCCCTGGCGAGCTTGCCCCACTTCTGGCCTCCCTCCTGCAAGGCAGCATCTAACCACCCGCCTTGTCCACACCTAAAAGCCTGTTCAACCCCAGGAGTTGGGAATCGAGCCCCCCAGGCACAGTTTTCTTTCAAAGCCAGGCCTGATGCTCTCCTGGATATCTAAAGGACCCCTGTGCCCTGCGGCTCTTCGGGCTGAGGCTGTGAGCGGGATGCAATATATACATTTATCGAGGCCAGGAGCACAGCGCTCCCCTCCAGCTCAACAGCGGTTTTGACAGGTCACATTATAAGCAAGTCATTTGTCACGGTCGCATTACGAGTACCTTCAGCTAAACACTGCACCACTGTCTCAGCAGAGTGGGGCTGAAACAGCAGCGGCACAGCCGCTCAGCTGCCTTCCCCATACGGCCCCACTTTGGCAGCTGGCAAACATCTGGAGAGGACCTGGCACTGCAGTGGGCAAAGCCTCCAGCTCTGCCCCCATCTCCCCTCTACCGTGGCTCACGCCGCTGCTGAGCAGCACCAGGGTGATAGGGACCCTGTTTAAAGCAGGGATTGAGCTCAGCAAGATGCAGCTGAAAACTGCATGTGAAAAGTATGTGTAGAAAGGAAAAAAAAGAGGAAAAAAAAAAAAAAAGAGTCAAAGATCTCTATTTGCCTCCTTTTCTCCGTTTTCTGCCCTCCCTCTCCCACTGCGAGTGCACACTTCCCACATTTCTCCAAGCCTGCAACTACTGTGTATATTTACACTATCCAGATCTATTATTCATGCAAGGCGAGAGCGCCAATTAATTAGGACTGCATTTATATAACTCTGCAGGTAAAGCTATATGTAGCTGCTTGTAAGCCAGAATGGGATCTTATTTGCGCTGCACTAGAAATGACAGGTTTTAAATATTGATGAGGGAAGACACACGAAGGCAAAACCTCTGGTGGGAAGGTCCTTGGAGGCCTGGCATGAAACAAGGACTTCAAAGGAGCAAGCTCACTTTGCTAGATCAGATGCATTCAGGACTACGAGCAATCAGAGAGCTGCAGCCACCCCATGAACCTGCTGAGCTCAGAGAGGCACCCACACTTGCAAGGAGAGGCTCCTGGAAACCCTGGCTGCTGCTCCCAAGCACAAGCAGGAGCCAAAAAAGAAGTGGAAGGGGAATTCCAAGTGACAAAAGAAAACAAATATTCCAGGTGGTTGCATTGTTGCGACAGGCTCATTTATCTGAGCCACCAGGGAAAGAGAGACTGTGGCTGGAACATCATCTTTCCTGACACACCAAGCACTGGAGCACGGAGCAGTGTTTCCTACTGGTACAGAAGCTGGGTCAGAACTTCCCACCATGGCAAACGGGGATCGGGTACACTCCGAACCATTGCAGGAGCTTTTAGGTGGGATCATCACGAAGGGATGCTCCATGCAGGAAAAAGTTCATGCTTCAGAAACTACCAGTTCTACATGCTTTCTAACCAAAGAAAATCTGGAGAGACATAAGGCTTAGCACACGCTTGTCCTACAGGAACCGCTGTAATGCAGCTCTTCCTGGAAATGGGTACAGGACTGCTGCTGGGACCGCTGCAGCAGCCCCACGTAGCAAGGAGGCTTCATATACAGAAGAAAGTAACAACCACCATTTTTGTTAACCTAAGTTTATCTACAATTATTTACTGGCAATTTTTGCATTGCTTTATAAGAGCTTCCAGCAGACCGTCTTCTGCTGGTTATCATATAAAGGAGCTGCTGCAATTTTTATCCCCTGGAACATTCAGCTCTCTAACTGCGTGGAATGAAACGTCACATGCAAACAGCAAAATGCTTAGATTTGCTTTGTACGTCCCCTGTAAATATCTGACCTTTGTTTTATACCTAGAAAGGAAAAAAATCCACAACATGGCAGAAAAATGAGATTATGTAAAGCCCTCCCTGACCACAGCTGCCCACTGCTGCCAAGGGGTCTGCACAGAGCTCTGTCTCACACGATCCCTAACGCTCCTGACCGGGAGATGTGTTATTCCTACAGCTCAGTTGGAGTTTTGGTGGTTAAACTGGCGCAGCAAGGCTCGTTCTGTGCCAGCAACAAATGGAGGCTTTATTAGGGAGCTATATATATCTAATATATGTATATACAGGGAAAAATTAAAATATATTCAAGCCTATTCACCCTTCTGCATTACACAAATATTTTCCTTACTGCTATTTGATCTATTGATATTTAATTCTCTATTTGGGGGTGGGGGGGGGGGGGGTTGCCTGCCCATTTTGAACCCACGAGACCAACTTTCTGCATGCTGTCATGCAGAAAGCTCCCACGAAGGTCCCAGTTTACTTCCACTGCAATGAAAGACAGCTGCAAATCTATATCTCTTTGGCTGCCTGGAAGAAGATTCAGCCTTAAAGAAGGAAATTGGTCAGCTGCTGGAAAAGGAGACCCAAGTGTCCAACAGATGCAAGCAGGCACGCTAAGGATGGCAGCAGCTCTCGGGGGCAGCATGGAGTGCATTGAGAGATAACCAGCAGACTTCCTCACTTGACTTTTTCATATATGCATTTGATGTTATCATTGGAGCAACATTACGAGAGAGTGGATTTCCCTAAAATCCTAAAAGGCCCTGAAATGAGAGGTACTTTTTGTGAGAGGTTCAGAAATCTCGGTTTAGGAAGATCAAGGTGACAGAAAAAATGAGATTCCTTTACTTTGAGCTCTACTGGGTGAGGGAACAGAAATGCTAGGAGCTCTATCCCTGGCAATATTTAAAGACAAGTTAGGAAAACAAACAAACAAACAAAATCTCCTGAAGGTCTGCACTGACAGAGGAATGGAGTAGTTATCCCACTAGCAGGCCTTTCTCCAGCTCTTTTGCTGTGCATCTCCAGTACAAATTAACTCCAAGCATTTTTGAGCTGGGCATCCTCCTAAGTCACTCCTTTTGGTTCTGCACTTGGGCCCAGCCAACGCACTCGCTCAGCCTGGCCACCTTCACAGCATCTTAGGATGAGTCGGAGCTCTTTTTATGAGCACAGTAATATCCCTGGCAGTACTGAACAGGCTGACTTAGGAGCCTCAAAAGCCACCAGCTCCAAGTGTTTATTTGTCCTGGATGCTCTATTGGGTTTTAAAGGTCAACTTTATTTTGAAAATACAGTAATCTGAGTCTTCCAGTGGTCTCCCCTCCCAGAGGGCTGCCGGTACAGTGCTGCCTACTGGAGGCACACCCTGTCTTAGTCAGACCATAAAGTAGCATGGAAGAAACCCTGTTCCTATTAAGCAAAATAAATCCAGAGCCAAGAGTCAACAACGGAAGCTAGCGTAAGAAAAAGCAGAGAGGCCAAAAGGCAACAGCTTTTGTGCTGTTGTGGTGGGTACGAGAGTTGCAGCGGTGCTGCTCTCTGGAGCAAAACTGCGGTGACATGGATGGAGGGTGCTGGGTGCCTCCGGGCTGCGATATCAAACTCAGGCAGCTGTGATAGCTGCTGTTTGGTACCTCTGTCTGGCCATCAGATGCCTCCTGCCCCAAAGTATCTGGGAAGAACAAAGACCAAACTATATCCGTCACTGGCTGGCTGTGCTAGAAACAGCAGGAGAGCCTGGGGGTACCAACCCCTCCCCGTGTCCCCAGGCAGAGGCAGCATCCCTCCCCAGGGTGAACACTTCCATGAGCAGGAAGCTCCAGGGGAGGATGCTCAAATCTGCCTGTGCAGCTCCTCTAGCTTACCCCCTGCAGCAGTGATGAAACTTTGCTAATCTCTGCCTCTACTATTTTGCTGTTTTCCTACAGCAGCCCATGGCAGATTCACAACACCTTGCAGCCGGCAAAGCTACAGCTGGCCACGCTGAGTATCATCCCTCCTAACTGCTGCCACAACCCACCACATTTGCAACAGAAGGTTTGTACCTCTTCAAGGACTCCTGCTTTAATCCTCACCATAGCGATTCGGCTATGTTTCTTGCTCGCCATGCAAACAGTGTCTAATAGAGAGGAGAGCTCATTTTACTCCATGGCTGGAGATGCAGGTGAAGCTAAACCTGGCTAGACGGGCCTGAGAAGATGCTGGGGCCATCGCAGCCGCCAGCATGGGGCTGCCAGCTCTGCCCTAATCCTGGCTGAGCCCACGGGGCTCATCGCGCCTGTGGCCCCATGCTGGGGCGGACTGAGGATGCCCCTCGGTTATGGTCCCACTTGTCTTCCCCCACTTCTCCAATATGGCAGAAGCATGAAAACACCTCTTTGCTGGCTTTGCTCCCTTTCAATTTGGGTCTGAAAACTGTAAGGCAGCTGGAAGAAGGCAATGGGTGACGCGCCCAGGGCGGCTGTTAGAGCCAGCAGAAACAGAGGCATTGATTTTAAATCCTGGCTATGGTGACATTAGCTTTTAATGACATGGGGGACAGAATGGGGGGAACCAGCAGAGCCCAGGGGAGGCTGCGCACAGCCTGGCCCTGCAAGGCAGCGTCCCCATAGCTCAGGGTAGAGCTCGCCAGCTTAGCAAGGGGATTAGTCCTCCATTCAAAACCTGCCTGGGAAACAGCAGAGAGAGAGAGAACAATTTTCTTCTATGTGAAGAGAACATATTAATACAGCAGCAAGCGTTGTATTCATTACAGGATTGCAGCTAATCTGGTGTCTGCTTTTATTGTGCTGTTGTTCTGCTCCTGTACCGCTTGCAGCAAGCAGGCTGGGACAAAGGCGGAGCTGGGCTTCCTTATGACAGTCCTCAGACAAACATCCATTGGGGCAGGGGATTCCAGGGTGCGCCTACGTGCAAACCTCATCCTCTCTCCAAGCACCTCGCCAGCTCTGGGAATGGTGCAGGACACAAGCAAAGCCCGACCTACAGTGTATTGAACAGGCAAAGCTCTGCGCTCTGACAACATGTTAGACCCACATATCTACTAGACTGAAAAAATGCTTTGCCTGGGATTCGCCTGTGTTGGTTTTCACGCCGGAGGGGCTCAGAGGACCACCTCAGAGAGGGACCGTATCACCATCACCATCACCTGCCTGAAATTCCTTCTGGTCTGTGCCCCTGGCCCGGGGGCATTACCCAGCGCAGGGAGAGTCAGCTTAAATGTAACAGACACTCTGGCTCATGCAAATTAAGGGGGTCTTAATAGTTCATTTACTGCAAATCCTTTTTTCAGACTTATCTGTGACCTCTTTGGAAAGCTAATTTAATTACCCTTAACATATGAACCCTTCAATCAGACACTAACGATAAGTTAGTTCAGTGTGTGGCAATGGGTGTCTCTGGGCAAAACCCCATCAAAATCCTAAGAGCAGGAGAAATGCCCCCCCTTATTTTTTGGTGGGCTTCTGCAGTTGAAGAACCAGAAGCTAAACCAAAAGTGAGCGCTTCCTACAGAGCACACAGCCAGGCTGAGCAGCTCAGGGACACCCAAAGTCATCTGGTCAAATCCTGCAGCTGGATTTTAAATGGGGTGGATAATTTTATGACCGATCGCATTTGTAGCTGGTATGTTAAGACAAGGATAATGAAATCTTATCCTTCGGGGCACATATGGATCATTGCACAAGTCAGGCAGGCATCTGCCCCTCCCCTGCAAGAGAAATTGTAATTGGCAGGGACTGGAAGGACTGAAGTTGAAATTAGGGATTAAAGGGGACACAACTGGCACACGGATCTGGGGAAATGGCAAACGGAGCTCTTCAGCTTCTTATCAACTCTAACAGTCCACATCAGCAAATAACAATAACAAACCTGACAGATGCTTGGACCAGTCAGAGTTTTGCCCACCTCAGCTGAATGCAGCTATCAACCCAATAACGGGCTAACTCTGCTCAGTAGTTCCAGGGATCCCTTTAAGTGCGATACTTCAAGCATTTATTTATAGCAAACCAGTTCCATTACCTTTCACAAGAGTTGGCAACATTTACCATGTTCAGGGGAGCGGCTGGAGGCGGGTATGCAAAAACGATGAGCAGGAAGGTTTGCCCAGTGTAACAAAACCTTTGGGGTTACCGACTAGAGAGGTTAGGACTTGATCTTCTTAAACCAGGCTGGGAACAGTCACTTGGGACCTGCTACCAGAAATCCTGCTGTTCCACCCGAACACAGGCTTTGCCAGCCCGTTGCTTGGCTCTGGCCAGTTACCTCCTCCAGCCTTCGCCTCTGCTCCTTCTGCTCCTCGATCCGCTTCTGCCGCTCAGCCAGCAACTGCCGCTTGTGCTCCTCGTTCTCCCGCTGCTGCTGCTCCAGCTGCTGCCGGCGCAGTGCCTCCGACCGCTCCTTGTTTGCCAGCTGCAGCCTCAAGAAATCCCGTCTCAGCGTCGACTCCCCAGGCAGGTTTAGGATGGAGCTGCATAGCACAGAAACATCAGAGAAGATTCCCTCCCTGCATCCTTAAACCTCTTGCCAGGGGGACTTCTGCATCATTTTCCAGTGTGGCCCCTCTCCCCTTCATTCCAACAGCATCCCAACAGAGCATGGGCAGCAGCAGATAGAGGGATGCAGGGACCACAAGTGTGAGGGCAGGGCAGCTGACACAGCACTCTGTTCATGGCTCACCAGTAATTTATTTGCTAAAGGATTCCTTTACATTAAGTTTCTACCCAAAGCCTCTTGTGCTGCAGTGGCACACACTATATTTAGCTGTGCACAAAGCACACTTAGCATGAATCATTGCCAGCTATTAAAATACTACATTATCTCAGTGAAATAATGGAATAACCTGATACTAATTACAATGGCTCTGAAAAATTTCACCAAAGAAAGAAAGTTCCAGCCCTGTCATGCTTGCAGCAGCACCGGGGAGGTTTCATGGTGAAAAGTTACATGGAAATCAGGAGTTACACTTGGATGTAAGGAACTGCATTTTAAAAAGCCTTCTTTAATTTCACTTCACAGTTTTTCCACATCCGTCCTGGTTTTGCCTGGGACAGAGTTAATTTTCTTCCTAGTAACTGGCATAGTGCTGTGCTTTGGATTTAGGATGAGGATAATATTGACAACACACTGGTGTTTTAGTTGTTGATAAGCACTGCTTGCACAAAGTCAAAGACTTCTCAGCTTCTCACCCCACCAGTGAGCAGGC
This sequence comes from Ibycter americanus, assembly GCA_035590275.1. Classification (NCBI taxonomy): domain Eukaryota; kingdom Metazoa; phylum Chordata; class Aves; order Falconiformes; family Falconidae; genus Ibycter; species Ibycter americanus. Next base: position 23,778,809 of record JAVJGI010000003.1, on the reverse strand, counting down.
TGGGGGTACAAGTTGCTGGGAGGGGACACGGCCAAGACAGCTGACCCCAGCTGACCCAAGGGGTATTCCATACCATATGACATCATGCTCTGTTTATAAAGCAGGGGGAAGCTGGCCGGGGGCCACTGCTCGGGAACAGGCTGGCCATCGGTCAGTGGGTGGTGAGCAACTGCATTGTCCATCACTTATTTTGTATATTCTCATTCTTTTATCATTATTATTTTCCCTTCCTTTTCTGTCCTATTAAACTGTCGTTATCTCAACACACAAATTTTACTTTTTTCCCCCTGATTCTCTCCTCCATCCCACTGTGGGGGGTGTGAGCGAGCAGCTGTGCGTTGTTTAGCTGCCTGTTGGGTTAAATTCCCATGCCTAAATACGACACTCCCATGACAGCACCGCACTGTGCTGCAGAACCCGCAGGCAATGGGGTACCTGGGTCTTCTTCCCCAGCTCCTGGCTGCGGTGATCTGTAGTACCAGTTACAGCCACGCACCAGTCAGCAGAGGGAATACACTCCGTTCTGCCAGCGAACGGGACTCAGCGCTCAAACTGACCTTCTTCCATGTCTAGTTTCTAGGAGCCTGCAACCCAAGCTGATTTTATACAGAGTTAAGGAGATGTCAAGGGCAGAAATGAAATGCTGATTCTTACCTGGGCTCTCCGGAGTCATTTTCCTCCTCCTCCTCCTCACTTCCACTGTACTCGTACTCTGTCTCATCTAGGAAGAGAATTGCTCATCAGTGCTCTTTGCTGGGCTCATTTGTTCTCCCAGTGGTTGAAAACCCCAGAGCTCTGAAGGCAGAACAGGCAACTCTCTTTTTCTCACACGACAAAGAATAAGCAGCATCGTTCCTCTGCATTTTCTGTTTTCAGGGGGGCAGCAAGGCCAGGGAAGCAAGGGCAGTCTCCCTGGGTGCGGGCACCTGGCATGCCCACGCTGGCTGGGAAGAGGGCTGCAGTCCCGGCCGGAGTGCCACGGACAGCACAGCACAGCGGGCAATGCCCCAGCAACCGCAGGCACCCGACGTAAAGGCTGGGGGGTGGCCACAAAAAAATAATTTATCCCCATAAGACAGGGAGTGACTTCCTTCTTCAGATGGGTTCTTCAAAGGGAGGTGCACCACAAGCTGTTGAAGCCACATGCACTGGAAGGTGGGATTCAGCTATGACTCTGAAGGCAACAACCCCTCTCTCCCTAAACATATGCTCTTCCTATGCAAATCCATGTATTTTCCAGGCAATGAAGACATCTACATAAAAGCCCAACTGCAATGTTGTGCTGCATACTGTGATTTCTATTGGGATATCATCTTTATCGGATGAAGGGAATTACAGTAAAAGAAAAGCTTGCATTTATCCAATTACTCTCCATCTCTAGGGTCCAACCTTCATTTGCCAGACTAAACACATTTAATACTTCACTGGGATCCCATTTTATTGTTTTGATTGTAGTGAAATCTATTACAAGGGGCTGGAAGGTACGCATGAAAAATTAATACCACTACCAATAGGAAGAGAAATAGCAACGTATTAATTTGCTGGGTTCTACAAATGAGCTTTCAAATTAAAATTCAGTTCACAAGCAGCTGAATACTTTAACAAGTTTCTTCAGTTATCTGATCTTCCTTTCAGAGGACTTTGATAGGGCCTGGAAAGTTCACTGAAAACACTTGGTTTAATAGGTTATTCCTAGTCAATGGAATTGCTTTGGGGCAAGGGTCTTATCTAGATGTTCGTCTGCTCATCGCTGGCGCTGCATGAATGTCATGTAGATCAACACACTTGGCATGAAATACGTGAGCTGGGAAAAATTCAGCTTAGCAGCTTCTCCCTCCCACATGCCAGTATGTATATATGCAGATGTAAAATTTATACACACATTTTAATGAATCAAAGCTTAAACGTTCCATGTGGAAATTACCACCTGGACAAAAAAAGACAGCATTTTTCATCAGGGGAAAAAAAAGCTTTAAAAAAACCTGATTAGCTCTAATGACAGTCACCTGTAGGCTTCGTAGGAACGCCAACTGTTTTGTTGTGGATATTTATTTTCATTTCAGTGACTAAGAGGAATTAAATCAAACAAAATAATCTGACCTCAAAAGCGTAAGGAGCGAGGTCACACAGAAGGACCACACCTATTTAACTCAACCAGTTTGGGAACAAACTCAGCCATCCGAATAAGGGAAACTGGTGCTGAGACCACGAGCAACCCAGTCCTCTTCGCCTTCCTTCTTCTACCCATATGCTTCACCCACACGGATGCACCTTGGTCTATGCTGGGGATCTCCAAGCACACGGCAGAGGTCAAGGATTGCCCAGAGTCCTGCTTCTCCACTAACCTTTCTCGCCTCGTTTCTTTTTAGTCCTGTCGATGTGGTCCTTGAGCTGGATGCGGACCTGCCTTTCGTTGGGCTGGTCTCGGATAAAGGGGTGCTTCATCAGCTGCTCCGTGGTTGGTCTCTGGCTGTGGTTCTTCACTAGGCAGCTCTCAATGAAGGACTGAAACTTTTTAGACCTGGCCAAGGACAGAAAAAGAAGGTACAGAAGAAAGAGGTAAATATATAGAGTCTCCTATTAGAAAGTGAGAAATGTGTGGGTATTTGAGAAGATTGCTTGGCTGCTACACAGTCCTTGTGCAGATGCAGCCTTCCACGAGGATTCCCATGACTTCGCTGTTGATGCTTAGCACAATCTCAAAGCTGCACCATCACAGGTGCCCTCTATCACTTCATCCTCTCCTACTCTTCCCATGCATACTCCTGTCTATGCCCTCCTGGTGAGATTAGGAGAAACCACCATTCTGCTGAGTCTGGAGAAACTTGGGAACCAAGAAAATGCAAGGGAGTGTTCCTCCTCCCTTCCCTCTGACCAGTGAAACTGCTGGTAGAAACAAGAGGCAACACATACAGATACAAATGCAATCCCTTAATGGATTGTTTCTCATATTTTATGGCCCCAAGTTGCGTTTCAAGAGATTTACCCTTCTGAAGATGACTGGGACAAGCTAGGTTGATTTTTTTAATTTATTTTAGATTTAACTACCCAACATTACATGGCTCGTTAAAGCTCAGACAACCTCTGGGCGATGCTCGCTGCCTTGCAGCTCTTCCCGGCTCTCTCAGGGAGACCCAGCAGCATTACTAACCCACCAGCTCCTGGGGGCCACCATGCCCCAGCCTCCCTGACCATGGATCCAGGTGAATGGGACAGGCTCTTTGGGCAGCACGGCTTGGGCAGAGGTAGGAACACAGCTGTGGGTGGCAGAACGCAGCCCCTCCTCACAGCCTGCCTTCCCACAAACAGTTAAATTCAATCTCAGCTAAAACAATTTCAGCCAAATCTTTAATAAACAAATTTCTCTTAGTCAAGTGATGCATATCAAAAGCTCTCCTGGAACTAATTCCGCCACATTATAAACCCAAGAGAACAGGGATTTACAAGAAACATGTTGACAGGCCACTATACTCTATGTTGCTTTAGCAAATAAGAAAATGAGTGTAAATTAATGTCAGAAGCCAACAGATACTACAAAATTGCATTAGAAGTAAAACAATAAGCTTTCAGGGATTTTACTTTTAAGCTGTCAGACTAAAAGTGATTTATCTTATAAGTGCTAATCCATACAAATTGAGATGCAAAAATAAAATACACTACTGGATCCAATTAAATCCTCCATACAGCTTTATTAATGAGCAAATCTTCCTTCTCCACCTTGCCTCAAGAAACCCAGTGTCTTATGTGTCCAGAAGGGACAACTCATGCAATGCTCAAAAAAAATCTGCTTCTAAAGTATGATTCTCCCCTTTTGACGTGAAGCTGGAGAGACTCCAGTCCTGGATGCGTGATCTAGAGCACCCACAGATACAGCTGAGTTGAAGCAGCTAAAAAGTTATCCTCCAGCAAGTGATGAGTTTGCCCATCTCTTGAGGACGCGGGTCCCGGTGCCCCATGGTACCCCAGTCTTAGGGTACCTTAGTTACTTTTGCATCCTTGAGCTGGCTGAGCAGCTATGGATGGGGACAAGCTCAGGCCTCTGGTTTCCCTGAAATCTTCTCTCCAAAAAAGCAAGCCTGTCCAGTGGCACAGTTCAGCCCTCACTGGAGCGGGAGCAGAAGACACGGGCTTTCTCCCTGGCTCTGATCCAGGAGGACACCGTCACACATCTCATCCCCTCCCCGGGCACAGGTCAGCCCACCTGCACGAAACACGCGCTCCTCCAGCTCCCGGAGTTTGTAAAGCTTAAATCAATGTTTGCAAAGTCTTTGCAGCTGCTTGGATGAAAAGTGGTATCACAGTGCAAATATCACCTCATTAACAAAGAGGTTTTGTCATCTCTTATAAGGCAGGGCTAGGGAGTGTTTACGGTAACGACATCACTAAAGTTCAAGTTCATTTTGCCTGCAAAACGCGGGAAGAAAATCAAGCTTCGCTGCTGGCTGGCTTTAATTGGGAAAGAAAACGATACCAGAGGCTCTTTAATTTCACAGGAACACAGCACCATTTTAAAGTGAGTTCAAGGATTTAGTAAGCAACAAAAATATTTTCCTCTCTGACATTCTCGATTCAGGGCAGCTCCCACGCCTGTGTTCCCTCCTGGCTTTCCCTTACTTACCCTCAAAGGTGCTGGAGTCACTTCACTATTTCTTTCACGTAAGGAAAAAGATGGCCTGCCCACTTGGTGTACTTTTATGTGTTGCCACACACAAAGTCAAGGACAAACTCAGGGTTCAAGTTGAATGTTTCCCCATTTTGCTTTTCTCTTGTGATCTGTGCTTGTGAAAACCAGCCCAGACTGCCAGAGAGCCACCGTGAAAGCCTGGTCAGGTACCTCCTGTCCTCTTGGGTTGGGCTTGCAGAGCTCCAGGACCCACGCTGGCCAGACCCAAAACCTCCAGCTGAGAAATGAGCCAAGGACAGCCAAGTGTGCCTGGTGTCCCACTGAAAATGCTGGAAAAAATTGCTCTTAAGGAATCGGTGAAGCTTTGTCTGCATCCTTTGGAGCTTCCCACTGCAATGAAAACTTGGAAGATGGATATAGGTTTTTGCTGCCTGGGGTATATGTGTCCCAGCTCTGCTGGAGACCAGAGATCCCTGCTGGCTTATGGAGGGGTAGCAGAGGCCAGGTGAGCACACGCTCCCCTGGAGGGGTTGAAGCTGGAGTTCCATTACACTATGATTTCCCAGGCGATCCTTCTCTCAGAGCACCTGGGATGCTGACCCTGGGATGGGCAGAGCAGCTGACCCCAGGCAGACCCCACCACGAGATGGGCACAGCTGGGACAGCCACCACACACGTGAGGGGAAGGTGGTGCCAGGGAATAACCCCAGCTTGCACAAAGCTCATCCTAGGATCTCACAGCAGGGACTAACATACAAGTTCCACCCCAGCTCTGTCTGTACCTTAAGGAGGTGGGGAAATGTTCTGCTCAACACCTGCTTTCATCAGCTCCCCTCTGCCTGGAGGCTGAGGAAGCCTTTGCTGAATAAACAGCACTTTCATATGAAAAATAAAAGTCTTACAATGCATTTTGTGCTGTAGCAGTGAGGATAATGAAGTAGGAGACTGGTGATCTGGCAGAAAACAAGCGTATAAACTATCTTCTCAGCTGACTAATGGTATCCTCAAAAGGCTGTGCAAGGAAAGTGAACATCTTTGCCACCCTCCGCAGAGCCAGCCGGGAAAGGTCCTTCTCCTCCTGGTTTGGTACTGGAGCAGCTGATGATTGGGCTGACAAAATTAAGATGCCTGCTGCCAAAGCCTGGGCAGGTTTTTAGGGGCTGGTCCTAAAACTCCAATACTGCATCTGACGCAGAGGACTCCAAGCCCCTCTCACTCCTCGTCCAACAACAAAATACCTGCTGCTGTGGCACCAAGTGTTTTCAATACCTACTGGTTGCTCCTCTTTTTTTTTTTTTTTTTTTTTTTTTTTTTTAAACAAGATGATAACCATAATTTCAAGGAATAAGGCAAAACTTCCCTCTGTGAGCTCAGCCTCTCTGGGAGCAAGGGGCAGTGCTGTCTCTAACACCTGGCAGATCTTTCCTGCCCAAACCACTGCTGGACGCAGGGTAGGCAAACAGCACGAACCAAAGATGAGTGTTTTTCAGGACTCCAGCTCCATTGGTACAGAACATACAGTAACAAAACAACATCTGTTGGGCTTCAGGAATGTTTTTCCTACGGGTTTTTATTGGCATGCCCTGCTTTTTTTTTCTCACCCCCCCAACAGTGATGTATTCTTTCCTGCAAAATTTTAAAATAAAACCCAAACTAAGAACAAATCTCTGCATTCCTGGGCCTTCAAGATAAACTATCCTTTTTTGGCGTGGATTCATGTTTCCACTTGAAAACGGAACCTGACTGGAAAGAAACAGTAGCCAAGTGAAGCGTCATCTGGCTTCAGGCTGCACGAACTGCCTTGGAAAAGCCGGCTCCGCAGTGCGAAATGGCAGTGTTAGAGAGCGCTCCCCGCTCCGCCTGCCTAGGATGCCCTCCATCCCAAGGTGATCCTTCACACCAAATTGCCTCTCCATAGATCAAGACCCAAACCTGTGCTCACCGCTGTGATGCTGGAGACTGCCACTGACCCCTGAAACTACATAAATGTAAACACCGAGTCCCCGGCGTGCTCGGGCTGCAGAAACAAGTTGCTCCAGGAATTTTTTCCCAGTCATTGAAAATTGAGAGAGACACTCACCACTTCTTTGATTTCAACCTCGGGGCCGGGTTGCGGGGGATGAGGAAGAGGGCTCTCATGGGATGCATGTCACAGAGAGCTGCAATTTGCAAGAAGAGGCATTAAACACGGCACGGCATCTCGCAGAGCCCCAGGGTTTCCTAGAGGCTACACGCCCAACTGGGGAGACCCAAGTTTCCTCTGAAGCTACAGCAGGAGGATTTGCAGCTGCCTGGAGCTCAGGTGAGAGCTGATGTCCCCAGCCAAGCGGCGTGCGTGTCCCCGGCACCGCAGGGCTCCATGGCAGGGGCTGGCTGGGGACACCTGCACTCCTGCAGCTGCATGTCCTGAGCACCCTGCCAGGTGCTGGCAGTGACGGGCCCGGAGCAGGGTATGGCTGCACCACGTACCGCTCCGCTCTGATTTATTTACTTGCATTTACCAGCACACAGGGACAGTCCCAGGATAACACTGAAAAACCATGGCAGGATGAGCTGTGCAGACACCCCAGCTGAACCCAGCGTGCCACTACCTGTGTCACCACAGAGGTCGGTGAAACACCAGCTCTGCGGAGCAGCGCTTTACCTGCTTCCAGTCCTCGTCTGTATTTTATTTGAGGAAACTGAGTCCCAGAGTGCTCAAGTGGACATATCAGGAGTTATACAGGGTTGTGTGCCTTTGCTCACTGCCCATTCTGTCCCCCAGGCCACGCTGCCCTGGCAGCTTTGTCCCCATGGACGCTGCAAGCTCCATCTCAGGGAGCCCAGGTTGCTTGGGAAAACCTTTGCACGATGTTTCTTGCACAGAACCAAATGCTGGCTGGTTCAGCAAACCCCAACATACTATAACTCAGGATTAACTAAAGCAGAGCAATGCATCTACTTACGGGGAGCACCTTCTGCCATTTCGATGGCTGTTATCCCCAAAGACCACAAGTCGCTCTGTAAAAGAAAGCAGAAGGACATAGGCGATACAGAGGAGCATCGTCACAGCGGCGGGCACCAGGCAAAGGGGGAAGCACGGCTCTCCCCAAGCCCAGGGGGCTCAGCCCTGTGAGCTGGGTCTCTGTGTGCTCTGCAAGCCTCCAGACCCACACCTTGGGAGCTTGTTTCATCCTCCTGCCATGTGTTGGAGCTTTAGAAGAGACTCACAACCCTGCTGTTTATCCCAAGATTTATTTCAAATCCTTCAAGGCTGGGAAGGTGTGGGACATGGCCACCTTGCCAGGACATTGCTCCCAGTAGCCATGGTGAGGACACTGCCTGGGGAGATGCTGATGACCTGAGGGTCCCTTGGTGGGGGCATTTTAACAAGCCCTGTGCACTAATGAACGAACCCCCAGCTCCTAGATGAGCTGGTGACAAACTACTCCCCAGCTTCATGGCTGAGGTAAGCTGCAAACCTGGCACCAGCTCCCTGCTTAAAGCTGGGGGATACACATCCACGGATTTGATACAGCTCCACAGAAAACAGGCTGCCTGGAATAGATTAAAAACATGAAGTATCTTGAGATACCTCTGGAGGCTTCTGTATCATGGACTGCTCATTAAACGGAAGCCTGAAAAGTGGTGTTTTGCCAGTGGAAGGAGAAATGGACACTTTTATTTACCCTGTTCCCAAGCCCTGCTCAGCCCACATGGTTGGTTGAGTCTCCTGAATGATCAGAGCACAGAGAATGCACCTATTTGGAAAACTCTTTGATTTCATACCGGTATCGCTCTTCCTTTCATGTTCTCCCTTGTAAACAGGGACATTTGTATCCCCAGCTCCCTGCCAGAGACCAGTGGTGAGCTCCCCTCCAGCACCTCCTCCCCACCCCAACATCACTAATGAGCTGCGGCGGCACCTCCAGATCTGGTAACGAGCCCCAGAGGACGGCTCGGCTCTCCTGGCAGCAGCGCAGGCACAGACAGTACATGCCCGGCGAGAGAAAACAAGCACCTTCTCTAGTGGCACTGCTGCAACCTGTTTTTTTGGCAGAAGGCGGCTAATTCATTATTCTGGACACCGTGTATAGGGCTGCTAATGATTCACAACCCAGCACCCACTGCAGCGGGAACAGGACCCAGACTAATTTTGGTGCTTTCATCTCAAGTGCAGCCTCCGACACAACCCCAGGGGGCTGGAGAGACCTGCTTGAGATGGGGGGTGGCAAGGGCAAGGGCAGAAGCTGTAGGTGCACAGGGGACCAGAACAAGCCTGATGCTACGTAGCTGCTTCTGATGTTTGCTGGAGGCCAGCTAGACTCCAGTTAGCACATCAAGAGCAATAAACGTTGTAAATAGGTACATCTCAGGGTGGAAGGGACGGACTCTGCCTTCTACCCTTCCGCCTGCAACTCCAGCTCTCATGTCTTGCTCTCCCCTCGCCCTGCTCTCTGCCATGTCCCTGCAGTCCCACTTCAGTTCCCTCCATTTCAAGAGCTGCCCTTTCCAAACTGCCTCAAGCCTCTAAACCTCCAATTTAGCGAGTAAATCCTAGAAAGGTCGTTTTTCCCAGCACAGAGCCCCAAAAGCTCAGCCAGAGCTAAAGAGAGCCTCTAAGGACCACAAGCACCTTCTCACATACACCCTCCACAAACACAACTTGGATTTTCAATTTCAAGGCACTTTTTCTCATTTTTAACTCAAGTTCTCCCCTAACAAATGCCGTCCTTACTACACATCTTTGTACCTGCTTACACATTCTCTCTCAATTCTTATTTCCAACCTTTTTGCAGGACAGTCTCATCCATTCTTTGTTTCTGGTCAGCAGGGATTTCTGCCGCATACTTAATTATCGCAGTCTTTCCACATGATTCAGCACACATGACCCCTTCCCTTTGGGCTGCCGCTGAACTCCTTCCAAATTCCTAGTGTGTCTTTCCATATTGAGGTGCCCAGTATTATACACAAGATGCCAAGTGATCTTAAAGCTGAAGCAATATAGAAAGGGATTATCACCTAAGTCTCCCAGAGAAAGCAGAAAACTCAGCAGGAAGCACACATTTTATAATGATCTGGAATTCAGGGGTTTTTCATTTTGTGTGTGTGTGTGTGCTTATTTTTGAGTCTGAAAAGCTTTTCAGTCCACCCAGCAAAAAGAGGCTGTGTTAGTATGTTTGCATTGCCTTGGCTTGGGAAGGGAAGCAAGCTTCCTCCCCCCCGCCCCAGCTTTTGATTCCAAGCCTATTGACGAGCTACCTCTAAAGAAAAAAGGAAGACCGGCTAAGGGAAAAATCAACAAATAACCTCAACAACGTGGGGTTTCTATTTGTTCTTTTTTAAAGTGGTTTATTTTGTGAGGAGGTATTTACTGCCTCCTTCCACAGATTACACAGGCATCTCTTTCTGGCTAAGAAAACAGTGAGATCAGAGGCTTTTTGGTCCAACAGATTAAGCCTGCAAAGATTCCTTTTTTCACCCTATAAATCTCATCTTTTGTATTTACTATTTTAAGCTGGCCAGCTAAACCTGAGAGCATCTGATTTGCATCCCTTTTAGAAAAAATGTCATTTACATTCCCCACCACTACCACTTCAAAGCAAGAGCATCAGGTGCAGGGATGTGATCTGGGGTACGGACTAATGTCCAGTGGCTCCCACATCACCACGAGCTCAGAAAACACCCTGCAGTGAGTGTGTCGGCAGCAATCAGCCTTCTGTCTCACATCCCCAGCCAAGGGAAAATGGTCAATGCCAACTTCAGAGATGCAAGCGCCCAGCTCGCTACGAGCATTTGATCCTGAGGGACAATAGAGGGATTCTGGTCCTGGCGCTTGTGCATCAGTCGACGGCATATTAAGTGCCCTAGTTATTCTGGAAAGAGGAAAAACCTCAGGGATTTTTGAGGGTAGAGAGTAGCCTATGAAGATATCAGTCCTTTTTAAAAAAAATAGTAATAAAAAGCTGCGATTAATTAGAGCGTTGCACCAGGCGGCTGTCAGTGGAGAAGCGGTGAGAGCAGCTAGCGCGGGCTGCAGCCCGGCTACGGAGCACTGCCATCAGCGGAGCGGCGGAAACGCCTGTTGTAATTGGTTAATCAAAGAGTATTAAGTAATTGCAGATTAAATGGTTTCTACATGTCCTTATCATTAATGATTTATGTAACCCAGAGCCTGAACTCAAGACTGGAGAGCTGCTCTCTGGAAAACCATCAGTTCAAAAGTTGACTGATGCACTTAAATAGCTGCAATACCCAAGCATCGCTCGGTTACTTTAAAGTCGTTCATCTCTCAACTATTTCTCGGACTGATGGGTAATTACACCCCAAATCATACCACGACAGTGGGCTGTTGCACTATGACTCCGTAGCGTCCTATGGCTCGAAAGCAGCTACCCAGCTCCATGCCAGAGGGTCTCAAAGTCCTTTTTAAACATTATGTTGTAAAGTGACCTCTCGGCATGCGCACAAACGGAGGTACAGCGAGCTTATATATATATATCCTCTGCCCCCAAAGCTCACGTGTCAGTGCCTTGCTCTCCTCTCTGGACACGCTCAGTGGACCTTAGGGGCTTTGGAGCAAGAAATTCAAGTTCTGGACACTTCAAAAAACTGAGGGACAAAAAGCCAAGGGACATTTCTACAGACGTGTGTCCAGGAACTTGCAGTAAGGCAGAACCAGGGTCAGATATATTAAGCTTTCCCTGCTTTAAACATCAGATCTCAGTGTCGTTTGAATGGGCAGGTGGGACTCATCCCCCTCCTGCGGACCCGCTGCGTGGCACGGGGCCCTGTGCCACGTTATAACTCAGCAGCAATGTTGTGCTGCCGCCGATCCAAAAATAAACTTCAAACAGGCTAGAGAGACATGTGAAAAGTAGGTCAGCCCCCTAAACGTCTGGTTGTGTGGCAGCCTTCAGATCTCCCTGCGAACACCAGCCTGCAGGCCAGAAGATGTGATTTTGCCCTTTCTAAACCCGACCTGACTTCTCTGGAGAGTAAACAGAGCAAATACAGCATGTTTGACTGTAGTATTTAAACATGCAGCACTGCAAAGCAGGCTAGCAGGTAGGAAGCCTCAGTCTGACACCTTTCTCAGCATGGGGAAAGACTTCACAGTAAATCTGGATACGTGAACAGCACGACAAAGATTCGCGTTGGGCCTGAACCGGCATCTCGAAATCCAACAGCCAGAAAGCAGGATGAGACTACGCTGCTCGTCAATGTCGTTGTCAAAGCTGCAAGAATACACTAAAGTCCTGAGCACTCACGTTCAGGGTACTGGGGCATAAAATCTGAATCACACCACGCACCTCCTTCAGATGTTTATGATCACAGCTCTCATCGCAGGCACCAGTAAGTGCTGCTTTAACTCCTTCCCTGCCTTATTAGCCAATGTGGTAGGCTTGGCAAAGATTACACCTCTAATGACATATAAAATAGCAGGAAGATGCTCTTTTAGGTACCTTGAAGTCATAAGTGGCATCGGGATTTTCATCGCAGGCAATGACCTCGGGGGCCATCCAGTAAGGCGTTCCAATGAAGGTGTTTCTCCTGCCCACCGTTCTGTCCAGCTGAGCGCTGACACCAAAATCCACTGCGGATCAGAGACACAACGGGGCATTGTAAGGTCAGAGACAAACCTGAGCAACGCTCTTCTGTTGAATGTAAAACACCGAGTTCATTCAGATCAGCTCCTCTGCATGGTCAGGAAAGAAAGACGTGGCCAGAGACATTCCTGTTTGATCTCTGCTGGGATCAACAGAGGTCAGTCAAGGACAAACCTGATCATCTGATGTCCAGGTTTTGTATGAAACCCTGTGCCTTTTGCTCCTTGCCAGGAGGCAATGAAAAGAAATCACAGCTCCTCATACTAATGAGGAACAGGGTTAGCAACATGAATAACCAGCAGCCTTTGTTCTATGCTTTCTCTTCTGAATTAAAGCCTGCCAAATATCGGTAGAAGCCTCATTTCTCTACCTGAATTCTTGCTGGAAATGGCATAAATGAGAAAGACTTAAGGAGCTAAGGGCCAAGGACAAAGGCCCATAGGGAAATGTCAAGCAGAGAGCTGCAAAATGAAGCAAAAACTGATGAAATCAAATCAATGAGAGAATACACTATGGTCTACTAAGCTCACTTTGTGCAACACAACGGCTGGAGAATTTGCCCTGGAGAATTTCCCCTTGGAGGGGAATCTTCACCAGCACGAAGCCAAATGAGGTGGTAGTACCATCTGTTAAGCTGGGGTTTTATTCTGCTGTAACGAGATGGGAGAGACATGGGAAAACAAGGCTTGCACCTCACTTTTAACAGTGTAAGGGATCTTTCATCACTAGCATAAATTAAAATGTGCAAAGACAGCCTTAATAACACTGAGGCTGGACAACTGAGGATATCAGCACATCAGCTGTGCTGATCTGCTGTCTTCCATTTGATCTTCACATGATTGCCTGGTCTTCTCCAGGATGACTAACACCGCATATGAAATTCTGAGTAGTTCTTGCAAATTAAGCTCTCTCCAACAGGTTAGCCTGGAAAACAAGTCTGGATTATGTCACGCTGAACTGAATGGATTGTGATCCTGTAGGCCAGTACTATAAAGCTGTGGGGGAACAGCCTTCGATAATGTCTGGCGATGCACACAGGGCAGTTTTCAATCTGGGGCATGAAAAAATGGTCTTGATTTCTTAACCAGCATCTGATGGCAGAGCTGCCCAAACTACCCGTCTGAACAGCAACACCAGTGCAAGTACATCTTTGCATGCAGAACCTGGCCATCTGCCGCTGGCAGTTTATTGCACAGTCCTTGGTCACCACCCAAGGTCATGTTATTGAGGCTGGCAGGAGAAAACACACAGAGCAGCTCTTAGTATCCATCCCCTTTCTCCAAGACATGTACAAGTCAGTTTTGCTGCTTCTCTCCAGTCAGCCCACTTGCAGTTTCCAGGAGCTCTAACCCACTCTTACCTAGTTTAACTTCTGCATTTTCCGTCAGCAATACATTCTGTCCCTTGATGTCTCGATGAATTACTTTGTGCTGGTGTAGATGACTCAAGCCCTAGAGAATTCAGAGAAAGGTTAGAGGAATCCAAGTTCAAAGCACGTTATTTTCTGACATTCCTCCTCAACCAATTATGTTCCAGAAATGAAAGATTCACAGCTGGAGTTAAGCACCTGAGAATGCTTTTGTTTGTTATGTGTTCAAAATGCTGTCCCTGTGTCACACGCTGGGAGGACATGCCTGGCGAGCGAGATGCCCACCGACGGGCTGCATGTGCCACAGTGGGTGCTCGCCATTGCAGGAGAACCGTCAATTCTAGAGGGATTAAAACCAACCCTTCCGTTTCTGCAGGAACTCATATTAACCCAAATTCCTCTGCAGCTCCAGACATATTTCCCCCCACATTCTCCCTTGCCTTAGGGAGCTGTTTCTGCAGCAGAAATAACAGAATGGTTTCATCTCCCTTCTGTATTTCCATCATCCAGAAACTGAAGAAAACACTTCTCTTGTTATATCGGTCCAATAAACTGGACTTCAATGCACTGCAAAGCTTGTATTAAAAAAGCTACCATGCAAATACAAATGTTACCATTTGCATATGTCCCTAATAGAGATATAGCTCAAATCAAAAGCCTGTCTCAAAGGCTAAAGGTAAACTAACTTTTATGTTGTGCTTTTTTATTAGCTCATTAATTTCTTCTTGCAACCTACATTTTTATTTCATTCATTTATTATTTCAGTTTCAAAGTAACACCCATCTATATTGCCAGCTTCAGAAAAATATGGATTGCTTCAAAACTGTTTCTGCATTAGGTTTACATTTCACATTAAACATTCATATTTGAAGAAGAAAATTTCTGCTATCACTACCGGTAGTTATTAGTCATTTTACACTTGTTACCTTGGGACAACACTGTGGAATAGATTGTATCTATACAGGAGCCCTTTTATAGCCATGTTATACCCGGTTAGAGGCACCTTTGTGCACTGGAGGCAAAGCAAAAATTCCACTGAATTTCAATAAATCCTTCAACAACATGGGATCAAGCCTCCTGTCAAAATTACAACTGGCCATTGACATCTGAACTGAGACCCAGCCGCCTTCTGCAGCACAAAGGTGGGAGCCTTCTGCCACCTGAAACCCTATGGAGGGCACCAACCCACCGCCCCAACGTGCAGCCTAAATGCAAGCGATGACACTCGATAGTGGCCCTGGGACATGAGTCAGTGGCTGGGTTCTGACTCAACTGCCAGGGACTATTTTAAGAAGTAGGCTCACAGAGCTCATACATTTAAAATAAGCCCATGTAACTGTGGTTTTCTGGCACTGAAAGCAGTGTCCGTACAACACCCGATTAGCTACAGCACCAGCATCTTCTGCACATTGTGTCGGTGCGGACAGTGGCATTCAGTGTCAATGGAGAAGTGCTGTGTCACCTCTGGACACCAGCAGCAGCCTCAGCAGCAGTGTCAGATACCTCCTTTTCAGAGCAGTCATTTTGATTCATTTTCTTTCATAGAACCATTGAATTGTTTAGGTTGGAAAAGACCTTTGAGATCATCCAGTCCAACCGTTAACCCAGCACTGCCAAGACCACCGCTACACCATGTCCCTAAGTGCCACATCTACACGTCTTTTAATACCTCCAAGGGATGGTGACTCCACCACCTCCCCGGGCAGCCTGTTCCAATGCTTGACCACCCTTTTGGTGAAGGCATTTTTCCTAATACCCAACATAAACCTCCCCTGGCACAACCTGAGGCAGTTTCCTCTCATCCTGTGACTTGAATGGCTCTTCTCCAGGTTTCTTCCACATGCCTGATATTTCTGTTTTCTCTCGAACAAAAACCTCAGTTCACGGAGCAATAGATTTTAATGTCAGACAACCATTACGATCACAGCATCTGACCTCAGTCATGCAGAATGCAAGCAAGCCTTTGCTGAAGCTGCCACCTCCCAGTACATGAAACTGTCACAGCCCACTTCAAGACATTCCAGTCAAACGTTTATCTTGGGGGTATAAAAAGCTGCATCATCCTCATTAAAGCTAGAGACATGTGGATTTAATAAAAAGTAGGGTGCTTTTTAATCATGAAGATTCCTTCCACAGACTTTATCAGTCCTCACCCTTCTGTTAATTGAAAATTTAATTCTAATGTAAATAAATCCTGGCCCTATTAATACTAAAGGAAATTGTATTTTTGTTGAAGGAAAAAGAGGGTTAGAAGTCAGGGAACTAACAGAGCTAAAGGGCATTAAACAGGGCTTGTTTAATATGCACCACACAAGCCCATGAATCATTCACGCCTACCGGCACGGAAGAAGCTCCAGCCCATGGCAGCACAGCAGCCATGAAGCCTGCAGAGCCAAAGGCTTTCCAAGCGCCAGCTGTGAGACTCCAACAACCCCTGACATTTAGCTCCCTCTGGACACCTACCCGTAAAATCTCTCTGCAGATGTAGGCAATCCACTCCTCCTTCAAGGTGTTCCCCTTCGTGTTCTTGATGAGGTCGGTGACAGAGCCCGCGCCGCAGAACTCCATCACCAGCTGCCAAATGGAACAAAAATGCAATCACTGCAACGACACCGACAGTGGCCTCCGGGCTGCCCAACCCCAGGGTAGGACCCCAACACTGGCAATGCAGCTGTGGGGCCACTGCAGTGCCTCGCAGAGCCACCAGGACATAATCTTGAACCTACCAGCTTGTAACGCGTATGGTTTTTGTTATAAAAATGAAACAATAAAAGGCTGGAAGGCTTGGAAGGCTTGCTGCTCTTCAGAAGGTTGGGAACAAGAAACAGGAATTAGTCCAGTGCTGAAAATCAGCAGAGGAAATCAGAAACCTTGAAATCGCAGACCCCACCGCTACATACCCTACTTTATACTTATAATCAGTGTTTAGTATCAACAGCAATACAAGCAAAACGCTACCTCTTGCATGCAAGTTCTTCAACTCTGAAAGCGTGAAGGCAACAAGACAGATGTTTGAAAGCTTTGAAAGCTTCCTGCAACCTTAGAAACCAGGTATACTTTGCAATTTTTATTTTTTTTTTTTTGTCTACCAGAAGGTCTTTGTGTTTGATCCCCTATTTGAGCAGGCACCCTTCCCCGAGGGGACGCTCAGCATACAGCTCAGGCTGTGCGGGACACAGCCGCTGTCCTGCTGCTCGGGTTGGTTCAAATGAGACGGGGCACCGCCGCTTGTACCACTTCTGAAGTTTCATAATATCGAATACAGAAGCACAATGATCTAACCCAGGCCCAAACTTCATGTTGTCATTGAGCAACTGCGAAATAAATGTTATAAAAATAGCACGGGATGTGCGTCTGCCTCCCAGGGACATCACGGATGCCCAGGGCGTGCAGGAGCCGTCAGGGTGCTCCAGAAAGCCAGCACAGTCCGTGCACACAACGAGTCTCCTCTGAGACCTGTGCAAGTGTTTCTCTCAGATGTGAAACCATGCTTTCCAATTAGATCAGCTTGCTACTGAAAGATGTTCCCTTACTAGTTGTTCCTTGCCAGATTCTTCAATGCGCATGTTTAAAGTTTCTTATCACATGAAGCTTACATGGCGTTTGTTCTCCAAGCAAGTGACATCATTTCTTTAAAAGCATAGGCCAAGAGGAGAAGAGAAAGAAACTGCAAAAGGGTTACTCCTAACCAAACTACTCAAATGCAGTGATTTAAAAGACTATCATAAATAAACCATCATAAAATCCAGACATGGCGCTGCTATAAACCTTCAGGTTAAAAAAATACTTGAGCAGACTATACCTTAGCTGGCTTTGACCATGCTCCTATCTTTAGTTTTGATATTAAGTTCCTCTTCCTAAACTAACAGCTGAAAAATTCTTTGTATATCCCTGTTACGTCAGGAAACTGGCTTCAAGAAATAAGATGCGTGACTAGTGCAAGTCTGCCCCGTGCAAAGGCAAGGAGCACTGCTGCAGCCTTTGCAGCAATTCCACCCCAGCAGGAGACCAACAATCCAGCTGGGTCACTGGGACACGGCCCAAGTCATGGGTTACTCATTGCTCACCGAACGGGGAATAATGGAACAAGTGGTTTCAAAGTTGCTTTTCCTCCTTTCTTCCCTTTGAACGATTGATACGTTGGGGAATATCAGCTTCTGCACATGTTTCTGATTAAATGAATGTTTGGGATACCACGGCAGCAAGCTGAGAAAGGAAAACCGTGGATAGCTGAGCCAGCCACACACACTTTCCAACCCAAAAGGCTGCCCTCCCCAGCCCCCTTCCCTGGAAATTCATCCACAGGCTCCCACCAGGGTCTGGGGCAGGAGGAAGAGGAAGGGCATGCTATGCTATGTACAGCAATCACACTGCTTAAAAGAAGATGGAAGAAGTCCCATTAAGAGTACACAGTGCATCCGCTAATTTGCCAGATTATCTTTATGGAGCTGGCAGTTCACTCAGTCCTCTACCCTGTCCTTGATTTCCACAGAGCAAAGACTAATTTTGCACGAGGAAGTGAATAATACAGCCACCTGCTGACGTATCCCAAACCTGTAACTGTGAAATATCCTGGAGACTGAAGAAAAGAAAAAAAAAAAAAAAGAGAGAGGGGAAGAGACACTCCCAGGGGGAGCGTTTCCAACTCGGCTTTTTAAGAGCTGCACAGTCCCATAACATCCATAGGAAAATATCCAGCACCAGCAGATCGCTGGCAGTACCAGCAGGCTCCGGGTCCAGCTGGGCAGGGGCCAAGGGGGCTCAGCGGTGTGCATGGGCTGCTCACGGGGAGGCACTTCCCGAAAGCTCTGCCACGAGCTCTCCAAGAAAACGAGCTGCAAAATGGTGACAAAGCTGCCCGAGTATCCCCGTCCACCACGGAGAGCTGATGGACACCTGATAGAAAAAAATCACCATTTCCAGAAGGTTTGGATGGAACGGGAGGAAAGCTGGCTGCTGTGGCATTTAGCAGTGCTGTGATCCCCTTACGCTTTTATAGTTTCCTTTGCTCCTCGGACAGAGGGATGCTACAGAATTCCCAACTACAGCTTGTACAATGCAGCCTTCAAAGCGAGGAAACACAGATGATGCCTAAGGAGTCCCCCCCCAAGAGGCCAGGTGAGACCTCACCCACAGCACTGCGTGTCCTGCTGGGCGATGGGAGCCCAAGAGCAATCAATGCAGGCTGCAGCAGGCACAGGAAGATGATCAGAGGACCTGAGGTCTTGTTCAGCCAGCCAAGGGATGGATGGCTATGGGACATGAGCGTATACTGTCAACAGTATGGATGGGTAAGCACCCAAGAGGCAGAAGAACAAGGTAGACACTGGCATAGTATCAACATATCGACAGCCTGTGGGTATATTTAGGCTGGAAACCAACCAACAGCCTTCCAGGAGAAAAGAAAAAGAAACAAAATTTGCAGCTGATTTTAGGGCAGAGCTTAGTATACTCAGGAAAGGCTCCAAATGGCACTTACACGAAGATCCTTCCTTACCAGTCCCATGCCTCCAGATAAGCGCTTTGCCCTACACACACTTGCATCATCACCAATCTTGTTAAAGGACAAAGTCATGATGTGGTAACACCATAAACTTGAAATGCAGATTGACTTTTTATTAACCATAATTAAAATTATCATCAAGATGGACTAAAGGTAAGATCATCTTCTGAAATTCAATTTGCAAGCCCATTTATTGACGAAGTATTTTTAAATACAGTTCATTTAGCATTTACTTAGCTCTTATAGCAGAGCGACAGAAAACTTCATAAGCAAGGCAAATTCAAAAGCAGCAGCTGCTTTTGTCCTGCTGTCTCAAGATACATTTTTTTTGCTTAAAGAGCCTGCACAGCTTTCAAATCCACCACCACTTTCCCCAGTTTGGGAATGGCCAGTAATACCTCTGCTCTCATCACCGCTGTGTATTACCTGGAAGGGCTCAAACCTGAGCATCTCCAGCACAGAAACCCCAACCCGGCTGACTGTGACCCACTCCAGCTTGCCCAGAGAAACTCCCCAACATAATTCAAATCCTTTACTCTGCGAGCCAAATCCTTCTGTTTGGTTTTAGTTGCTTGTGTCGGTCTACAGCAGGAGCAGGCTGCGATGCTGCAGCAGCACAGCTGGGTGGGAGCAGCGGGGCCAGCGCTGCTCTGCTCTCCCCTCTCCAACTGCAGCATCAAACTGCTCTCACCCACGTTCATCAATAACCGACGTGCCTGGCTGTGCCCTGCCTGCGCCTCCCTGCACTTCGAGGCCAGCCAAGCAATTCGTGCCCCTTGGGGAGCTGGCGGGCAGCTGCCACCACGGGTCCTGAGCAGGCTGAAAGCTCTGGGCTTCGGGATGGCAGCGAAAGGAGCTGGGCTCACAGTCTTGCAGTGTTTACAGCACTGACAGCGCTTTGAAGAGGAGTGAGAATGAAATTGTGTTGGCTTACTCAGCAAGACAGCAGCAGAAAGCCTCT
>JAVJGI010000003.1:23713195-23758663 GCA_035590275.1 Ibycter americanus | reverse complement strand
AAGCAGACTAATAGCAATCCTGCTCCGTGCTGCACAGGTGTAACCCAGTGCTTCGATGGCTTGTGCTCTGTTTTCAGCAGAGCCTTGCTGCCCCCATTCTCACTCTCCAGATCCCCTGTGTGACTGTTCATACCACCCTGCCACGATTCAATGGGTCCCTACAGCTCGACACGGTGAAAAAGCGCATTGCAACTATGCGGTGACGGCCCTCAGTGTTGCACGGCTGCAGCGGTGCCATCCTGACCTAGCTGTCCATCCAAAACCACCCTAATTCCTTCTTCCGCCGTATCGCCCCAGATTAGCCACTGCAGAGGACGCACCAGAGGCCACCCCACTGTGCTCACCACGAGCAAGTATTTGGCAATCTGCCTATTAGCAATTTCCCCCCCCTCCCTTCGTGACAGATGCGGCTGCGGGCGCAGGCAGGGTTGCCATGGCAGCCATCCATCGGCAGCCAGCGCTGGCCCCCGGGGACCACGCCGGGCGGGCTCTGCCCTGGGTGGGCTCTGCCCTGGGCTGCTGCCAGCCGCCACACAGCCCCCACGCTCTGCAACCCCCCGCCACCCATGCACGGCAGCGATTCTCCCTTCGTGGTTTCAGTGCACCATGGATGGCAAGGGCAGTTGGCAAACATGGAGCTGAGTGGCACCACTATCGCCCTGCAGATGTATACGGTGCGTTAATGTATGGGAATGAAGTGGAGAGCCTGCAGCTTCCAGCAGCCATCGGGGTGGGTGATGTGCTGGAGAGGGGGTCCTTTGGGATGGGGTCACCTCCCCCATCAAGTTCACACTTCCTAATGAATGCCCCAGCTCCCACTGCCAAAACCACACCCAAATTATCTCAAAACAACTCCCCTGGGTTATGGGCAGCCTGGTAATCCATACCTTAGATCTGAGATAAGCAACAGGGAATTTAATGCGTTTAACTCCAAGAAGCAGCAGTTAACCGATTACTGGGTCCTCACTGTCCCCTGGTAAGGTTTCTGCAGCCCACCCTCTCTTTGCCCTCTTGCACCACAGGCTCCCTGGGGGAGGACCCCCTTGTCTCTGTTAGAGATGCGCACAATCCTTCCCAAAGGTCCACAGCAGCCCCAGAACGCAACACCTTATCCAACACAGGAATAAGCCTACCTCCTGTTTTTTAACTTTTCCAAATATTCCATAAAAGGTTGTCCCTATGACTTTTACTTCCTTTTTTTCCTAACGTATAAGATTTGTGATGCACATCTCCATTGTCACCTGCTAAAATATCCTCCATGCAGCTCTTTAATTTCGGGAAAACTCAACTGTTTAGTAAGCTCATCTTTCAGGGCGAGTGGCTGCTGTTGAATGGAAAAGCAGCACCAACAGACCTGCTCATCACCGCAGCAGAAGCGATGACAATACTTCATGTCAGAAGCTCGCCACGCTTCCAAGAGATCTTAATCTCTACTGCAAGAGCTCCCTGTTTTTTATTTCCGTATCAGCCTCCTGAATGTCGATAAAACGAATTACTTGGGCATTATCAGAAACCGTTTTATTTCAACAAAGGGCCAATGAAAAATAAACAAGCCTTTATCTGTGCGGCAAGACTGATAGAGTTCGCAGAAGTCCTAATTCAATCAGATCCTGAAACAACAGCTATTTAACACAGCAACACCAGCACACCTCTCTCCCACGGCCAGGGAGCTTTCCCGTGAATACCTCCACTAGCCCCAGCACTGGGCACTGACTTACAAAAACCTCACACCCCAGCACTCTTCAAGAAAAGCAGTTTTACAAAATTTTTTTTCACTAGCCCATGAGAAAGGCCCCAGAGTTGAGAGGAGAGGTAGTGGTCTGGATGGGAATTTAGATTACCTAGTCTGCATTTCTCAGGGAACAAGAGACAAGCAGCACAGCTGGGTGATGGAACACCTCCTCCCTTGCACGGCTGGGTGACCCACTGGGGAAAACCCAGGTTCCCCTCCCGACTTGGGCACTTGGAGGTGATACAGCACGTACAGCATCCTCTGCTGCTTCATGATGACGGAGATCAATGTAGGAGCCTCTCTTAATCCAAGGAATTTTCTACTGAGATTTTCTTTTCGGAAATCTGGGCTGCTCTGGCTGGGCAGATCATTTAAAAACCATTATTTTATTAAAACTTGCATATGCCAAGAGCTCTTTGCACCAGAGCTGGAGGAAAGAAAAAAAACCCCAAACTCTCTTCCCAAGCCCATGCTAACCCCAGACCCAAGCAGCACAAAGGCACTGAGCAGAGCCCAGCTCTGGGGAGGGCGTCTCTCGATGCTGAGGGCTTTGACACACAGTTGATGGGGATTTTCCCCCTCCCAGGCATTCCAGCAGCGCAAGGGGAAATGTTGTGGGTTTGTTTTCTATTTTACTTTTTTTTAAAAAAACAGATTATAAACCCGCTAAAGCCAAATGGAATTTCACAGGATAGAAAGCCATTTCTCAGCTTGACAGCTCTCTCCTCACTGAATCCCAGGCCAGCTGCAAAGAACGTGTTTTTTAAGAGTTCCCACCAAAAATAACCCTAACACCCGAGTAAGAAAATCCCCTGGAGTCCAAGCCCCCAAGTCTTCCCAATACCTCTGTGTAGCAGAAAGCTTCGGGTAACAAAGCGCTGCAGAAGCCCACCAGCTCTATCTCCGTCCCAGGAGGAATGTCCTCCAAAACCCCACCACTCCCACTGCCCCTGATGCTCTGGCACACAGATGCAGGGGCAAACAGCTGACGCCACTGGACTTTTTGCTAAAATAAAGCCTAGATTATACAGAAACTACAAGAAAGAGCCTGCTGCTGCTTTTCTTCAGCATCTCCATGCTCTCCCAGATGAACCATAGATATTCGTTACTGCTGAACACTCCAGCAATCTCATTCAGGCACAGAAAAACTTTGGAAATGACCCGCGGGTAAGTCAGAACTGGCTGGCTTTACAAGACTGTGAGGAAATAAATGCTATTTAGAGTACAGGACAACATCCAGGCTGTTATATTTAAGATAACTCAAACATAGCCTTCTCTTCAACACTGGCCTAATGAAAGCAGGGTCTGAAACGGCTGGTCCAACGCCCACGGGCTCTGCAGGCTGTGGCTCCACAGATTCAGATCAGCACAGGCAAGCTCAGAATATAGCACTGTAACTTTAATTAATTTTTCATCGCCCTTATGGCAGTGCCTGGAGCCCAAACGTGCGGTGCCTGCTGCCCTGCCCGGCCCCCACGAGCATCAGCTGCCAGCGAGGAGGTGGGTTCTGATGCTCAGGCTGTCTACAGAGATAGACAGTGGATTTCAACTCTATCCTCCGTGGTCTGGGAATGCCAAATTAATAACTGAGAAGCCACTGACAAGGGAAGCAGTGGGAGGAGGCAGGCAAGGATTTATGGGGAGGCAAAGCAGCTTGCAGCCCTTCAGCAACATGAGGCATCTTCACTGAAATGGTTGAACAGCCACAAACCTTCCTGCCCTCCCTCCGCCATCCCCCTCCTCTTTATTGGCCTGCACTGGCTCTGTGAAACATTAACCACGAGAAGCAGTGACGAGAGCTGGCAGGAATCACGGACGCCCAGCATCCCCCCCCAGCCTCCATCTTCCCAGCAACGCTCCTGGCTCCCTCCAACCGTGGGTTTTGGTTGTTTTTTTTTTTTTGATTCATTTATTTTCATAGGACGGAACAGCTTTCAACTGAATATTGTAATGAAGATGTTGTTAATGACAATTCAGAATAAAAATGGTTTTATTGTCAGTTTGCAAAGATTTTATGGCAAAATGGAGAAGCATTCTGCGGTGTAGAAAGAGCTTTTTCAAAGCCATGACTTCAAAAAAGATGAATGCAAAATAAGGTTTTCTGTGCAATATGGGTGGTAAAAGGACAACATGAGGTAAGTAATTTGTGTCAGAAACCAGTTATTTTAAAGAAAAGAAAGCAACCTACCCAGAGCTGATCGTCCATTCCTGGTGGGTTCTTTTTAATAAAAGCACCATAATATGTAGCGATATTTCGGTGGTGAGAATACTTCTTCAGCATGTTAATTTCTTGTTTGATCTCTTCCTCTTCATCCTGGGATGAGGCGAAAAGAAAAGAAAAACAAAACCAGAGGCACTAAAAGACTGCACTTCACAGGCTCTCGGTTCTCTTTGTACGTGGGTGAACTTGCAAGCACCCCATTTCTGACTGACCTCTCCCAAGTTTCCTCGACCATTTTTCACAGCCGCTTTTGCAGCGGAGCCCTGGGAGCCTGAGGTCTGGGCTGGGGGCTAATGGATTGCTCCTTGAGCAAAAAGCTATGGAGAAAACTCATGCTTTGCCATCTTCCCTGTTGCATTCCTGAACCCTGAACTGGACAGATCTTGAGGCAATATGGAAATGAGGTCGTTTCCAAATGCTTCAGATCATGGTGTCTCCTCCACAGCAGGATCCCAAAGGTGCTGGCTGAGTTTAAGACAGGCAACAGGTCTCTCACATGGGTTAAAGACCCACCATCCCCGTGTGCTGCTTCAAACCCTGCAGCACGAGTGGGATCAGAGAGCGAGCCCCGGGAAGCTCCGGAGCAGCTGAATATCTGCAGGGCTGAAGTACCCACCAGGAGGGGCTGGCCAAGCAAAGCAAGGTCTGGCCAGAACTGAGCCCTCACACGGAGACATGCTCTCCATTCAGAGGTGCACCAGTGCCAGACTGACATCACAGCCAAATTACACGTTTTCAGCAGTTTAAACATTCCTCCTTCTTTTTAAACTAATCCCTTTCCAATTCATATCACACTTTACACCAGTTTCACGTTACTCTGAAGCTCAACCATACCTGTGTTACCCCAATACTGCATCAGCACACCCCCCTAGACCCATCAAAGGCCCAAGATGGTTTTCTAGAAACCATGGCATGGCAGAAGTGCTCCTGCACCATGCATCCCAACCATCCGACACGCCGCTCCTGCCCACCCTGGAAGTAGCATAAGACGTTTGGGGACACCAGGTGTCATTGCTTGCACGGTGGCACCATGCGGGGAGCAGGCAGACGCTGCCTGTCTGCAAACTCTCTGCCAGAGTAACTCAGCCCTGGTGACAAGCATCGTCCCCACGGGCTGTCACAGCCCCTCTCCATCCCGTCTGCAGAGCGGCGATAGCTGAAGCAGCCGAGGCAGGGAAACTGCACCGATACCTGTTTTGATGTTTTGCCTCTTCGCGTTCACAGCCATCAAACATGCCCTGGTTTTATTTTAAGCTGACCGAATTCCAGCCCGCTGTAATTCCACGGGCTGCAGAGCAGCAGTTAGCACCTTGATGTCGGTAAGTTTTATTATAAAAGGACTAGAAGGGCTGTTACCTCTTTATTCTTCTTTATTACCCTTGTGTCCCTCACCTGCTTCATCCTGACTTTAGTTTTACAAATGGGCAAAGGCCAAGACCCCCTGGCTAACAGCGAAGTTGCAGGGGCAGCTCTTCTTGAAGAGCAATGCTCCCTGACCAGGTGTCACGCAACACGGACAGAAACATGGCTTTCTTCCCAAGGTACCACGGAAAGTGATTTAATGACTATGGTCTTCCTGAGAGAGAACTCAGGGAAGAACAGTGAAGATGAGGACAGGAGGAACACATAAAAGAAGTAGGTAGGTGGAGCTTGTAGAAACAACCTCCAATTTTATCTTTGGTAAGAACATGGAGAGCATAAGCACCAAAGAGGATGAGGAACAGGCCCAAACATTACAAGGAAAACCTGGAGACTATTCTGGACGAGCTTTATCACCTCTTTCCTTCAAGCAATCAACACAACTTTGCTTGTTTTCATTTGTCCAGGAAACCAGGGAATAAACACTCAGTTTATCAAGCCCCAGAGATTTATTTTTTTTTTTAATTGAAGCCCTTTGCTATAAAAAAAAGTAGCTGGATGCTCAACAGTGCTGGGAGCAAGGAGGAGTGCTCAGCGCAAAACCCCACCAGCTCCCTGAGTACCACTAGTCAGCTCTTCAGTCATCCCCCACCTCACACCTGGCTCTGTAGGAAAAATAGAGATAAGCCACAGGGACACCTGGTCTATGGTTTTATCTTGAGTCCCTCTTTAAGCTGAATTACTCAAAATGGCCAGGGGAAACCCCAGAGCATCTGAACTGCAGATGGCACCTGAGGACATCCCTGCATGGCCAGGCTCAGGGGTCTCCAAGCCCAGTCTCCTGCTCCAAGCAGGACCCCTGCCAGCAATCACCACCAGCAAATCCAGAGAGGGAGGGAAGACAAAGGCATTATCATAGCAAGCTGTTGTAACTACTCCAGCCCCCAAACTAACAAAACCCACAGACCAGGTCTTGCTGCCATGCTTTGCCTCCATCGATCAATTCTGTTGCATCCATCACTGGAAGCAGGTCATGCAGCACATAGCAGAACCAGTCCCTTGAAAACGATTCCAAATTCTTAATTCAGAGATAGTGGCTACCCAAACTGATCAAGTGTTGTAATTTCAGGGCCTCTAAGCTGCAATCTTCCCTAAAAGATAATTAGCAAGAGCATAGATGAGTTAAACAAAGCACCATCATCAGGAGCCTTTGTGGATTTAGTGCAAGGCACATGGTTGGGATGAGACACTGGCTGGGAGCTTGCTTAAAACACTGGGGCTTTACACTCCAAAAACTTCCTCCATGAAACTGCAGATGGCTATGGTTGGGATGACCACATTAGTTCTGTTCTCTTTAGGCTTCTGAAAGGTATGTCGTCATCAAGGACATCCTGGAAAAACAGGTGGGATGGAAAATCTGGATAAAACGAAGCAGGGGCAGTGCTGGAATCAGTGTGTCTCAGGAGGTGGTGAAGGACTGGAGTGGACACCACAGCCTGGACCGGGTGCCAAACGTGGCTGTAGGCACAATTCAGGGACCAGCTTTAGAAATGACTTCACAAGTGATTCCTGGGACCATTCCTGCGGTGGCTGGAGGACACGGCTCTAGGTCTGACTTCAGCATCGACAGCTGTGGGGCACAGTCTGTCCCCTATCACATCAGAGCTCTGCTGTGTCTTCACTGTGGTCATGGCCCGCCCTGCCCAAGCCTGGTCCTGCTCTCTCAGCAGCTTTCTGTTGGGGCCTACGGGCCGGTGGCATCCCTTCAGAGGACATAGAGGTCTCACCCCTGCACCTCACCTGATCCTGCTACTGCCTGCTAGATAGTTACTTCTCCACTCACACAACACTGGGGTCACTCAGAGCTGAGAAGCCACCACACGGGGTACTCAATGGGGTAGAAGACTTAAAAGACAGCAGAAGTTGGGTTAGGGTTGGTTGGGGTGTTTTTTGAGAGAGACGACTTTAAAAGTTTTCGCATTATGTATTAAAAGAAAAATAGCTGACACGTTTTAATACGACTAAAAGCAGCTTAAGGGGAAAATAATTAAATATCCAAACAACACACCCCATGCCAAATACCTGATTTACTACCTTGCATGTTCAGAGACGTGAGACCCTGCTTTGGAAGGTAAAGTTTTAGATCAGGGATATCTGCTTAAAAGATGTGGCTGAAAATACTAGTTATATGGCAGGATCAGACTTGGGGTACTTTTCTCCAATATCTTTGCTTGGAAGGGATGGTATTTTAAAACTACTGAATTAAGCACGGACTCAAATGTAAGTCCCTGTTTGGCCTCAAAGTAATATTCTGATTTCTCAGCTTAAATTTGTTGTAACCTCAGACTTCATCCCATGGGAATCTCACTGCTATTTATGCCCTGGGGTTATGTTTGGTGGGTCTGCCCATTCCCTTAGAGCCTGCTTCCCATGAGAACTAGATAAATGGCACTTGTAGATATTGCAAGTAAACAGAAACAAATCTCATTCACACTTACAGGCCTATTTCCACACATCATTTCACCTGTTAGCACACACAAGCACCTGGATGAAGGTCCTGTAGATATTAACACCACACCACAATATCTAAGGTATTTCAAAACATACTCCTGAGGCCAGCTGACTGCTTTCACAGCGAGTCAGTTCTGTATGTGCTGAGCTCCTGAAAGCTAATTAAAAACATTAATTCAAAAAATAAGGTGGGTAGACTGGGATTGGGTCCTAAATTTTGAAATGTGTTATTCCAGTAAAAAATAAAAGACAAAACATAACAAAACACATTCTTACTCCCAAACCTGGCATTGTTTATGTAGGCAGAAACTTGGGGAGGTACAACACTGCACTTACAAAAAAATATAAAAAAAGAATCATTCAAGAACAAGCACCTTCACGTCACTCTCCTAAATGCATCTGTTTAGTTTTTTAGGGATCATAGCAATTCCACTCATTTTTTCTTTTATGGCCACTGGGAAATGGTGAAACTATTCCTTCCCCTAAATGTTGTTATTCATTTAATAACTTGCAAATTGTTGTTTCTCTTAGTCGGATACAAGTTTCAAAAGAGCCATGTTTCTGAGACCAAGGTGATACATTTTTTCCTCTTTATCAGTAGGATGCACAGGAGTCATTTAACTTGCCTAGTAAAAGTTATTCATAACAATACTGGCACACAGTTTTGGCGAACAAAAGCTTATCGGTGCAAAACACGGATTTGGAGAAACTGAAATGTCTTATGAATACACGATCCTGTTGTTCGGATTTCTGTCAGATTTTATTAACACATTCAAAAGGGCCGCTTCTGGAGCTGGGTGCGGCTTTGTTTCAGCATAAAATTACTTAATCTCCAAAACTCTTCCAGATTTATTTTTCTCTCACACATTTATTAAAACCAAAACCTCTTAATGGCACATCTCACATTCAGGCAAAGGGGATTCCCTTCCCAGGAACAGAAGCCTTCCACCAACCCCCACATGTTATCACACCCTGTCCCCTTTCCCCTCTACTCTGTAATTTAAGGATGCAGGAGGAGGAGGATACATTACCCCGGTGACGTCCATAACCTTAATAGCAGCAAGCTGGCCTGTTTTAACATGACGACCCTGCAAAAGAAAAAGGAGAAGTTTGTTTGTTTTGCTTGGTGGCAATGTTTTCCTTGCAGTGAACAATATCCTTAAACAATCTCATCATCCTGGCAGCATCCACACATATTTTTTTTTTTTTGCTTTTTCAAGAGCATCTTCACAGCAGCCATGATGGGAAAGCAATTCCCTCCCCTTCCTCCTGCCATTACAATTAATTAGTAAAGGGCCTTCAATGCTGTATTTTCCTGGCAAACAAGTGCTGCAAATAGCCTTTAATGCTCAGCCATGCCTTAAAAAAAAAAAAAAAAAAAAGAATCCCAAACAGCTTGGGGTCTCTCTTGAGCACAGAGCATGACTCGGCTGGAAATGGTCTGCTGGTGATGATGGAAATGTGCTGGCTGGGCACTGCCTGCGCTCCCTTGGGTCCCAGCCCTGGCTCTCACAGACCTGGGGACATTCCAGGGACTCGCAGCCTGCAGGGCACCACTATGCACGCTGTCCACTGATTTATTTACTTTGCAAAAGCCTTGGTTAGCAGGTTAGAGAGGTTTTTAAAATCAGATTTGCTGCTTGGCTGTGGAAGTGACCCCATCTTCTGCGCTGGCACAGGCTGGGAGCGTGCATGCATCCAGAGGAGATGCTCGAGAGCCAGCATGGGAACAGAAGCCCCTTGACACGTATGGCCTCGGTTTTCAGCAACTGAAAAATTAGCAAATCACTGCAATGAACTGCTTGTTGCACACGGCTCGACTGCATTAATCCTAATGGAAAAATGCCTGGAAGCGATGGGGAAAACTATAAAGAGCCCAAACTGTTGATCAGGTCTTAAAACCGATACAAGTGCTATCAAGCAAGCCAATTCCCAGCCTTTCCTCCTCTCCCAAGAAATGGATCGCCCAACATTGCATCAAAATTGCTCATATGAAATCATTCTCCCACCGCCATTTGAGGGCACATGCTCTGCTTACAAACCAGGCAGAGCCAGCGGACAAGATGCTGCTTCTCCAGCAAAACCAGCAAACGCCGATCCTGGCGTGACACACAGGGAATGGCAGCTCCTGCCCCGCAGCACTGATAATTAATGCACCGAGGACATGATGAGGAGCAGAGGCTGAGGGGGGTCAAACTGCAGCATAGCAGAAACAGGGCAAAATACGAGCTTTTCCTAAATTGCAGGCTCCTTCAGCCCCTCCCCTGTCAGCCTGCTTGTTGATGAGCTGGGGTTTGTGCCTGGGTTCCCCAGCCCCCGCGCAGGCTGGACATGGCCCTTCACACCATCTTGCCTCCAGCAAGAACCCCAAATCAGCAGACACAGGGATCTCTCCCCAGCCCCTCAGGTTTCCAGGCACAGCGCTGGGGAGCAAACCCACGTACCAGCTGCGGAGCACGGCGGCATCATCCTCTCCAAATTTATGACTTCACCAGGAAGCCAATTCACCCACCAGGGCTCCTCGCTCATTTATTAACACAATTTATATGTCCTGAGCAACTGAATGTTCCAACAGTGGATAAAGAGCTTTATTTTAAAGCATGCAACATAAAAAATAATAAAGCACAGCCAGCCCAGCAGCACTGGGCTGTGGCTGAAGCATCCCCTGGATGCGGCCGTCAGGAAGGAGGGGCGCATCGCTAGACACCATCTATTTAGACAGCATGATGTGCAAAAACAAATCCTCCCCTTCCTAAATTCATCCTTGTTTGCTTGGCCAGCAAGCCCCCATGCATACCGACTCTCTAATTAAAGCCAACAGAGCACCAGGAAGGGATACACCTGGACACAGCCACAGCACACTGCATCTTCCATGAGATGGAGCAGGAAGATGGGGAAGCAAGTTAGGGCATTTCAAGCCATGTATTTGCTAGTTATACCCACCTACATCTGACACATCACCACCTCATTTTGTATTTTAAGGAAATGCCCCTGCCTTGCTGTGATGGAGCGCTGCTGGCTGCCTCTGCTATGGGCCAAGGGGGAAAGGAGCCCTACGTGTCCAAACCATCCTTCTCCCAGGGATCCACCACTGCCTCCTACACCTCCCAGATATTTACAGATGAAGGTAAGAACTTAATATTGTGTAAGCATTTACCAATACAAAATAAACCACTTTGAAACGTATGTTAATGTAAGCCACGAGGGACACTTAGTCATGCAAAAAATCAGGTGAAGTAGAACCAATGAGTATTTAGCCTGGGATCTTATAACAAAGATTTCCTTTTTGTACAGCTTGTTCACAGCAATGGATTGTTGAGCTCCATCCTGGCAGATTTCCACCCGCATCCAGGGAAACCAGGCATCTCCTCACCAGTTAACTGTCCCCTTTAATTCAACGTACCTAGTCCCCAGCACTGATGCTTGCAGTGGAATCATCATATATAGTTTTAGAAAACACAGTTGATTTTAACCCTACTGGCAGTCATTCTTTTTTTTGCAATACAGGTACAGACAGGTTGGAGAATGATGCTGAGAACTGAAAGTGATAGATGCAATACAGGAAGAAAATTAGCATCCCACCCATACACATCAGAAGATGTCACAGCTGGCAGCAACAAACCCTTTCGACAGCCACCAACCACCTCCTGCACGTTGGCCATACAGAAACAAGTGCCCGTGCCCACAGGTGGGGAGCAAGACCAGGAGCACCTGTGCCCCTGCAGTCTCTCCAAAATATCCACCTGGACCAAGCAGTGGAGCCATTTCTGCCAAAGCCAATTGTTAATTAATGAGTGGGAAGCACTACATTGTCCAGTGTGAATAGCGTGCTGCTGTAAGGAAGATAGAAATGGGGACTGGGTTAGCAAGACCAAGAAATGCGCTAGAAAGCCCCTGTCGCAATGCTTTTGCCTCCTGTGTGTGCTCCAGCCATTAAAACTTGCTGGCTTTTCCCTTTAAATCACTGCCGCAGCAGGAACCTCCACTAGAAAACCACACAACGACCGAGCCCAGCTCCTGCTCCTGGGCTCTCCTCTGCTCCCCCAACAGCAAAGATGGGGTCAAAACAGGTGAGACTGCAGGTGCCTTCACTGAAGTTCAACAGACATTCTCTGCTTTTTCAAAATTCCTCCTTTTTGGTGCCCCCGTGCTTGGGAGCTCGTCCTGGGGATGCTGGAGAGGGTGCAGCAGCCCAGAGGTGAAGCCTCCAGGAGGACTGGGACCCTTCCAGGGTAAGGCAGTCACTTCTGAGCCTTCAGACCACACCACCACCACCACCGTTTTTGGCAACAGGAGCAAAGGAAGGCGGGAGGGCATCAGCAATCGCTGCAGCCACCCTTGCTCTCCACACCCTCCCTGCCTCCTGCCTGCCCTCGGTCATCTGTCCGCCTGCAGCAAGGGAGCTGAGCTGCTCTTTAGCGATCGGTGACATTGTGTCTTCTCACCATCTTTGTCTCCTGGCATTGTTCGGGATTTTTCCATTTGTGGGTGGTGCATGAGCTGCTTCCAGCTCCTTGTACGTAACAGCGAGAGATGCAAGAGGACAGGCGTCCTCCCAAAGCCCAAGCTGCCATGCCATTTCACCATCCCGCTGCAGGGCTCAAACTCCCGCATGGCGTTGCCTTTGCTTTGAATGTCAGCATGGGTTGACTCACCTCTCCCTCCCCACTCACGCAGGGCGGTGACTGAAACCCCAGAAGTTCAAGGAGAGGAAGAAGAAATCTCCAGGAGGCACCTTCATCACCCCATGTCAGCTGGTTACAGAGTAAGCTCCGCAAGGTTTGAAGGACCACTATCAGCATCACCTGAGGTACGGCTCCCGGAGGTCTCAAATGCACAAATATCCTCCAGCATCTCCCTGCTCCTTTCCCTGAAGCAGGTTTTGCGTCTGGCTGTGCGACGTCCTGGCTGAACTGCTCGATCTGCTTTCATCTTCATGAATTTGGCACCGTTACAGACACCGTGATGGCTGCGATGGTGTAAAACAAATAGGAGGAAATCGGAGCTACTAAAGCATTTTTCCTCTCCAGATTTGCTGTCAAGGTTCACTTGGGTATAAACCCACATTTCAGCCTCAAGATTATTCAAGCGTGAACTTCAAAGCTGCCACAGTTTTTAATTAAACATCCATCTGAGCATAAATTCCTGCTCCTAATTACTCTCAAAATGTTATATCAACTATCACTAACTTGATAATGTCAAGTATTAAGACTAATTTCTGCAAATGAAGCAGGCACCACAAGTTTTTTCTTGAAAGGTTGCGGTCCTCACACTCCATAAAGCATAACGGAACAGCACACGATGGGAACACCAGCAAACGCTTTTAAACATCAGTTGATGCATTCGGGCATTATATTTACTAAATAAATAAACTCTAGCCTCAATATCAGCCTTTGTACACAAAACCTGCATACCGTGGCTCAAAATTCAAGTCCACATTTTAAGGACAGAAAGAAGATGATTGATTGTTGCTTTTTAGAATTCTGCTTGCACAAGCACGCCCTTCACCTTCAAGCAAAAACTGCGATTTCTGTACCCAGCAATGTATCTCACCATATTTACTTAACTTCCACTGTCTGCTCTTATTCATTCACCAAAATACATGACTCGCCACCTGCTGCAACCGGTGGGACGCAACCAGAACTGTCACTCTCTGGAGAAAGGCAGAGCTTCCCTTTCCTCCAGCCGGGCAGAGCATCGCCTCTTCAACCTGCCAGCCAGGGCACCCAGCCCCAACCCCCCGTGCACACACAATCCCCGCAGCAGGCATTTAATGCGGTAACCCTGTTGCACATCTGATACTTTAAAGACAAAACACTTGGGATCCAGCCGTTTCGCAACGCCCTCGGTCATACAACATGTAAATATTAAACCAAACAGGATGAGGGTGCTCTTGCAAGGCACTGCAGAAATTTCGACACCAACAGCCTTACTGGGACCAGACCACCCCACCATCCCTCACCACTGAGAAAGTATAACCGGAGGAACATGCAGTTTCATGCAGAAATCTCAGGAAACTGAGACAAATAACAAAAAGTTTCATAAAAGTCCAAATATTACCACTTTGGCAGGATAGAAGCCTCCAAACTGATCTTCTTCCATTACGTTTTTGTTGCAGTTAAAATACCGAGCTGATGCCAGCAATCCAACAACTGCCCTTTCTACTGGCCAAGTCCTGCCTCTAAACCATGCCATTAGATGGAACATCCTTGACACCACCAACTCCAGCATGCACATATTCTTCCTACAACAGGAATGGCATGGAACACCAGAAATTTTGCCAG
The DNA here is from genome assembly GCA_035590275.1 of Ibycter americanus. Lineage (NCBI taxonomy): Eukaryota > Metazoa > Chordata > Aves > Falconiformes > Falconidae > Ibycter > Ibycter americanus. The sequence continues at coordinate 23,744,556 of JAVJGI010000003.1, read as the reverse complement.
GTGAAAAATCATCAGTTCATTTTTCTACGTTAACATATCATTTTTGGTATGTGCTAGCTATGACAAACTCTTTGCCAAGCCCTGCTTCTGCAGATGCACCATCAAGGTGTTCACTGGTGAGTCTCATCTGCTCCTGACCCCATTTCTGCATCCAAGCCCTTCTGCAGTAGAGCTCTCCTGGGATGGGCTAGAACTTCACACAGGTCCCTGCTCCACGTCCTGCCAGTTCCTTGTTTTCCTGTAGTTCAAGGCAATTCAGGGACTTGGTTCAAGATTTTTAGCATGAAGGCACTTAAGCACTAACCCATTGAAAATTGCATCCAATTTTTCCTGGGAGAAGGAACTTTGCCTTCCAACAGGAGCTGTGCATCCAAACTGCCATCCTGCAGTAAATTAGACCATTTATAGCACCTGGTGTGATTTGTTCTCGGTTTTTACAGAGTATAGGCACGTTTATGTACTTCATTTCCCACTGAAAACAGTCTTCAGGGTACCAACCCCAACCCTCTGCCCCGCCCCCAACTAGTTTAAGGGGATAAAATACTTATTGATGGAAAAACAGGCTTATCCTAGTGTGAAAATCCAGCAGACTCCAAAAGAAGCTGTTTTGTAAATGATGTACTCTAGCTTTGCACTTGGTTTACACATCTCTTCAGACATATTTGAAATAAATCCATATTTCTGAGAAGGTAATTAAAACATCAGATACTCTAAATACCAGGTCAGCATTAAGAAAAAGTGAGTCATATAACAGGATGGGAAAAATGTTTATTTTAACTAAGAGTAAAATATCTGTTTGATTAGAACAGAGCGACCATGAGCCAAACCTTATTGTTCCTGCCTGCACTTAACCCCAGCCTGTGGCAGGGGGATTTCAAGCCAGTGGGGACTCAGGACAACCCCGCAGAGTGGGGACCAGGTCCTCACCCTGGCCAGGGACTCAGCCCCAGCTCACTGCCTTTCAGCCAAACATTGCAGCAAAATCTCTGCCCTTTGCAGCAGAGATTGTGCTGCCCTTTTTGAGAGCAGTGCATTTCCACCTCTCCATCACTTACTGGGTTCACAAACAGTTTGAGAGAGCCAGAGCAACCCCACTGCCCCAAGGCACTCAAGGACACGACTGACTTGATGCTGTTCCTTTCCACTTGGGGCAAACCCCACCTGCTTATGGGGCTACCTACACCACCCTCTGTTACCCCCGGCTTCAACACGCCCTCTGCAAACAGCATCCTTCCACATACATGGCATGCCTGGAACTCCAAGGCTTTGACACCAGAAATGGAAAACCTATGAAAAAGATAAAAAGGTGCATCCAATGCTTGACATCTCGTTTGCTGGCCAGCTGCTGGTTCCAGAGTTGCTCCTCCGTCCCCCTGAGCTCTCCAGCAGAAAGCTGGTTGCTCGCTTGAGCATGGCTCTTCAGCTCTGGCCAACCTGCTACCACCCCCTGGGCTGCTTTTGGAGAGCACAAGTCCTTCCCTGAGCAGGACAAGCACAAATTTCACACATAGGCAATCCTCCCTTACACCTGTCATCTTTTCCAACATTTTCAAATGTAAAATCCTGGAAAACATTCAAAACACTCAAAGAGAAACTAAAATAAAGGGTTTGGATTTTTTTTTTTTTTTTTGTTCTTCTCAGCTGGGCATTGTTATTAATATTTCAGTTTAGATTCAACTACCAGAGCTTCCCCTTGGAAAGGCATAAATCCCCTCCCAGCACAGACGTCTCTAATCGCACAGGGCCAAGCTAATGCTCTGTGTTGACCGAACAAAGCTGACCTTTGCACTGAAGTATTTCTAATCCTCTGTATCAATCCAAGCTCTGATCAGGGCTGTGCAGCTGAGAGTGCTGCAATTCCATTACTGCAGCTCCACAATAGGTCTGATGTTAAGTAAAGACGGCAGGATTATTAGATTAACATGCTAAATTGTTAAATTAGCATATTATTAATGTCCAGAAATAACACGCACTAGAGCATATAGGTTAGCAAGACTATAATCTTATATTCCCTTATACATAGGGGGAACTACATCCCTCACACCAATACTTGCACTCATGCTGTCCCCTATCCCTCCTGTAGTCCAAAAGAGGCTGGAGACACCAGCCCTCCTCCAGATAAGGAAGAACAGAGAGGTCTCCCTCTTCTGTGGATAAAACCACCAGCCTAAGAGGTCTAAAATCAGCCTCAGAGCTCCCAGACCCTTCCAGAAGTTTCTGTGGACAGTTCCTCTAGATGTTGCTTGCACTCCTTCTAATTCCACCCAGGCAAAATGACTGGTTAGAAGGCACCTCCCCAACTCTGCAGCTTTGCCACCATTGAACACCAGCAATCTGGCAACGAGGGGCTGTGTATTTGCTTCACGCTGACGCAAAGGACTGTGCATAGATTTTGTCCACAAGTGTTTGAAGCTGCAGGTTTTGAAGAGCTGCACTCCGTGATCACAGGAAACCTTGTGGCAGGCCAGATTTCAAGATGTTTCAGCATCTGGCAGGGGTTTCCCAGGACGCAGGAACCAGCATCGCTCTCCTAAAGGGAGGTCAAAGCCTCAACGAGAGCATGTCTAGGCTTGAAGGTGAGTGGACTGAGCAAAACAGCACGGAGCAGAGAGAGATCAACAACTGACAGCAAATACACCGAAGGTGGGTATAAGGAGCAGCTTACGGAAAGCTGAGGCACCGAAGGACTAAGGAGAGATGATCCTGACAAAGAGCAATGTATTAAAAAAAGAAAAGAAAAAAAAAAAAGAAAAAAGACAAACAGTGTTTTAGGAAAATGTTCCCAGAGCTGGTCCCACACTGAAGGCAGCAGGATTCAAAGGAGCACGAGCGGGATGGAGGGATGCTGCCGGTTACTGCTGGACCCCTTGCAACTTTCCCAGGCCCTCCCCTGTGAGCTTTGCTCTTTGCTCGAGCAGCCCCAGCACAGGCAGGGCAGCTCCCAGCGCGGGGGCAATCCCCACCACGCTCTGCCAAGGGCAGCAGCCCATCGCCTGCAGCCCCCCAGGGCAGGGAGGGCAGCGGCTGGTCCCTGGGGGTGCTCCTTCCCCCCACACAGCCCTTTGCCCTGGCTCCTCAGCTGCTCTGCAAGTGCACATTTTTGCAGCTAAACGAAGGCAGTACAGCCTGTTCCCAATAACATTAGTTCATGACAGCCATGTTATTACCACCCTTTAACACCCCCACTGTGCTTCTGTTTCACATCACTGCCTATTCAGCGCTGCAGTATTCATAACTAAAATTAAATCTGCATTTAGAAGACCCACAAGGCACCCTTCACACAGGCCACATCTCCGATCGCAGCACCAGGTTGCTCCTTCCAGTGGGAAGCACTGAGCCACGGGGGGAATGGTGCTGCTCACGTGTGCTGGGACCACTCCATCCTCTACAGGCAGACACCTGGCTCTCAGGGGTGGCCCAAGAAAGACACAGCCTCCACCAGCGGGCCAGGCTGTCCCACCAGCTGACACCTTCCTCCATACCCTTGCTGCTTGACATGTAGCAGGGGACCACCACAAACCTGGCCAGGTCTGGACTGCAGCAGGGAGCTTTCAGGTCTGCAGAGACCAGGCAGACCCCCATTTCCATGTGCTTTTGCTATATGTGACCCAGTCTGCCCCACACCAACCACTTCTGCTCAGTCCCAGGGCACCTCAGCTTTATCCATGCCACAACCACAGTGGTTTCAACATTCAAACCCAAACTCCATGACAAGCCCACCCAGTCCAGGGCACCAGTTCCCCATCACAGGTGAAGCTGGCTCTGTGCAGGATACAGGAACAGATGTCCCAGGGCACCAAGAAGCTAAGCCCTTCCCTGTAATTACTCACAACCTCAGACCATATGCTTCAGGCTGAGAGCGAGCTGCTGTGTCCAGAGCTCAGGGGCACCAGCAAGGTCTCCATCACACCACGTGTTTTGGCAGGGCTGCTGCTGTTTCTTCTGTATTTGTAGAAAAAAAACGGTTCCTTCAAAACAGATTGCTCCTGACGTGCTTCCTGCTGCAGGGCAGACAGGGCTTAATACCTGCAAACGTGTGCTGCTGCCTCCCATGGCAATTCATCCCACGACACCGGACAGACGCAGGTACCCCGCAGTCTCCTCAGGCTTTTGGTACCCTGTTTATCTGTGCCATGCATTAAACAGCTGCACTTCCACACGTGAAGTTTCACTTGCTCTTTAATCCATATTCCAAATCACTAACTGTCTTGCAAACTGCAGCTGAGTTAAAAAAAAAAAATGGCCCTTGCGGAAAAAACACTACACATGCTGATGGAAATGTGGTTTCTTGAAACACCTCTTCAGTGCCATCTGCTTGACTTCGGCTTGAGTTTCATAGTAGCAAGATCCAATTTTGGAGGTGGCATGTAAAGTGCAAGGTGGTTGTTCAACCAACAAACAGTGGGGAGAACCACCTCCCGCGAACCTGAGTGCTCAGCATCCTCTCTGGTAGCGGGGACGGATGGCGCTGGTGGCAGAAGACAGCCACGGGGGAGCCGGCTAACACGGAAGTATCCGTCATCTAAATCTGATTGAGAATTTTTTTTTTTTTTTTTTTTTTTTGGTGTTTGTGTAAGGAAAACTGAGTATGAAGGAAAGCCCTAATCTATTCGCGGTGATTTCCCAGCCATTTAATCAGGAAATTTAACTCTATGGCTGTTTGATGGTTTTCCATGAATGGCTTCCATTGCATTTCATTGAATTGCCAATGGCATAAACTGACTGTGTCTGTGTCCATGTGAATTACCCAAGCTGACTGAGCATCCCAGCCTGCTTTCCCAGACCAAGTTCTTCCTGCTCCCTCTGTTTCTGCATATAACTGCAAGGCAGAACCTCTATGAACTCAGCTCACAGCATGGTATAGCTGCATCTGCTGCCCCACATCCCCCCATGGCCCTGTCTTTCTCTGCAGACACGATGACCCAGGATGAGCTCCTGGGGTCCCACCTCAGATCTCTCCAGATCTGACAACCAGACACTTCAGCCAGAGTTATCAAGGCAGTTAAACAGGGCTCTTGCCTCTCTCACCCTCACCTGCCCCACGTCTCTTAGCTTACAGAAAGGAGCCTGAACACAAACCTACCAGTTTCTTCTGTGCACCAACCCGAACACCTCAAACCCAGGAGAAATTTGGGCTGAACTTATGAGGCCCAGCCCCATTGCTGGCTGAATCTGCACGGCAGGAGCCAGGACATTTGTCCAGTTACTTTCAATCAATTTCTAAGCAAGCCACCCTTACAACCCTTCCACTGCCTCACCTTCTGAGCCTCTCCAGTCCTGCTAACATTTGGATCAATACAGCTCCAACCACCTTGGTTCCGGACCATGTGGCAAGACCAGCTGGCATCTGAGCCAATTCATAAATTCAGGCTTCATGCATTCATCAGTCGTTAGCAAGACTGCAAGTCCCTCTCTCAGAGTGGTAGAAATAACAAGAGCAAGCTAATAAAGGTACTTAACATTTCACAGGGCTTAGGATAAAATGCCACAGCTGCCAGAAGCTTTCATGTGTGTCTCTTGGGTGACTTAGGTCTTAGCATTAGGAAAATAAGTGTAAGAATGCCACAAGTAACTCCAGATCTAGTGCGATGGAGGGCTGAGGTGCTCCACTAAGCCCAACGGTTTTATAACTCGAGATACTGCAGACCCCATGGTTGCACATTTCTATCTATGTCAGCTCAAATATCAATTTTAGACCTCACATACTTGAAGGCAGATGGGCATCACACTCTTTTATCCAGAGCTGCCTCCAGGGTTTTTGTCTGCCCTGAGCAGCCTTGACAACTCACTGTCCATTCTATCCTACTCCAAGTCACTTACTGTCAGTAGTCAATAAACATTTTGCAGTGCGTACGTCCTACTGATTTAAAAGACCCAGCCATGCCTTGAGCAATACTATGTGATATACATACTAATTCGGCTCTGTCAAGACTTGCACATCGTCCGCTGCTTTAAGCAAGTCAGATATTGGGTAGCAAAATTTTAGAACCACTCACTGGAAAAGGGACCCCAGGAAATGACACGTAGACGCCTTTATCCTTATATTGGCTTTATGTACGTCACATGTGCATTCTCTGCTTTGTCTGGAATAAAGATAGAATTTCTGACTCTGCTGCTGAACAGCCCCACTTTGGCTCACCTTCTAAGCCAGCCTTGCAGGGCAGATCAACAGAGTTGATCAGCAGATTAAACTGCATTGCTTTTATAGCCTCTCAGTTGCCAAGCCTCCCCTCTCAAGCAGGCATTTCCTACCCTTGCACTGGCCAGGGAAAGCTTTTCCATTAAGGAATAAGGCAGCCAGATCACCGCCCTTCCCTGCCTTCCCCAACAGACCTGCAAAACGCACCCCACCGCACCACTGTGGTGCCCTTGCTTGGCAGAGGACTCTCCTCCCGGGACAGCCAGTCCTCAGTGATCCACATTTCCCAGCAAAACAGAGAGATTAGGGTGCAAGGGCTCCTCTAGGAAAGGAGGGAGCCCTAAAATACCCCATGAACCAAGAGAACGCCCCCCCCAAGCCCCACACAGGATCCCCATCCAGCCTCACAGCAGGGAGCACAGCCAAGGGGTGGGAGGGTTAGCCAGAGATCTGAAAGCAGGGAGGAGAGGAGGAGGACTTGGGATTAGCAGGGGAAGGTTAAGCCGGTACCAGGGATCGCACGGGAAGAATACAGCTCAGGAGTGAGTGGGAGGAGGCCAGAAAGGACCGAGCGTCCCTGCTACCTTCAGCGCTTGGGGACATGCTGAGCACCAGCACAGCACGTCACTGGTTGGTGATTAAGGGACTCCAGCCACTGCCTGACATGGTTATCAACGCAGGAGGGCTACCTAGCCATTAAGGGCCCTATTTACAGGGCAATAACACATGTAGACACAAATCAATGCGGTACAGTTTCAAGGAACCATCTGAAGGCTATGGATTTTACTCACTGTTATTTGCAAAGTGAAACAAAGCCGACAAAAAAGCTCTCGGAGCAGCCCGAAACGCTGCCTGCAGGCAGGGTGCCTGCCGGGACGTGGGCAGCTCGGAGGCTGCCTGCAGCTTTGCAGGGAGAACACATATGGGCAGGGGGTGATGGCCTTTTATTCCACTGGATAAAGATCTTAGTGGAAATCTGAAAGGCTCGGCGTGAAACCTCATCCACAGTTAATCCACACGGACTATGCCATGCTATAGGCATGTCCGGAAGGAACCAAGGCCAGGCGCTGCATCGAGTCACGCCACGAACCTCCAATTTCAGCTGTACTAAGAGAAAGAAAATGATAAGATACAGCTTTATAAGCATCCCTCTGGACCAGCTGCTTCCTGCTCCGACCTAAAGGCAGCCCAGGCCACCCCATCCCCTGCAGCCAGGACAACATGCCGCCCCTCTCAGGTCACCGCAGGCTTTTAACCCCTTCCCAACAGGATCAGTGCTTGCTAAGCACTAAAAGTCATCAATATGTTACAGGCAGATTCATATTAAAAATTCAAGATCTTTCCCAGCAGTGCGAGCTGGCTGCAAGACAAAACCGCAGTTCAGTTTTGCTGCTTGGTATTCAAGGCATCTGTAACGGAGCAGGCAAAGGTGATACGGAAAAGTTCACCAAAGCGCAGGAGCAAGGAAAGACTTCCCCGTGTTTTTCCAGGGGAAAAAACCAGCCTGCCAATTTGCCTGCTTCCTCGAACGCCCACAGCTGGGGGTAAGTTTTGGTACACTTCACAGGATGTATAAATTCCCTTTATATTAGAGCCTTTATTAAATTAATGTTGATTTTTAAGTACACTAAGGGAGTCTTAAATTCCAAGGAAGGAGGGAAAGCGCAGCCAGCGATGCATGGCATAGGCCGATTTCCCGGGAAGTGGGGCCAAGGCCGAGCCGAGCTGCTGGGTGCTATTCCTGGATCCCCACCAACTGCACTTGCCTTGGGGGAGAGACTGGGCTCTTTGCTGCTCAACTTTGTCCCTCAATAAAAGGGGTAATATAATGCTGCAGCTACCCCATGAAGATGATGCAATGCTTGATGCTATATTGCAAAAAGCCTCCAAAGCCTTGCCTAGACGTAGAAACATGTTTGAGAATAAAAGGAGTTGTTCCTCATGCAGCCATACTTTGCATTAGGGCCCTGATTTGCATCTTCAAACAACAGCACTCCATAAATTCTTAATTATTTTTTTTCTATAGCAGAGGGCTTTCATTTTCCCAGCAGACTTACTAAAAAAAAGAAAAAAAAAAAAGAAAAAAAAGCACAATTTCTTTACATTTGTAATTCAAATGCTCCTACACAGCATTTCCACAAGACTGCTTAAAAAGTGCACTGGAAATTGTAATTAAAAGCTGATCTTCTTTACGAGATGACTCAGGCTTCTGCAGGCTTCAGCCCTGGCCTCAGACAGCTCTGCCAGCGGACTACTATTTCCTAACGGAACACAGTGAGCTGCCAGCATTTATCGAAGATTAGGGGAAGGTCTACTTAAATATGAAGGGCAAAAGATAAAATTAAATTATTACCGCCTAATTTCTGGGCTGCATCGGAGGGGAAACAAGCAGCCCATAAGAGCGAAGGACCAAGCCTCTCTCCGGTGCTGGAGGAGGTGGCTCTGCAAACGGGGACACTACGTTTTTGCTAATGATTTTAATGAGAGAAGCCTTGTCACGGAGTGAAAGGATTTTCCCACAGGACCTGCCCAGGGTCAGATTAAAACCCTCAATGCAAACAGCTGGTGAGCCCAGCGAGTGTGCCAGTGCCACAGTGAATGCAAGGACTGGGACCGGCTGGTCTTCAGCATCTCCAAAGAAACCACCGAGCAAGGCCAGCAGAAGGGATCAGAAACACCGAGCTGGAAGCAGAAAGGGCATTAAGGAGGGGTAATCCACGGCACCTTTGTTTCCAGGGTCTTTTCCCAAATCCAAGGGGATCCCAAGATCAACTCAAGCTGATTGCAAAAGATAAGAGATGGGAACCACCTCACAACCCACCAGCAAAGCACTGCTGAGGACCTAGCTCTCCTCTCCAGTTTCTCCATCATTTACAGCAGCCCCCATGCCACCTTGTATGAATCTCGTCGGCTTTCCTCAACGGCCTCACCTTTCACCTAACCATCACCATGTGAACCGGGGTGGCTGATACCGAGGAAGATGCGAGGGCTCCACCGCTTGCCCCGTGCTCCTTGGCATGGTGTGCAGTGACAAGCCCAGGCAGAGGTGCAGGGAGGGCTCAGGAGGTGACAGGAGGTCATCTACCAGATTAAAAGCAACACTGCCATATGAAGACCAAGGAAAACCCCTCTCCTCTGTGCCACCACCCCACAACCCAACCCATGACCAAGGCATTCATTTACTATCGATCTATCCCAGGGGAAGCCGGGAAACAGGGGTAAGCTGCCCCGAAATGGGGCGCTGAAGCTCCCTGGGCCACCAAGGGAAGGAGGGAGAGCAGGAGACAGCAGCACCCCGGGCAGCAAGGATCAGCGCGGAGCCACCCTGCCTCCCCGCTCCCTGGGGCCAGCAGCAGCGATCCAGCCCCTCGCAGACGGAGGGTTTCACGGCTGTGCACTGCGCGTTATCTGGCAGAAGGCAGCAGGTAATTTCCCACCTGCTGTCCCTGGTGTTCAGGCACTAAACCACCACGTCAGCCGTCACCAAACTGGCACACCCTTAAACATAACAAGAACCCAAACTGTGCTGGGAGCCTTTAACACCAGCATTAAAATGTCTATAAAAATAACATAAAGCCCATTAACACGTGTGCTTTTCTGTATAAATATCATCACAAATATAACCTGCCCCTTTGCCTTCAGAGCAGAAAACTGACTTGTCAGACCACCGTTCCTCATCCCTCCCACCGCTGTAGCCCAGCAGGACACACTGGCCACAGAAATATCACACCGGGATTTAATTTCTAATATTTCCATGTGCATCACATTTCCTAGAGGGAGCTACAAGGTGCGTCTGGCCCGTTTTTTTTGTTCTTTCAGTAATGATGCAGGTGAAGAGCTGAGGCAGAGATGGTGTGCCCTGGTGCTCCTCACAGTGATGGCTCCTGGAAGAGGTGAACCTCCGATGGGGACTCCGAGGGGGGCAAAGGCAGCTGGGAGACACCAAGAGGGTAATGAGACGCCAGGGCTGCATTTGCTCAGACAGGCGCAGTGCTGTGAGGAGCAGAGGATGTTTACAGCAAAGGCACTGGGAGGCTGTGAACTTAAACCTCTGGATGTGCCTTTACATCGGGTCATTTACTGTACTCCAGGGTGCACTCCTACAGCCTGGGTCCTCACGAGAGATGAAAGATGCTCCTTCCCTCACCTCACAAAAGCACATGCAGATCCCTTTGAATGAAACAGCTCTTCCGGTAGAGGCTTATTTTGTGTCACAAAGATGAGTCTATGCTGAATAGGAATATACATTTTTAACATGCAAAGTGCAGCAGAGGCAAATGGGGAGAGGTGGATCTCTGTCACGCTGTACTATTGCAGAGCTGTGCCCCAGCACAGCCAGACCCAGGTGCCGTTCCAGTGTCAGACTTGCAAGAGAGAACCTGTGGTCAGGGTACAGCAGAGAAGACCCATGCGCCCCTGAGGTCCATCTGCCATTCAGTCAATCATACAGAAACGGAAGATTAGACAGTGGATGACACGGAAAACAAAACAGATGTGATAGAACGTTTTTGTCCCCTCCCAATGCCCAACTTGTCTGCACTCAGGTCATCGCCCTCAAGAGGCAAAACACCAGGAGGAAGTCTTCTCGATGAGGGTTTCCTGATGGAAATCAAGACAACAGCAAACGGGAAGCACGTGGGGTACAAGGATCAGCCACCGTACCGAGCACTGGGTCTTCGCACCTCTTCCTCAGACTGACAGCTCTCAGGGCAGTACAGATGAGATTAACACCACTGCAAAGTTTTGGGCCACTTTCTCTATGGGTGATGTAGCAGTTTCCTCCCTTGCAGATGTTTACGGTACCACCATCACTGTCCCTAAACAAAACGGCTTTCAAAGTCCGCCCCCAAGACAGATGTAAGTGCTCCTCAACACTTGGCTTGGGACCCACCAGTCTGGCCTTCAAACCTCCTCCCTCCCCTTCCCACTCTCTGGGGATTTAAAAGTTACACAAGCTATGTGTATGAATGTGAAACACAGAAGTGTGGAAAGAAATTTAGCTGGGAAAAAGCACACCTAGGACAGCCATTTCCCCTAACTCAGGCCCTCCCTTGAGGTCTCTGCTCCTGCCTTTCACTTGGGTTGGGCTTGCTGACCCCAGTGTAACTTCTCTAGATGTTGCCTCCAACCAAGCTCACTCCACAGAGCCCACAGTGCCATTACAAATCCATCCTGGCTATTTAATTACAAGTGAATAATTGTGGTTAATGCTCACAGTGGTGATGGGACTGAGGAGCGAAGTCTCTGGCAATACCAGCAGCACCAGTGACTGCACAGGAGATGACTGCAGAAGCCACAATTCATCAGCACTGCCTACAAGCTGTGAGCCTCCAGCATTTTAAACAAAGAAGGAAGATGAGTAATTTCAGACAAAAGACTGAGCCCTCATCAAAACTCCTGAAACACAAATCTCTGGACTGGATTAGGCACCTGTGCTACAAGTCTCTTTCTTTTTTCTTTCCTTCTTTTTTTTAAGCTTTTCACGTTTTGTTTCCCTCCTCAAGATTTCCAACCTACCCATCTCTGAAACAGATGAGCTGAAGTATCCCCTGAAGGCTGCTGTTCCCAGTACCTTTCAGATCAAGAACCACCAAAGAGTTCCATAAATCTAGTTCCTATTCACCCCACATGCACCCCCTAAAATTTCTGTTGGGGTATCTTTCCTTGTCTCCTCAGGATCACAAGGCATTAACGTACCGGACCAGGCAGAAACGGGACTCAGCAAATAAAACCTACCCTGAAGATAAATGGCAATACAGAGGGGATAAACTGCCTCGGTGTAGCTGTAGAGCCACCTGAAGAGATCAGTCACCCACAAGTTGACCCAAACGCTGGCCAAGCCAGGCTGTCCCCTGCAGGAAAGGCTGATGGGGAGTTGCTTCGTGCTTTTCGTGGTTGTGGAGGAGAGCTGTTAAGCGTGGGAGACTTCCGCAGCACTTGCAGACTGGTAAAAGCTCCTTTACACCTGCTCAGGACACGCCATCTGTAGCAGCCTCGTAACATGCTCTGAAATGACGGTCCCACCCCTCCTGAAAAGGCTTATGCTGATGAGAAATGAAGACATCCTTGTAGTCCTGTCATAGATGCTGATGGGGGAAGAGTCTTTTAGAAGTACTCTTGAAACCTACCTCAACAAAACTATCAGTAACGCACAATGTTGTGATCTAATGTAAATGTGTCCCAGTCCTGCCAAAAAAAAAGTCAGAAAGCAGAACTGAAAAACACTTGATGTGATGACAGAAAAGAAGATCTCTGTTTCCCCTGAAACTCCTGGACAGCTTGAAATCACTTTGAGGAAATCTGAAATAATTTCTCCTTCTGAAAGCTTTGTGAACAGGTCAAAAATACAGTTGTCCTTCTGAAGATGAGCACCCGGTTTTCCTGAACAATTTTATGTGAATTGAATTAACCAGCCCTTACTCTTCTGCTCTGAGCTGAGAGTCACTTGCAATGCAAGCATTTACTTAGAAACACAAAGGAAAACCTCCTGATACACAGCAAACCTGGTCCTGGGTGTCAAGAGGCTGCTGATTTGGTAAATCGCTATTAAACAACTGACTGAATAAACTCGATTTCCAGGAGCCAGGCTGGGTCCTCGCCTACCCCACACAGTACGTGGTGGCTCCCCGGCTCACGTGCCACCTGGAAACGCTTCGCTGCGCTGGGGACAAGTGCCAGGAGCGATGGGGTGGGAGGATGCTAACACCTCTCGCTCTGCAAATGCTGAGATTGGAAGGAAGGAAAACAGAAGTGAAACAAAGCCTAGCGAAGCAGGTGGAAGGAAGAGCAGTCATTCTCTTCCTCCCCCCTACCCATTATTTACAGTAAAGTAAAAAACCAAGTGTCCCTAAAAATACAAGTTCAGGCTTCCTGCGACATTGTCTGACAGCTGCTTGCCTCCAGCTTTCGAAGCCCTATGAGACCTCACTGCCTCCCTCCTCTCTCCTTTATTTTCAATTCTTCCCATTTTCCTTCCCTTCTCACATCCTGCTTTTCCCCGTTCCATTTTCCACTGCCGTCTGGGTAAGGACAGCAAGGTTTCCATCTGACACCAGGTATCCACCTGATAAGGATCCTGGAAGACTTAGAGACACTCACCCTGCAGTTTTGTCTCGAAGGGGGTGCAGGGATGGGACTGACAGGATTTCTCCTTTCCCCACCTGTACTTATCTGCTTGTGGCACATGCACACAAGACAAATTAAAACAAAAAGCAGCATAAAACAGAGTAATTCAGAAAAGCAACAATACATCTAATGTAGTTAATGAGAGATGAACAAATGGCAATTCCAAGGCTGCAAAATCACCCCATCCTGTAGAATACATTTAAGAAAGGGCAAAAAGGTTGGCGCTTTTTTTGGCATAAATTCCCATTTATGCAATTACTTTTGTAGGACCTGGCTGTGCTGCCAACCAGTATTAAGCAATTCCTCCCTCTCACCATATACACAAAGATTCACATTTCTCAGGTAACTCATTTTTTACTGCAATCCTAAGACTGTCTCCACACCCTTGTGTTTTGTTTCTTTTTTAAAAACAAAGTTAATTAAGCATTGGTGCCACCTCTTAAGCCAGATCGTTATATGCGCATGGGTATTTGCCACACAAGGTCTCGATTTTCCCATCTTTTCCAAACCACTGAGCCTGACCCAGAATCTCTGACTGAAGATTGATTTTTCAGCAAGAATTATGATCACTCCAGGATTTTTGTAACATATGGAGAAAGATCTCACACCACCCTTCAACCTACTGCCTTGCTTTCTCAAGCCTGTTCCAGCACAGAGCTCCCACAGCGCTGCCTTGGGCACGCTGCTTCTGAAAGCTCCTGCAGTGCTCCTCGGGGCGAGGGCACCCCAGATCCACATCAGGACCACGGATGGTCCAACGGGGAGAGACCCAGGAGGCTCAGCTCGGAGGGTCTCCTGCTCAGAGGGTGTCACCCCTTCTTACAAACAAAGCAGCTTCCAGGGAGCCGTTAGACGCTATTTATTCCTACCGATGTCCATGCTCTGGCACTCCCAGAGAAGCAGCTTGGCTTTCACATGGGCTCTACCACCTCCCACCTGCCCCGAAATCAGTAAGGTTTACCCCGGTGCTCAGGCACTCTGTTTTCAAGGCACAGCCTGATTTTCTGGGTACAGCCCACATTTGGGAAAAGCTGGCACCTACATAATAAACACCCCAGCACACACTTGTAAGCCAATTTCCCTTACACACGGTGGTACTACAGCACAAGTGCACAAAGTGCCGTGCCATTTTACAACTGCCAAACCACGCTTTAACATGCTGATCATACACATTTTTTACCTTCTGAAGCAAAGCACGCAACCAAAAATCCTCACAGCTTGGCTTGGACTAAAAAGATACCGTCCCTCCACCATTTTATTCCAGCTTCCTCAGGAACAAGCTGACCCGGAGATCTGACTCACATGGATGCATGCATGCATGCGTGCTTGTGAGTTTTAACGCTATTAGCTAACTTCAAAGACATCAAAGATAATTATTTTCTACCAACTTCATGGAAGCAGGCGGCTGGGTTGTGAAGGATGCTGGATACAGCCATTCACGAGGTTTATCTCCAGCAGCTTTTAATCCCGTCAGCCCCTTTCTCCAGGCAATTATAGCAGCCTCTGTGTTGCCAGAAAAGTAAAGGGAGGGAGAGACTATAGGTATAAGCAGACATAATAGAATCCTAATATAATTAGGGAAGTACTCAATCAACCAAGAGACATAAATACAAAGGAAACCAGGTTTATTAGTTCTGGTGCTTGCAGAAACACCCATTTTGTTCCCGACTACTGGGGGAGGGATAAAAAAAATATAAAATCAGTAACCTTAGCAGCACAGTCCTAGCTTGCTCTTTCAGAAAAAGTTAGCAACAAAACTAAGCAAAATTCAAGAGCTTCTAGAAACATGGTGCTCACCATGGGCAAGTAACTGAGCTCATTCCGGGGGGAGCCTGGTTCTGGCTTAGCTGTGGTTACAGAATACAAACTACAGCTGGGCCAGCCTCATGGGAAGAAGTTTTCGATCCCGGTTCTCAAGTCAGATTTGCATCAGTGCTTCTCAGTGACTCTGACGTCTCTGTTTCCCTCATGTAAGAGGGAAGTCGGGGTCACTGGGTGTCACAACGCACACCAACAGGCTTTGAGAAGGAGAAGGTGAAGCCACCAACCCCCCACGGCAGCGCTGAGCCCACCGGGGCTCACATCACCTGCAGAAAGCTCCGTCCTTTGCTACCCCATCCTCGTTTGGGGTCTGCAGGTTCAGAGCCAGCTTTGTGAAACAGCGGGTGTATTTAACATTCACACTCTAATGCTTGGATAAAGGTTTTGCTGAGAGCGTAATAGCACAAAGTGACTAACGAGGGGCTGGGGAACTATTTGGAGATTAACTAACCAATTTCGTGTTATGAAAGGGCAAGCTGTAATTTTAGGATTAGAAATCTGTATTTTGGATGTCAATACCTTGCATGAGAAAAGGGCCAGGAGCAGCGGCACAACGACGCTCTAATCCATCCACAAGGAACCAACAGGGCAAACAGAGAATGAGCCATCCATGCCAAGAAACTCTAAAAAACCGTAGTAAACGTGCTGCAAACACCACCTCCTGCATTCTCCTGTAGCAACGGGTGGGCTAACACGCATCTCCATGCAGACTCCCACTGCCTTCACTGGGAGTCTCCAGCTACAGCCACAAGATTTCAGCGCCTACCCAGCGATGTGGCAGGGTCCACCCTACCACCAGATGGGTCCAAGACGAGTTCTCCACCGGCCAACCATCCCCACCTGTCTCCTCAGCCTCCAGGTACTGCTGACAGCATTGACAGGTACAAAAACCAAATACCATTAAATGCCAGCTACAGGAAAAAACCTACATATGCAAAGTCGTGTGGTAAGACTGAGCATCCCATTCTGGCACTAATTTAGTGAAACTGAGATCATGCAACCACACTGCTATTCTTTCATCAAACCTCAGTTTAAATGAAATACTTGACCAGCCCTGAAGGACAGTGGCCTTTCTGACATCCCAAGAAGCCCCAGTTCCAGTGTGCCCTTCGGCTTTATCCGTCCAGGAGAAGGAGGAACCCTTCACTACATCACAGCAAAGTTCTCAGCACCCTGCATGGGTGCATCTCCACTAGCCCAGCCTTCTCTACTCTCCAATAAAAACCAGTGGTCCCCCATTACCCCAGTAAAGCTGCAGGGAAGCAGTGGGTCACTCTCAACACTTACCATGCATATATATCCATCTATGTAAATAGATGGATACAAGTACATATATATAATATATACAAAGTGCTGAATCAGTACAGCCCATCCTACCTGGATTCCATCAGTCGTATTGCTGCTGGCTCATCAGGATAATCCCTGGAGGGGTCAGGGGTGAAGGCACATAAAACCATGACTATTTAAGCAGAAAAATGGTCCTCTTGCTGTCTGCACTATACAGGGCACTGTCTGAAGGGACGCTGAACACAATATTTATCTTACCAGGCACTCAGTGTTTTATGTTTTGAGATTTTTTAGCTTCCAGTTAGAGGGAATTTCACAAGCTCATAAAAAGGAGAAAATTCACTGTAAGGTGGACATCATTTACCAATTTATTTTTCATTTAATTTGGTTCATTCTTCCTCCTTCCTTCCTACTTTCATCCAGTTTTTCCTCGTTCTCCCCTCCCCTTCCAGTTTACATTACTTAAATTTTATAAAAGTTTGAAACAAATAAACCCAGACTGAAAATACACAGTAAGTCTTCAACGCTGCAAAGGTTAAAAATAGGCTTTAAACCAGCTAATGTCAGCATCAGCATAAAAGAAAGGACACCCTGACAGCTCTAATTATTACATTCTCTTGTTTTGCACTTCTGAAGAGCAGCAATTAAATCTCTGCTTGGGCTTATAAGGAAAAAGTAAAGTGCTCTGCACCTGCAAAACGGATTCTGTTCCATCAGAGGATTTCAGCTCCCCGAAGCACATTATCCAGGGCAGGCTGCAGAAGAAAACCCATCCTCCCCTTTCCAGCAACCCAGGATTTTGCAGCCGGTTCACGAGGAAGAATACTAATAACGGCAACCCCTCCCCTTCTGCCTTCGCTAAATAGATTTAAGAGAAGGCTCACCACTTCTGGACAAAACAGTTGCAGACTATGTATGCATGCAAAGCCTGAAACTGCCATATGGTGATAAAAGAAGTTTTATTCATAATCATTTTTATTGCAGTAGCCTCCGGGGACTTGAACTAGGTCACTTTCCCATCAAGGCTCACACTACAAGCCATTAAGTAAGTGGTGCACACAGGGTCCTTTAAGCATCTTTTATAAACGAGTGATTCTGCTCATTAAAAAGGTAAAGAGAAAGAAGCACCACAGTTTATGAAACCTATTCTCTGCCACTCGTAAATATCAATTCTTTGATGTTCAGTAATCTGAGTTTAGTGTTTGCAGCTGCTCCCTCAGCAGCATGAAGGGGTTCTCGTTTATCCTGATTACCTGTCCTTGGGAAATCTGCTGGAACTGCCTGTCTCAGAGACCTCGAGTCTTTTGTCAGATCTGGCTGGGATCAGCCGGGAGGCTGGAAATCTCCCTGACTCGGAGACAGAGAATGAGTCTAGCTGATAGCTGTGCAACTTGCAGTAGCTTCACTTCTTTAAGAAATTCAGCTAAAAAAATGTATCATCACTTTCATGCTTAATTCCAGGCTGGCACCAAGTGAAGATGGCTTAAAAAAAGAAAAAAAACCCCAAACCCAGCAAAAAACCTCATGCAACATTAAAAAAAAAAAAACAAACAACTCCCAAAAACTTTCCTGCAGATTCATTTCCCAATAAAATTTAAATCCTGGAACATTTCACTAAAAATATTGTGGATATTCCACTCTGGAGACATGGGCAGGGTGCTGCGGGGAGCCCGGGGCCGCAGGCTGGGGGACACGTCCCCCCAGGGTGGTACCTGCGGGCTCTGGGTTTCAGCTGCACACGCTCCCTCCCCACCCTCCCTTCCAAGAAACTACGTGAAAACAAAGTCAAGCCTCTCCGTGGAAAACAAACTTTTATTTTGCATAAAAGTGTATTAATTTTTGCCCCCCCTAATGCAAACCAGTTTTGACCAAGAAAGTCTGAGCAGCCCCTATCAGTGACGAAGGGAGAACTTGGTATGCGCAGGAAGGGCAGGCACCAGCTGGGACGCCAAGCGAAGAAAGGCACAGTGTTTCCATAAAGCCAGTGGAAAAAAAAATATAGCTGGGAACATTTTTCTGGCAGAAAGTGTTCACTCATGGAAGCAAAGCACTGATAGCCAAGGAGAAAGCTAGGCTTGCTGAGCCAGCTCTCCCCCTCCCAGGGACACCTGCAAGTTGTCTTCTGTGGAAGCAGCCAGACGGGGGACATAAATAAGGCTGCCCACGCTCCGTCCCAAAACTGAAGTGATTGCTAACGCCTTCCCAATGGATCTTGGTGGGTTTCACAGCAGCTGTTGACCCAAGGATCTCAGATTTCCTTATGGAGGTAGATAAATCCCATCCATCCTGCGTGGAGATGGACCAGCCTTTCCCACCCTCACTGAATCACCGCCCTGGGACACCGATTTAGATCCTGCCCAACACGGTCAGCGGCCTGCTTAAAATATTTTCAGCAGCCTTTTTCCAGACTGAGGAAAGGACTGAGCATGCCCTAAAGCTCAGGCAGCTTCTCCAGCTCTGCTGGCTGTTCTAATAACAGACGTTATCTTTCGCTACAAACCTGGCTTGTCTTCTCTCCCTGGTTCATCGTGGCTACAACAAACATGACTTCTAAATGCTTTGCTTTAAGCACACAAAAAGTTTTACATAGAAAAGCTACCTGTACTCCAGACATTTTAAATTTACGCCTAATTTCACAGGTCTTGAAAACCTTTAACGGAACTTATCAGTCTGGGAAAAAATGAGTTATCCCCATTAAGCTCAGCGTGCAATACAAAAATGCTGTATCCCTCCACCGCTGTCCTTATAACGGAGAAAAATGATGTGGTAACGTCCTTGCAAGGTAGTTCATCACAGCAATAAAGTCACAGCAAATAACTCAAGGGTGTGCTTCTGGTCTTTGTCTTTACCCTGTAAGTCACGAGTTTATGTTCTGGTTGCAAGGGCCAAGAATAAAAGAGCATATTTGCAGGTGCACGTCACGGCCAGCCCTGCTCGCTGGGGAAGCCTTGCATTCCTCCTGTCACACAAACCCCCTGCAGTTGCTGCGGGGCTGTGGCACATGGCAAACACCCCCTGCCTGCGCGCCCCCCGCCAGCTCCCGCCGCCCGGCAGCACCTGGGACCGCTCCAAAGCATCGCCAGGTCTCGCAGAGCTGAAGAGCATCACCGCACAACTCATGAGTTTAACTCATGAAACTGAGGGATGCACAGATGAAAAATAACCCAACCCCAGGGAGGTAAGAGCCAGCAGCTCTGCCTGTCCTCGCATCAGACTCTGGCTTTTTCCACTGCTCTTCTCATCCAGAGGGCCATGCACCTTCCAGCCACGCACTGAGCTCTGATAACCCCAATGCAAATACAGATGCCATAATTTGTCCCTAAATGATGGGAATTACCTTAGAACTGCTTAGTATTAGTGCTAAAAATCTAGTACTTAGATTTTCCTGGGTGTAAAACAGCTGCTTTATTTGTTAAGCCTGGTGTTTGCCCTGATAGATTTCCTCTCACAGTCATGTAATATATTTTGTACCTTACAGACGTGTTACAAAAGCCTTACTGACCTTATGCAATATCACTTATCAATTCCAGGTAGATTGCTCTTGTGTCGAGATGGAGCTGGAAGTTAAAGTAAGTCCTGAAAGATGTTCTTTTTTTGGCAGGTCTTCAGAGCCGGCTCAGCACATTCCCATCTCCTGCTTCGTCTAAAAATAATAAACCTTCCGAAGCAAGCGGTCGGGATGATCTGTGCTGAGCGCAGGGATGCAGCGTGCCCGGTCAGCTCTGCAGCTCCCACCTTCAGCCCTGCCTGGGAAACACCAGTGGCTTGAGCCAGGGCTGGTGGGCAGCACCTGGCCGGCACTGCCAGCAGAAGGTCACAGCGCTCGGCCTGACATGGAGATCTTTCCTTCGCTTCCCAGTGGCTGGCCACTGTCCACAGGTGAAGGGGTGATGAAGAAAACGTGCACCACATCCCGTGGTACCAACGATGCAGAATCGGGATGTTTGCCTGGCTGTCTGATTCACCTGCTCCCTGGGCCTGCTGGTGAGGATGCCATCTGGTAACCCACCTCAGATATGGGCATGGTCGGAAAACAGCAGAGTTAAAACAAGACTTTCTCTGCTCAGCCAGAGTTACTCACACCTGCTGACTTCACGGACAAAACCAGTGCCCTCACTTTTTTCTTTTTTAAATATGTAAGGGTATAGGTTGGAAGGGACCTCCATCTGGTCCAACCCCCGCCCAAGGCAGGGCCACCATGGATCACGACCGCTCGGGTGCCAGAGCCGACCCACAAGACTGAGCAGGGCTGCGGCACAGAGCTGCTGGTGGACACTCTACCAGCCATCACGGTGACCCTCCACCACCTCCGCCAGGTCAACAGTAAGTAGCTGCAAATTCAGACTTTCAATAAAGCCAAGAGCTATCAAATTCTAGTGCTCTATTATCGGCATGACTGTATCTGAATTCCAGCAGGCGTTCTCCAGGCTAGTAAACCTAATCATCTACCCACGACTTTTCAATCTGCTGCTGTAATATAGGTGCATCTCTCTTCTCTGAACAGCGTGTACATGATTGCTGTCTCCTCTAGTGTGATATAAGAGCACCTGTCCCACTTATGGTCCCTTCTGCCCATCCATTTCTTGCAAACACACAACTGAACACACTCTGGGATTCTCCTATAACAGTGTGTGAGAACACAGTGATTTATTAAGAGTGCTTTTTTCATTACAATCATTTGCTCCCTGACTCCTACAGTCATTAGCGCATATGTACACTGCTCACAAGAGAAAATTGTCTCAATCTCACAGGAGGTTCTTGCTTGAACCTCGATCCTGGGACTCGATGCCATTCATTTCCAAGGTATTAAGAAGAAAAGAGGTATTAAACATTTCCAAGCTATTAAGGGATTAAGACGGACAAGAAAACGCCACAGACAGGGCTTTGCCACTTGCACAGGGGATAGGCATCAGCAACACACAGGGTCCACCACCAGGTCCTTCTGTGATGGCCACTTGTCTAACTGAGAAGTCACTCATTCATCTCCTCGCATCACTGCTGCCTACTCCCCTAGCGTCCCTAGCTGTTGTCAAAGCAGGCAGGGAAAGCAAAGCTGACTGGGTAAAACGCTGTTTATTTAGGTGGCACAAATGAACCCTCATGCTACAGTGAGCTCAGCTGACCTGACACATCGAAGCCTTTGATTGCTTTCCAAGTGCTGACAGCAAGGGCCCCGCTGCAGCAATGCCGACAGCATTTGAAGAAGCACCATGATGTACGAATGCTACTAACAACCAACCCTACAGTTACAGATGGAAGAGAAAAAAAAAAACCACAAAGAACAATGCCTACTAAAGAGGAGGGTGCTTTTGGCACAACAGGGACCCTACAACGCGGTGATGGTCTTCCCTGAGGTCACCATCAGTTCTTCCTGGCCCAAAAGCAACCAGTTTGCCAGCAAAAGCAGGACAGCCGGGCATGTAATAGCCAAAGGTTTTTGGGTGACACATTACCTGGCCATGACTGAACCCACCCATGGGTCAAGGTCAGAGCATGGTACCCCATTGGGTTTTGCTGCTCACTGGGGAAAAGGGACCCAGAAGTCCTGCTGCTTCTACAGCAAACCCATATTGTATATGCTCTCTCCAGAAAATAACATGCCTCTGGACATTTGGGAGATGAAGGAGCAGCAGAATACAGTCATTCTTCCCCAGAGAGAGAATGCATTTTAAGCAAACAGCCAAGGAAGCAAAGGGGGAGATGCAAAGCAGTTGCCTCGTAGAGTTTAGTCTTTAATTAAAAGGGTCGAGCTGAATCTTTCGAACACCACGTGGATATAATTTAAAGAGCAGTTTGTAAGATGAGTTTTCATCTTCAGCATGGGTTTTCATGTATTAACAATAAATAGAAATTTCTTGTTATTTCCATGAACTCCAGCCTTCATAAAAATCACAGCTTTTTAATAGTGGCACAGCCAAGGTTCACATCAAACTGTCCATATAAAAGTCATTCTGTGAAGATCACAGCTAAGTCCTGGTATTTGGTCAGAAAAATAGCATCTTTCAAAGCCACATTGAAAAAGGGCTCTTTCTTGCAGTAAGAAGCCCATGATGCAGACAGGTACGGATGGAGCAAGACCCAGCCTGGTGACACAAGTATGCCACAAACTGGAGGGCATGGGGACAGCTCTGACCCCACTTGCTCCACTTCATTTAAAACCAGCGCAAAGGTTTTCTATCCACACCAGTATTTTTTAAAGAGTGCTTCCCAGATCACCTCCAGCTAAATTCACTGTGCTCCTACCACAGTCATCTATTACCTGCTCATCCTCTCCTGCGCTCTCCCTGCGGGGCCACGGCGAGGCTGAGTAATGTGGTCCTTAATAGAATATTACATATTGTAATTAGTGCAACAGCAGTACCCAGATCAAAGTGTTTTATCACAGAGACCTACCCTTTCTTCTACGGGACAGTTCACAGAAGAGCATAAGGCTACTCCTGTAACCAGGCGTATTCCCAAACAACAAACTGCCATGTTTCCCAGGTTTTAAAACCTGCTCCCATGGTGGGGCACATGCCATGAATTCATGGGAGCAAGAGCAGCCTCTGCTCCCTCCCGGGAACAAGTACACCTGCCCACTAGACCCAACCCTTCCACCTGTACAGCCACAAACAGGTCTACGGCTGCGTTTTCTCCGTGAGGGATGTGATCTCCCCCAAACGCTACTGAGACGCAGAGGCAGTGCCCAGAGCTGCCAACAGCCCCGTGCAGGCTGTGAAGCTCCTCCTCAGCTGCAGGCACATCACTCTGCACCGACGCACATCTGCAGGGACCGACGCCCGTGGAGCCCTCCTGCAGCTGAGGACCCAGGTCCCCCATGACCCCTTTCTTAGCCAGACCCTACGTACTACACCAAGGACCCACCCAGAGCTTTGCAAGGCTGACAAGCCTGTTCAGCGACTCCCCAGGGAGACAGAAGGACAGACCAGAAAATGCGGTTTTGGCATCAATTACCCAAGAAATGTAGAAGAAACTGAGCAATGTCCCCACTGGGCTGACAGTACCAATGAGACAAGGGAGGTGCAGAAAGGTCAGCAGCCCAGATCATACCAAAAACACGTGGCACCGCAGAAACATTCAGCTCTTCAATCTGAGTCCTGTGCTTTAACCACATACATCTCCCCCTTTCAAGCTGTAGCCCACTGGGTGTTATCGGACTAATCCTGCAGCAAGGAAAACCCAAAAGCTCCCTTTTCCACAAAAAAATGTTTCTCACCACCGCAGGTCGATGACCTAAACAGCAAAATAAGTCACGAGGAGTCACTATTGAAAGCCCTTTCAGAAAGATGCCCAGTTAATTACCAAACCACCACAGAGCCCAAAGTCATTCCAAACGCATCAACACAGCAAGAGATGAGTCATGTCAGGAAATGCCAGGAGCTCCTGTCACCAGCCACAAAGGCAAAACCCATTTTTGCTCCAGACAGGAAGAAAAACACTGGATAATATGAAACGGACCACATCAGTCACTGGACACAAGGTAGCAGAACATTAAGATGGCCCGCAAAGTATGTTCATATCACTGGAAAAGAAATGGAGATGTTTTTCAACATGTTGCTGTGTAGAAGCATCCTACTTCCTTCCTGATCACCACTTCAGAGAGCACATAAAGAATGCTCCTCCAAGAGTCAATTATTTAGGCAGTCATCTCAGCAAGTTATTTCTGCTCATTTCCAAGGAACAATACGGCTCAGCCTGGGATTTAAACCAGCAGCAATGAAGTGGTGCCCAGTTGACCACACCTCCCCAAAACAAGCTGAGGATGGACACAGAACACCACAAAACCACCACAAACACCAGAGGATGCAGCGTACACCTGACGTGGCTTAAACACGGGCACATAACTAGAGCAGCTCTGGCTCTCCACCAAAACCTGCTCCACGTTCATATTTTGTACAGCTTTCCTCCTAGAAGACAGTTGGGTTTTACTTTCATGTGAATTACTCCAATCTTGTTGTGATAGTCTAGAGCAATCAGGGGATGCTGCAAGTTAAACGTCATCATTTGTCTGCAAGTTTTAAGAGGGAACGGGGCTGCCAAATCAGACCAGTGCAAAGCTAGAATCTGACAGCTGTAACTAGGGCAATTCCAGTTAGGGAAAGATACAAATAAATAAAGGAAGAAAAGGAGAAAAGAAAAAACAGAGAAACTATACATTGCAAGAGAGACGGGAAGCAAGAAATGCAGCTACTACTTAAGTCAAAAGTCGGCTATTTGCCTATTTTGATGCTCTCTTCAAACCAATATTGTGTTCCTCATGGGCCCAGTGCACAGTTAAGAGCAGCCTGGAAGAGAGGCAAGAGAAGAGGGAAAATTCCAGGGTCAGAGCACAACATCTCCTTGCCCAACTGCAGCCTTTTTAGAAGTCAGAGAACCACAGATAAGCCTTGGCCAAAGCCCCCAGCAACACCAGTGCAGGCACCCACACACCTCCCAGTGTTTATCGAGATAGTTTCAAGTCTCAAGCACGTGAACCTTGCATGGAAAAAGTCTGTGCTGCGACATGGCAGCCAAAGCAGGCAACAACCTGACACCCTGACCCCGAGTCGCTCTGAATTCCAGGCGATTCAAAGAGGCTCTGTAATTAATGAGACTACAAGAAAATCACATCTACCTGAGCATTCTCCAAAACAGAAGCCTTTCTGGTTTTATGTTCGCCTTGAAGACATGCACATTCAGGAGTTAAAGATCGGACGCCTTCAACGTCCAGATATATTATTTTCCTTTTTTCCTTCCAAAAAAAGGAATCCAGTTTTAAAACCAGAGAGCCCTTGGTGTATGTGGATGGTTTGGAAGCTAGGCTGAAGCCTGGTGGTCAACAAACTAGTGATGAGGAGTGTATTTTTAAAACTTGCACTTTGCAAGGTTTTGGCAAGGCTTCCTTTTTCATCTGGACCTCATCACAATTATTTTTCCGCTTCTGCTCAAGACCAGCTCACCACAACGGTCTCCATCAGGAACTAACCCTGAGGACACTTTTGGAAGTGTCAAGCAGTGTCATGGGAGAACTGCTGTCTCTCGAGGGGAGAGGGAGGGGATCCTCCCCAGTGCCCACCACAGCTCGCTGCCTCTACACCACCTGCATGAATAACAGTAATTAAAATAAATAATAATCCATCCAATGCCATGTGTTAAAATTGCAGACACCCAGCAGCAGAAGCCCTTCTACTGTGCACGCAGAAGATCAGCTCTCGGCTGTTACTACAAAGAGAAGAGTCACACTGGGCTGATTCCCTGACACTTGGCTGCTTCCAGGTACACCCAGGTGTCCTGCTAGGTCCGTGATATCTAGAGTCAAGATATCCCATAACCAGCAACCAAATACATGCCAACATGCAGCAAAGCCTCTGTCCCCAGGGGCGGCTTGGGCAGCAGAGCTGAAGCCTCCAGCTGTAGGTCCTATGCCAGAAAGGCTTCACATTTGCCTTCCAGCGACGATCGCATTAGCCCTAATGAAGATGTATGTTGAAGACAATTGCTTTTTGGTCTCCTCACTTGCTACAAACACCAATCCCCATTGCAGGACAGTCAGTGTCCATCAGACTTGCAAGGGAACGGCAGCCGAACCTGACCTTGAGCCGGCTCTGGGCGCCAGAGCTGAGCCCACAGGCAGGCTCCCCCTGGCAGGCAGCAGCAAAGCCTCCGACCTGCCCGCCCGCGCTTCCCCATGACCCAGTTCCACGCTGCGAAACTGGATTACAGCTCCCATTGATCCACTTGTATTTTCCACTTCGATTTTGCTGGTGAAGCAGTGAAAGAGGTCACCCCTCTTCTGCTGCAACTGCTGAGGCAGCTTCTTACCTGCCAAAGAGTGGAGCTTATCTCCTTGGAGCTCCCTGCTAGTAACCAAGAGCCAGACAGCAAAAATATCTTGGAATTGTTAAAAAAAGAAAGTGTGACAAACAAGATGTGTTCCTGGATACACAGAACACCATCCCAATCTGTACTCACAAGCTTAAAAAAAAAGGCTAAGAAAAAAAAAAGGCTGCTAGTACGTACTACAGACAGTATTTCATATTATCTCTACAGCGTATTCCACACCAGCATCCATCACCAAGATACTGATGATGTGCTGAAGGACAGACATTTACTGTCAGCAGGAGATACCCATCGCAGCTGAAGATCCTGCAATTACTGTTTCTTAAGAGAAAATGAAAAATTTATTATTCACATAATAGTCAATGATGGTCTTTTCTGGAGTAGAATAGTGGCTTACTTACAGGCCTTCATCTGTATGTCACATTGTATTATGCAAGATTAAATAGTTTAATGTTTTCAAGCTGTGATTTTAGGTAATGTGTGGATTGTCCAGCAGTAATTAACTAGGACAGAGGCTACTTGTACTCTCTGCTGTGCCCTCCCCAGGCAGCCTGGCACAGGGGTACCAGTGAGGGCTCTCTCTTCCTACCCAGAGTGTTTCCAGCTGTATCTCTTTATAAAGTTATGAAATCACAGGTAGAGAAGACATATTCTGTCATTGGATAAAGGTCTTCAGCTGAGATCCAAACAGTTAGCTATAACTGCAGAGAGAAGGCTGCAAAACAAATCCTAATTTATCAGTAGGCATTTTTCACCCCTTTGAAGTATGTACCATCTACAGCAGGCAGAAGAGATAGGAAGGCAGGGGAAAAAAAAAATCATCAATCATTAGAGAAGCTGCCCTCATTCATAGTTTTGTCATTAGCTACAACAGAAATCCCAAACACAAGATAAAATCATCTCAGTGCTATAAGTTATTACGTCTTGCTTAAAAAAATATCTTTTAAAGGAAGAACACCATATGCATAGAGCCACGCGATCCCACCGCTGCAACGTTTCTGCCTTCTCTCCATCCTCTTCCTCCCAGCTTCTTGCTAAAGCTGACACCAGATTGTTTAACTCCAGCAGAAACTTCAGGAGAAATCACAATACCGGACAGAGGCAGAAAATGGCAGACAAAGACTACAAGACCCAACGACTACACACTGGAGATGGACAAAGTCTAATGGGAAATAAAGTGCATAATTTTTAAGTGATTAATTAATTAATCACCAGCAGGGATTGATGGAGGAGCAGTGGAACCACTGATGCTTGAAGGCTTTACACCAAAATTAGAAGTTTGATCTGAATAAGGTGCCCAACCTGCAGCTGTGCCCACACTGCAGAAATTAACGGGAGGAGTCCATCACCCACCAGATGACAAGGTAGGTCTGACCACTCTGAAATCCAGGATTTCACAAAACCAGAAAAACTACTGCACAAGGAGGTAGCCCCACCAGGGGAGTGGCCAGGAGAGGAGGACCGTCCCCTAACCCACACGATGCTGTCTTGCTGCCCGGCCCAGGGGCAACCACTGTGTAGGTGAGTTCACAGACCTTCACGTTTTAAGCAGCAAGCTCCTCAGCTGCAGGATGGCAGATGCGCACGACCCAGCGCAACTGCCCTCGCCTATGACAGGTGAGCACAGCACCTGGCCTATGGTTCCCTTTCCCTTATTTCCCACCAGAAAAACATCCTCCCTCATACAGCAAATACTGTCGAGAGAAGCTGTAACCCAATGGTCAAATGAACTTATGGAGCTGCATCCCCTTGTTTACATTCCTGAATCCTAATCAGTGCATTAAAAAGTTTAAAAGCCCAGTTAAAAAGCCCAAGAGGCACTCCACCACCACGCTAGCACCGAAAGCTGAGACCAACTCCACCTCACCTCCACTGCAGCATCTCCACCATGTCTTTAAAGCCCTCCATCACCATCCTTAAAATATAGAAATGAATTCCAACCTTCTAAAAAGGATAAAAGTGATCAGCACAACCAGCCACCAGCCCTGCCAGCAACAGGTATCAAGCACAGAATTCTTGTCATTACTGCCCCTCGCTCAGCACCAGCCTTGGTTGTTCAAGCCCATCCCTCATGTTCTCCAAGACGTATTGCGTGTCAGCTACAATGCTGGTCAAGTCTCTTGAAGAATTAGTTACTGTGCTGTGGTTTTCACTCCCCCTCTCAGCGCATCCCAAAGGCATTCCACCCCAGTTTATGAGAACACCCCTTCCACCGAAGAGTCTCACCAGACCTCCTGCCTTGGCCCATCAGCATTCACCCCAGTCATGTCTGAGGAGCTATGGGCTGTTTGGGGAGGAATCTGACCCCTTCATCCCGAGTACAAGTACCTGGCCTGTAGGACACTAACAAAGCTCAACAGTCATGGCTCCAGTGTATAAATGCTGAAAATCCTCACCATTGCATCCCCTCTTTTCCAGCCCAACTCCCATCCTTCCCTTCTCCGTGGGAACACGGCTCAAAACTCCTAAATTTGGAAATCCAGGGGCCGGCACAGGATCACGTAGAAACACCAGATCTAGATATTTCCAGGATTTATTTGCTATTTTATGTACATAACCCGCCAACTGGCCTTGTAGAAAGTCCTGGGTCTGAGCTACAGTGACTCATTTGTGAGTCCCACAGTCACACTTGTACGTGGTTATCCCACCCACATCACCCGCTGGCCTTAGTCTGCTTTGCTGTAAGCCAGCCACACTGACTTACATTTAACAATACAAATAAAAGACAATTCAGCTGATCACGCGGCTATGAACGAGCGAGCACGGAGGCCATCTGAAACCCACCAGGCACACACCTCCCGCACCAAGCCTGCACCAGCCAGGTTTGTTCTACCAGCAGCACGGGGACAGTGACAGCATTCAATGCAAATCCCAGCTAGATAGGTCTTAAAAGTCCCACGTTTTTGCAAAATTAATACAGTGTTGCTCCTCACATTCCCAAATACTCGGCTATTCAGTGCCCAAAACCACCAGCTCCCCCCCGGCCCCATCCACAGAAATTTCTGGGAGGTGGCACGCTGCTGCTGCAGTCTCACACTGCCAAACCAAACAAACAGGGGCTAAATTAGTGACAGCAGAATAAATGCAACCCAAACAGGAATTTAAAACTCCAGGTTAACTCCCAGCATTGCAACAAGCTGCTGTGCTGGTGATGAAACTTCACAAAGGTGGCTGGGCAGCTGGGTCCCTCTCCCTCCCTTGCATGCAGCAGAGTCCAGCCTGCAGCCCTATAAAACATCCTTGGTCCAAGTGTGTTTCCCTGGTTCAGTAGGGCACTGAGGAAGAGATGCAGCTATCTGCCTGCAGACAGGCACCACAGCACCACTTCAACCCTTCACAGAAGTTTTAAGAGTAATTTAGGTGTTGCACAAACTTTTGGGACCAAATTCCTACTTGTGGACGCACCATGGGAGTTTGAGCATCGCTTAAGCTGGGATGCTTATGCAGTGCAGGAGAATAAAAGAATACACGAACAGGGAAGAGAGAAAGCACATCCATCATATACTTGACCGCCCCAAACATGCAAGCTAAAAGGGAGGGAATAAAACCCAGTATTCTCCCCTTTTACCTCAGCCTAGTATTAAAAGATAAGATACATTCCTAACTGTAAGCCTCTATGAATGAAAAACTGGCAGAGTCAATAAAATGTGAAGTAAACCTAATTCATTTCTACTATATGACCTACTTTCAGCAGGTTTTGATTCACATGAGCGGCTAGAGCTTCAAGGTGGTGATTCGGCAAGGTCTGTTCATTAAAGTCATTCTTTTCTTTATGGCTTTCAGCTTCGAGGAATAACAAAACACATTTCTGTCAGAGGCATTCGCCAAAAAGGTCCCTTCGGCACAAATCTCGCAGCAGCCAGGGGAAAAAAATGGGTATGAATGTAAATGCTGCTTCAGAACTGGAAGGTGATGGGAATGAAGAAAGTCTTAACTACTGGAGGCAGTGACCCCTCCGCTACCCTCAGACACGGCTGGGTCCCACCTGAAGCCCAGCATGATGGGCAGGGATGCTCTGGGGGGGACCAGGGTGAGGGTCCCCGCTCCCCAAGCATCCTCTCACTGCAGCCATGACTCAGCCGCCCGCCTCACCAGTGCCCAGCCGCCAGGGAACCCTGCCTGCCCTACGAAGGAACAACATCGGTGCCCATTTGCTCTGACAGGCCAGGATGCGACCCCAAGGTGCAGGGCTGGGACCCCTGTTACACCACCCTGGCAGTAGCAAACCCCGTGGGGCTTCCACACAGTGCTCCCTCCCATCCTCTTAGTGTCTGAGAATTGACACAGCCCTGACAGCTTAAAAATTACTTTTTTTCCCCCCCCTGTCTCCAGAGAAAAAAAGGAATTTGAAATAATCCGCTGGCTTAGTTCTTCATCACACTCAACTCATCCTGGAGCAGTAACTGGGGCTGGATCTTAGATAAAATGCTGCAGAAAGTAATTTTCCATTTTGACTCGAGCATCATCTCCCCCCGTGCTGCAGCAGGGGCATTTGCAGGGCCTCCTTGGCCACCACCTCTGTCGAAGGAGCAGGCTTTCTCCTCTGTGGTACATCTATACCTATATGACCCTGGCTTAAACACCCATGCAGTCTCATGGGAGAAAAATATAATTTTATCTCCGGACCACGTGACAGCCAGTAAAATAAAGGGGAGTGCAGTTAACTTGGATCGGGGCGAAGGCACAAACCACTCCCACAATTCACCCTTAGACATCCAAGCAGCCCCATTTGATTCAAAAGGGCTGTTTGTATGCTTGGGCAGAGCATGTAAATAACCACATTAGGAACTAATATAGATGAGATTGAGCCAGTTGTTGTCAAATAACCACAGAGGTGATCTCCTTTCCTTACCGCAACACCAAGCAAACTGGGTGCCTCACCTCTACACAGCCCACAATTTGTAAACCTGCATGGAGCTCAAGTTCACCAACAACAGTTGCTTGCTTTGCAACCAGATACCTCGTTCTGTTCAAAATAATACATGTTTTGACATTTTTCACAGGCCAACCCTGACATCAGGGTAGCTATGCCAGAACAGCATCCCTATTCCCTGTGCTGCCCAGGGCTCCTGCAGGGCAAGGAAGGATGGATGAACAATCTGATCCCTCCACTGCAGTTTTCACTGGCTGCTTGGTCCCAGCTTCAAGTACCCCCGACAGCATCATGCAA
>JAVJGI010000003.1:23662425-23703257 GCA_035590275.1 Ibycter americanus | reverse complement strand
CTAGAATTAAAACTAGTAAGTCTGAACATGGATATACAGGTGTCAGAAAATGCACCCAGATGCCTGAACAATTCAGGAAAATGGGACTGCTACCATGAATGTCCTATTGCAGTGACTTGCTTTTCTTTCTGCTCCTTGACATGAAGCAAACCAGCTTAATTCACAGCAGGGGTAAGCACAGTACTGCTTTCCGCGGCCATGCCTCAGTCCTGGCTCTGCGGGGACAGATCTGTCATATGGAATTTAAAAGAAAGAAAAAAAAAGTTTAAAAGAAGAAAGAAAAAAAAAGTTTAAAAGAAGAAAGAAAAAAAAGTTTAAAAGAAGAAAGAAAAAAAAAGTTTAAAAGAAAGAAAAGCTTAAAAGAAAAATCTGCTTAAACTTGGTTTTTTTGTCATTGAGGTTGATGTGTTCAACCTTTCCTCAGCCACAGCCATCTATAAGTTTGAGCTTTTTTAAAATGCAAACCAGCACTGCCACACAAGATGCTGACCCAACGGCTGGCATGCAGCCCTGCCAGCCCAGTGCCCTGGCTGTTACACTCACACTGGGAAAATCCAGGATAAATGGACAGAGAGAAGGAGAGGCCTTGGAACAAGCTCCAAGCTTTCATTTCCAACCCTCTGCCTGGCACATCGACCACTACTTACCATTACAACGGGGTTTCTGCAGGAGGAGCTCAGATGAGAGCTCAGCAGCAGAGGCTCCCATCCCATCGGGGGTCCCACCAGGAATCCCTGCAGACACCCCAAGGTTGCTTGCCCAGATGGAGGAACCACCCTGAAGTTCCATACCAACAGTTATTTCAAAGAAAACACAATGCCAACCTGTGAGGAACAAATCACACCTTTTAACTAATAAGGAGGCATCCATGAGTTAATTTTTTTTTAATGCAGCTGTTTTACTGTATAAGCCTGATCTCATTTGATCTAGATACCATGCAGACAAACATAAAATACATTTATTCACACTGACCCTGTTAATAACCATTCCTTGAGGGAGCAGAACGGTAACGAAGTAACACTATTTATTTGGAACTCAATAGCTAGACTTACTGAAAAAATATCCCCACCCAGCACTAAGTGGGGGGAAAAAAAAAAAAATTTACATCAAGCTCAGGCAACAGCCACTGAAATGCAATCAGACAGGAGCACAGTGCATGCCCCGTTCCCTGCAGCTGAGGTGAAGCATCACCTCCAGCGGGAGAAGCATGCTGCGCTAATGGGTCTTGCCCAGATAAGGTGCTTCTGCCTCTTGATCTTTAGTGCCTGTGGAGAGCTAACAAGGCACGCACAGCCTCTGGACTGGGCTTGTGGGCAGCTTTGCAAAATTAACTATGGACATCTGAAATTCAATTCTGTCCTTCATGCAACTCCCTCCGCCCCACCATTCCCATTTTTAAACACATCGGGCTGAATTACCTCCCTGTCCCTCTTTGCCCCTGCATGCCCAGGCCGTTTCAAGCATCATTTGCCATCTTCACAGTGGATTAAAAAAACCCAGCAGCAATAACAACAACAACAACAAAATAATAATAATAAAAAAAAAAAAAAAGACCTGCAGAAGGCTATTCATTTTGGAAAGTCACTGCCGCAGGTTGCAAGCACCCCTATAAAACAGTGGAAACCAGGGCAGAGCAGCAACCCTCCCACTGCAGGGTGCTCCTGCTGCCAGTGCTGCTGTGGCCCTTGGTGAAACCCCCCAGCCACACAACTGATGTAACCCAGCAACCCAGAGGGTTCCTACAGCCCCTCTGAGTCCAACTGCCACACTCAAGCAGAGTCACACCAAGAGAAAGACCACCAGCCCCAACCCAACACCTAGATTTCTCACCCTGCAGACCTGCGGGCCACAGCTGAGTCTCCTGGGTGCATCCCATGCTTCACATCCTTTCTGCTGGGAAAACTAAGGCAACACATGAAGAAGGAGCCCCAGTGGATAGCAAAAAATCTTGGGGGGAGAAGTCTGAGAATACAGATAATGCCTGGAACATCAACACACAGCTCTGTTGCTCAGCCCAGCCCAAGGCAGGTGACCACTGGCAGGGAGCAGGGTGCCCCGGGATGTGCAGCACCAAGCACGCAGGCAGGGATGCTCCACACCCACAGGCAAGCACTGAGCCCCGCATCCCCACTAGGGCACAGCCAGAGGGGTGGCCACAGCACCTGGCCTTGCGCCTGGTGCCACACAGGACTCCCTGGGCTGGATCACCGCAGCTCGTGCTAACGAAGGCTCAGGCTCCCCCGCATCCCCGCCAGCTGGTCGCAGTGCTGTCTGGAGCCCTGACTGACCTTCTCAGCCACCTACGCAGGCAGCCCAGGGAGACAGGGGCTGGGTGACGTGGGGATGGAATTGGGCTCCTAGTCACACACTTCCATGAGCACATTCAAACAAGAATTTAGAGACCTAAACGCACCAAAAAATTTAAAGACCTAAACAAAAAAAAAAAATTATGCCAATCTGCCATTCTTATGCGAGGGGAGGAAAAAATCCCACAACATTTGGAAGCAGGCTGTGTTTGCTTGGCACTTTCCATCTTTAGGTAATTAGTGTAAAGGGCTTCCCAGGTAAACCTAAGAATAAACTGCAAATTTCAAGAGAGACACTTCTCTCTGCGGCAAGCCTTCAAAGTGTAACCAGGGGAAGATGCAGAGCTCCAGCCGGCTCCCCGTAGGCATTGCTTGCCTTCAAGTCTTCAGGGTCAGCCGCAAGTCAAGCTGCATCAAGATTTGGAAAAATGTAAAAAATGACAAGCAAGAAACATCTCTGAAGACAAACACTCCAGCATCTGTGAACGCCTCAATGGACTAAGCTTTACAGGCTACTGCTCCCCCCATCCCCTCCTCTAAACTTTCCAAAAAGTCCTCTCCTGCCTTCTTAGCTGAGAGTGGCACCTTCAGAGCTGGGAGGAACAAAATGCCTCCCAGCTCCAAAACCTACTTTTCCGTACTTCTTTAGACCGTTTTGCTCAGCTGACCTACTAACAGCTAACAGCTGCTGTACTGGGCTCCTCTGGGAACCAGCCTCACTCCCAACCTTTTGTTTTCAAAACGCTGGTGCCGGGGCACCTAGCACACCATCTCCTCATAGATGGCTTCCCAGTGCTGGTACCACCAAGCAGCTCCCGGCTCTGGCCATCCCCCTCTCCCCGACCATCCAGGTGTCACCCTGTTTCTGATTTTATGGGGAGACTGGTGAGGACAGGGATGGGAGAGAAGAGAGGAGTCATTTAGCAAAGGTCACCAGAGAAGTTTGCAGCAGCCAGGACTTGGCCCTAGGTTGCCTGTACACTGCACTAGGCTCCCATTTACTAGATTAACTCGATACTCCTTAAATACTACAAACAAGTTAACAACAAAAATCAGCAGGTACCAGCTCCTACGTAGAGCAGGATGCTTCTCCCCTGCTGCCCTGCAGCCCAGGGAAACCATTAGACCAACATATCCTAAGAGCAAACGGTTTTTGTAATCCACCCAAGCCTTACAGCACCCATACCTCAGCCTTATAACATACTACTGTAAGGTATTACAGCGAGCAATGAAAGCTTCAGGAGGACAAGAAGCTGCACCTCCTGAAAGGGAGAGTGATGCTTTCACATGCAATAACCCCCATTCTGAAAGCCGGCTATTTCCTAAGCAGCTCCCCCGCAGCCCCATCTCCCAGGTTCAGCAATGCAGATGGGAGTTGGATGCCCAAGTACCTCACCAGGGACTGACCCAAAGAGTCTGGCCAAAGACAAGGGATTCTGAGCAACCTCAAGAGCGGCTGCATAAGCACAGACCAGCCTGACAACTCATGCGGACCAGTTTCTCCTGGGGAGCTTGAGACGTCTGGGCAGCAAGTCTTCTCAGACAGAGGTATGTGCACCCACATCTTCACCTTACCAGACCATTCTGCTGTGGCTCTGCTTGCATAAACCAGCCACCCATCCAGCAGCACTGGTCCACAACCATGAAACCTATGGATACTGGGGCTGTAGAGCCAACCAGTGAACTGGCCAACTTTAAGTGTCCTCACAGAAGACCTGAGAAAAGACAGGTCTGAGTTCCCAGTCCAGTCATTCCCATGGGACAGGAGAAGGTGGTACTGGACATGGTGCTTGCTCACATCCTATGCAGAGCAGGTGCTTGCACGGAGCATCTTCTAATCCCCGCAAGTCACGGGGAAGGCTCTCCCTTCCATCCCTGTCCATGCCTGGCACCCACACCACCAGTGCTGCAAGACCCAACACCACTTCCCCATGCTTTCCAGCGCACCACTGGCTTTACTTAGCATCTTCAAAGGTAGCACTTTTTCCCCCCATGCCACTGCAGATATTTTTTTTGTGCAGTATTTACAGAAGCAGAGCATCCAGCAACGCAAGGAAGAGTGGGCAAATGTCACTTCACAGATGCATCGGTCTGCTCCTGACCTTCACCCTGCCCTTTCCCATCACAAACTCCATAGGAGTGGAAAGAGAACAGAGATTAAGAGAAAGGTAATACAGGAACATTTTAAATCACCTTTTGTAACCTGCATTCTATAGGATTGAAATGTAAAAAGCACCTTTCCCTTATATTATTCAGAAAGCAGCTAAGTTAATGTGACATATTGGTGCGTAGGCGTGTGGGGGCTGGTTTCTTGGGGGGAGGAAGGGAGGGCTGAGGGCTCTCTGTGTTTCAGAGAAATGAAGCAGCACAAGATGTACCAGTTGCTCTGGTAACAAAGCTTTTTCTCTCCCCCCCTTCTTTCTTTTCTTTTTTTTTTTTTCTTTTCTTAAGAGTAAAACATCATTTTAAGCATTTTCCAGTTAAGACTTCCTTGCCTGCATGGCAAAAACAAGTCCCCGTTTCAGAAATGTACACACCCCATTTAAGTCAGCAAGGAAAGGACCTTCTCTTCTAGAGAAGCATCGTAGGGAAGCTGATAAATTGAGGTCACCCGTTTTCCTTCTGATAATGCTAGCACGCATTATCGCATACCAGGATGGCAGCCCAGCCCCTTCCCGCCACCCAACAAGAGCTGATAAAAGCCCAGCACCACCCAGGAGCCGGTGCCTACGGGAGCAGCAGAGACCCCCGCCCCAGCGAGCATCCTCACACAGCAGCACTGCCGTCCTCTCTCCCGGCACAGGGAGCCATCCCAGCGGAAACAACGGCTTAATATTTAATACTGTGCTTGTAATACGGAAGGATTATAAAGCAGCTTTTAAGTCTCGTAAATCCATTGACACTTCCACGGCCCTTATGCGACCTTGAAGATGCCAAGCAGCTGGTGCCTGCCCACGCGGGTCCATATCTGGACATGGATGGGAGTGGTCCCAGCCACCACTAAACCACCCCAGCAGGAAGAGCAGCCCTGGACGAGGCTCAGCTCAGCGCTGGTTCCCTGCTCTGCTGCCCCAGCGGGCCAGAGGCAAGGTGCTTCCCTGTCTCAGCCCTATGGAACAGGCTCTTAGCGCAGCATCAAATCACGGGGGAAGCCGTCCAGCTACCCAAATCAGAGAGGACCAACCCCTCATGGGTTTGCCTCAGCCTGCAGTGACTGCCAGACCATGATGACGGATGGCTATATGCATACATGTACATGTGGTTACACTCAGTCTGCCCTGTCACACAGCAAAAGCAAGCTCTGAAGAGGCTGAAGACAAGAAGGACCCAAAGCTGAGGATATGATGCTTGAAGAACCTGTCCGGCTCAAGTCACACCCAACCTCATGACACCACAGTGCATTTTATAAACATCAAGAAGTTGCAAAAAGGGAAATGCTTAAAATGTGCCTTCAAATGCAATAGCTGGCTGTCTAGGGTTAGAGCTGTTTGTTTAGATTACAAGATACAGAGCTCTGAACTGCTTCAGCTGCCGTGAAAACGAGCACCAGGTGCCATTGGCATGCTCAGGACCACTACACAGCAGCCACCACCGCAGGACAGGTGTTTGGACCAGGGGTGGCCATCAGCATGACCCACTCCGCAGGCGGCACGCGTGGTTTGCATGCATTCAGCCTGGTCTCTCGAGCAAGGCAGAGCAGTCAATCTTCAGCTATAAAAGCTGTGTATGTAAACTAAGATTAATTCTTTACAGCAACAATCCCCAGGAAATATTAATTGCATGCAGCATGGTAACTTCTTCCACACTGCTAAAAGCAACAGTGATTAATTATCAAACTATTGACCATCAGCCTTTCAGAAAGAGGCACAATAAAACAACCGATTATTAAAAACAATTAATGTCACTCTTGACTCAGGCTAATTATCTGAACTGCTAATAACGACCCAGGCACCTGCAGAGCCTCTGTTCTCACCAGGGCTGAGGCAAGGGCCCAGCGCTTCAGCAGCAGCAGCCAGGCTGAGCCAGACCTTGAGCAGGCTAAACACAGCACAGACCGCACATTAGTTATTTTCTCATACCTCCCCTCCAAAAAATAAATTAAAAAAAGGTAAAAGAACAAACGAAAAAGATCTTTTAAAAACTTTTCTTTAGCATATTCACCTGCTACCCCACCAGCCTGCAGCACTGGGATGCTCAAGGGTGCCACAAGGAAGGATGCCGCTGTGTAGGGGAGTGCACAGACCGCAGTTGGGAGAGCAGGACATGCGTTATCCCTCCTCATTCAGCATCTGCAAGCTCCGGGACACCGTTACTGAGAACGGGCTTGTGCATGGGACCTTCTCAGGGGTTTGACTCAAGGACCAAAGCGTTCCAGCAGCCCTACTGCTCCCAGCCCTCCAGAACAGGTGACCTTGGATTTCAAACGCTTTATTCACTCTGTCATATCCACACCCCTCAACATCTTCATCTACTGCGTCAAACCTGGGGGTTTGCCCCCAGGTGGATCAGTCCTGGCTTCTGGCAAATGCCAGCTGGGTAATAAACAAACAAACCCTAACAAAAGACCCTGGGACGCCTTTCTTTCTTTTCCCCCCCTCCATGTATTGTACCCCAGACAGACACTACAGTGCAACAAAGAGCAATTGCAAAACCCATGTCCTCTTCAAAGGGCTGCCTAACTTGGGCTGGCAGGGAACAGGGACAGCCCGTGGCCAGGCAGCCTGCCAGGAGGTCGCTGGTGGCACCCTGAGGGGGCTCCCAGGGGGGACCCCTCCTCTGCCCCATCCTGTGATGATGATGGAGGAGCTCCCTGGGGAGCCACAGCTGTGAGACTTGCGGCTCGTGGATCCCACACACTCTAAATTAGAGTGCAGAATACTGCTGTGTAATGGCTTAGTGATTATATGGCATTTACCAGCTAATTAAACAATCAATAGTTATTGTGCAGTTATGGAGTTAGCCCACAGTACTGTATCTTGTACTCTGTAAAATAAAGCCTTGCTAAAGCTGTAAATGGAGAGCTGCATCCCCAGGGCACCAAGCAAAGCAGCACTTGGCATTAATGACCACTGTCCTCCTGGTACGTTTGGGAAGAAGCACACAAGTATGTAATCTCAACATCATTTATTACCCTGTTCAAAGTCGCAAAGCTATAAAAGATGAGAGGCAAAGGTTACCATCTGATCTATTTATTGGTATTTTTTTTTTCTGCTGTTGCAAAGGCTTGCATCAAAATCCTGCTTCGGTGACACTGTGCATGGGCCAGCACGTGAACACCCATGGCCAAGCAGGTCTAAAAATACTGGGGGATTGCTTTGGTTTTTAACATTTTCAGTGCACAATAAGCAGCCCACTGCATGTCTTCCCCAAGCTCTGTAAAGATCTGTTCGAAAGGTATTGCTGAGTAACCTAGTATCCTTTTACTTTCAACCTGCATATTTATTGGCGTTGGATGCGCCAACAGTTGTGGCCCTGATGCTGAGATTTAT
Source organism: Ibycter americanus (assembly GCA_035590275.1). Taxonomy (NCBI): domain Eukaryota; kingdom Metazoa; phylum Chordata; class Aves; order Falconiformes; family Falconidae; genus Ibycter; species Ibycter americanus. Next base: position 23,695,462 of record JAVJGI010000003.1, on the reverse strand, counting down.
CAAGGCAATCTAAGCATACACAGTATTCTAAGAACTTTTTGCTTGCTCTCTTATGCAAAGTAGAGATAAGCAGTAATAATAATGTTCTGGAACACAAAAGCAGCATTTCCTCACACTTTAGATAATGCTCTAAAGGGTCTTAGTGATTTTTGTGTTTACACTTTCACATTCAGCCATCAGCTACCTGCTAAAAATGTGAGGCAATGGTTGAATTCCCCAAGTCCAACTCATCGTATTCCTGTTAGCCATTTCTTTAAACACCTCGAATAAAAAAAAGAAAATCCAAGGACAAAAAAAATCCACTACTGCAACAATGTCTGGCCCAGGAGCTAGCAAGCTCTCAGCCTTTTATCAAAAACAGTTTATGATCCATAACATTAGATGCAGGATTATTAGAAAATAAAGAAAGCTTCCAATTCAATTAGAGAGATAAACCATCACCGGTGCGGTCCCTTCATTGAAACAAAAATCAAGCTATTCACAAGACATTGTTAAGCAGCAAACATGGAAAATCATTTCTCTCTACTATTATCCAAAGCAAAGAGCTTGTGGTTGGGGTTAGAGGAGAGCGAGCAGAGCAGGTCACTGCTGAGGGCTCCTGCAGCATTTAGGTGTCACTGGCATATGGCCAGAGCTGGGAAGCACCAAAATGATGTTTTAACCTGCAGTCCTGAGCAAAGAAAGGCCTTGACTTGAAAATACAGAGATCAATCCAAGCAAGTTACCTTTGCCTCTGGAGCACAAGCCTCACAGAACAAGGCTTTGATTTACAGAAGCATTGTGTACCACCTGAAAGGGATCTTCAAATCATGACCCAGAAAGCAGGATCAAAGCAACTTGGGCAGCAAGCTCACTCCAGTGCCCATGCTTCAGCAGAGGGGAGCACTCCCTTTGAGTGCTATTAATGTGCACAAGACTTGGCCAATACTTCTTTTCTCCTACAAGCAAGGAGAAGGCATGTGCTGTGGCAGGGGCTCCCCAAGCTCCCCAACACAGCACATCCTAAGGTTGGCTCCGTGAACCTCTGATGGCTCCCGTTACTGTGGTACCACCAGGCATTTCTCAGGCTCCCCATCCTGTCACAGGCTGCAATATCATTCAGCCATCAGAACAATGTACCTGTGCGCTTTATCCCATGGGATCAATGGGAGGTTTGCACCTTGCACGTGTCCCTCCACGTCCTGGGCAGGCTAGCGGTTACCACCAGGACACCTGTAGTATCCAACACAAATATGGCCACGCAGCAGTGTTAGAGCTAGCTGCCAACTCAGGTTTTCCAGGGGAAAACATCAGGCCTGCAGTCCTGTAGCACACTAACATAAGATGCTCTCCCCTGCCTGCAAGAAGCATCTCACTTCTGCCTCTCCCCAATGGGAAAGTTGCCCTCCTTGCTTCAGAGAGGGACCAGCCATGCAAAGAAGAGGTGATGCTCACCAGGTGACTGCTCCTGGCTGAGAGCAAAGGGGTTGGACCTGCAAAGCTCAGGCTAGGAAGACAGCACCAGCGCAGGCACCACAATGAATTATTCCTTCCACATCTGAAAATACAACCAGAGGCATGCACAGCCTTTAAGAGGACAGCAATGGTGCACGTCAGGGAGCACTAGAACAGAGGGGTGCCCCCAACCCCACCTGAGATGGGTCTGAAATAGTGGCGGAACAACCATCTAGTTACAGAGGACGCTGCTCCTAGGCATGGACCACTTCTAAGGGCTGTTTTAGAATGGAGCCAGAAGGTCTACACATCTTGAAAGTTGATCCATGTGTTTTGCTGCAAGAAATAAATACAGCAGCAGTATCTGGAGGGGAAAAAATCACAGGGATCTTATTTCCGCGCTGAGTTTAGGGTGGGACACCATAAACAGTTACGTATGCTTTATATCAAAGTCCCCTTTTGTTTACAGAGTAAGTGCTACTCCAAGACTTTAGTTTAAGGGAGCTCTGAAGCCAGTCTTAGCCTGAACTCATACCTCAATAGTTACTAATTCAGTTTGGACAGCAGCGTTCCCCCCTCCACCCCCATCACCATCCCGCCTGGCACGGGTACCAACCAAGTAAATCATCAAGGACAATCCGATTACTCCAGCAACTTAAAAACAGTTAAGAGGAGGATTTTTTTCTTGTACAGCAGAATAAAAAGTCAACACAGACACGTTCACCTCCCAGAAAGCCTACACTTGGATGTTTCTGGGTGGTTTTTCCCCACTTTGAGGTAACACACAGACACACCAAAAGAATCAAACGCAGCAAGAGGAAACCTGATCAGCAGAGCCCTGCAACCGGCAGCGCCAGCACCAGCTAGCTTATTTCCCTTCTCTGCTCTCCACAAAAACATGACGCTTTCAAAAGGCCATTAAAAGGCGCATAGTTTCCACTGATTGTTAGAAATATGCACCAGTTAAAATTAGGTCACCCTCTACCATTATTTTAGCAGCTGAGAAGAAAAACAGTTCAGAAGGGAGCTCCCATGGTGGGGAGCGTGCAGTGGAAAAACCCTTCCCTTCAGAGGGGAAAGCTCCCTGGAATATAACCTCGATAAGAACAGTTTTGGTGTGGGGTGTTTCCCCCCGCTTTGTTTTTTTTAAAACTCATTCCAGTTCAAAAATTCACAGATTTAAAACTCCAGGAGTTCCAGTTCATCTTCGGTTCACTTCAACCCCTCTGTCTTCATACTGACGGGATTAGCCTACAGCAGCAGGATGGAGGAACCAGAATCCAGAACAAATATTTACTGACAGGTAGCTTTTTAAGCACCTTTCTCTTCTTCTCTTCAGTAGGGGCAGCTTGCTGTCTTTTACCACACGACAGGCAAGAGCTGTGCCTCCAAAGTGACAGAGTAAGAGCACATGAATATATTCTTTTTTATAGTCAAAATATAACACAGGCATGATGGGCAAACAGGATCTCTGTGCACACACACGAGTACACATACAGACAGAACTTGTGCCTGTGTATACAGAAGTTTTTGGAGAACCGGGCCCAGAGGAGCTGCCGTCTCCCAGCAGACCAGAAATATTTGGCAAATTCCTTGTGCCACCATGACAAGAAATATCTCTCCACCACATACGAAGTGCAGATAAGCCCAGACTTTGAAATAATTCAATCACTCCCCAAACCCACAAGAATCATCCACAAAAAGACCCCACCAAGATGACAAATTCTGGAAATCCCCCAGGCTAAGATGTGTTTGGAACAGGTGATTTATATTTATTTAGCAGAGGGTGGACATTTTAAATATGCTTGTAAAGAAGTTCATGGGTTTAAAATGATGTTTTCCACAGTCCCCTCACTATTCACGTGGAGAGCTGCTTTTAGATGTTTATAGAAATTTAATGCAAGCCTATTGACTGTTGTGTTTTTAATCCTGCAGCAGGTTTGTGCCGGTGGAAAGGCGGCAGCCAGCCCGTGCGCAAGCGGAGCACTAGACTGTAGCAAACTCATTTGGCAGCCTACTGCAGGCATAAACTCGGCTCTTAGAAGAGATCGAGATTTATCTATTAAAGCGCAGACTTTTCACTCCCTCTTCATCATTTAATCAATAAAAAGTAACTGGGGGGAGAGAAAAAGGCGATTTATTTTTCAGTGACAGTTTCAGAACTAATATGAATTGCTTATAATAAGAGCTGTGTGCGCACTACACAGTACTTTCACACAAGACCAAAATGCCAGAGTTCAGCGAGGCTTCTTGTCAGGCCTGAAACAAGCCAAACCTAGCCAAGATGATGTGCTGGGATGCTCCATGTTCAACACATGGCCAAGGCAAACTTCAGGTGGAGCCCTTACCTTATAGACTTGCCCGTAGGTACCATTGCCAACAAGCTCCACCAGTTCAAAGATTCCTGCGGGATCCTAGGAGAAAAGGAAGAAAATATATATTTACACATTCCCACAAAAATATACATTTGACCAAGACAGATCAACATTTCACTGACAAACGTTCTGAGTGTTTTAATTTTTTCAGGCAGCCCAGGGATCAGCATTCCAGTGACGATGAGCAGAAGCACAGCACCGCCCCGGCAGCAGCCCTGCCAAGCCCTGCCGGCGCGGGCAGCTGCAGCACTGCCGGCAGCACAGCTCTGCCCACCCCCAGCATCTGGGCTGGGAGATACCAGGCTGGTGCCTCTGAGCGAGCACTGATCCATTTCACCGTCATCTGCTTGAAATTTGAATGCTCAGTGTATGTTTTAAATGCAACACCAATTATTTGCTATGAAAACAGGTTGTCTTATGCATCAGCTTTGGAATAAAACAAGCTAACTGGCAGGATGTAATTTTTGGGCTCCAAACAGGGCTCTCCAGGTCTGTTGCTAAGGTCAGCAGCATTAGCGTTACTCGGCTTAAGTGTCAGTTTTGGTTTGGTGCATCCTGGCTGTTGACATTCTGGTTTGTCAACCGAGACAAGCGAATGTAAGGCGGTGCCACACAAGGACACAATGATTTGGAAGGTGGCACCGAAGCACCAAAGCCCATCCCCAGACCCCCGATCCACACCCAGCTAGAGGAAGGGCAGTCGCACACAAGCACACCCACGCGTGGAAGCTGGAGAGCATCACCGGCACAGTTAAAAGATGATACAAGCAGAGAGGTACGAGGGAGGGTGGGGAAAGAATAAACCAGCGCTGCTATTTTCTCCTCTTGGTGGGTCTTCCCCTTTCAGGAGCTTTATTTATATATACTCTCCTGCTCCTCCTCCTTCTATACTCATCACTCCAGTTTTGGATAGCGCGAGTCCCCTGGAAGCCACTGGATGCAGAGGCATCCCAGCACCCCGGGGGTCTGTGCACCCCTGCAGTCACCCAGCCCACCCACCCGCAGCATGGGTGACCCTGGCTTCCACCACCCATCCTCCCCGCTGGATTTTGAGTCACTTGAGCTATAGAACAACTTGGCATCCCAGTGAGCAAAGGGCTGCCAGCTGCGATCTGAGAGGATGCAGACGGGTCAATTAACGGCTGTAACAGGCAAAGGAGGATCAGCCAGCAGCACTCCTCGGGAGACAGGAGAGGGACAACCACCGCCACGTTACAGACACAGAGGTTTTCATTCATTACAAAGCCCACATCAGCTCAAGGTGACCTCTGCAGCCAAAAGTCAAACACTGGGTCTTTGTGAGCAGCTGAGAAGCAAGGTTCAGCATATTAGCAATGCCTCAAGTAAATTAATCCAAGTCTCGACGTGACCTAGGCAGCCTTCCACCCAGCCAAGAACATGCGCTGCCACGTACCTGCCGGGGTTCAGCACACCTCCATAGCAGAGTCACAGCAAACCCTCTGACAACCCCTCACATTTAGAAATGCCACATCCCACTTCTGCCTGTTTCTCCATCACACCCGTAGCTTCCTCAGGCTGCAGTATGGGAAGCCCCAGGGAGCTCCGAGGGTGAGATCCCCAACTCAGCCTTTGGTGGGACCATCTGCAGCAAAGGGTATGGAAGCTGTGCTGGAGAAGGCTTCCAGACCACTGAAGCCACATCTACCCTGATGCAAACATACCCCAGGTAACCTTCAGCTGGACACTCGGGCACCACGCATGAAGCTGTGGCACAACAGGTTTCCAGCATGCAGCATCTCGGCCGGGTGCGGCAGCCTGTTGCTTCACTGTCTTGGTACTAGGCAGGGAAATGCCACGAACGGATGAGAAAGGGAACCGGGGGTACACCGGGGTTTCCACACTGGGTAAGAAAGGAGGGGGGGTAAACGTGGCAGCAGCTGCTGTTTATTTTTTGAGTTTCTTTCCTAAGGGTTGTTCTCTGCAGTGCTGAAACTCTGAAAGAGGCTTTTCCAGTGCTACAAGTATATCTATTTTTGAATATTCACCAGGAGAAGAAAGCTGTGCCTAGGGCAAACGATCAGAAGGTTTGGAGAAACATCCAGGGATGCAGCTGGCCATTACTGATAAAAAGAACACCTCTTTGCAATGTGTTTTCCAACATCTTTCCACAAATCCTCAAATGAAAGAGTACCCCATCCTGCCATCCCAAGTCACCTCACTCCAAATGTCCAAGCATCAGATGTGCCATGGCTCCATCAGGTTTATCTGAGTCCATCCATCACCTGGTTGCAGACCTGCCAGCCCCATGTGGCCCGGATCAGCTCGTGCACTGGGAGGTCTTTTCCCCACCACTCCTACCACCCACAGCTCCTGCTCCAGCTCCCACCCCCTGAGGGATTTCTCCACTGCATCTCCCCCCCCTCCACCCCATTTCCTCTCCGCATTTTTCCAGAAACATTGCCAAGGTAACCGGGCATTTTGCAGCGCAAGGCTGAGTGACACCTCTCCCCTGACTGCTGGCACAAGCAGCCCCATCTCAGCACAGCCATGGCAACACGCCGGAACGCCGGCAGCATGCTGTCGGCCGCAAAGGGGCTGATCTCTCCTCCTGCCCTCCTCGGCCTTGCTTCTTCCCAGGTAGCAGGCAAAGGGACAACCCTTTTCCGCAACAACCACTGTTCGTGCCCAGGAGTAATGTGTTGTTAACGGCCCTTCCAGAAAATACACAGCAGAGCATGGGGTGGGCAGCGGGGAGGGGGAGGAAATATTCCACTTTCCACTGGCCTCTCCTGGACTGGTTCCTACATAGACAAGAGCTTTGCATCTTAATGGCTGCTGGGGAATAGGCTGTCCCTGGAATCAGGAGCACATACTGCACCTCGCACCCTGCAAAGCCCTTGCTGAGATGCTTCAGGAGGGTACCAGCGAGCCGCGACAGCAGCTCAAGCAGGAACGGGCAGCGAAGGAGGAAAATACAGAGGTACACTGCACGGGGGCTTTTGTGTTAGCCAGGGGAAAAGAAATCCACGCTGCAGAGCCCTGACTAGGGACCAATCCAGGCCAGGCAGGGAGTAATCTCAAACCAAATACAGCCCCTGCTGCAGATGAGGGCTCACAGCAGCGTGCTGGGTTGCACTTGGCTGGGGGTGGCCTCAAAGCTCATTACACACAGCTGCTTCCAGCCTGGCACCTACCACCTTCTGCTGATGCCCTCTCCCCGATCCAAGAGGGATACACAGTCAGTGAGGCTGCAACCCTCCTGCTACAGCAGCCTCCTCCTCCCACACCCTGGACTGCCTTCACAAGCACTACTGTATTATTATTTTTTTAAACCAAAAACATCTGGACTAAATAACAAGCCCACAAATAAAAGGAAATAATTGAGGCAATCTGTTAGTTTAGGAGAAGATGCACTGTTAAAAACAGGGGGGAAAAAACAGCATTTAAGACAGACCCATGAATAATTTTTTGGTCTACATCACCTTCATGCAGAAAAGTATCTGCACGGCTGCAGTAGCACCAGGACTCTGCAGAGAGCCCTTACACCCCCAAGGCAGGGTCCCTTCCCACCTCCCTGCCTGAACAACGGAGGGGAGCAGAAAGGCAGAAGAGGCAAAACCCCGCGCCAGCCAGGGCTGTGCTTGGGAGACCCTGACACCCACATGCCGCAGCAAGGCAGGGCTGATTTCAGGCCACATTAGCTCCAACTATCAGAAATTACAACCTCGTCCTGGGTCCGTAGGGGCCAGCAGCACCCACCGCCCCACGCCAGCCAACTCCAGGAGGGATGGGCAGGGCAGGGGCAGCCCCACAAACGCAGGCAGGGGTTACAAAGCTGCAGGGATGCCGATGGACATTTGCTCATCACCTACTACCAGCTACTCCCATTTTTAGACTTGCAGTGATGCACAGCTTGACCATTTCCTGTTAAGGAAAGAAAAAGCTTATTTTTAGTTTGGAAAGAGTAAGCTTTCTGGGGTGGTACAGGCTCAGCACCCTGTTCCCAGAAAAGCCCAGCTGGAGCTTTCTCCGTAGGAAGGTGCAACCGGCCCTGGCATGGCCGCTCACCCGCCACCGCACACAAAGCCTCCTTGAGGAGGATGAGTTACTCAGCACTTGTGCCAGAAGACACAGGAGCGAACTCTGGCATGGGGCTCTTCATAAAGCAACAAAACACTCAACAAGAGGATCTTTCAGTTGCTCATGGGATGGGAAATGTTTTACACAGTGGCACCCATGCAAGGGCTGTGCAGACCCAGTGGTCCTCCGTCCAGGGACGGGCTGGCACTCAAGCTCTCCTGTGCCGGGATCTGACCCGGCTTCCACAGCTGCAGCTAGGACAGGCTCAAATTCAAGTGGGAAATTGTTATGCTTCTCACTCACCTCCCAGGAAAATCAATGGCTCAGTGGCTAAAACCAGTCTGAGACACAGAACAAGGCAAGAGCATAATCCTTCTCAGCAATATCGGGGGGGTGGGGGAAAGAGTCCACTTTATTTCAATAAACACTGTATTTAAAACTGCTGCATTATCAGAAAAGGGACTTCTGTATGTGGATGATAAAGCAGATGTATCCAAATTTCAGCAACAAAACAGGCATCCCTTTTGAAGGACTTATCAGCGTGGAGCACGCAGCAGCAGGGCTCACAGCAGGAGCACGCTCGCGGTTAAAACCCACTCAGCTCTGCCCAACCCAGACCCCGTAGGACTAAAGCTGAAAGATGTCTTCACCTAAACCATGACGTTTCAACAAGTCCAAGGCACAAAAGAGCCAGCACTTTGCTTGAGGAGACTATCTAGAGAGTAAATATACTCTACTTTACTGTGAGGGCGCTGAGGCACTGGTGCGCAGGCTGCCCAGAGCAGCTGTGGGTGCCCCATCCCTGGCAGTGCTCAAGGTCAGGCTGGACGGGGCTCTGCGCAACCTGGGCTAGTGGAAGGTGGCCCTGTCCCGTGGCAGGAGATTGGAACTAGATGATCTTTAAGGTCCCTACCAACCCAAACCAGTCTATGATTCTATGAATATCCATATCCAGAGCTAAGTCAGCTAAGGGTTGAGGGCTGCAGGCGTGTATCGGTGCTGGCTACGGTGACCACTGAGTTCGCGGATCACCAGTTACCTGTCCTTAAACATGGCCATGCAGATGTCCAAACACAAGAAGCATTTATACACAGTCTGTACACCAAGCTTGCTTGTTTTCTTTCAAGGAGCCTCATTTTGCTCCCTTCTAGCCCACACAAAAGGTATGTAACAGAAAGCGTTACATGGGGAGACAGTGGAGAGATGCTCAGGGGGAACTGAGGGGCACACCAATTAAACTGTGATTGCTGTGAATGCACGGGAGGGGAAATGAGAGATCAGAGCCTCTCTAATCATTGTGCACTTAGTCCCCCAATTCTGAGCAACTAATGACAACTTTCAGCCAAAAATCATGGAAATAACCAGTCATTAAGCAAATGTTATAACTCTAGAGAAGGAAAATGCACTGCATAACTGGAGGCAGCACACAGTTATGGGTCAGTAACGGAGGAGCATCCCCAGGCACTGGTTAGCTAAAGGCACAGAGAGTGGGTTTTTTAATCTCCACTAAGAATAAAGCCTGTGCAACTAATGTTCCCAAACATCAGGATTTTATGAGCCTCTGCCTTACAGCTCCATAATAAAACAGCCTCAACAGGAGATCCCATTAAACTGATCAGGCATCTTCAAGAACCAAAGCAGGCTTACAAAGCCATTTACTCATGACCCTCAATACTAGACCCAGTGAGCTCTGTCTGCATGCAGGTGCCTCTGCTTAGACAAGCGCTGGCAGTCACAAGGAAAGATTCTGGCACTGGGAAGCACCAAAGGGTCATTCTTCCCAAACAGTTGGCTCTTGTAAATTAATGGCAATGCCACGGCATGCAGACAGCACAGGAAAGCTGTAATCCCACCCAGCATCACACAGCTTGGCACGATGGCAAGGGGCAGCACTCCCAACACAAGAGGTTGTCTTGCGATGTAGTGTATGTACACAACTGCCTGGAGAAAGGAGAGTCTTCTAACCCCACCAACCTCCAACCAGAAGATGATCATTCATTCAGAGTGTGAGAAAGGCTTCGTGAGGAATGCCGGAGAGACAGAAAAGCCCTTCAGCAGTACAGTTCGATACTTAAAATTGTCATCAGGGTAATATATTTCTGGTTATGCAAAACATCTCTATGAGGAACAAGTATAAGAATCAAGCCTTCAGTTCACATACTATATACTTGCCCAGATTTTGTTTCCCAAGGCCAAACACCTGAGCTGGGCCACATTCTGTGAAGACATCCTTCATGTCAGCAAGTCAGTAGTTCTGTAGACAGCCAGGCATATCTCCCAAACATCAGGACCCAAGTAACCTCGGGCTCTACAAAGTCAACTGCTGTTCCTTCTGAAGACACATCAACCCACCCATTTTGCCAAACTTTTTACACCAGCTTCTACAGCAGAAATTTAAGCACTCGTACAATTCGAAAAAACAAGGTCCACACCACCCTGGGGAAGCTACCCCAAATGGCACGTAGTTCGAAGAAAAATGGAGGGGTTTGAAGAGTACTTGAAGACACAGTTGCTTTTTAATAATCAACTAGTTGTCTCCATCTCTAAGGCACTTCTAGTTAACAGCCCTGTGAGCCATATGAAGATGGACTGCACAAGCCAGGAGGGGATTGCTAATGTAACTGCAGACAACAGCAAGCAAAGCAGGAAGGCAGAGGCCAAGGCAACGAAATATTACTGGGAACTTCCAGAAACAGAGGCTGGGGGCATTACCTTTTTGAGCTTCAAACACTGCCTTCCCATCACGCATACATAGCCCTAAGCCTGCCCATTAATTAAAGCAGTGCAAAAAAACTTAAAGAGGCTGCACAGGTATTTTTGAGATATTTTGCTTCAGGTATAAGCCAAGTAATGAAACAGAACCATGCTGGACTACTGTGTGCTATTCAGCCCTCACGGGGATTGCTTAATCTCACGTCTTCTCCTAGCTTTGGTACTTTTCCCCTCCTTCGCCCACCCATCCAGAGACTCACAAGACAAGCTATCATCAATGCCATCTACCACTGCACCTCCTGCCTACTCAAGCAATACAAGCTGCTCTACTTGGAAGAGTAATAAGGAACTTGCTGAGGGTTTTGTTTTCATTTTGAAGAAGCAGTTTGTCCTCCCTCACCCCCAAACACCCAGCTCCGTATCTTAAACGAAGATGTTCAAGAAACAACACTCCTATACACCATAAGAAAAACTGTTGTCAAGGCTAAGTTATTAACAGAAGAAAAATTTCTCCACTTGACAGCTGAGAGAAGCCTGTTTACAAATCTATTTGAACCATTCGTCTTCAGCATCTCACGAGGAGCTGTTCCTCCAGCCCCTACTGAGAGCCATTTCTGTGCTGCGCCCATCTCCTCTTCCTAAACTGTAAATCAGCTCTCCCGGGTCTCCAACATTCCCCTCCCTAGCCTCTTGCTGCAATGAAGCTCCAGTCACCACACGTGCATCTCTTTCCCACCCAAAATGTAAACACCTGCCAATAGTTGGCAGCAGCAAAATTAAATAAGAACTAATCACCACATTGGGCTTTTCAGTCAGTGAAACTGGATTACTTTTTCAACTATTACCTGTTCAATTTAAGACGTAAGTGTGGATTTGTAGCCGCCAGCCAGCAAAGGTATAGCCAACACCACTACTGAGGAAAGGAAAGTAAAAAATCCCCCACGCAGACAGGCAGTCCAGTCCCACTTGGTCCTGCTGAGGCCAAGCCACTGAAGCTACAATATACTGACTATTCCAGATTTCCTGCTCACAGACTAGCACTTGCACACACAAAGTTAAGAGTTCTTCTGGTTTAGTTTCTCCTTCCTACCATGTCAACAGAAAAAGCAGTCATTCTGTACACGCTCCACAAATATGAAACATGGGAGCTCGAAGCCACTGAGGAACATGTGCAGGCAGACCTGGAAACAAAGATTTCCCAAACCAAGACGATGCATTTGTACCACTGCAGACAGCGGGTCCCACAGCCCAAGATGCAGCAGTGACACCAGGAGAGGACAACAATGACTACACTGACAAATATAAAGCTAACCTTCACCCAACAGGGCAGGCTGGAGCAGCCCAGTCTAAGGAAGCGCCATCCACAAGCTACGCATGCTAATCGAAATAAGAAGGGTCCAAGCCTCCTCTCCATTCCTTCAAAAGCCTGACCTAAGCACCACTAGCAACAAGGTGACTCCATCCCATCCTGATATGACTCAAGCAAGAGGCAATGAGTTTTGACTTGAAGCTAATAAAGATCAACATGTGGCCTCCATGAGTCTCACCATGGTAAGAAGATGCAGGCTGAGATATTCAACAATCCTTAAGACAACCCTTCAAATGAAGTTGGATTCCCTCCAAATCAGACAACCCTCTCTCATTTTTAAACCTCTACAACACATCCCATAGATTGCCAGGACAGACTCCACAAATTGTTTGCAGCTGTATGATAAGCCCTCCTTCCAGTTCACAGAAAGCTGTTCATCTAGAAGAGTTAGAAGTCAATCAGCCCAGAAGCACCAGCAAAAGCACTACTGCTAAGTGAACCCTGAGGTTTTCAATGCCGTGTTAGATGAATGCAGCCTCAGTACAATCAGCCACTTCAACCCACGTCTAATTCAAGCACACAACTTCAACGGGAGAATATATAAAAGGCTTGGCTAAGCTCAGTGTCTCTAAAAAGCTACAGCGCCAATTATAAATCATATCTATAGTCCCCAGAAGATCTAAAGCCACTACTAGTATTGTACCACACTTCTTTGGATGCAGACATCAATTAGAACACAGCAGCTGGACACTCTCCTCACTGGAAGTCACTTATCTGCAGTTTCAGACCAATAAGATATTATTCCTAAATGTTTAGATCTCATCCCTCTGAGAAATAAAGAGCCTCACCTCAGCCAGCAAATGTTTGCATCAAGCTGAAATTACTACCTACTAGTAAATGCTGTCAAAGGTTTGTGGGGTCTCAGAGGAGTTGGTTTAATTACTTACCAAAGCAACGGTTTCAGGAACTACAGCCTCTTAACATACCACTCCTAGAGGCACGCTTTGAAAAGCAAGGTTGCTGCCAAGCTCCCACCAAAACCAGAGAGCCTTCTCTCGCAAGCAGGCAAAAATTCAGACTCCAACAGCAGGTCACGTTCGTGGCGTTGGCCGCCTGTAGTGTGACAGCTCAGAAGCCAGCACGCCTCTTTCCAAGCCACTGCAGACTGGACATCCCAGCTTCTGCAGCCCTCACAGGAGACTGCTGAAGTCAGCCACCTGGGATTGTCACTGTCAAGAAAGGACAGCACTGCTGCTTCCTTGTCAGGAGAGTTGTGGCCAGAGAATGTCTTAAAATGGGAGACCACCTCACTTCCAGATGCATTTAGGAGAAAAAAAAAGCAAAAAAAAAGAGCAAAGCAATCTTAAAACCCTTTGGTTTTAAGAAGTGGAATGGTTTTGCACCTCTATGTCTGTCTTTAACTTATGGTTGAGGATGTGGGCTGAGCCGACCAGGGAAAAGTTGACAGGGACAAAATGGCTGTGTCACCAGCAACCTATAGACTACAGCTTTCAACAGCAGGGATCTGTGCAACAACAACCCGCAGGCCAGGCAAGCATGCACGGCCAGGAGCCTCAGAGAGTCTGAAAGCCAAGGGAGAGCTGAGAAGGCATCTGGGCCAGAGCTGTGACCGCTCCTGCTCGCCCAGCAGCAGCAGATGAGCACTGTGGCCAAAGCCACTGCACCCGGGGGCGCCCGGTCTTGTGGAGCTGCTGAGAACAGTCTGAACAGAGCAGAAGTCACACGCTGGTCTGAAGAGAAACCATGTGGGTGGGAAGCCGTGTCCACGTAGTGCGTTTGCGTGGCGAGGTTTTGGTAGCAGGGGGGCTACAGGGGTGGCTTCTGTGAGAAGATGCCAGAAGCTGCTCCCATGCCCGATGGAGCCAGTCCCAGCTAGCTCCAGGATGGACCCGCCGCTGGCCATGGCCAAACCCATCAGCCACAGTGGTAGTGGCTCTGGGACAGCATATTAAGAAGGGGGGAAAAAAAAACCCCACCAGTCTGCACCAGCAGGAAAGAGGAGTGGGACTGGAGCAGCAACCCTGCAGCCCCCCAGGCCAGGGCAGGAGGAGGCCGGAGGGGCTCCAGGTGCCAGAGCGGAGATTCCCCAGCAGCCCATGATGAAACCCCTGGCGAGGCAGGCTGTGCCCCAGCCCATGAAGCCCATGGGGGAGCAGATCCCCCCCCGCAGCCCCCATGGACCCCACGGCAGGGCAGGGGGTGCCCAAAGGAGGCCGTGACCCACGGGCAGCTCCTGGCAGGGCCTGTGGCCCTGTGGGGAGAGGGGTCCGGGCTGGGGGGCAGGCTGGGCCTGAGGGGTGCCCCTGGGGGGGACCCACGCTGGGGCAGTTCATGAAGAACTGCAGCCCGTGGGAAGGACTCACATTGGAGAAACTCACGGAGGGCTGTCACCCATGGGGGGGACCCCACGCTGAGGCAGGGCCGAGTGTGAGGGGGAAGGAGCAGCAGAAACATGATAAACTGACCGTAACCCCCATTCCCCGTCCCCCTGCATCGCTCAGTGGGAGGAGGGAGAGAATTAGGGAATTAATTTAAGACCACGAAGAAGGAAAGGGTGGGGAGAAGGTGGTTTTTTTCCTGATTTGAATAGTAATACATTAAACTAACTTCCCCAAGTTGAGTCAGTTTTGCCCATGACTGCAATTGCTGAGGGATCTCCCCGTCCTTATCTCAACCCACAAGCCTTGAGCCTTGCGTTACATTTTCTACCCGCTGTCCATCTGAGGAGGGGAGTGACAGCATGGCTCTGGTGGGCATTTAGCCAGGGTCAAACCAGCATAGCCCATCAGAAACACCACTACATCCCAGTTTAATGTGACTGCCATTACTTTATAACACTTTGTTGAGAACAAGGCAGAGTCCCTACATACGTGTCTGGAGAAACACCACCTCTCTACTGGATTCAGTTGAGTTTTTCCTCACACCAGTCCAATTTTCACAGATTATCTGAAGACAGAGTTATCTGCGGGTTTAGTGCTTTCTGAAGAGCTTACCCACAGCCCATCACTTGCCATCAGCTCTTCACTTGGCTCTGCAAGGGCTGGTTAGCAGGAGAGGATCAGGCAACTCTCCGGTAGCAATATTTCCCAAAAAAGGACATTTTTGTGGAGCAAATCACATCAAATTATTGAGCATTCAACTAGTTGCCAAACTCTGCAAGATACGACTGTAAAAAACCCCACAACTATATTCAACAAGCTCCCAAACCCATGCACTATAAACAGATCTTTACATAAATTGTCCTGACAAAGCAGCAAATTTATTTAGAAGAATATCAAATACATGTTAATTTGCGCATCTTGTATCTGGAAAGACCTTTCTCACCCAAGAGTTAACAAGTTGTAGGGCAGGGGGAGGGAAGGCTTCTCACCTTTTTCCTACATTTCACAGGCTGCCTCCCGAAATGCCGGACTCGGCAGGGAGGCTGGAGGTTTGGTCTCGACACACGCTCACTTAAGCTGGGGGGAAACAAGGTCCCACAGCAAAAAGCAAGCTCCTGCCTGATGCATGCCAAAAAGATGGCCTGAAAGTCAGGGACAATCCACAGTTGCTGAAATGACCTGCAAGAATTTTTTGTCAGGTCGTAAAGTATTTCCCATAGCAAGACTTCCATGTTTCTTGGTGGCTTCTTACATTGTGAAACACTCTTGTAAATTCAGGGAGATGTTTTTGATTTCAAATCCCAATGCCCCAAATTACTAAACTCGGGATGGGGGGCGAGGACTATTTAGTTTAGTTCATTTGATATATGCATTAGAATAGCACTTCAGCTAAGGCAGAGCAGAGGGACCTTTCTCACACACGCAACCCAGGAAGATGCACTGGTTTTGCTTTGCAAGTCACCATGACGCCCGTAAATCTAGCCACCACCTTTTGCTTTACAAGATCAGTTGAGCTCCCCATCAAATTAAAGCCCCCGACACCTCCCTGGTTTGGGAGCTCTTTGCTAGCTCTGGTGCCTGGAGCCAGCTGTGACATTATCTGGCCTCTGCCTAGCAAAATGCTCTTTGCTAGAGCTCCAGGGTTTTAATTAGCTCACACAAGCAGGCTGGAAACATTAACACAACATGCACATAGCAGCAAAGCAAGTCTTGTAAGACCACAGCCACCAGCCTGCTGAAGACCAGTATGAAACAGGAAAATAAAGCATGTGGCAAAGTCCATAATACTTGGATTTTCAGCAGAGGAATCCCACCTGGCAGCAGACCAAGCCCTCCTGCAGGCACACAGTGCCCCAGGAGCCCCACATCCACCAGCTGCCCACGGTCCTTCCCCATTCTCAGGCATGGGGTCAGCTCTTCAGGTCCAGCTTCTCCAACCCAACAGAGACAACGGTACATCCCCAAGCAGGTTCTGGCCCCCAGTCATAAGTGGTGAGATTAATCATGTGGGTGTAGGGATGGGAAACATTCGTAACTGTTTCTAAATCAATTGCTGTTATTGTTATCTGATTTGCTATACTCTCTGGTGCTAGACTTTATTTTAGAAAACTATGAACATATCAGATTAATCAACTTAAAATAAATGGGCTTGATTTATTTATTTCTGCTGTATCTACTCCTCTTTAAGCTTGGCAAGTCACTGCATTCTTTCCATCCTCTGAAAGAAAAAGAATGGGGGGTTTGCTTTATTATTTTAAAGGAACCTCTATAAAGCTTAGCAGTTCTGCAAGTCTAAATCACAGCGAAGGTATGTTATGAAGGAGGACAAGTGCAAGGCTGGAGCTGGTTTCCATATGCTGCAGATGCCGGCTCTGCACCGGGAGTGTCTCACCACACAGCCCTAGCAAATCAGATCCATTCCCCAATATTTTAGACATCCAGACAGCTCAAAGATACCCTACCACACAGCAAAGCCTGATGAGCAAACACAACAAGGGCCATCCCAGTGCGCGACACCCACTCCCAGCCACACTTCTTGCAGAAAAGCCCTGCCAGCAAGGCAGAAGTTTAATCTCCTCTACCCAGATTTTGCCATTTCTGAATTCTCTGAAAGTTGGGTCAGCATCCTTCCCCCCTAATCCCCTGCCCTCAGCTTTAGCAATCCAGCAGTGCCTCTGCCAGTAACTAAAAAGAAAAGCCCTCGCCTACATTATGCTGAAGAAAATTAATCTTGTGTTCCACAGAATATTAAGTGGATTACATCTACAGCCTCCAAGGAGAAAAATGTTGATTTCCATGTATCTTGTGCTATTATTCACCCCTACTAGTTTTTCTACCAGCCTAACGTTAGTCATGATAATTTCCCGTTACTCAGTGCAGAGCAAAACTGGCTCAACAGACCAAGCAACGAGAGCAAGAGTGAGACCTCTCAGTGGCCCCAAAGAAGATCAAACCACTATGGCACTGTTGATGCACAGGACAATGTTCAAGGTGAAGAACAAAGCCAGCTTTTTTTTTTTGCCTTTTTTTTTTTTTTTTTTTTGACAGCTGCATGGCAGGATCACCCTTGAACATCAATGCCTCCTTGTAAAGGTAACAGAATAGCACAGATCCTTCAGAAGAAAATTGCTAACATCACTTGAAATGTGCCATTAAACGAGATACAGCAAACATGCTGAGATGAACATTTCTGGCCCCTGGGGAATCACAAGGGTGGGAAGGAACAACCCAGCCCCAACCAATAAAAACTTGAGATGCCTGATCTCACACCAGAAGGGAGCTCCGATCCCCCCACCCCCCCGAAGGGGGACAACACCTCCCAGGGGTGATCCCCCAATGCACATGGGAGCACCAGCTCAGCACCTGCGGGCACTGCAGCCACCACCACCAGCCCCCCTCAACACCCTCACCAGCACACCGGGTAACCATTCAAACCATTGCAAAGTGCCACCAGCTGACTTACTAGAGTTTTACACTTTCTTTGCAGAGGTGTTAATGACTCTAAAAAAGCACAACACTCAGATAAGCAGCTTTAATACCTTTTAAATGCTTACCATTAGGAGAAACAGAGAGCTTGCAACGGCCAGACTCTCAGAGGGCGGCATATCCATTGAAGCTGCTGCTCATGTGAGAGAAGTGTAAATTACTCAGCAGAGTAAGCAAGATCAAAGCCACTCCAAAAGGATGCAACCCACTGACAGTGATGCAAACTCAGCCTAAGCTTCTCTGAGTATTTCACAAGCAGGCTGATGAGTTTAAAAGGCCAAAAGGAGCGCTTTGATGATGCTGCACAAAGTAAGGAAGGAAAGGAAAAGAAACCTCAGGACATGTGCTTCTTTCTAGACATGATACACAACCAAAAACTCAACCGTGGCCTCATGCACGGAGAGATTCATACTTCTCATTGACATGTCACCGGTCTGTGCAGGGAAGGGGAACACCTCAGCTGTAATTCCCAGGCTCCATCCCCTTTTTTATAGTTCCTAGAATATTTCTACACAATAAACGTCAGAGCTGATAAGAAAAGCCTTATCGGATGAAGTAACTTACAGCTTCCCACGTGGGCAAGACAAAGAGCTAATGGCTACAGGAGCAGATAAGGGTGTTCATAACCAGAAATCAAATCCATGCAAGAGTTTCAGCAACAACACGCTGTCTCAGAAAGTAAAATAAGTAGCACAACAAACTCTGCCAGGCCACCCTAAATCCTCAGAGCTGTCTGCAGCACCGACACGACAGCATCAGCTCATCCCACCTAGCAGAGCCGGCTGGCCCATCACCGCCTCTCCTGGGCAGAAGGGAGGGCAGCTGCAGCAGTTTTATTGAAAGCCAGCTGTGGTGTGTGCTCAGCTGAGCTCCGGTCCACTTTACAGCCCCAGGCTACAGCGAGGAAGACAAATTACTGAGACCAACATGCCCTCGTAATCCTTTCCTCCTCTGAAGACCTGATGTATTGGAAAGGAATATTACGCTGGGAAACCAGTTCAGTGTTTCCCCAGACTGCAAGTGCTCTAAAGCCAGAACGGACTTTTCCATCAGGGTGACACCGAATACCATGCTACTACAATTCACACTAAGAAAATTTACAGTTCTGCAACTGCATCTATCAGGAACCCCAACACTTGGACAAAGCTAACCCCGTTACCTTTAGCATCTATCCCAGCACCCAAACCAACTCCAGTGCCATGTCTCGCCATTGCCAGAGATCCAAACTGTTCAGTAATATTGAAACTCGTGGCAGGCTGCTGGCACCACGGTCACACCTTGGGTTCCCCATATCACTGCCTGCAAAACAGAGATACAGGATGCGATCCTCACCAGAGGCCTTCCAAGAACTCTAACCTGTTGGGTATTATCTCCCCATTTACCTCCTGAAAATTGACACCTGCAAGTTATTTCCCTTCCCTCGTGTCCCAAACCTCATTCTGTGTTGGCAAGTATACAACAAAAGCATTTATTCAAAGGAATTTGCTCATCAAGTCTTGCAGACACCAAAACCAAAGATTATCTAATCTTAGAAAAGCATAGTTTAATGGCAACAGCACAGGATAAGAGGCCAGAGGGTTTGACTTCTACTCTCAACTCTTGCCAGGGCTGCATTGCTTGTAAGTGAATCTAGGGAAGATGCTTGACCCCTCCTCACCTTTATTTCCCCTGCTCTAAAACTATCCTAGCATTCCTTTCCTCACAGGGGATCTTATCTATAAACTCCTCATTAGCATCTGAAAAGAGTTATGCATCTCCGGATGTGTACGTAAAGCAAAGCATGAGCAGCGCTGGCCACAGAGCCTGGAGACACATCCTCTTCGGTGTATTC
This sequence comes from Ibycter americanus, assembly GCA_035590275.1. Classification (NCBI taxonomy): domain Eukaryota; kingdom Metazoa; phylum Chordata; class Aves; order Falconiformes; family Falconidae; genus Ibycter; species Ibycter americanus. Next base: position 23,675,872 of record JAVJGI010000003.1, on the reverse strand, counting down.
AGGCAAACTGAACCACCACATCTGCGCTTAGAGAAACATTTTAATTCTTTCCCTCTACAGGGAAGAAAAAACTCAACAATTTCTTTCTTCTTGAGAAAGCTCAGAGGAAAGATTAAATTCTGGGTCTCCATAAGTCAAGGAAATAATGCAAGATTCTTCCAACGAAGCGTCAAGAGACCCCGCCACCTCCAGCTCGTCACCCGCAAATTACCCACGGGCAACACCGGCACAAAACAGGATAACCTTCCCCCTCCGACCCTGGCTCGGTATGCCACTGAGTGGCAGAACTGGACTGATCAGAAGAAAAACTAGAAATCTACTCTCACTATCCTACAAAAGCTGGATGCCGAGGTGCGGAAAATCTAGACCCAGCAACAGATGCTCCGATAGAGAAAACCAGAAGAGCCCAGCTCACGGGGCCTCGCTTAGAGCACAGCTCCTGCTCTGCTCTGCAATGGCAAAGCAGCCTTTGGGCAGGGGGCACGCCAAGCACTTCTGGTGGGGTGCAGAACAGGCTTCTTTTGGTGTCAAAGAGAAGCTTCTAGTTGGAAAACAACTGAATATCAACAAGGTAGTATTTCAGCTATTTTGGTGAAGAAGGAGGTTACCCCATCCGGACCTGTTCCCATCTTTCCCAGTTGCCTCTCAGCTAACCTTGTAGGTAGACTACATTGACCGCACCAGGGCCAGCAACAGCCACTGCACCAGCTGGGACTGCTCCAGTACAGCAAGACCTTTGCTCTTAAGATTAGTCCACAAACCTCCTGCTTCTTCCTGACTGGCAAAAGACAGGGCACTGAAGGGCAGAAGGTTTGATCACCTTGGTCTAGACACACAGACCAGAAAAGTCTCAGAACAGCAGCTGGCCCAAGAACTTGAAGAGAAAAAGAAAAAAAAGAGGAAAAAAAAAAAAGGCTCAGGTTTTTTTAAAAGAGAAGAGAAAAATGTCCTATTGTTCCGTAATTAACGGAAAGCAGAAGAGGTTTTATGGACTCATTGAGAAACAGAGGGTAAGCATTAGAAAGCACATTTCAGTATTTCATGATCACAAGGTGAGCTGCTTGCATTATACCAAAAGAACATAAATGCTGATATCACAAGATAGTGATGAAACCTGGGTTTTAAATGCTTAATAACAACAACACAGTAATTAAGTCTCATAAGTGATTTTTTTCTTTTTCTTTTTTTTCTCTCCCCTTAATCACAAAGTAGATGCTGCAACCTTCAATCAAGGCATGACCCTTGCAAGGTGCACACGACGGATGCCCCCTGCTCCCACCACCTCGCAGCACCAGGGACCCATCCCACCCCCCAGCCTCACCACCAGTCACAGCGTTTCTTCAGACCCCAGGGGAGGCTTCAAGATCACATCAAAGGAGAAGCTGTGAACCTACGAGGAGCTGGAGAACGGAAGAACAAACCTGAGTCACTGCACTTTGCAAGCTAACTAAACCCTGAACAAGCTGCTCAGCCTTCCTCCCCGATGGATTTTGACACGAGCACATGCTCTTATGAATTGCTCCAGTGTGACCAGGACACACAGTCTCCCCTACAAGACACGCAATATAGAGCAGCAAAATGTCATGAAAATCAAGGGCAAACGAACATAGAAGACAGTCCCTCCCCCTAACACCACTTCTATTTTTAGGTAGCCAGATTAGCTTGGAGCAGTTTTACTCGTTTCTGATAATGAGCAGGGCTCTTGCATCTTCTCTCGAGGACATTTCCTCTGTGCAGGCACTGTGCTTTACACCAGCAGCACAGAAGAGGTCATGTCAACCGGTGAAAGCAAAACCACAACTTATTGTGAAAGGCTCTTGAGAAAGCGACTCCAGCTTCGAACTTATGCCCCCATCTCCCTTGTCAACCACACCACTTTGTTTTTTTGGAGGGTATGGTCTGCCCACCTACAAGGCATCCCTCCATTTGAAGCACATGATAAAGCCTTTGCCTATTCAAAAATGTAATGCTTTTACTCCACCTGCTTCTCAAAGGCTGTGAGCTGGTACGCCTTGGAAGCACAGGTCTCCATGTAAAAGGCACTTGGCCTTCCCAGGTCTGAACATGTGTAAGACGTGATGGAGAGGCAGCACAGCCACCCTTCAGCCTGTACTGCTCCACCCCAACACAGGAACCCCAACTCCACTCATGGCAAAGAAGCTATGGTCCTCTCGGGACACCCCCAGTTCTAAGAGCCAGTCTGCAGATCACCCCAGGAGGAGCTGGCACCCAGGATCCAGCTGCTCAGGGAAAAACCAAAAGCACTGGTTTGCTCTACCAAAGCGCAAACCCCCTCCTTACCGTGGGTCCCCTCTGGTGCTGAAGCTAACAATGATGGCAAGAGAGGCATGACGAGCTCCCCAGAGCTGCCACAGCGGCAGGACCACTGTGGTAGGAACTTGCCCAAGAAAATGATAATTATCAAAGGAGCAAGACAAAATGAAGATGTGTAGATTTGGCTCCCACTGTGCTGGCAGTTTCTTTGCAGGAAGAGCTGCTCCTCCACCCCGCAGAGATCTATTCTTAAGGTACTATATACCGATTTTCTGCAATGCAACCCTTGTACATTCAATGTCCTTTGGTTGCTTCAGATTGCCTTGACAGCAACATCTGGGTGCAAAGCTTTCCTCCTTCAGGTCCACCCCTTGTCATCTCCTCAAGCCTCAACCTTCCTCCACAGCCCTTCACCGCCACCCTCCTATCTCCTTGAGGATCACGCTGGTGCTGCATAAGGCAGCAGGATCTGGTAGTCTGGCCTGGACTGCAAACAGGCAAGGTCCAGAGGGCAAGACACACCTTGAAGCTGGTGGCAGAGGTGAGGGACGGTGGAGGTAGACAGTTTCTCACCCAGAAGATGAGAGCATGGCTGGAGATGCCCAGGGATCTCCAGCTGCTGTGGTGCATCACTCTGGGAAGAAAGAAGGCATGGCTTCACATATTTATTGCCGATTTTTCTTCTGAATTTTCAATAAACTATATCGAGCCTTCTATTTGTTCTTTAGATTATGATCTTTCAGGAGCGCCTTTTTTCCATGCTTCTCAACAATTATGAGCTCTAGAAAAAAACTACCTCCCTCTCAAGTTAACTTCTGGTGTCAGGACTTTACAGGGTTTCATGACCACAGACAAAATCATCAGGCTTTTGACAAGTTAGAAACCCTTTCCCAGGAACAAGATGCCCCTCTGCCATACCTTCCTCTTGTCCCTTTGCTACATTCAAGGACAGAGAAAAGTGTGCCTGAAGCACAGGTCCCCAGGCTGAGCCCAGGAGCTAGTCCACCTATTGCTTCTTGGAGAGCTCCTGGCCCCAGTCACGAGCCTTTGCACCAGGCTCTTGCTCTCTTCTGTGGATTGCAAAACCTTATTTATTGAGGGAAAACACTAGTCCAATACAAGGAAGCATTTAAGGCAGTTGGTAGATGATTAACAAGTATGTGCTCAAATCAATTGCTACAGGAGCACCACAGGTTCCTTATAGCCATAAAAAGCTTCTCATCCTGCACCCACTTGCGGCAGACGTCAGAGGCAAGGAGTTCACGGACAGATTGCACCTGGCAAAGCCCTCACTGTAGGGCATGACATGGCCACAGACTGTTAACTCTTCGCTGCCTGCTCCCCCAGTCCCCAGCCTCCTAACTGAAGGTTTTCAGCCCAGGGCTCCCCACCAGTGGCACCCCAGGGACCTTCCCATGGAGGATCTTGTTCCCACCTTCCTTGCTGGGCAGCCTTTGCAGAGATGGCCATGGTTTTCCATGCTCACTGCACAACTGAGCGCCCACCCACCTCCCTCCCACCGGCAGGCACCGGTCAGTCTGTGCCAGCCAGGCCAGCCGGGCAGTCTGACAGGAAGAAGAGCTGTCAGGGTCCCCACCAGATCAATGCAGAGGGCAGGGGAGGAGAGGTACAAAGTGTGTCCTGTGGCTCTTTGAAACCAAGGCTAAAGAAGCAGCAGCATTTCTGCTCAAGGCCTTTGCCTTTTCATGCTAGAGTCCCCCAGAGGCAAGAAAAGGTGCTTCAGCGCTTTTAAGTATCAGCTATTTTTAGGCAACAATATCCTGAACACCCTTCTTCATCCTGGGTTTTGTATTGCACAATGAAGAAGTTACTGGGACTTGGCACTTTCTCCTTAACAGGCCATCATTAACAAGTGACTCATATTATATTGCAGCATGAGTCATCTTGGCAGAGGTCACCATCATAAGCGACAACTAGTCTTCAATTATTTCCTTCAAGTTGAATTAAAGGCATATTGTTATGCTAATTTTACATCTGCTCTATCCTAGCTCTCCATCCACTGTCTCCAGAGCAACCTGGGATTTCACCTCACAGCCCAGACTGCCTCTGGAAGAGCTTTTCCACCATGGTGTAGTAACAGGTTGTCACAAAACATGGGCATGTCAATGGGAAGTCTTCTGGATGGGTTTTCAGCTATGGCATCTAATAGCTAAAGCATCTCTCCATCCCTCCTCCCACTGCTGCTCCAGAGACACAACAAGCTGCTGTCCCTGCCACCCTCCTGCTCTGCTCATACTTTATTGTGACCATTTTCCAAGGATCCAGGGTTTTCCCAGTGCTCAAACACAACCACCTTCGGGCTGCCACACCACAGCATTGCCTCCAAGAGCAGGGGCAAAGCCCAACAGACAAAACCCCACAAAATCCCACCAAAAAACCACCAAAAGCTTCAAACTATGCCCAGTGACACATGAATACTGAAAAAACTATTACAAGTCACGAGCAGGGTGGATAGAAAAGAAGGCATTTCCAGCCATTTTCCATTTCGTAGCCAAGCAGCCCTACATTCCAACAGGAGCCCAGCCACTCCCCTCCATTCCCACTCCCTTCACTCGCCCATCACAGCTTCCTAACCAGTGAACCAGGAGAAGACAGCATCCCTGCCAGGGCAGGGCACAGTCACCGCAGGGCACTTGGCTCAGGGAACATGGTTTTGCCCATTAGAAAACAAGGCCATTACCAGCCCGGTCACCAGCAGAGCACTCTGTTTATATTTATAGCAGTCACACACAGTCACACTGGCTGCAAGGTTTGCTTTGGAGAGCATTTGTAAACTGCTCTCACCACTGGAATCCCATTTAGCTATTACAGCCTCTCCAGCCATACTAACACACCGATCCCCACAGAATAGCAATAGAAGAGCGGAGTCATCACACTATTTACTGAAGCTAATCAATACGTAAAGGCTGAAGATTTATTGCATTGAAGACAGCCTGTCTGCATAGCCAGAAAATGCATTTAAAGCCCTTTCAATTTGGTTGCCTTGGCCTCTGGTCTTGCTCCAAGAACACAGTTTCCTTGCATACCCATCTTTCTTTCCTCCCAAAATGGTGGCATCCGCAGACGCACAAGAGAGCTTCCCCCCCTCAAACACCTACCGTGAGTATTCAGTGGGAGGACACAACAAAAAACCCACAGTTTTAAGGACTGTGACCCTTCCTTTCCAGCCAGGTTTCACGTGTGATAACGTGTCTATGGCTAATTCAACATCTCCCATGTAAGTGAGTGGCTTGGAAAAATTTTGGCCTCTGTTTTGAAGGTCTATGTACCAGGTACAGGGACACAGGTTGTGTCATTCATAGGCACACCAGCCCACCACGCTGTCCAATTCCACTCAAGATGGTTAGATCCATGCTTATTTTTTTATACCTGGATATATGCTGTGTGTATATATTATTTATATATAAAAAAAAATGAAAGAACTTCGTAGGTGCCCCCCACAGAGCACACAGCGTATCTGACTTGCTGTGTTTTGGGGGTGACCACCTGCAAAGGTGAGATGCCACCTGGGTATCATGACTAGTGAGCCACAACCAGGGACATCCTATGAACTGCCCCATAAAAGCTTCTTCTCTGGTTTCACCTTGGTTCATGCCTTGGGCAGCAGAAGCACAGCAGGCAATAACCAGCAGGCTTAGTGCTCCGGGAGCACCAATGTTAGAAGGACCACCAGCTACCGGGTAAATGCAGTTGTTTTGGTCACCGTATCAGCTATACGGCCCACAGTGCGATACATCTAAGAAAGATGGCAGCGAGATCTGTACCTTTGCTTTTGCCAGTTTATCTCAAAAAAATCACACTACACTTTTATGCTTGCATATAAAAGCGAAAGGAAGAGGCAAATACATACTGATTTACAGTGAGATTTCTATTGTTGCCTGGACATCAAACAGCACCCAATTAGTCCTGCAAGGATCTGACCCACAAATTACAAAAATGCATGCCTCCAAAGCTTTGATCTCTTGTATTCCTGCAGCATGCTACAGTGGTTATTAGACACATTTTATTAGATTCAAGCTGTGCGATCTCTTCCTCAGCAAAGGTTCTACCGCCTCCAATGCATCCTGAAGTCTCCATCCAGCAGATTAAGGGCATGGTCCCAAACAGTCACTTCTGTCATGCACTAAACATATGACTCAGCTGGCAGTAGGCTTTTTCCTGCTGAGTTTCAAAATTCGGAGCAAAGAGAGTTTAAAAAATAAGGGGGGGGGAGTGTCAGCCACCTAAGTTAAATTTTTGATTCTTTGTCAGTTTATAGAGGAACATAGACCCTAGTCAATATCCCTGGCTTCTAAGAAGCGTTGCTTTCAGAACAATTTATTTCATTTTGCACTCTGAAATGCCATTGCCGGAGGAAGCAAGCAAAAACTATTAACAAAAGGTTTCACGCACTCTGAAGCTGAAAACCACACGTGCACTCACATGAACAGAAACACATCCACCCACCCTCGCTGCAGCAACAGCACTTAAAACCGAGGGGATGTTAAGCTCACATTGCTCAGGCTTTACTCAGAAGAGCAACTCACTGTTCACAGCCCGCTGCACAAACGAAGCGGTCACTGTGCTTGCCAGAGGCCACAGTTGTTTTCAGCCTGAGCGCGTACGTGTAGGATGGATGGGACCGTGTCAGCCGCTCAGGTCTCGCTTACTGGCAAGAGGGTGGCGTTCGCATGAAGCCATTAATATCTAATAGGGTTTCTGTAGCTGATGAGAGTTGGTTACCTGCAGCAGAGCAAAGTGCATGCCTTGTGCTGCGCTCGGGGTAGCTGGGCAGCTGAGCACGGGGCAGGACACGCTGTTTGCTCACCTAGCACGGAAGGAGGTAAATGTCGGTTCTCAGCTACGCAAGACGCATCTGGATACTCCAGCGCTGCCTGCCTGATTACAATCATCCATCACTTACTACCAACACACAACCTTGAACTTCTGGCAAGCACTGCAGAAAATTAACATGGAAAAGCAACACTCTCGATCAAAGGGGAGGAAGGTTTTCTGATTTGCCATTACAAAACCAAGTCAGGCATGCAGAGAGATACAACTGAGTTCCGACCAAACAGCTTATCACTGTTTCTCTGACCTTGGTGGCTTCTCCTCTCCTTCCACCAACAAGCCACTGCAGGAGCAACCCAGGGCTGGCACCCTACGTGCTGAGCATCCTTGGCCCTCTGTGGGAAGGGATGCTCAGCCCCTCGCAGGGTTCATCTTGAAACCACTGTGGAGGGGGAATGCAGAGAGAGGGGGAGTCCCTGTTTCCCAAGGAGTGTGTTCCTTAGACAATCCTCCTTTAGAAATCACAAGCAATTTACATGGAGAACATCAGTTCTCACTTACATAAACTGTTTTCCTGAGCCCAGAGCAGGCAGCCAGTCAGTTTCAATGTGCAGCCCAGGTTCAAAGTGACAAAAGGAAACAGGAGGAGGGGATGGAAATCAAAGCTACTGGCTTTGTGGAAATGCCACCTCTCATTTAATGGTGCTATCAACGACTTAGGCTAGTGGTTTTTGACCCACAGCCTGCTTTAATGGCTGCGTGAAACGTAACAAAGAAGATGCCCGAGCATCAGCAAATGGAAACCTCGTGTGATAGAGGCTCTATGCTTCCCGTGGGTGAGCAGGGCACCTGCAGAGCAGCCAGAGCCAAAACTGCCTCCAGCAGGGAGGAAGAGGCAGCCAAAGCCCCATAAGAGGGAACAGCACTGACCCAGCACAGCCCTGCCATGGGTTTGTGCCTTACGCCACAACACTCCTGGTCTCTTCCGCAGCTGGCAGCAAGGGGAAAACTGTGTGCATGTTTCCTGGCTATCCCCGAATGAGAAGTTGCCTCCAGGAGGTAGGTCCTGAATCCTCAGCACCATCCTCCCCACCCTAAAGACACAATAGCTGTTACCGCTGCTGCTCCTCCACACCACGCACCCTTTTGCCTGTTGGTAGCTTCTTACCAGGGGAAGGATGGGAAATCTAACAGGATTCTCCCCATTTATATTTGAGGCATGAAGAAATGAGACAGGGATCAATAGTCTGTCCTTGGTGTGCAGGTCAGAGGCAGAGAACTCCCGCTGGTGTCTGTCATTACCCTTGCAAAGTGACTGGGGGTGCATTAGACTGAGTCAGGCAAGCGTTTGCAGAGAATGGCTCAGAGTCGGAGCCCAGGAGGTGATAGCAGCTCTCGTGTGACCTGGCCCCACATGAATGATGACTTCCAAGGACACTTCTTCCTTAGCTGGGTAATTCATTTGTGGAGATTTACATACAGATCAACTGGAAACAGTTTCCCTCCTCACCCTATACAAACTCTACCACTACATCTGCTAGGGCCTGGCAGATAAAAACTGCCTTCACGTAGCGAGGACAAAACTTCTCCTTTTAGTAGTATAACTACTCCTTCCTGCATGGATTAAAAATCAGACACTTTATTTTAAACATGTACACCAATCAAATACTCTTTGCTGCTCCAAACCTCAACTCAACGAAATGCTTCTGCTCAAACTTCAACCTGCTCAAGCAGATGTTTTGCTATAAATTCACTCCAAATATTAATTTTTATGGCTGACCAGCACAGGAACACTAGTGAGAACAGAGACGCTCCCTGCCTTTAAAAACAACATGCACTTTCGTGTGGTGGAAGATCTCCAAAGACAAGAAAGAGTAACTACTGCAGCAGTGCTGAAGGACACATGGAGAACTGCAGAAGAGCAGCATCTGGGCTGCACAACTCCAAAAGGTAAAAAACAAAAAAATAATGAACGATGCAGAAGGATTAGATAGAAGACAGCCTTGTTTCTGTGCTAAATTTTTATAAGCACACATACAAGAATATGTATGCATGTGCAAAAGATAAACGTCTGCACCACTGTTAGCGCTCCTGGCTGAAGGAATGGAAGCGAGATGCAGAAAAAAGGTTTAGAATTGGACACTGTCATCCCTTTGGGATGCTTCAAAGACCAGTACTATGCTGCCAAGGTTTTATGGTTTAAAAAAAAAAAAAAAAGGCTCAAAAATATACACAGTACATGGACACAGTCATGGTCCACAGCTTACACATGCACTGAATCACACTGGAAGAGGACTGATAAAGTCCCTGATGGAAGACTCCCGAGAGCATCTGTCCTCAGAAATTGCAGCTGTATATATTTATTTGTTGAAGATATGTCCCAAATTTTGCATGGTAGCGTATCATGTAAAACACAGTGCAAATAAATAAGCTTTCCATGTCTTTTTTTAATCTACAGAAGTGATCTCTAGCCAAGTTTGTTCCTCTTTCTATTTAGGAAGAAGGTGACCTTCACAAAAGCTGCCCAAATTCTGTTGAGCTACAGAGTTTTTTTAAAAGGTGCTGGAAGAAGAAACCTAATATAATGCTGCCAGGATAATGCTCCCGAGTGATGGCCTGCAGTGCTTATCCCCCATTAGAACTTCTCCTAAATCTTTAATGATGCTGAAATATGCCATAAACTGATCAAGTTCTGGAAACAGACGATGCCAGCATGTTTGTTTGGGTTTTGTGTTTGGGGGTTTTTTTCTTTCCTTTTTTTTAATACAAGAGCTTTTATCTTCATTGACAGTGATCAACTAATGCAAACAAATGGCCACTGAAACTTCACTTCTATACAAAGCAAAGCTAGAGTAGTGACATTTTTGGGTTTGATCCAATTCCTCCCAGCAACAGCTAATACCCACCGGCTCCTTAATTCTGTGCTGTCTCCTCTCCAAGCCTGAGCATTAAAGGCCAGGCGTTTCCAAAACAACTAATGATTTTAGGATCCAGTTTCCAGAGAGTGCACGGTCAGCACTTTGCTCAAGTAAATAGCAAAAGCTTGGGTTTTGTTAATGAGTTCAAAACAAAACCAACATCCAGGTACATGAAGAAAACAATCACTTCTTCCCCAAAAAGGCTCTTTTTAAATTCCCAGGCTTGCAGGAAACCCTCAGCCAAGCTGTACGACCCAGGTGAGCCTTGCAAGCCCCCAGCCTTCAGCTGGGACCCAAGCCCAGGGCGAGCCCCTTGCCAAGCAGACAAGGCGCAGCTGTGAGCAGGGGGGTTTGCTTGCCCCAAGCTGGTCCCACCCCGGGGGTTTTATCAGCTCCCTGAGAAAGGTTTTCCTCCCAGAGAGCTTTTACCACCTCCCACACACCTTGCAAAGCACTGCAAATGAATCCAGCTGTGGCAGCTACGGCAGAAGAGCCCACTGCCACCGCTGGTACATCAGCCAGAGGCCCAGCCCTGCAGATGGATGCAGCAGAGGAAAAGCTATTGACCTGAATATTTTAGAAGGATCAAGGCCACTGCCTTCAGCAAGATATGACAGGCTCTTGCATTTGCTGAGACAAAAAAAAAAAAACCAGTGGTGAAAAAAAAAACAAAACCCAACCCATCTTTCTGCTTGCTCTCCTATTGGGATCAGCTGTGCATTTACCACCAGAGAGCATGGCCCACTGCATCCCTCCCCACACTCGTTCTCATTTTATTGCAAAATCTGCTTCTCAAATGTGCCCGTCAACAGCCTGTGCAAATCCCCGTGTTAATCATTATTCTGCTAATAATGCTGCCAGGTCATTCGGCTATTAAACATGCTGAGTGGACTAGCAAAAATATCTCCTTGCCCGTACAAAAGAACATTATAATGTAGTTTATCTTATCCCCTTGTCAGTATAATATGCAGCACTACCTGTTCAATGGCCTCATCATTTTAAAATCACAGTTTTCTGCAACATTAACAATACTCATTACCAGCACCACCACCAGAAGGTCTCTATTTTAAGAATATCTCTGATGTCCACGGCTTCACCCTGCCCTTTCCTCGCACGCTGAGCCCTCTGCACCGACACGGGGACACCTGGGTACCATGGCAATGAGCACGGTGCACAATGATGGATAGAAACGTGTCGCAAAGAAGGCAGGAGCCAGCCCCAAGTGTGCTTACTCGATGCACCAGGCCATGCATTTTAATCAGAATTCAGTGCTTTGTTCCTGGCCCAGCCGCCAGCACATGCACTGCTGCGGTGGAGCTCGACTGCATGGCCAAGATAAACTGAAGTGTGGCAAAAAACGAAGCGCCAGCTACTTCCTATGTTACCTTTCAGCCCAGCTCTACACATCATACCCTGTAAGCTAGCAGGAGGAGGCAAACTGAAGGGAATGATGGTGTGCAGGGTTCTGCTTGTGCCAAGCCGTGCTCAGCCTTCAACAGCACGCTCTCGTCCTGCAAATCCACCTTCCTCCTTTGTGATAGAAGTAGGGAAGCCAAACCAAAGGACAGGGTGAACTGGCAGTCAAAGGTCCACCTTTTTTACATACATTCGCTTGCTGTTCATAAAACCCAGCCTCCTGGAATATTTCGGTGACTCAAACTTGGAGATAAGCGGCCCAAGTGTTTCCTTTCCCCACTGCCGGGAACAAATCATCCCCTTCGCCAGATTTTGAGTCACTACCTGCTCCCAGCATTTCACACAGCCATCCCTCACCCCTTCAAACACGTAGGCACAAGAGCAACGTCTCCTCCATCCAGACTCATCCACAAACCTGCAGCAATGTGACACTTCTTTTCTAATAAATGAAATTTTGCAAGGCTTGGGGAATTACTCCTTCCTGCCATGTTTTGTGCTCAAGCAGCAAATTTACTATTGATTTCTGATTCAGACCCCGTGGAATGATTCACGCTTCTTGCCCTATCTGCTGAATTTATGACCTTTAACAATTATTCTAAGTGCTAAGAGAGCTTAGTTTAGAAGATCTATTCCTTGGCAAATTAAGCTCCTATTCTTGCCTCACTTACAAACCGAGACATCGCTCATCATTTACAGGAAAGCACCATAGCAGGTCTGTCCCCTTGGGAGGGGGCAGAGGTCCAAGTGGCCGGAGCACCGAGCTGCCCACAGGCAGGCAGGGGGAGGTGGGCAGCCCCGCTGCAGTCCCTGGGGTCCTGCCCGAGTGACCACGGCTGGGCAGGGGGGGCACACGCCTGGGCACCCCCACCCCACTGTCAGTCGGCGTTTTAGGTCCCCTTGTCTCTGGTTTCCCTGAAACACCAGCACCGCAGATCAGGCACTGCCGGTGGGTCTCAGGGGGAGGGAGGGAATATACATTTCCTCCTAAAGCAAAAACAAAACCCCTGACTGTATCTGGTGTGCATCGCTATTAAAAAGCCACAAACACAGGATAAAAAAATCCCCTAAGCGTGTGTGGATACAATTTTAAAAAGACATGGTGCCCTAGTTCAAATGAACTTCCCAACACAGATGTTAAAAAGAGAAAAATAAAAATCTGATTTTCAGGGGCTGGGGGAGAAGGAGGGGGCCCCTTCCCCCCCAAACGATACTGCTTTCCTGGATTAACTCCACTGGCTTCAGCAACCTCTCTCTGGAGGCATCTTCCACCGAAGAGAGGAAACAAGAGCTCCAGGTCTGTTTTTAAGCCGGATGGTTCCCCCGCTCCAATCTCGTCTACACCGCGTATTGCTGAGCTATCATTTACACTATTAATCAACCAGAAACTCACCAGGAAGAAAGTAGGGCGAGCGAATAAAGATAGACTCCCCTTTTTTTTTTTTTCCTTGCACTGAAGCAAATAATATTTCTAAAAATACACTTGTGCAAATCTTCAGTGGATTCTGCTTAATTTTATTTATTTCTCTATGCCAGCAGGTTGAGAGAAGCAGCCTCGCTGTTGCCTCCCGAATGAACGCGGCTTCTCTACATGACTCCCCGCGCTCGTCACCAACCAGCTGTTCTTATGACCAAAAGGATGAAGAAAATGGGAAAAAGAAGAAAGTCAGAGGAAAAATAGACCGGGGGTGACATCAGGCCAGAGCCCACGCAGAGGCTGACACGTTTGACGAGCCCGACATTTCGAGGGTACATGATGAGCTTCATTTTGGGGGTGGGGGGGCGAGAAAGAGACCGAGCCAAGGGGCCCGGCGGGAGATGGGTAGCCGGGCTGCGGGGTCCGCGCCGCGCGGGGAAGCGGGGTCGGGGGAGGGGGGGACACAGCCCCACTCCCGCACCGGCTCCGCGCTCCCCATCCCCCTCTCCACGCGTGTCGCAGGGTGCGTGCCCGCAGCGCCCAGCCCCGCCGCCGCCCGCGACACACACACACGGAGACATACACACACACACACACGGAGACACACACACACACACACGGAGACACACAGGCA
>JAVJGI010000003.1:23617447-23661612 GCA_035590275.1 Ibycter americanus | reverse complement strand
TCCCCGACCCCCCCTGAGGGATCGGGCCCGGCCCCGCAGCCCACCCTGGGGGCTCGCTGTCAGTGCCGCGACCCTCCCTGAGGGATCGGGCCCGGCCCCGCAGGCAGAGCCCCTCAGCCCGCCCTGAGGGCTCGGTCCCATCCTGGCCCTGTGACCTACCCTGAGGGCTCGGTCCCAGCCCCACAGCCCGCCCTGAGGGCTCAGCCTTGGTCCCACAACCCTTCCTGAGGGATCGGGCCCGGCCTCGCAGGCAGAGCCCCTCCAGCTCCGCAGCCCACCCTGAGGGCTTGATCCCGTCCTGGCCCTGTGACCCACCCTGAGGGCTCTGTCCTAGCCCCACAGCCCGCCCTGAGGGCTTAGATTTGGTCCCGCGACCCTCCATGAGGGCTCAGTCCTGGCCCCGCAGCCCACCCTGGGGGCTCAGTCCGCCACCCTCGCCCTGCCGCCTGCCAGGATGGGCTCCATCACCTGCCTCCGCCATGGTCCCCGTACCCACCAGAGTGATGAGGCTTGGGGCTGGGGAAGCTCCTCGGCAGCGTGTGCCGCTTGCTCATGGCACCAGGACCCTCCGGAGGGACGTGTAGGTGGGGACTGAGGTGTTGCCTGCCAAGGACACCGCCTGTGAGAGCCATACTGCCTGTCCTGAGGCTTCCAGCCCTGGTGCACCTCACCACAAAGCCCCACGCCTGGATTTATTTGGCACGTAGACCCCATGACAAAGAGTGGGCAGGAAAATCCAGGCTACCTAGATCCCTACCCCAGTGCCAGAGCAGTTGTGCCTGTCAGGTCTTGTGGGAAAAGTTGCCAAATCTCAGGTGCTGAGCCCAAATTCTGCCAGGCTGGAGTGTCGGGAATCACTAGGGCCGGGTCTTGCTTGGTGCCAGAAGAGCGGCCATCTGTCTGCTTCAGGCATCTCGGGATGCTCAGGTTGAGAAATGGCCCTTCTCCGGCTGGATCCAGATGTTGGATCTGGGTTTGTGACCTGTTCCCTCTGCTCTCAGGAGCCACCACAGCCCTATGGGCTCCCATGCTGTTCCAGAGTAAGAATAAGAGATTTACGCTGTCTTTGGAATTGGCCGAACCCCTTCAAAGCCAGCAATAGCTAGGTAGATTGAGCTCCTACTGTTTTCCTTATTTCCCTTTTTCGGATGTGGTTTCTGCCAGACCAGGTGCCATATATAAATATATACGTATAAAAAATCTGTTGCCTTTGAGAGAACCGTATGGAAGCTGTACTTACAACATCAACTTGTGTCAGGAGCTTACAATATGCAGATCTGGGAAGCGGAAACCCTACACATGAGTCAATTGGCAGGCGGATGGGATTTTCTTACACTTTCTGATTGGAAATGCGCTTCAAGAAAAATATAATAAATTGTATTACAAACAACCGTGCCGTTGTGGGAAGGCTGTGTGCAGCAGCTGGTGCTGGACATGCAGCCTTGCTGGGCTGGGCTGGGAAGGACAGACGGACGAAAGGCCAGAAGGAGCTGCCAAAACCTCCCCAGGAGCAACAGAATCTGCCGAGGCAGTTGCAGAAGTTGGTGCTGCCAGTGCCTCCACCCTCTGCTCTCTGGGTAGCCCGCAGCGGAGGGACTGCATCAGCGGCTTATTAGCGTTATTAGTCCTGATGGCAGCAGGGCTGAGAGGGGCTGAGGAGGGGAGCGGTGGTGCCGGCGTTTTGGCTTGCAGGGCTGCGAGGGCACAGCAGAATGTGATTTTTTTTTGGTAATGAACTGCTGAAGCGGCAGGTAGTGGAAGCTGTCTGCCGTGGGTGAAGTGCACAGGGTTGCACAGCGCCCGCAGCAACAGCAGCCTGCCTGGATTTATCCCCTTCTTCCAAGCTACAAATCATTGCTCCTTGATATCTTGCACAGAAATTAGTCCTCACTCACATTTAAATCTGATCAAAATGCTAAACTCAATAAAATAAACACCAGGGACCGTCTGAGCACCCTCCTGAATCTTCTGCGGTGCTGGAGTGTTGTTTTAAACCAGATGTTGTCTGTGTCTGTTCAAACCTGGGTATTGCAATGTTGTGCTTGTAGTTGTGAAGCTGGAAGAAAAACTGCCTGGAAACTAGTAACAAACCAATGCGAGACTTCCTCCTGCTTTCATTGTTCTCAGGGAGAGAAGGGAAGAATAAACAGGATGAAAGAGGACGCTGGCTTGCTCTAACATACTTGCCATCCAAAAATACACGGAATTATTTGTGAAACACATAAGGATTAAAAAATGTATATACATATATGCCCAGTCCTGCAAATAGGTTGCCCTGATCCTCAGCATGGTGGTAGCATGAGGTGAAAGGAAAGTCCCAGTGAGGGCTGCTGTTTCCAGGCTGCTTCGGGAAAAGGAGCGGCCCCGGCAGGGGGGTGTGCACCCGGTGACCTCCTGAGATGCCGGGGCTGTCAAGGGCTGTACCAGTGCCTGGCCAGGCTGCAAGAGGAGCTAGAGCTGGCAAGTCACTTTTTGCAGGAAGCTTTTTTCTATAGAAAATGTAGTTTCCGAGCTGTTGAGGTTTTGGGTTTTGGTTTGGTTTGTTTGGTGGGGTTTTTTTACAAGGAGGTGTATATCTGTGGGGCTCTCTATTTCTGCCAGAAGCATCTAAACAAAATCTTGCAGTTGCAGTCACTGTGACTCAAAACAGAGTACTCCGTTGAATTGGCCCAAAATATTTTGCTGTGAGTCAGTTCAGCACAAAATTGTGTTTCCACCTAGGGGGTCCCCCTTGGGAATAGCGGCTGGACCCCGCTGTGTCTCATCATGGACCCTGTCACCGCACGGTGCCCTGTGCTCCAGCCAGCTTGGCTGCATTGCAGCGCTGGCATGGCTGCATGTGAGCTGCAGCATAGGAAGGGCACTGCCCAGCCAGACGAAGGCACTGAGCTGCCACATCCCATCCTTCATGAAGCAAAAGCCATGGGAGAAGACACAGCCCCTCCTAGCCCAGCTCCCCGCATCTCTCATCAGCTCCATAGCTGGGATTTTCACCACCGCAGAATCTGGGACTGTTTTGTGGCAAGTTTGCCATTTCATCCCCATTTGGAAAGCAAGGAAATGTGAAAATGTCATTTTTTCCTGCAGAGTGGCAGTCCCCAGCCTTAGTCAGGCCCAGTGAGCAGTGAACACCTTAATGAACCAAAGCTCTGCTGTTGGCAGTGGGGGGCTAATGTCAGGGTCAGTATTTTTGATTTATTCATTGAGAGGCATCTGCTCACATATAAACCATCCAGGTCATTCGACCTCTGCATAAAACTAAATTTAATTATCTAACAGTGCCACCACTGTTAATTATACCATGAGGGAGTGTATGCACATAGGGCCTTGTCCGATTAGCAAGAGCTTCAGGTGCTTCAGATCATTCTCCAGACTAGCAAGGAAAGGAATGAAGCAAACAAGAAAGTGCGTTTGGGCCCTATTTTGGGCCCTGACACATGATTTTTTCCTCCAGCACACGTGGGTCACTTGTTGCCAATAATTCTGTGACCACTCTGCCCCATGGCTGGAGTCAGTGTAATTTTTCTGGTTCGCTAAAGTCCAGGCTGGTTTACCCCAGTGTGCACCCATGTAATGCAGCAGGTAAAGGACTCTGCCCAAACTGAATGGAGGGTGCTGAAAAATTAATACTCTGTTAAATGCATAATAATTGGGTTTTAGGCTAACATGATAACATGCAGCTGTGTTAAGAGACACTCAGAAATGAATGGTTACATGTGTCCCTAACCTGCATCTACTGATCTTCTCAAATGCACTTTAACTGATTCATTATCATTTACTGATTGCTCGTCCTTCTGCTGATATGGGTTCCACTCCAGGGAGAGAAGTGTTTTTCCATTGCATCCTTGGAGCTGAGCAGGACTATGTGCGTGAACCCTGCTGCCAGGATTTTTCCTATAGCTATATAAAAAAAAAGCCCAACAACAAAACCTGTAAAGAGTTAATCGCTCCCTCACTTAAGCATTGTTCAACTACAAAACCCGGTAATCACTGCAATGGGGGAGTAAATGGAAAATCAGCGAGGGCTCTTTGAAAAAACCTACCTCCACAGATTCATACCCAGGGAACAGCACGGTGCATTTAAATAGCAAAGTCCTGGGGCACTGCAGAGAAAGAGATGGTAGATGGTAGACTTCCAGGAGCTTAACTCGCCCACAGCATCCCTCCGTGCTGCTGTTCTTCCCACAAATATTCGGCACCAAGGACCGGCACAGGGCTTCCTTTATGCCCCTTCCACAGCTGTTGCATTTGCCTTCTCTTGAGGGCTGCCACCATGGGCCAAAGCCACCAAGGAGACAACAGCCAAGAAGCCTTCCTCCAGCAAGGCCAGCAAGGTGCTAAAAGAAGCAGGACTGCTTACTGTGCCCTTCCCTGGTTTATGTAGATCAGACTCGCTGTCTGCCTTGCATGATTTAAAGGAGCCTTTTCCAGGGAAGCAAGGGCTCACACCCTTTGAAGCACTGCTGTATTATTTACCAGAATACTAAAATTTAAATATAAAGTTGCAATTTTTAAGTAAAGCAGAATTGTATGTAATAACGTATGTGTCTCCCCAGCAGATGCAAGCAGGCATTGATGCCTTCGTTGGGGCTCCCATCAGCCTGGCTATGGCATCAGAGCCCTAACGCATTGTTGATTCAGGCAATGCATTTCCCTGTCACTGTTCGGGAACAGTCCGTATTAGCGATGTAGGACTTTGTCTTGCCAATTAACCTCTCTCCTTTGTGTCTCTTCTGCAAAGAAAAAAAAACCACCAAAGGGCAACCCTGCTCTTCAGGAGGGTGTCAAGTCTTTTATAATCATTTAAAATGTGCCGATTGTGACTGTTTAGAAACCAATCAAAATCCCATTTCTGCACTGCTTGCAGGAAACCTAGTGCAGCTTTGCCCCCAGCAAACCATGTTCCCACAGTCCCACAGAGGAATACTAATTTTTCCTTTCTTTGCCAAGATCTCAAGGATAATATCAGTATGCATAAGGTCCAGAACATGGGAGCTGCTGGATCAGGGACGTTCTCCAGAACCCACCTGCCACAGCAGGAAAGTCCTCTGGGGGCCTCTGCCCGTAAATACCTGCTTTACAACCCTGTCCACGGGGCGGAACAGCTGTTCCTTTTTTCAAGTGCCTTTTATCAAAATTATTTAGCATCCCAATATGTTTTTTATGCTGATCAGTCTGGAGCTGAGCTACCCTAGGACACCCAGTATTTATATTCTCTTCCCCTCTCTGCTTTCTTAGCTTGCCTTGCAGACCAAAGGCAGCCCCAGGCCTGGGAAACACCTGACCCAAAGCCACCCCCATCTGGCACACAGCATAGGTCAGTAGAACAAGAGAAACTGGCTCTATCTTTTGTCAAATGCAAATGGCTGAGAGTTAATGAAGACATATTTCAGGAACAGTGAGGTTGTTTTTTTTAAAGTGATAATCCATCCTGAGGTGTGGGTAGGGTTCGACATAGCTCTTCGGGAAAGGGGTTACAAAACTGGAAGGGCGCATTGCAGTTAGCAAAGGTGTTGACAACGAAGGCCCCGTAGGGCTTTAGCAGTGCCCAAACATACAGGGTGTTCAGGGACCTGTGAGATCAGAGGCAATCCAGGTCCAAAACCTCCTTGGCATATATATTTTTTCCAGATTTTCATTTATTTTTGATGATCGGTGTCTTCACCATGGCTGTGAGTTCTGTTGTTCTGCAAAGAAGGTAGAGCCACAAAGGCACTATGCTTCTGCCTTTTTGGAAGCATGTTGAATACTTACCATTTCACCTGGCAGAAGTCTTTTATATGAAAAAAAAACCCCAACCAAACCAAACGGAAAGGTTAATCCACAGAACAGACTTTCCAAGTCTGATATTGCAGGCTTCCCACTCCTTGTCAATGACCAAAGCAGAAGCGAATCAGAAAACAACTGAAGGTACTTAATGCAACCTAAAGTAATCATCAGAGTAGTGCTTAAAGTGTTAGTGTCTGAGTAGGAAGGCAGGGTTTGAGCCAGCTGCTGTTGCCTTTCTGTGGAGGCTTTGCTCAGAGGTGTTTACTTCCTCATGCCTTCCTGGAGATGTGGCAGTCTATGAAAGCACTCCTCCTGGAATTAGATGAAAATGTTTTTTTGCAAAAAAACCCACCCCCAAAACAAAAGGAGAGGGGGTGGGGGAGTGGTTTCTAGGTCCTGTCATAACAGGGAAAAGCTTAAAAAAGCTAACCCAAATGTTCATTGAAGGCAAGACATGCTGCACACTTACGAAATGGATGGAAAATTTCAAAGGCATGGGACTTTCTGACTGACTGAAAGAGAAAGTTATCATCAGAGCACCCAAAAATATCACTTCACCATCTCAGAAAGGAGCCACTTGAGTCTGGACATTACGTATGGAAGGTCTTCTGCAGCATGCTACTGCATGGCAGGGATATGGATGGAGTCTGGCTTCAAGCCCAGGAGGTCCTGTAGAGTTTGCATACTCTGATTTACAGACCATGTCAGAAAACTCTGCCAAACAGCACACTTCCTTCGACATCAGTTTTGTGATCCTCAGAAGGCATTTTTCAGCCTGCAATATAGAACAGCCTTCACTCCTACAAATCCCAGCTAAAGTTATTAACATCACATACAGATGGAAAAGTCTCCGAAAGGGTGAAAAGCCAAACAAGAGCCCTGGCCAATATGGCCATGTCCTCACCACTGCCATTTGGCTTAATGCCTAATGCTGTTAATTCAATGACAAATGTAGCATGAAAGGATGGCTGACCCCTCAAGGGCCAAGGCTAACCCACCACGCCACCAAGAAATACCTCCAGAAAGCCACAAATACAGACAAGAAGGACTTTGGGTAATTATAGCAGGGAAAAAGTCCTGGAAACACAAGTGTCAGGTAGTGCCAGGAGGCAAACTCATGAAGAAGGGACAAGGGCTCACCTTGCTGTGCAGCACCCCGCTGGTCAGCAGAGACCTGGAAATGAAGTGACATCCAGGGTGGGAACAGCATGGTCAACACTTGGTTCAGTTCAGGGATATATAGAACAAAAGAAAACGGATATATTTAAATAAACTGATTATATTAGTGTTAACACGTGATTTCTCAGAAACTACCAAAACACCAGCAGGAAACTAGGTGGTTTTGAAAATGTCTATGAAAGGCGTGCTGCGTATTCGGTGGAATGACTCCATCTTCAGTTAAGAAAGCAGAAAAGAGTGGGCTGATCCTCGCAGCCAGGGGAAACCCTGCCCACATCTGAGCCCCTAGTCTGGGCTGTCATGAGTAGCTTACAAGAAGGAAGCCATCAGCTGGGAACTAAATAGAACTCTCAGAAAAACCTTGGCAAGAAGGGTAGATCGACCCCAAATGACAAAGGCGTGACTGAGCCCCATTTCCCCTGTGCACCAGTGCTGAGAGGGAAGGATGAACTGGAAAATTTCTTTTGAAATTCTGGCCCCTACAGGCTCAATGCAGCCAGCGTATTAGAGAGGCTTTGAAAAGTGACGTTACATATTTAACTGATCTTGGGGTTTCAGAAGTTTGTGATTCTCTGTGGCTGCTGGCACTGGCAGTGCTGTAGCCTGTACTGAGGTTACCAAGAGCTCTGCCCCCCCAACAGTTACAAGATCAGGCCCCTAAAAGCATGTGGTGATGAGTGGGAAGAGACAAACCACAGATGACAGCACCTGGAGTGTCTTCTTTGTCCATCGCTACTGTCTGATGCTGTCAAAGTGGTGCTCCAGCCATGTCCAGTGCAAGGCTCTGGAAAGCCAAAACACCAGCTCTACTGGGAGCTTCTCTCATTGCCCTGTTCACAGGAGATATTTTGGGAAGTCACATCAAGTTTAATATGCATCATTGAAATGTCTGTTTTATAGTTTATTTTGGAGGTAAATACAACCACATCTTCGATGCTGTCATATTAACATGACGTTTACCCGTACCCAGCACTGTTACTGGTGCTTTTCCAAACCAGCCTCTGCCAAGGAGCCAACTGAAAGACTTGGGGCAGCAGCAAAGGCAGGAGATATTTTTGTGCCCTTGTGTACTGGAAGAGCTGAGATGCAGCTGATCTGAAATTACCCATTAAAAATAATGAAAAAACCTGTAAGACAACAGTTTCTTCCAGGCATGCAAAACAGCTGTGTTTGCCCTTACCAGTATTGCCTGTGCTTTGTTTCAGGTTCTGACACTGCAGATTAAGCAAGCACTTTGGGAACATAACGAGCATGTCAGCCTAATAGCGAGTTCAGATTAAACACAGCAAAACCACCAACAGCAGTGGCTGTTTAATCAGGAAGAGAGAAGCATAAAGGGTCAAAATTACATTATCTCATGTAGCATTGGAAAATGTCCACTCCAATTTTATCAACAAGGTGCTAGGCACTGGCTAAACTCACCTGGATGGTGAAATGTGCAAAATTAGAAAACTAGCAAAAAGGCTGTGCATCACTAAATTCCCTATTAGCTTCTTTTTGCAGAAGTAAATACGAACATAAGTTATAATGAACAAAAGGAGAGTGCACAAGGCTGTTCAGAAAGGATGGGTCTTCCAAACAGCACATGTGGGTGTTACCATGGGGAGAGGATAGAGACAGTTCGCTTGGGTTTTGTCCCAGCTCTTGCTATATTCAGCACTTTTGCAGATCCTGGAACCACATGTCTATATGTGACTTCTAGTTCTTATTTAAAAAGAAATAAACAATTGAAAGTCGTAGCCTTAGGAAAGCAATAGAATATGATCCTTAAGAAGGTTAAAGAAACTAAAGGTAAATTCTGATGTCCTGAGGGTGGAGGTGATGTGATCTGTGAGGTCCCAGGCTGAAAAGACCATCCCATCCTGCATAAGGAGGGCTCTCCAGTGCCTCGGCTCCATTCCAGCCTTGCTGTAGTCTTACCAGAAGTAAAATATTGGAAATGTGGGTGACAGCTTAGATTACACATCGTTAGAAACAGCCAGGATAATCTGCCGCCAGCTCCCTAAAAGGAAATCTTTAGCTAACAAATATGCTCCAGCCTTTTGAGCTGGCAGATAATGATGTGAATAAAATGTAGCTGGATTTCAGGGAAGCAGTTGACATCGTGCCATGCAGGGGGATGCTTCAGCGGGCCAGAGTGAGTGGTGCAGAGCAGGAGAGCTGCTTCTGGCATGACTTAGCCAGGAAGCAGAAAAGAAAGGTGGCAGTTCGGTTTCCTGGGGTGTTGCAACATCCTGCAGCAGCCCCAGCACTGAGGCTGTGCCAGAGCCCTGCATCTGGGGATGGTCAGCATGGTCTGATGGGCTTCATGCCCCTCACCGGGGCATTTCATCATGTCTGTGCATCATCTCCATGTCCCTCCCATCATATTACAACACATGAGTTTGCTAGAGGGAGCCACTAGTGGGTTGAAGAAAAGCATCAGTTTAAGTTATTTATAGAAAAAAAAAAACCCTGCACGTGAAATCCCTACCCACCACGAAGACAAATAGCATCTCCATGTTTCCAGTTGGCTCTGTCCTGTACAAGTGCGTCAAATTTCCAGGCCAGGGAAATGCTGTGGTTTTAGGTCCCTTAGCAGCACAGGGTCCTGGAACGGTGCACCATGGTGCTGCAATGCAAATCCATAATAGTGCTGCTGCTGCTGCCATCACCACCAGTAACACAGGACAAGCCATACTGGTCTGAGTCTGTTCTGAGGACAGGAACCTTGTGCACCTGGACAACTGGATTTTGCTCCTGCTGAGAAAGTCTCTGTTTGAAATAGCATGTGTCAGCTCAGGGAGACTGCTCCTGCTGAGACATTTTGCATAAATTCTGCATAAACCTTTCTGATATGGTAAAAAAAAAAATAATGAAATGGCAAGACACAGAAAGCATACAGACACAGTAGAAATCAGATTTGGAATTATTTAGATGATTCAGGGGTTTGTTGTTTTTTTGTTTTTTGGGGTTTTTTTGGGGGTATAAGCAGCTAGTGCAGCTCACCACAGACTCGCACAACCCAAGAGCTTGAAGTCAGTGTGGAGGTCTGAATGAATGATTCATTATTCCACACACGCTCCGGCTCCTCCACCACTCCAGCCTGTACCCAGCTGGATCTCAGGAGAAATTCCTAGAGTGTGTAATTGTGTATAATGTGATCATCCTGCAGCAGGAAATAGGTTTGTAAGCATTCTTAGCCAGTACAATTGATGTCATACAGATATGGTCTGCAAGGAAACAAAGTGGAGATATATATTGCAGCAAGTCATTTGAGAGCTAATACAGCCTTCTGGGAGCAACATTTTAGGCAGGGAATGTATTTAAGCCCAAACAGGCAAGGTATACATAGTATTTCATTTTTAAATGGCTCAGCATGACCGTGTTCAGAGGAAAGGGGAAGGCGCTGACCTGCCAGCCCCCAGAGCAGCCCATCTTCGGTGCAGCCAGCAAGGCTGGATTTGGGGTGCGCTCCGGGGGGCTGCATCCCTTTGCCAGAGGAAGGGCCAGGCTCCCAGGGGAGTCGGGGCACCGTGGAGGAGGAAGCCCGATGGGGTTACGTGATGCTGCCGAAACCCCCCCTTCCCGCATAGCTGCGGCTGTGGGGTGCTGCAGGCACAGCAGCACCCAGCACCCTGGGGTCGGGGCTTGCAGCCCCCCGGTAAAGCGGGCACCCATCTCCGGTGGGTGAGCACGCTGAGCCCGCAGCACCCTCTAGAGGAGCCCAGCCACCCAGCCCTTGTTTTCAGGGAGGATTTGGATGCACTGAAAAACATCTCTCTCCAGCAATGCTCTCTCAAGCAGGTTTAATCCATCGCTCTGCATCAGCTCGCCTGGGGGACGCACCACTGCTGGGCAGCATCAGGCCTCCAGCTTCTCCCTCCTGGTGCTGGAGGGGATGGAGACGGGCAGTGCTGCAGGCAGGGGCTGGGATGGAGAGGGCGAGGTGGAGCAGGGGCTCCCCACCGAGCTGGGGAGCAGCACCCAGGGAAAAGTTCTCCAAGCTCCTGCATTGCAGGGCTTCGGGTCCCCGGTGTGTCCCCAGCTGCAGCCAACGCTATCTTGGTGGCAGGTTTACCCCAAATTGGAAGCAAAGTTCTAGGAGGTGTGGAGGTGCACACTTTGGTCCCATCATGTGGTCCCCAGAGGGCTGTAGACTGCAGCTCCATTTAGCCCAGCATCCCTCAGCTGCTACACAGCATCCTGACACTCACCTCAGTCAGGCGGCTGCTCTCCCTCCGGTCCTTTGGGCTGCGGCAGGCGTATGAGGAGTTAGGTTGAATGTTACCTAAAAGTTACCTATTGGTGAAATCACACTTTAGTGTGGCCCCACGGAAACATAGCTTAAATTCCTTCATGCAATTAAATGCACAGGTTACATCCAGTCAATGTCATTCTATTCCCAGTATGTGCCTTAACCTTTCCAGTCGATACGTGCTGGTCAACACACTGTCCTAACAGGTCTATGGGGTTCACCTGGGATTTGCTATGTAGAAAACATGAGACACCTGGGGACAAACATCATCTGACTGCTGCACTGTGCTGGTCTGTGGCTTGTGGCTACAGCTGCCTTCACTTCTGGAGTTTCCCAGTTCCATGCCTGATACTGGCAAAACCAGGACTTTTCTGTCTAAAACAAGCCATTAACTCTGCCTAAAATTAATTTGGGATGCAGTATCTAGTTCATATTTCTGAAGTTTACAGTGCTTTACATTTAATTTCATAAACCATATAACTATTTCAAGAGGAAGCATTCTGAAACATGACATCCTAAAATGTAAAAAAACCCCAAACCCTAAAGTTTCAAACCCATCTTTCAAGTGGAAATTTAAAAATGCTGGGCAAACAGGCCAAGTCCTCTCCTGGAAGATACATTTTCTGTTTCTGTCTTGGAGGTACAATGTGCATGTTCCAGCCTGCGAGTCTACTGAGGCTTGGTTGGGGTCCTTCAACGTACACTTGGTTGGTAAAGGATGAAATAAGGAAGGCAACCCAGAGAAGAGAATACAGAATAATTTTCGGCCTGTTTGGTGAGATGAACGGGAGGAATCAGATAAATGCCAAGGCAGCACACTAGCAGCAGGACAGAGCTCCAAAGCTGTGGGCAGGAGGGAGCTGGGAAGATAAGTGTCTCTGGGTGACAGCCCTGCCTGCCTGTCCCCTCTCTCCCAGCTGGTCCCGGCTCTCCCAACCTGGGAAGTACCTGGAGCGAGAAAGCAGTCATCTGCCTGGAGACACCGGAGCATCCGTGTGACACACCTGCTTTCAAGCTGTGGCTTCCGCAGGAAGATAAGGGAGCGTACAAGGACCCGGCAAGGATAAGAGAAGCTGAAGACCAAGGTGGTGGGATGGCATCTGCATGGACAGCGTGGTGTGCCCAGGGGTGCCAAAGCCCCAGTGCAGCCACTGCACAGCTTGGCCCTGGTGCTTTCCCCAGCTGAAGAGGTGGGTCCAGCTCTTACCTGAACTTCTCTTGTGCCCACACCACCTTCAGCGTCCCTCAGCTTCCTTCCCTGAGGGGTGACTTCCAGCAAGTCTGCTCCAGCAGGACTCCAGCACTACTCTGCCTCCTTAAAAGCACAACCCTTGGCCCAGGGCAGGTTTCCCCATAGGGAGGTATGGTATGGACAGGCCATCAGCAGAGCACCACAAAGCTCCCGAGCAGCATGCAGATGGCTCCCCCTCTTCTGCTGGGCACCACTAATCTCCAGATAATAGAAACCTGTGAAGCCATGATAACACTATCTCCTTGGCCTCCTCTCCTTTGTCCTCAAATGGGAGTCACAGAATGTCTAATTATCAAGATCAGGCTGACTGTGGAGAGATTACTCATCACTGATTCTGGGTATAAACAGTTTCCTTTGCAGAATAATTTCTTTTTTAAGAAGTCCCCCCCCACCCCTTTCTTCAAATTAATTTCCATCTCAGCCACAAGCCTCAGTAGAAAATCTTGCCATAATCATTTTGAGCGAAATATTCTGAGTAATCAATCAAAGCAGTGGAACCAATTTTGAAACTGTCACTTTTAATTTTTCCAATAAAAAAAATTGAGCATTTCACTCAGTGCTGTTGTGATTCCAGCTCTTAAAACCTTTGCTCCACCGCATCAGTGCTTCAGAGACGTACTTGAAAATCTGAAGAGCTGGCACAATTGCAGAGAAACTAAAACAGATTGATTTTTAGCAGTGAGAAAAAACCTGTTTCTTCACATGCCTTTAGACCCATCTCACAAAACCTTTTCTTTCTTTCTTCCCTACTTCCCTCCTCTACAAAAATAACTACAGAGTATTAGTAATTTCATACACGCAAAAGGCTGGCACTAATTAAAAAGTTGACACATTATTGAGAGCTCTGTGCATAAATGCATGGCTAATGAAGGCCCAAAGAGCAGATGTGCTCGGTGCTGGGGTGGAGGAGAGGAATTCTCCAGCTTCTGGCACGGGATGCCTGTGGACACATCAGCTATGGAGGAGCTAACCTGTGAGAGGAGGCAGGAACTGCCTCGGTACAAAAACGGCTGGAGAAATCCATCCTGGAAATAACAGGTCTATTAAACATACTAGCAACTGGGCTTTGTGTTCAGGGTATGCGTAGGCTACATTTCTGCTCAGCGAGGAGCCATCAAATTAGAGGCTTTCCACATCGTTCATCAAGCGAGCGCTTTGGCTGTAGGGAAGTCAAAGGGAGTTTTGCCGTTGCCCTCGCCGGAGGCAGCGCGTTCCTGCCTCCCCTGCAGAGTCTGTGCCCGCTATAGCCCGTAAGCTGGCCTTCACTTGTGTTTTTAATGGGCTGATGGATGTGGATGGAGTGGTGCGCAGTAAAAGCATCACATGCCTATGTGTAAGAGAGGGAAAACAGCAAAAGCAGCAACAGTGCCCTCAAGTTGGGCTCCTACATCACATAGAGAAGGAAAAGGATCCTTCTTACAACCCGATACCTACACTGTCTAGATTCAAGACCACTTCTAATTTCGCAATAATTTCACACAGAGATAAGCTTGCATTGTGATACCCTGGCTCTCCTGCGCTGCCGGCCCAGGAACCCAGCAATGCCAGCAAGACAGAGCCAGCAAGGGCTGCCAGCCTCAGCCGTGGCCACCCCGCGCTGCCCTCGTGCCTGCACCGCTGCCAGCCAGCACCCTGCGCCCAGCGCCGACTGGCGGGTCTCCCCATCGCTCCTGCCTGCTGTTATCTCTGCTCGCAAGACCTCAGAAGCACGATGCAGCAAGCATGTAATTAGCTGTGAGATGTCAGAGTGGCAGCAGAAGCTGAAGGTGTCATCAGCAGCTGCCTGCCTGCCTTTTACCAACACACCCCCGCCCTGAAGCTCCGGCTCTGTTATCTTGGCTTATTGTGTTTATCAAGGGCACAGATTGGATCTGGGAGTTTTGAAGATGCGGAGAGCCCTTTGGCATTTGAGGAAGGAGATGAAACCTAGGAAACAGAGAAGTTAATATGTCTTCAGTTTGCAAGAGAGCTTGGAAATGCCACTGATGCTTTATTAATCTCTTCTCCCCCTCGAGGACAACAGTAATCTGCTTTTTCCTCTATATATACTGAATTGCCTTTACTGAAAGTTAAAAGGGACAGTGGCAAGTTAGTTCGATTTTGGAGACCATTTTTGTCTGTGCCTCTCATAATGCTTTCAGATTATTAAAACTTTTAAAACAGGATTTTAAAATTTAAGTAGTCCAATTTTCTCTTTCTATACTGTTTCACTCCACACAGCAATTTCTCTCTCCCAGGAAAACACTTATGACTCAAGTCCAGCCATTTTTATTACAATTCTGGGCCTTTTTCCATCACGTCTCGGCTGCTGGGACAGCACTGCCAACGCAAGGCAAGGGCAGAACTCAGCCCACAAGTAGGATGTGGCCACAGTCTGCAGAACAAGTAGAAACAAGACCAAAGCCAAACGTTTCGACCTGATAATCAGTTGTATTTTCAGTCCATTAATACACATTCATTTACCAGATACAAACGGAGTGGAAAGGAAAGCGATCGGTAGCAGGAACAAGGATACAAAACTCAATTCCAGCAGCCTTCACAGAAGGGATATTCAGTGTTCACAACTGCACCGTCG
This sequence comes from Ibycter americanus, assembly GCA_035590275.1. Classification (NCBI taxonomy): domain Eukaryota; kingdom Metazoa; phylum Chordata; class Aves; order Falconiformes; family Falconidae; genus Ibycter; species Ibycter americanus. Next base: position 23,646,600 of record JAVJGI010000003.1, on the reverse strand, counting down.
GAAGGTAGAGACGCACGGAGACCTGCACTCACACCCGAAGTGGAAGCTCTCCTTTTGTTGATTAGTCTAGCTAGAGACACAATTTAGAAAAAAAACATTCCCAGAACTGTGACTTTCAACACTTCTTCTCATTTCCCAAGTGTCAGGAAAGAGGTAAGGTGGAATTATTTACATGGAGGAGAATTTATGAAAACACACTGGGATGTTAAAAATAGAATAATCACAAATACTGGAAAATACAACAAGAAAGCAGGCAGGGAAATAAAAAAAAAAAAAAGAGAGAGAAACCCCAGGAGGATCATTGCATTCAGTGGTCAATGTACAGTTTGCCGGTCTGCTCCACTTTGATACACCTTAGTTTTGCATGCTTAACCTAATTCACCGTCATGGCGTTACGCTCCTGGTTTAAACCTCGATTCTGCAAGCCTCCTGGTTTCAGCAGGAGCTCAGCTGTGCAGAAGGATTGCTCATTTGAAACAATTTGCAGAACAAGGGCCACAAAATGTGAGAGTGTATTCACATCTTGTAGGTCACCCAAGAGATGCCAGCTTCTCTCCATCTACCTGGTCTGAAGGCCACTTGCTTTCTCCACCTTGGCCACCACTGCATCCTACAAACCAAATCCTCTCTGTCAGAAAACCAGTGTGGCAGCTCTGCAGCTGATGGAGGTGTGTCAGTTTAGACCAGCATGGATTTGGGTCTTTACATTCGAGAGGAGAAGGAAATGGCATTAACATAAAGAACCATGCAGAATTTTCTTTCATTGTCCCCACAAACGCAGATTCTGTGCACAGATTACAACCCCCTGACTGTCCTAACAAGTGCACAAAAGACTTGTTAGACTGAAATAACAATGGCAAACCACATCTGAGCTTGATTGTACATGGATGTTTCCTTGGAAGGAATAAAGATACTATAAATTATTAATGTCAGGGTCCCAGCTAGGCAGAACCTGCACTGAGGTCTCCCCTGGGGACAGCACCAGGATTGCAAAATCATGTTGTGAAACCTGATCAAAATGGAGCGTTTGTGGTTTAATCTAGCAAAGCTCACATCATGTCAGGCAACGCACTGAGACCAAGCGCCCAAAAACTGAGCCAAGCACTTTGCATCTGCCATGGAGCACTGGAATAGTTCTCCTACAAATTATTTTTTAGTAAAAGTTCTTACATATGATGACATTTTATCCCTCATTTTTTAAACCATGCATTAACTTTACAGGGAAACATTTATCCAGTCCAACATCTATACAACAAAACACATATTTTAAAATATCAGACTATTAAAAAGATACGGTAAGAAGTGTGAGTTCTCAAAGTGGCACGTGTTAAGGAATAAATTAAAAGAAAAAATGTATTCAACTCAAGTTGAACTACAAAATAGTCTGAGCCTGGGAAAAGTTCTCATTTCTTATAATTCTAAGAAATAAATGCCACAAGGAACAGTTCATGTTTCTGGGTTTGCTAGTGCTTGAATCCACATCACTTGGTACAGTACTGTATATCTGCGAGCGATCCTCTCCAGTTTGAAGGTATTAAAAATAAACCCACGCTGGTATTACCGACTAAGAAGTAGTGATTGTTCAGGTGCAGAAATTAACTCTCTCAAGGTGTTCAACCTCACAGGCTTCTTAATATAAGAAATACACCTCTAGCTGACGGGACCCAAGGAGCCAGCTCCAAACAGCACAGCCCACAGGGGCGAACAAGAGCCATGTCTTCACTGCAAACTCCAGCCCCATCATCTGTTTGGGGCAAGCAGGGCCACATCTATGGAGGGGGGTGGGGGTTGGTGGCCCCACGAGCCCCTGGGGATGCAGGGTTCTCTACACTGTGCTGAGGCTGCCTTGCACACCTTGCTTGCATTTGAATGTTACTAAATTCCTGCTATCAGGGATTTAGCACCAACGCAGGGAAGGGACCTTCAGCGTGGCTCCTCTGTTCCCACAGAGGGAAATCTCCTCCTGGACAGGGAGACAATGTGAGGCCCATCTGCTACTTGAACAACAAAAGACCTTCTTAATTAGCACCTTTTCATACAGAACCAGTCAATTAAATCTTTCCTAGGTGGCTCTGCTGTGTCGCTTGGGACCAGCGGCCATCACACAGTAGGCTGAGTGTTGCAGAACCTAGGTGGTTTTTCCCCAAAGCAGCCTGGCAGAAGGGGACTTAACGCCACTGGAGTTATGAAGCCCAACAGTTAGCTACCTACCACCTTCAAAGACAATATAAGGATAATTTAACAATTACAAGACTCTTTGCTAATATCAGGATGAGGACAATAAGAGCACTTAGAAGATGACAGGAGTCTTGCACTTCTTCAAGGTTCATGTGTATGGGTGGCAGGGCTGAATGCTTCCTTTTCAACTATGAATACAGATCCGTGGGACTTGCAGTGATTCCCTGACAGGCTGTAATTGTTTAAAGTTAGCAGCTTTGTTCAAACTAAAACAGCTAAAAACATAACAGAAGAGAAAAGCTCTGAACTAGCACTGACGTGAAATAACAAGACACCTTTGATCTTTCTTGATTGCAAGCGGTCGGGGCACATGCAGCTCTGGCTCTGCACAGGGTGACCCCAGGTCAATTTTTTTAAGGGGAAAAAAAAAAAAAAAATCAAAGGAACATACTTATCTGCTAACAGTGTGCCAGCTAAAAGCATCAACCCCCCGGACCAAAGATCATCACATAAAATGCTGCATGTGCACTTCCAAGAGGCTAACCAGACCACAGATGCATCAGCCAGAGAGCAGTGTAATAAGGAACTGCATCCACAAAACAGAGGCGTAAAACAATGGAAACTGTAGGAAGGGGCTGAGGCTCGGGCTGCCCTGGAAGAACATCTGGGGTTGTTACTTACTCAGGTGATGCAGCAGGTACAGAATGACCTGGTGCCTATTTACAGGTCTGAAGCCACAGAAGGCAATCAGCTAAAATGTGGCACCAGATATATTTTGGGTGCAATTTTGACCGGTGTGATTCTTTTCCAGTTAAAAACAGGCAAGACTGTTGGAAGAGCCAGAAAAGTAAAAAATAAACTTGCTTGTGAGCTAAAGTAAATACCTGTTCACCTGGTCTTTTGACTAAGGAGAGTTGGACACAGGGTTAAACCCAGCTAGCAAAGGGATGCCCCTGGACGCAGTGGCAGCAGAAGAGCTCAGCCTCCCACGTCTCCAGATCCAACCCTTGTTAGGTGTTTCTAATGGTCCGATCTCTTAGTGTTCAACATGGCACTGCCGACCGCTGGGGAACAACTCTCCTGGGACTGCAGCAGGAGCTGGACATGAAACTGGGACATCATTGCAGGATGGAGTGAAGACCCAGGATGGCACCCACCAGGCCATGTCCTGACCCAGGAGCGGTAGTGTTTTGCCCAGGGATGCTGAATTGAACCACTGCTCCGCTGCACAGTGAGATGCCAAATAGCTTTGGAACCTGTCTTACAGAAATGTAAAATAAGGCTGGGCATGCCGAGTTTTACCTGCGCTTGGGAAGACACGTCCTGCATGACTGAGCTCAAGACTGTGGCTGGTCTAATGGAGTAGACCAGAGACAAGGCTTTGCTGACTGCTCCCCTTCCCCCTCGCATTCACCCCATCTACAAAGCTGACACGCCAGCTCAGTTTGAGCATGGCATCAGCTCTAGCTTAGTGGCCTTTCCCTTCTTTTAGGTAGGGAGGAAAGGGATGGAAAGAAAAGTCTACCTATATACTGCAATACAAATGCATGAATGGAAGACCCAGAGTGCGGAGCTTAGTTTGGCCCATGCTGGCTTTTGAGTTTCTGTCCCGTTACACAGTGCCTCGCTTTCCTAAAGCTCCGGAGATCTAAGGCTTGAGTTTAAACCTTGATCCTCTCCTGGAGAAAGCCTTTATGCACAGTTTGAACAAACTGATGTGTTGTGTGTCTGCAAAGGCCAGCAAACCCTGGTGATTTTCAGCACCTCCGGCTCCATCAAGGCTGCCCCTCGCCAACGCCAAGGCAGCGTCATGCTGCGCGTGAGGACGGCTGATTGCTGTAGCTGTGGTAGGAACGTCTTTTTTCCCCCCCCAGAGGGGAGAAAAGACTGAAATGTTGATTCTGATACAAGATTGTTAGTCCATTTCCATTTAAGAAGTGAAAGACCTGCACTTGGCAAGCTGTAGGACAGCCCAAGGCAGCACCAAACAGCACTTCCCAACAGCGCCAGAGTGGCATGACGTGCTCAGGTGGTGCGTGAAAGGGGTAACACAGGGGGACTCCAGCAAGCCAAGGTGCAGATACCCAAAAGCCTTAGAAGCACACGCAGCCCACAACTCCTGCGCAGTCACAGCACGATCACAGTACATATGCATCCACAGTGTACAGCTGGCAGCAGTGACAACATCGACTGGGACTTGTTTCCTGTCCTAGGAAGCAGCCTGCATCCTTTAGGTGCTCAGAACATGCCTTAAAAAAAATAACTCCCTCAGAAGTAAAACTTCTCATTTGCCATAATTTCCAAGTCTTTCTGCTCCTCTCCTTTGCTAGTGTTGATTTGCTTCAAGTTCCTCCACCAAAACCCTTAGGAAAGGCACATTAGCTCGGTGGAGATGTTTTTTGCCTCACTTAGCAATAAAAAGCTTTCCAAAATCCCATATCGTTCATCAACTTGTCTCTAGAGAACCAGGCTTTAAAACGTAAAGCAGTCTGCATCTCCTTAAGTCCAAACCTCCATGGGTACCATGGACTCCTTTGTTCCGACAGAGGGAAGCAAGTACTCTTCCTCCAGAAAACGAAAAGGGAATTGTACTAAAAACCCACGAATCTTCTTTAATTCTTCTGCTGCTTTTGCAGGATCATCATTTGCTAATTTGGGCTTGTTGATGAAATCACGCAGTTGGGTTAAATTATTCACCTGGTCACTGGGAAGGCATCGGAAAACCTGATCAAAACAGAAAGAAGAAGTGGCATGTCAGTGTGGGGGAAATACTGCAATGCAGAGTTCCCGAGAAAGACCAAAATATCTAATACAAATTCCCCAGGATGGGACTTAATTAGCAGCCTGGAGAATGGGAAGGGAAGAGGTATGTGCCTATCTGTGATAGGGCTGGAGCAGGCAGAGGGGAAGGCTCCAGGGCTTTTTCTAATCACTGCAAAAGCTCATTAAAAACCAGAAGTAAAATTTACTTCTACTCCAGTTATGCTATGGCCAGCTAGAAGTAGTAAGTACGCCATGGCCATTCACCGGAGCTACAGCCAATACAAATAAAAGGACAAGTCAGAACTGCTGCCTTCTTGGGCTGCTGTCACACTTTGAGGATACACAAACTCCAGTTTCTTGTCCACAGCTCTTGCATCCAACACTACTCGTTCCTTCAGAGCATCTCTGAAGGTCCAGCCCCAGGAGCTGGACCTGCTGCCCTTGCCCTCCCTGTGCTGCTTCTCCCATTGGCATCTGCTGCTGCCGTGCAGGAAGGAGAGAGGGGAAAGTCAACGCATTCCTCACCTTATCAAAGATGGTGGCGTTGCGAGCTGCTGTAGAAATCCACACCTCCTTGAAGAATTTGTCACAGACGGGATCTTGGTGTTCTGGACTGAGATTGGAGCCGCCAAGGACAACCCTGAGAAGGCAAAGGGATTGATGCTCATGGAGGCTGAGGCACAGGGCACTCCCCCTCTTGAAATGCCAGGAGAGGAAAAGTTTTGTTGGGACTTGCCAGCCCCTGCGTGCTTCCTGCACCCTCCCACTCCTGTCCTCTGCAATAGTCTGTCAGCAGTAACGCTGCTTGATTTTCTCCTTTTTTCTGTGCAATAACTGTCCAGATGGGAAATAGGGTAGGGGGGCAAAAAAAAAAAAAAAAAGTCTTAAAGAAAAAATGGCTGTGTTGTGGGCCAGATGGCTGCTCCGAGTCAAGAAACTTGCATCAGAGACACCACCACCCAAAACTGAGAGAGTGTGAAAACAGGATCTGGAGGCAAAATATCACTGTGTTGTTTATGAGCACTCCTAGCGAAATCCCGGAGCAAAACGATTTGTAAGTGAAGCTGCCAAGCTGAGGGCAGGAGTGGCGTGAGAAAGGCTAACGCCACTGAAACAGCAGCAAAACCCTGGGCTAAATCCATGCCAAGCAATGTTAAACCTGAACAGGCAGCAGCAGCCCCGTTGGTTTGAAAGGCTGCGGGCAGGCGTAAGCCTGAGCAAGCCCTGCCTGCATCCCTGCTCGCCGCCCGCGCTTGGCCAGCCCTGTGCATCCCACCTGAAGCACTGCAGCCGGAGGGACTGGGCAAACTTCCCAGCGCTGTAGTCCTCCCCGTCCATCACGGAAGGGACAGTCTCAGTGTCCTGCACGATGATGGCCATCTCACTGTCCCGCTTCCCCAGCATGCTGCGGTCATTGATGTTGGCAGAGCCTGGCAAGGGGGAAAAAGCAGCACTGGCAATGCACTACTGCTGCACGAGATGCTCCTGCACACCCTCCATCATCACCCCTCACCCCCCTGGCCCATCCCTCATCTACATGGGGGGCCATCTACGGCTTTGCTAGATAAAACCCCAATCTAGAGGGCTTCCTTATGGAAAGACAGACCCTGAGAGTCAGAATTTGGGGGAGGGAAAAGAAAAAAAAATAATTTTTGCAGGCTTCAAAAGCTCCAGGCTTGGAAGAAGGTTAAATCATAGCCAAACCCAAGCCAACATTTTCAAAAGTTTACTCTCTCTGCAACTTCCCAGATGCTTTTGCTGAAGGACGTCACAGCTTTCAAAGGTCTTAACTGCATTTGATTTGGTTCCCAAGTTAACTGACACAGGATGGGCTCCATGGGTAAATCCATTCATCTTTAGTAGTGTAAAGAGGGGAAGTTTTTCATTTGCATTTAGAACGTAGGGATTTTTGGGAGAGCGATCTAGGAAGAAAGAAGTCATCTCGCTGTGGGTAACCAACACCTGGGCCCTCCTGCCCTGCCAGGACCACACTTCAGGCGCAAGAGCTCAGGCACCGTCCCTGCTAACACAGCAAGGCAGCAGCAGACCCCAGGGCTCTGGGGGACTTTCCAACCACAGGAGATGTTTCTTCTCTACTTCTTGCCCTGTGCTTCCTGAAGCACTACCACACGCTGTGTAACACCCAAACCCCAGAAAGAAGAGAGGTGCTTTCCAGAGGGGTGCAGGGAAGGTGCCTGCCATGGCAGTGGGACCCATGGGTGCTCTGTGCACAGCTCCCTGCTCGCGCCTGGGAAATAACTGCTTCGGTCCCCAACAAAGCTGCTGGAGATGTTTCCCTCATTGCATTTCTACTGTATGGCTCTGGCTGTGCTTTTTGCGGGGTGGGGGTCCCTCTCCAAAATGCACCACCCTGCTCATGTAAGGGTTTGGGTGTGCTGTGGGTGCCCTGACTGCACTGCGGTGGGAGCTCCCCAGCCCGCACATGCCATGCAGGGTCTGACACCCACAGCTCTGCTTGAGACCAGCTGAGACTTTTCCCCCCCCACAGGTTTCTCTGCCCCACGCAGCCGTCAGAAGGCAAGGGATGGGGGACACCACAGCACCTGTTGGCTCCAAAGGGACAGCCAGATGCAGCCAGCAATAGGAGTCATCAGGTCACTAACCCATAGAAAATGACCAAACAACGCAGCTCCCAGCTCCATAAGAGACCCCCGGGTGCTAGATAGCCATTTAGCCTTCCCAGTGACTGACCTAACTCAAGGGGAGCTAACATCTCCAGAGGAAAAATGAGCTAAACCCCTCTCTACCCTTTCCCCTCCCTCTCCTGCACATTAGCATTTTATTTCCATGCACCTTCTCTTCCTTGGGTGGAAAAACACTGGCTCCCCATCACCTCACCAGCTGGCACGGATGCACATGCTGTATAAAAACCTATCCTCAGGCTTATAGGTACAGAAAATAGAAATTAAGAACTGTCTCAGGCCCCCAGACCATCACGCTTGCAACAACGCTGCTCCTGCTGTAATATTAAAACCACCTCTGAGCTGCTCGACATACTAGAGATGGGATCTGACCCCTGAGAGGGTAACAGAAGAGCAAATCTCACCACAGGTCATCCAAGACTACAGGCTGAACTGCTGCTTTGAAGGAGGGGAGTATTTTGAGTCTTGCAAAATCTGGTATTAAGTTATTCTTTGGCAAAGTTTTTGTTGCTGATATAACGGATAGAAAAGGGCTTCTTTAAAGAAACAGGCTAAAATTCTGCTTTTCTGCTGCGATGTAGAACTCTGAGCCTGAAGTCTCTTGTCTTTCCTTCATGATCTCATAATAAATATGGTAAAGGAATGGATGAAATGATATCTATTACTTGTTATATTTCCCCATTCTTAGGAAACAGAGCTGATAAATGACACATGTTGTCCAAACCTTCCAATTTTTACGGCACATTCTGTTCTTTAAGGAACAGATGACAAGTCTCACAAGTCTTCCTGCTAGAGCAGAGTTTGATACAAGACAGATGGACAATATTCCCTGCACTGGGATTCTCTTCACTGTTACACAAAGATTTAAAATCATTTCAGAAAAACAAATTAAATGACAGCCCTCCGAATGCTTTCCTCCCTCCTACCTATCCCTCCTGATGAATTTGCGAGTTTGTTTTTCTGGGTTTTTCTAAACAGCAAAATATTTCACAAGAAAGATATCATAACACAGAAAAGCACATGGCACCACAGTCTGCACTGGGCACAGGGCAGAGAAGTGAAGGGACTAATCCAGATCTGAGTGGTCCAAAGCCCTCCCGCAAGCCCCCTCCTCACCGATTATAACTGTGTTGTCATCAGCAATAAGCAGTTTGCTGTGGACATAGATGAGCTCTGTGACTAGTTTTCCTTCCAACTCTGCATATGTTCGAAGTCCACAGAATGAAATGTAGTTTATCCACTTATCTCCAACTGAAAATTAGAAGAGAACAAAACCAATGGGACGAGGGAGGTGGAAGAGAAGAAGGAGAAAAGACCCTCTTCTATATAAATGACCCATATGAATAACAGTTCACTTCTGACTTTTTAGAAAAATAATAAAAAAACAGATAACGGAAATAAGTTTCTTTAAAAATAGACTTTCAAAGCTGCCTGTGGGCTTTCTGTGCTGCTCTGATCCGCTGCCTGCTCAGATACTTTCACTTTAGTGAGAAATGACCCCAATCTCCCTTGCACAGCATGCAAGCGCTCACAACTGATCCAAGCATCTTAAAATAACTGGACTATGCGACTGTTCTGCAGATCCTGCAGAAAGGAGGCTGTGAGCAGGTGTTTGGTCCATGCACAGTACGGAAAATATGTCCTAATGTACGTGTCTGCAGCTCAGATTTACACAAAGACCTGGAACGAATGAGGCATTATGTACGCCCCTAGCATTTGTGATACGTGGGTGTTCATGGTGCTCTGATTCCCAGCGGAGCAAATTCAAGCAGGCACCCTCATGGCGAGGAAGCCACTCAGAAACAGCATCCTACTTAGGCAGGTTTTTCCTCTCTGTGTTCAACTACCAGACACAGTCCCAGGGTGGGATTCACAGGGGAGGCCGAGGGCTTGTCTTTCCCAGAAGTGTGGCCCCACTCAGGACATTTTCCAAATAACACGATCCTGAGCAGCTGCAACCGTGCCGCGCTCCTCCCTGGGGGTCCTCTCCTCCTCCGCATCAGGGCTGCATCCAAGTGTGAGGTCTGACAACTGGCCACAGCTCGTGTGACCCGACAGACCTCACCACGGGATGACGGCAGAGGAGAAGGAGGTCACTCACCAGCCCCGTGAGCCCGTAGCACACATTGCTGTGAGATGCTCCAGTCCATGCCTGCACCCCTTAGCAACAGCAAGCCCACATTAATAAGAAGCTGGAGAGTCTGATTTATGTGTTGTACATGTATCTATCGAACTGCAGCATCCCAAGACTAAACAACATAGACGACAGGAATAAAGCTCTTACCCTCTCCCTTCAGCTGGCCTAGGATTGAGTTTTCTCCTCGGCACATGGTCCTGGAAAGAAGGTAGGCAGCCATCAGCATATGCTGAATCAGACCCGGGCAAGGTAAATCGCAAACACAGAAGCCTCTTAAATACCCCATGCAAACAGAAGAAAGACAGTGCTTCCAGAGCACACGTTTTCCCCAAACGACTGTTGATATATCAAGGACTGCTCATTTCCTAAAGGAGCTTCTATCAATCCGCATAGGAGCTGGGGAGCATTTTTGCCTTCCAGAGCATGTCGTGGTGATGATAAACGTGTTACAAACAGGGCTGCTACCATCTGTGCCACAGGTCTGGATATGAAATCGCATTAAGAAAAAAAAGGCAACACGTACAGAGTGCCAGGTCAGGCAGTTTGTGTGATTATAGCTAGGCTGGAAAAGCCACAGCCAGCATCTCATTCAAAAAAACCCAACCCATGGGTAATTTCTCAAGACTTATGGCTGTCCTTTCAGAAGAACGCTCAAGCAGAAGGGCCTGGCTAGGAAGGCATGCTGCTTTGCTTCTGCTTGTGCCTCCTGCCCTGCTCATCCTTCTGGAGGTGCAGTGGGCGCCCTGCAGACCAGCAGACACGGGAGATTTCACGCTGGGGGTGGCAGTAGTCTCTGCAGATCAACTGTGCCCAGGCCATACTGTAACACAGCAGCTTTTCAGTAAAACCATCATGCCTTGGCCCATTTTGTCTTCCTCCACAGCCCGTTCCCAGTGCAGGTCCACCCAACACCGTGGCATCTCAGTCCGTCTCATGAGAGCTGCTGGGTTGCAAGTGCCCCCCAAAAACATCCATCCAGAGCAGGGGAATCACACTGGGGAGGATGCCGCTGCCTTCGCGGGGCTGATGGGCAGGGCCAGGAGAAGTATGGGCCAAAAGGCAGATTTGGAGACAAAGCCCAGCTAACGAGCCCGCAGGGCGGCATGCTGCCTCCCGGCCGCAGTGGTGGTGGGGATGCTGCCGCGGAGAACCGCAGTAAAAGCCGCAGTAAGCGCCTACAGGAGAGCATGACTGTCGAGTGGGAGGGTAGAGAGCCGAGAGATCAGTAAGTCCCGGTTTGAAGAGCTAAAAGGAAAGTGAATGCACTTGGCAGCACCCTGCCGCATGTGGGGAGCGGCTGAGAGTCAGGAATTGGGGCGTTTGTGTAAGGGATTGGGGGACACGTGGCGCTCAGGGACACGGTGTAGCAGTGCGCTTGGCAGTGCTGGGTTAATGGTTGGACTCTACGATCTCAAAGGTCTTTTCCAACCTAAATGATTCTATGATTCTACAACCTGCTGCGCCAGGGCAGAGGTAGGGGCTCCCCCACATCTAGGGGGGTGTTTGCCTGCCCCAGGCTTTACCCACTGCACTTCCCCGCTCAGCCAGCATCGCCTCACCTCCCGATGCAAATCCTGAGGCTGGCAAATAAATAAGCTAAGTGAAAGAAGCTACGCAAACGGTTTTCTTCTCCTTTTGCAAACACGGTGTGCCTGCGTGGACACCATCTAGCGTGACGCCCCGCTGCCGGCAGCTGGCCCTGGGGCACGGCTCGCAGCAGGCGAGGTGACGAGGGAGGTCTCGGCCAGCCCTGCCCGCCGTACCTGTAGTTGAAGTGCATTATGGCCTGCAGCGCGTTCCCCCCACCAGTCGAAATGTCTCCTTCGAACCCAGGCAGCAGTGGGATCACCACGTACACTCGGAAACGCTTGTTTTCCCTGAAATGATAGTTTGGGGAAACATCAGCCTGCAAATGTTACAGCTTGGTACAAGGTGAAATCCCCTCGGTTTCACTTTCCCTGTGCTGACCAGCTTGGTTTCCATCCTAGGCTACGATGCGGATTTTAAGGGAGCACAGTGTGAGGTGTATTTCCCGTTTCGGGTGTTCAACACCTGCCATCAGTCCTGCAGCGAGTGCTCAGAGCTTCAGGAGCAGAAGGAATAGTTTACTCTCAGCAGACAACAGAAGAAGCTAAAGGCAAAGAAACACGTTTTCACTGAAGTCCAAGGCCAATCTGCTAGTTATTTTGCAGACTCTGCCTGCCACTATAAAAGTTGGTTAGAGCACCCCAATAGCTCAGTCACACTGATACTGGTGCAGACTGGTGCGTACGACTGCCTGGCAGAGCACAGCAGAGTACAGAGCTATCACAGGCAGAAAACCCAACTCTAACCTGACATTCCCACAACATCCTGGTTTTTAGAAGCCAGAAATGTCACAAAAGGTGGAAAAAGCTCAGGGCACAAGCGACACATTGATCATTCAGGGAAGGCGAGTATTCCACCAATACACCACAACCCACAAAAACTCACTTGCAGAGTTCCCCCAAACTAAACCATACCCTAACCGTGATCTGACTCAGAACAAAAGCTACCATTGTGGCACTGCTTGGGGCTTTTCTTAAAGCCCACCTTCGGGTTTTCTCTGCTGACAAAAGCCAGGTGAATCTGCTCTGCCCGCGCTTGCTAGGCACCCCTGGGTGCCGGCAATGCCCTGCCCTGCGCCCAGACAAGGAGGAGGATGCTCCATTGAAGGCTGCTGCCACTAGATGGCAAACACAGTTTAATCAGGACAAAACCATTTCATATGGTTTAGATGAATATAAGTCAGTCTGCAGTTTTTGTTAAAAGTATTCCTTCCCCGGGCAAGCCATGCCTGTGAACTTAAGGGTATGGGAATCGTGAAGCACTGGGGTCTCATCTGTGCTGGCAGGGAGGCAGCGAGGACCTGTGTTTCTTTAATTTCAACGAGCGCTTCCTTATAGCTGTGCTACACACTGTAAACTAGCTTTAGTTTGTCAGCAGACCTCAGAAACAGTTAATGAGGTCTTCAAAACGAAGCCTGTTTGTACCATGAAAGACGTCTACCAACAAAAGCATTCCCTAAAAAGCAGTTTGTTTGCCTAAACTAGTTTAATAAACACTAGGCTAAGAGAGCCACCCATGAAAAAAAGGAAATCAAGAAAAGAACATTATTAGTTACATCAATAGAAAATATTTAGTCTAGAAGAGAGAGAAGTGTACAAGTTTAACTAAAGACCTTAATTTACAATTCCACATCTGTGTGTCACCTACAGTGTTTTCTGGGGCAGTTTGGAACACGAGCATTATGATACAAACCATTTAGGTCTAAATTTACTTTTAATCCTTAGCAATGCCAAGCACTCTGGAGCGTGCGCAATTTGAATCTTATATTCAGTTAGGAATCGCTGACATTAAGCGGGCGCAACGTTGGCATAAAATTGGAGTCATGCAGATGTGAGCATCCCATGTGAAAATGGGCCATGGAAGAATCTGTGCGACTCCCTTTTGTGCTAGTCTTTTTGGTATCTGGACAGAATGACACTTGTTACATACATTTTACATAATGGGGAAATCTTAACAGATTACCTGGAGAATTTTCTGCTGCCTCAGTAGCATCGCTAAAAAGCAGCCAACTGATGCAAAGGGCCTGTGGCGATCAGTTCCCAAAGGCAGGAAAGATAAGCCAGAATGTCTTTCTATGGGGACACCGACCAGCACAGAGCTGGTGTGTCCGGCTGCCTGCGAGCCTCAAGGCTGCAATGCAAACACCAGCAATGCCACTTCTAGCAGCACTGGCACCACTCCTCATTGACTCTGGGTGAGAAAATCCACCCCATATTTCACCCTTAGCTAACTGCAATTATTTAGCCTATGCATTGCAGCTCACAGATTATCAGCAACTCCACCCTGTTACTCTGCCCTGTTGCTAAAGGCATAGCAGATAACACCCATGCTCTCCCGGGTTGAACAGTGCTCCTCTTTCCACAGTGCCTCTGAACAAAGCCTGCCTCATGGCAGCTCCTGTGGCCTTGCAGGTACTGCCCAGACTTGGGTGGCTGTCTCTTTCGGGTTGGTTGCCGTTATCCAGGTGGGAATATCCAACCTCAAGAACCAAAGACAGAAAAATTTCTGAGACTCCGGAGAGAGTACCTCTGGGCAAGCAGCCCCTGCATAGCTCTGGACAACTACGATATGGAAAACATCATCATTGCAAGAAAAGTCTCCATGCATGGCAAAAAAGCACACGAGAGATGAAAGGAAGAAGTTTAGAAAGTTTTCTGTATATCAGCCCAGCAAGACCAGGTTACAGTTTTAGACTGTGACATATACATATCTCAAAGAGAGACCCCAGGGGAGCAACCTGAAGCAAGGCTGTCCAGGATCAAAGCGAAGACAAGCCACTACCTGTGGTATTAATATTAACATGAGGTCAGGCGTACTGAGGTAAAAGGCATGTCTACAACATGGTTGGATTTGATCCACACAGGAACAAGCAATGGTTCCCTTGCAATGGCTGGAGGTTGTAATTACCCTCCAGCACTTACCAGAAAAAGTTGTTCAAACAGTAACTGAACCCTGCAGTCAAATCCTCGAAATGTGTTTACTTCCCCTACGTGAAGCCAATCCTTCTGTATAGATAATTTAAATAAACCACAAGTCCTAGTTCAACTTCTCACTCATTAACTTGCCTTACCACACAGTTCAAGACTGGTTGGCTACGGAGCAAAGGTGTCACTGAACCGGTATATAAAGGACACAATTAAAAATACATTTGCATCAGGGTAAGTCCAGAAAATCACCTTCTGGCTGCAAAGAAAACACTAGAGTCCTACGGCTGCAAACACAAGCAGATGTTTGGCCACATCGGTTCTGCCTTGCAAAAGCTATTATACAGTTGTGTGCATTAAGATATGATTTCACACCACACCATATAAATGCACCTGGAAGACTTTCATTGCCTTGTTAAGAACAGGTTACCTGTGAGCTTTAAGAATCCTCTGAGCAATCGCATCGCCGATCTTGTTCCAGACAACTTTGTCATCAGCACAGCTAATAAAAAACTGGTTCTGCAGGAAAAGCAAGCAAAGCTACTGTCAGACATTGCCAGCAACAACAACAAAAAAAATATATATTTGCATGCTTTATTTCAGACCAAGAGCAACTAAAGAGCAAACAACTGGATTTGTGTGCTGTTTGAGTGGATGCTTTTTTTATTACTATTAAACGATGTGTGTGCCTGTGCTTGCTTAGGGAACGAATTAGTCCTTATTAATCACACTCCTTAGGAAGTTCATGTAAAGAGCAACCTAACAAGAGGCTAAAAAAAGGAGAATAAGCACCTCCAGCCAGCCAGCACTGAGAGTCACTCAGACATGGGAGATTCCTGCATTTCAAGGCTGTACGGACACAAGACCAGCCCTGTGAATGGGAGGTTTGGGCACACACAGGGGACCCTGCAAATCCATGGAGAGGACAAGAAGACTGTTGCCCAGGCCATGATAGATACTGGCAATTTTGCAGAGAGGCTTGTAAAGGAGAGATGATCTTTTTTCCACCTTGTGGTCAGAAGGCTGTCAGGGTACACACCCATCAGACTGGTCCAAAGACCACTGAAGTCAATGAAAACAGCCCCAGAAATTCAGATGCTGTATTAAGATCCATGCGTGTCTAAATTCATAAAAAAATAAGACCAAACCTCAAGAAGTAGAATTACCCTCCTGATGGCTGTGAGCCATGCCCAGAGCATCAGAACCCTCCTGCTTTCCCTCATTGCCACTCACTTCTATATATATGTAGTGCTTGCTGTTTTCTATCACGCTGATGTAGGCGGTGTGGATGGATTCCTCATGGTATTTAATGCCAGCTGACCAGTCAGCAGCAGAACGGATCACCTGCAAAGCAAGGGATTAACACCTTCAGCGCTGTCCCACTCAGGACACCACAGCATTGCAACTGCATTATTTAAAAGGCAGTGCTCTTCCCTGGCACTGTTCGCCTGTCAGGATTTCACTAAAAGTAGCAGATGCAACACTTACCATTTATACTGCGTTTGTAATAAGAAGAAAGGATGCTCATAAACAGTATTAATGTTTAATAGTGTTTTGATTAAAAACATAAGTGCCCTGCCCCATTGCTGTATTACTGCCCTCTCCCACCTCAGCAGGTCGAGATGCAATAGAAGCAGCACAGAAGCCCTGTTCTTGCTCAAGGTCTTATGATAAACTGCTTTTAAACCAACATAAATTTCTAAGCTTTAGGGGTGCCCATCTAATCAGTGATTCCCCCATCCAGCACTTTTTAAGGCTGGTCTCCAGCCGGAGCAATGCATTTTCCCCCACAGACAGGGCCGTACATAATTACACAGTCAGCCTGGTAACACAGCCCATGTCTTTGTCCTGAGCACTCAAGGTCATTCGTTTATTCTGCCAAATTCTTCCACAAACTATCTGATTTGTTGTGATATGACTTTAAAAATTCATAGCAGTTCACTTGCCCACACTTATTTATTAATTTTTACTGGAAATCCACTTTTAAAGTAGATACTGCAAGATCCCCTGGGCACATTCTCCCCCTGCCTCCTGCAGTTTTTGTGCAAGGGAGCCAAACCAACATGAGAAAGAACCTTTGTTCGTGCTCTCGGCCAGGCTGAGCAAGCCCCACAGCAAACAGCTTCCCGGCCCCGGCAGCCAGAGATGCTGTGGCATCTCCCGCTCCCGCGCTTTGAGTCAAGAAACAACCACACTATGCCCTGAGTGACATTTTCCTAGATGGAAATGTATTTTTTAATTAAGTGTTGGCAGGGTACGTGCTCAGGGGAAATAATTATTCGTGGTTACCCTCTGTCTTTAAACATTGTCATTGAAACAACAGCCTTAAAATATCTCAATACAGCCATTTTACCAGCTCTCTGGGCCAGTCACACGCAGGACAAGATCCAAATGTTGAGGATCTGTGGTTGAGGATCTGTGAAACGTGTGTGTCAGTACATGCTGATCTCTTCTGGGGCTCAACAACATTTTTCCCTGGAAATCCCTCCCGTGGATTTCTTTTAATTCTCTGTGCCCAGCTTCTGCCTTGCTCCACGTTACTCTCCCCGTCCCCCGAACATTCCTGATACCCTGGCCCTGAACTCTGCTGTCACATTGTCATCACCATCTGTCATCAAAGCAGGCTGCTGGCTGTGGCGTGGCTGAGGACTTTCGAGAGCTAATTAATTACCAGTAGTATACCAGTAGATAAGGATTTGGCCCTTTGGTCCAGGTGCTGCGTGCCTGAACCAAACCAACCCTCCCATCTCCAGAGCATCTCTGGAGGTGGCACTGGGGGCACTGCTGCCGAGTAGCACACGACTCCTGAGCAGATTCCTTTACCTGGACAGAAGGAGCTTTCTCCCACGGCTCACTGAAAAGGAGATCCTGCAATTTCCTATTTGGCTGCTCACTTGGCCAACAGAGGGGAGCACTCTGCAGCCTCCCAAACTGAACATCGGGGTCACAGATGCTTGAGTGTGGGAGCCAGCCTGAACACAAGGGCCATCACAGCCTCTCCCCATCCCGAACAGCTGCCCTTTGCTTGCACAACCCCCCGCAAGGCGATGCTGCTCATGCTGGTGTGGTTTTAATCACCCACTTGGTTTGCAAGGCCAGCGCTGCACGTTCCCACACACCCCAGGCTGGCCACTGCTAAAGCCCCACAAAGCACCACAGGAGACAGAGCTCCTGAACAAAATTCCACCATCCAGCAGTGGGAAGGACAGAAACCCAGGTTTTCCGAGTAGAAAGCAGGTTGATTCTTCCACGCACACAGCTCAGGCTGCAGCCTGGGCAGGAGCTTGCAGCCCCTCCACCTCGAGCGGCGCAGCTGGCGATGAGCAGCCGCGCTGCCCCTTCCCTGCCTTTTGTCCTGCTGGAGTGAAAACCTCGGGCCCCAAAGCCCGTCCCTGTGCGCTAGGAACGTCCAGCAAATGCAATCCGGGATTGCACTTCCAGAAAGATGTAGATTGTATCTTCCTAGCTGACGAAGCACTGATACTCAATACTTTTCTGGTTTTTTGTTGCTAGTTAACTTGGCCCACACTCCAAAGAGCCGCTTCTCTTTTCAAGATAAGCTGCTGAGCCCTGCACTGAACGAAGTCACTTCCACACCCTTTTGTACAGCAGCAATAACTGAAACTACTACAGAGAAGGAATAAATGTACTTTTCTGAATTGGGAGCTTGATAGCGCCAAAGCTCCTCGCTTTGAATTCAACTTCACTACCAGAAGACAAGTTTATTCCAAACCTGGGATGCCACCTGATGCAACAGAACCATCACGCAGGACCATCCCTTTCCAGTGCCGTGGCTTCCCAGAGCATCGCCCCCCCGCCCTTCCCTGCCTTCCTCTTCACCCCTCCACTTGCCAACACCCCAGCTCTCTCCACACGCCGGGCTGCCCGCTGTTACAGGACCATCATCGCTCTGCCCTCGCCCCAGAACAATATGTCATGGCTCACCCTAAAAAGCTGACTCAGCACCACCCGAAAAGCTAACACATCAGGTACAACCTCAAATCCACGTGTGGAGGGAAGAGGCACTGTCAGAAGATGCTGGCCTGGACAGCAGAATGGGTGTAAGGCATTCCAGCTTGGACCTCCTCGAAATAAAGTTACTTTTAATCTGGACCACTTCAGTGGCCAGCACGGATCACGGCACAGCTCTGCGGCCACAGTGACAGGTGAGGAGATGGCAGGACAAGGCCACCAACCTCAGTGTCTCTGCAGCCACCAATGGCGGCATCACATGGATGTGGCATGCACCCCGGGGAAACAAAGCTGTGGCACTCAAGGACAAATACACACCTAGAAGTTTCCTACACAGCCTTCCCTTATCACTGATGTTTCACCTCACATTTCTGGACATCTCTCCTTTCCTGTCAAGGTATCTGAAGTGAGTTGTTCAAACCCAACCTATTTTCCCAGGGAGAAATGGCCACACGCTGCCCAGCACAGCCCCCACCAAGCGGAGCTGGTGTCTCCGTGCTCCTTCCTCTCAAGCCTCACAACAGCTGCTTGAGTGCTGTGCCAGGCTTGTCATCCCTCTAACTTTTTAACTGATACAACAGTAATAAATTCGATGTTTGCTGTGGGCTAGTGCATAAAACCTGAACAATGCAGGCTCTCATGCAGACTTCAAAGAGGTAAGGGCATTAGCTGTTGCCAGAGCATTAAATTTTCATTGCATTTACATCAGGAAATGGATATTGCCTCGCCACGTCACATCTTTTGCAGTGCTGGCTTTGGCTGATAACTGGAAACTCTGGAATGGAAACAGAAAGATGGAAAAAACCTGGCACTGCCTTTGGCAGACAGCTATTTGACTCTTGCAAAAAATCAATGTGCAATCACATTGCGATTGCGAGCAAAGCCCAGAAGTTCAAATGAAAGAGGATGAGAGACCATGTCTGACCAACCCATGGAACTGACAGGCTCCTCCCTTCCTCCTTCCCAGCCTGTACCTCCACATCGTTTCTCACGCACGATGCATTCATCCTCACTGCCCAGGGGAAAGCCCCTGTCAGTGCTGCTCCTGCTATCCCCACCCTCCCGAAAACACTTTCCTGCTCCTCTCCTCTGACAAAGGAGAGCAAAACCAGATGGTACAACGAGGTCAAAATCTGTTGCTGACAGGTCAGTGGCTCGGGCTTGCAGCAACATTGCAATCCCTACAGATCCTTTGTGTTTTCCCTTCCTCTGATCTGCCCATAATTGAGGCCAGATTTTCAAACAAGCTCAGCAACAAGAAAACTGGCAGCCAGACTTTTTTCAGTCACCCCACAGCCAAGGACAGTCACTGGATGCTGGATTTCACGTCAGGGCAGTAACCGCTGCCTATAAAGTCCCTACACAGCACCAAAACTGGGATAACGTGGGTTTGGCTGTTGGCCAGCCAAAGGATTCAGTATCAAGAATAACAACAATACTGCTCTAATTTTTTTGCATAAAGAAACGGTGAAAGATTTTAGGGTATCTGGTTATTTCTGCACTGGAGTGTACTGCTGAAAGATGTGAGCACCTGCAGCTCTCTGGTCCAAAACTAACACATTGGACAGGAAAGAGGCTGATGTTCCTGTGACTAAGAGGAGCCGCACAGGGATGCCCTGATGCACACCCCAGCAGCTCCAGAAAAAGGCAGCTGGGAGGAGCGGGGGGTTCAGATCCTCCAGCAGCAGCCAAAACCAAAACCCACACCAAGAGGAGAGCCTGAGCCGCTCACTGACCTGCAGCGGGGACTGCAGGGATGCTCAGGGCACTTGTGCCATCTGGGGATCGAGGAAAACTAGGCCAGTGGGAGCGTTATGGAGGAGACAGCCAAAATTACAGTATGTGCATGCAGAATCATGGCTGGGAGCTCAAGGAGATCATCACCCAGCTGCACGCAGCCCAGGGCCCAGGGACCTGCACCCAGGCAGGGTGCACCAGCCTGGGCAGAGGAGCCACCCTCACTGCTTCCACCGTGCTTGGTGCTGCAAATGCTCTTCTCCCACAGTCTTCCCACATACCAGGAAGGCTGGTACATTGCAGGGCAACATGTTTTCAGCCTAGTATCATAGAATGTTATTTATCTGGCTGTATGCAGGGCTGGGCTACTCTGACAGGTCTCTAAAAGCCACAATTTGAGATAAATTAGAAATGAGCAAGAGAGTTTCAAATGAATAATTTACAAGACAAACCTGCTCTCTTTTCGCTGTTTCTGGCGTCACGGAGAACAGCCCCTCATTTCCTGGAATGTATCAGTTATTTGCAATGCCCCAACAATGTTGTGAGGAGGCTCGTTTCCGAACAGCTCACCCATCACTCAGCACTGCTGTACGCAGCATCTAGCAGTCATCGCCTGAGCTCCGTCCTCCTCTCCCACAGGCTGATGCTCTGAGCCAACAGCTCCGCAGTACCGACCGAAGGAAAGCTGGAGCTAGGCTGCGCTCAGTTTAGTTTCTCCTTTGGGAACTGCTTTCTGTTCCGTAATCAGTACAGCGTAACTTTTTGCTACAGCAAGCCTCGTGATTTAGAAGTTGAGGCTTATCTTGCAGTTAGAACATGCTCAGGAGACACAAGCCCCTTCACTTCCATGAGAACAAAATTTCCCAAGAAGCTGGTGTAACAGACACAGCTGAGGAGGCATTTACAGCCACAGGGAAGTATGCTGATGCCCGAAGCGAGGTGATTTCTCAACAAGCTGCAAGCATTGTGTTGGAGGCTGATGTAAAACACCTGAGATCGTGACACCAGATCCCCGCGCGGGCCATCCCTCACACCACGCGGGGAGCAGCAGACAATGCCCTGGCAACCCACAAACCCAGAAAAATGCATCTTGTTACACTAAGCTTCCCCAAGCATTGCTGTCATCTGGGTGGACCACTCCTTACGAAGAGCAAAGGCATGCGTGTTTTTCCTGGTTTTGGTCTAATTGCTCTTATTTCATACATCTTTCATCCACAGACACACAATTGTTTCGCTGCTTCAGCATAACTGTTCTGACTCTGTGTGCTTCAACAAGTCCAGGTTTCTGCTGGATAACCGTAGTATTCAATATGTGCACTTAATATAGCTAACTGGGTTTTTAAATATAGGTATCTTGGCAGTTATGACTGTGATGATGATTGTCACAAACGAGACTGTGGGCTGGCTTTGCAGAACTGCAGAGGACCCACAGGGATGAGCGGCTGCATAATAAAATGCAGATGAAGTTCAATGCAGAAAGCAACAGCCCCATGACTCCACTTAATGCTGGGTTCTACCTGACCACGACCCATCTGAGCGAGGCGTCGGGGGCCTGGTAGACTGCTCTAAGATCCGAGATAAATATTCAGTGGGCAACCTCAACCCATCAGGCCTTCCCGAAACATCAAAACCAAATGTTAGACATTAGAGGAGCAGCAGAAAACAAAACAGCTATACAAGGTCATGGTGTTCCCACAGCTCGAGTGCTGCATACAGCTTGGTCCTCTTTCCTCAAAGGCGGAGGTACAAATTAATGCATCTCTACTGAAAGAGTTGCATTATTTTATTGTAATTGAGGATCTGACTGTGAGTTAAATTAAATAAGAGGTTTTTATCTTCTAATTTCAAGTTCTGCAGAAGGTCTGTCAGGCATCAACACTTCCTGCTGGAAAGATGCAAAACAAGCTCTCTCAGGAGTATGTGAGCAGAAGAACATCAACACCCACCTGGACTGTGGCTTGAACAGCCTCAGGCACCTGATACTTCAGCTCATTTGCAGTTTGCTGAGATTTTGGCAACAGGAAGGGGTAGGACAGGGATCGGTATTTGGGCTTCATAATCTGCCCAGGGGAAAAAAGAAAAAAAAAAAATCCTTGAAAAGATTGCAACATAGCAGAATAACATAAAAAAAAAATTAAAATGCATGCCTCCAGAGGGCACATGAATGAGGCAGGGGCTGTATTTATTTCCATGCCCGCAGCAGCAATGTCGGCACCCCACCTTGGTGAAGTTCCAGCGCTGGATGAAGTGTCGGGCGACATCACGTGCTGCTTTGCCATGCACCACAGAGGAGATGTCATGCCAGGGCATCCTCGGGGTGGTGTATCTATCAATGAAGTCTACAGGACAGGAAAGCATGTTTGGACCTCCTCAAAGGACATGAATATGAAAAAGCACGGCATCCCCCTCCTCAAACTGAAGTTTCCAGGACATGGCACTGAGGGCTGTCCACGGACCATGACAGCGTAATTGGCTCTAGAACCTCTCAAAGGGACTTTTGCTGCTTCTTCCTAGCAGCCAAACCAAAATAGCCTCCTTACCTCTGGCTCAGAAGCAGGAAAAAAATATATAGTTTGAGACTGGAAAGATTGGGAAGAGGGTCTGCGGGGAATGTAACGACTTCCAGGGTGCAAAGGCACTTACCAGCAAAAGGTTTGTCAAGTTGAACCCAGTCTTTAAAGACAAAGTTGCAATAGTCTTTTCCATGCCAGAACCTGGTTTCCCCAAGCAGCTCGCCAACACCCGTCTTCAAGCTGCGGATGGATCCTTTATCTGTCGCAGGCAAACAAGACAACAAAAACACACACTCCAAAGTCACGGCTGTCCATGGCACACCGCTGGCGAGAGACTCGCTGCCGCGGAACAGCACTGGGGGGACCTGCCAGTCCCAGTCAGCCGAAGCAGATTTCTCCCTAGTCTTCCTGTTGCTCTCAAAGGGTGTATATTAGTGGTTTTTTCTTCCCTATTGTAGTATTTGCTATACAATCAGAACAGGTTGTATATGACAATCTGTTATGGAGCAAAAAGCAGATGCTGAATTCTCTCTATGTTGGACTTAAAAAAAATAAATCACCCTATAATAATTTCTCTTTCCACAGTCCTATGACACCTAAACAGTGCCACGTGGCAGTCCGCTCCCAGCTGCGACTGTCCTTAGTGGATATATGTACAGGAACAACACATATATCACCTACTTAATATATTTTTCAATACTACTGAACAAATTCCAACTTCTCTGCTAGCGGGTTTATTGTTTTGCCTCTACAGCAAGGTGTATCTCCTCTAACAGAAGCTAGTCTTTATTAACAAGAATGAAATGATTAAAAAGCTCATGCTCCCTCATTCAGTATTGTGAGGGTTGGTTTGTTTTACTTTGTTTTTCCAAATAACAATGTCATCTTTTGATCCTTTTGTTCAACAGGTGAAATTGTATCACAAATTCCAAATTGATGATGATTAAAAATTATCTGAAATATTGTAGACAGAGATATTCCCCCCTCCTAACAGGATCCCTTTTCTAGAGCACAGATTTTGGCACAGAGTGAACCCTTTTTTCCTCACTCTTAAGAGAGCCAAAACCACTGGCCTAGACCACAAACATTTAACTAGCGTTATCTCCTGATGCTGAGAGCTGCCTTCATCTGCTGCACCACATGCTAGTGCAGTAACTGCGCAGTAACACGCCAACAGCAGTCTTCTCTTCAGCCGACCACATCGCCAGGTAACCATGAAAAGCCCTTAGCACAAAAAAAAGCCCCTTTCAACAGCCAACAAAGCACACAGCAGCAGCAGTGCAGCAAGGCCAGTTCACCCACAGCAAGCCCTACCAGCACCCCTGTAACCCCACCGAGCCAAGCCATGCCAAAACCGCCATGCAGCAGGCGTGCGGCACAGCTGCCTTGGGAAGCCTGGGTTGCTAGTGAGAGTCCAGGTGGAGCTGAGGAATCGCTGGCTCGGCATGCTCCAATGGAGATGGGTGGGACACATCATCTGGCCAAAACACACTTCACGTACCGAGCTTTGATGAGTGTACACCAACTCATGAATGAGCATGAGGTGACCACAGGGGAGATCGCACTCCATTTCCATGAAGCAAATGCGTCTCTTCCTTGTTACCTGCCACTACTTTGTAACCAACATTTTATAATTGGCAATCAATGCCTTAGAGGAAGACGTTAGCAAGAGGAAGATGCTGAAGAACACCTCACCCCATAGTAGAACTCAAAGGCATCTCAATGAGGTACCCTACTGAAACAGGCCGCTTCAACATCAGTCCAGAGATCAGAACAGCTTAGTGCTCATAACCAGCCAGCTCCTTTCTCAACTGAGTATGCTTTCATTGATTTTAATACAGAGCAAAAGTGGGGGGCCCAGGTCTTCACCCAAACACAGGCCTGGCAGCAGCCACTTTGCTGTTTCCTCTGTTTGCATTTCTTCCTGTACCAGGCTTACTTTAAAATAACCAATGCAGAAGTTCCCAACTCCACTAACAAGCCCTTCCTTGGCAGGATGAGAGCTGCTGAAATCATCATATCCCAGAATCAGAGCTATTTCCTCAGTTGTTCCCTGCTGTTGTTATTGCAAAATTTTTTTTTCTTTGAATTTTGTTGTTGAGGGTTTTTTTTAATTTTCTTGGGGTTTTGGTGTGGTTTTTTATTATTATTATTTTATTTATGCTGCAGTTTTTGTAGCTTCTGGAGAAGGCTCTTTTCTGCCAGGATGTCCTCAGAGGGGTGTTAAGGATGCTGGGAGAACAAGCAGCAGCAAAGGCTGATCCCGGCACCCAACCTAACTCTCACCATAGTTATAATGCAAAACCATCAGCAGCTAAAGCCTGAAGGGGTCCGCACCTCTGCCTTCCTCCACTTACCCTCCCGAGGCTCAGCGAGCCCCTGTTTGGATTCACTGTGGTGATGAAACATTTTCAGATGGGGCTTTAAACTCTGGATTATATTCGGTTGACTCCTAGTGGGGTTACAGTAACCTGCAGAAAGTCAAGATGCTCTATTCATGGCAAAAACACATGTCCACTACTTCTGTGCTGGTGCCTGCTGCTGTCTGAAGACACCTTACACAACAGGAGCTCAAATGAGATGTCAGTTTGCTGAAACGACAAGTGACCAACAGGCAAAGGACCAAATTCAAGGCCCAGCTGATTTTAAACCAAACAGATGAAGGAGCAAAGCCATGGCTATGTCCTGAGCTGACTGCAACCCATGCAAACGATGCTCCAGCAAGGCTTCCTCCGGCAAGAGGCAGGAGTAAGATCTGCAGGGCGCAATGGAAACTCAAAGGTCCCACCGCAAGCAATATACAGCTTCAGGAGCTGTACGTCGTATATTCAGGGACAGATTTCAGGAAGGACTCCGTGCTAGAACAAACATCAAGCTGATCCCTGCAATTTTAGCTTTGAAGCTATTTTTAATGTGGGGAATTAAAAGCTACATTCAAATATTCAACTCTTGAATAGTCTCTCCTCTCTAGTAAGTGGGTAAACGAGGAATATTTCCATTTAAGTGAACTGATGTAAACCTAGGTAACACTGGCCTGTGAGGGGATAATCACATTCAGAAACTGTTTTGCTTGTTATAATCAATACAAGGTGAAGAACAAATGATTCAGCTCTCCCTTGCAGGAACAAAAATTTTCCAACAATATCAACATTAGGTATCACGTACACTCTACCATGTCACCTGATGGCTCACAGCAATCTCCAATTAAACTAAACGCAAACCCACTTAAAAGGTGTCTTGTATATTTTGCAGTGACACAAATTTATACATTGACTACACACAGTTATTATTCTGGCAGTTAAGAAATTAGTCGACTTTCCTTTCTGACAAAGAACACATTACTCTAGAAATTATGTGAATCTGCACGTACACCCACCCACCCACCTCCACACACACTTTGTATATGTTGTTTAGTTGAGAAACATCACTTACTTGATTCGCTGTCGATGCTGCTGACGCTGTCAGCATGGTGCATGCCATGTTTATGGAGATGCTTGTAAATACTGAACCTTGAAAACTTCTTGGATTTTCCTACTCCTTTCATTTTTGATATGTCTGGGACATCATCAGCATTTCTCTGGAACAAGTGGCTTTCTGGGGACAGAGCTTGAGACTGCAGAGGGACATGTTCATACGGCTCCGCTGCAGGCTGAAAAGACACAAGACACTGCTGCAGGTGATGCACGGACAGGTTCTCCCTCAATTACAGATTGGCATGCATATCAAAGCTCAGAAACAAGCACGAGTCGAATTTTGCCCCGTGACAAAGGCACCTTCAGTGGGAACCAGGAAGGTTTTTGAGGCAGAGAGTCTGTACTGAGGTTGCACTCAACAAGAAAACCCAGTAATACCAGCAGTATTTGACTCCATAAATTTACTCTGGGCTCTTACTCGCCTTGAAAAACCTAGACCTCTCTAAATTTTTAGAGGGATGTGGTTGCCTACAGACCCATGTTAGCAGAAAGCTTGGCAAGCAAGGCACCTGCTGAGGGCCCGAGTACGCAGAAGCTCGGAGCACTCTGTGAGTGCTTACTGTGCATTTCTAGCTAAGTTTTACTGGGAACGCAGCCTCCAAATTGTGACTGCTGCTCCAAGCTCCAGGGAAAACCCAGGTGCCTCCATGCCCTGGCAATGGCTGGTCAGCATCTAGCCCTAAAGAGTCATTCAATGCTCGGATACTTCCTCCTTCCCATTACTCTCTAAACCTCCTAAACCCAACCCTATGCTTAGAAGTGAGCACAGCTTGTTCATCCCCACCGCAAAGCTGGCGCGCAGACGTGACCATGGCCACCAGCTGGAGCAAGCCCGCTTACCGCCAGGTTGGTCATTGACACCGACTTCGCCGCCGCCATGCGTTTCACACTGCCCACATCAGTCAGGCGGTGCTCGTCGTCATCCCACCTGCCGTATGCCAAGTCAATGCCACCCACAAATGCCACGGACTGGTCAACGATGACGAGCTTCTCGTGGTGGGCCCAGAGGTACACGGAGGAGGACACGTGGTCTGGGTGCCTCATCACCTGGGGAGCAAACCAGCGCTCAAGTTCAGCATCATTGCTCAATTTACATCCCTCCAGCCAGAGGGCTGCCCAGCCTTTCTTGGCTGCTTGGGATGATGGGGAAACACCAGAGTTTCTGAAAGATACATCCACACAGACTGCAGTAATTGCTGAAGCTACGTGACTCCGCGCTAGCTGGGCTCAGCCTTACTGGAGGCGGGTGGTTCCCTGCAATGCGGGCATTCCCCGGCAGCAACCGTTACTGGTGTTGGGTTAGGTCACACAACAACAGTGTTCGTAAGAGGACCATAGTCAAGGAAGCTGTTTCAACAAATAAAATCATGCTTTCAGTAGAGCTATAATAGCTGAGCTTTCAAACACAGAGCTTGCTCTATAACAAAACAACATATTGGTGATCTGACTCACTTCTTTGGTTGCCACTACAGAAGTGAAACGAGAAGTTGGCTGGCTTTTCCCTATTTAAATACAGCAAGATGTTTAGCATTTGTTTATGAGATTCTTTTTGACATGTTTATGGCAAAGTAATTTCTATATCTAAGCATACAATATATAGTTTTATTATTTTTTATGTTAGAGTAGGGCTATTAGACCAGCTTCCCGGGGAAAAAGCTACAGGGTTTCACCTGTTTTGGGCTGCTCCCAAAACCTACTACACAACTAGCAGATATCTTCCAGATACATCTTCCAGTCTTGCTGTGAAGATGATGGTGAATAGATGCTTCCCTTCACTGTGACAACTGATCAACTGACAATAAATCTATTATTCTAGCAGTTTGTTAGTCACCCTCATGCATAACATATATCTTATCGCTCATTAAAATGTGTATCTCTCTAATTTCAAGAGACTGGATCTAGCTTTACCTACTGGTTTGTCTGCCACAACTCATTTTCTGCTTGGTGGCACAGCAGCAGTGTAACAGCACAGGACAGTGCAATGCTGTTCATTTATGATGGGAACATAAACATCCAGTGCTGACTCTTGCCTTCTATGTTTGAACAGAAATGCTGAAATGAGACAACATTCTCAAATTGTAATTTTCCATTTGATGTAACCCCATTAACTCGTTATATGAAACACGTTTCTTGTGAATTAGAGGAATAGTTGCTTTGGCACGTCTGAACTAAGCAATTTTAGGTTCAGTTATAACCTAAAGAAATGAAGTTGCCAGATGTGGTAATCACTGTATGGTATGTCCTCACAGCCTATTCCCACCATAATGGTGGGAAACACTCTTCTTCCAGTTCACAACCAAATACACCGAGGGTCAGCACCAGCTATCAAGAACAAATGAATGCAAGTGCCCTTCATACAACTGCGTGATGCGCAATTACCTTTATGTTTGGATGGAGGCGCATGAGCGTCCGCTTGCTATATTCACTGTTGATCCCTAGGGCAAGCTCCACCTCTTTGTATAGCATAACAAAAATTCTCACTCCTTGTTGCTGTCAGAAATAAAAAGAAACACACGCTATGCAGGTATGCCAAAGGATACAGCCCATTTCCAAAGTGAGAAAAAGCTAAGAGGCAGCGAGCATGTTGAGCCTGCAGGCAGAAACGCAGGCTGAGGTTACCTGTTCTTCATTCCAGATCCCCCATGGTGACCCCACAGCGTGCAAGGACCCGCACTGCCCAGGAAAGCTCTCCAGCTTCCGGAGGAGGGCTCAGTACCTGGATTTGTGTGTGAAGAGCTGAGCTACACCAGAGCCCACCAACAGGTCAGTCTTACAGTAGCCCCTTCTAAACATCCTGTGGGGTGAGATTGTGCAAACCTTATTCACTCCACATACAATCCTGTTGCACACATCCTCTGAAGTTCGGTTTTCTGCTCCTTCAGTTGCCCTGATGTTTGCCTGCAGATAAAAGCCTCTGCAGGATGATACCAGTGTGGTCATACGGACATGCCTCTCCTAAAGGGGATGCAACCAACTCAACACCAGCAAACACGTTGCTTCTGCTGGTAGAGCTAAACAAGCTCCTGCAATCCAATAAGCAGGGCTCAAAGGATTGTGCTTTGTGACCAGAATGGTATCCACAGGAAAGTTTCTAAGGACACTTGTTAAAGCATTTTCAAAACTGCCAAGTACTTCGCAAACTTCAGCAGATGCTGGTCACACACTGGGACACCTTCAGTTGCCATAAATCAGCATAGTTTAAAATG
>JAVJGI010000003.1:23579144-23617347 GCA_035590275.1 Ibycter americanus | reverse complement strand
TCTGCTCCTTCAGTTGCCCTGATGTTTGCCTGCAGATAAAAGCCTCTGCAGGATGATACCAGTGTGGTCATACGACATGCCTTTCCTAAAGGGGATGCAACTAACTCAACACCAGCAAACACGTTCTTTCTGCTGGTAGAGCTAAACAAGCTCCTGCAATCCAATAAGCAGCGCTCAAAGGATGATGCTTTGTAACCAGAATGGTATCCACAGGAAGGTTTCTAAGGACACTTGTTAAAGCATTTTCAAAACTGCCAAGTACTTCCCAAACTCCAGCAGATGCTGGTCACACACTGGGACACCTTCAGTTGCCATAAATCAGCATAGTTTAAAATGTTGCAGTGGAATTTGCCAGCTTAAACTTGGGATGTAAACTTTCCACAGCCTGTTACATTCCTGTTCCCATAAAGCTGCTACTGGGAGCTTAGGCAGCCTCCAAACCGTGGGTGATATTCTGCTCTCCCCTGCACCCAGACAAGCCCAGGGCAGCACTGCACACACATAAAGGACAGCCTCACCCCAGTACCTGGACACCAGCTTGCTGACCGCCCTGTCGAGCCAAAGGAATGCTGCAAGTGAAAGAGCAGGCAAGTATTTCCAGGAACTAACCTTAAAACACTCCTCGCTCTTACAAGGTATTTATAGCTATAGGAAAATCCATGTCAATGTGACAAACAAAGCCAAATTCTTCCATCCAGTGAGCCTGCCCCGTGGCCACGTTTCATTTGCCAGAAAATAAGGCTACTTCCAAATCAGCAACAGACACAAAAAACCTCTTATTTTTTTCTAGGCATGCAGAGGGGTGAGGACTGCGATGACAACAGGTTTGAAAGGGAGGGAGTCAAAGACTATCTCAGCATCTCTGCCTGGACTCCTGCCCTTCCACCCCACCGGCAGCTGAAGAGACTTCCTCGGCCGTGCTCCACTTCGTGACTCACCACTCACATGGGGCAAACTACCACTTCTAGCACCGGTGTTATCACAGGTTGGGTGAAGAACAGAAATGCAGCCCACATTCTCAAACTCCTCACACATGGCTCCTCCTCTGCCTCGCCTGGCTCCATGAAACATGTTTTACTATAGGCTGGAGCCAGACGTGTTATTGGAAAGCAGAGTATAACCAGCAACAAAATAAACTGTTTTCTGAGATGAAAACGCTCAAAGAAAAGAGAAACAGGGCTAATAATAGCAGCTGCTTGCTCGTACCACAAAGGGCTGCACAAGAAAGGACAGCATGCAACAGCGCAGAGCTTCGCATGGGAACACAGACCGGGAGCGCCAGGAAAGGCACCAGGTCAACAGCAGGTCTGAGCTTTTCTGTTCACGAGGGACAGCAGGGAAGGAGAAACGAAAACAGAGGGGAAAAAAAGCTTTATCAAGTTCATACCAGCATCTGCTTGCTGAACACGAGCATGTATTAGCTCAGATAGCGTGAAAATGCAAATAGAAGTCCAAGTCTCTGAATCATGTTCATCACCTCCTTGTAAACAAGCTGAACACCATAGTCCAGCTCTGGGGAATGTACGCCGCTTGTGTTTGTACACTTTTTTTTCCATGTTCTGCTGAAGCCCTTTCCCCACATCCCTTCTCCCCAGCAACACACCAGGACCCCCATGACCAGGGTCTCAACCTGAGGAGGAACAGACCGGGGGGATGCAGCTGATCTGCCTTGTCTTAGTGGCCACAAGAGCCACGAGAATACAGAAGGGAGTGGGTAGGAACAAAGAAACCCAGGAGACATCAGGTAGTAAGAGCCAGCTACCAAAAAATAAAGCCTTTTCTAATCATGAGTTATCCTTGGAAATAAAAATAATAATAAGAAAACACAAAAACCTTTCAAGGATTTGGCCTTTCTCATGTGCCCCACTGAAGTTTATTATTTCACAGCAGCAGCTGTGAAAGAGCTGTGGCACGAAGAGCTTTGGGCAGCATGGCCTGGGCAGGACGAAGGCAAGAGGGGCTCCACCAGGGAGCTGGGTGACACTAGGATGACGTTTGATGTCAACAGGCACTTCTTTACTACAGCAAGGAATGACAGGTGAACAGCAAGATCATCAGTTCTTTCGTGTTTAGTGGTAGCAAGGACAGATGCAACGTATTAAGTATGGAAAACCCAATGAGAAGGCTGCTGTTAGATAGCATGAATCTCTGGATGATACCAAATGATTTTTTGTTAATGACATCCTGATCTTCCTGGCAGACTGATGGTATCTCTCACTGCTTCAGCTCCAAAAGCTGCAGCACAGACAGAATACGTGGCAGTAACAGACAGGATCTGCACAACATGGTACAAACCACCAACCAAGAGCCACCACAAAGTGTTTACTCTTTCCTGTACCTCTAAATTACATATGCCACCAGGAAAGCACTGGACAGCAACAGGTCTTTGACCCCACCAGGAGTTGGGGTAGTTGTAACGCAAGGCTGAAGTGACCCAACCCTGAGGACTCAAAGGGGCAATCAGAGGAGCCACCCTTCTGCCTCTGAGCTCTTCCAGACCCAAACAGGGGAGCAAGTCAAAACACATGGTTTTTCGAGGCCATCTGAAACAAGGCTCAGCCAGCTTTAACTCTCATCCCTACCAAAATAAATGGTGCAAATGCTCCGGTCCTAACGTGACCCTGTAAGTGGGTGGGCGCACGGGGTTTTCCGCGGGGTGAAGGTTGCAGCTGGAGCTCACTTACTGCTTTCCGCTTGAGGATGCAGTCCAGCCGCCAGCGATTTCCTTCCACAACGGGTCGTTTCATGAAGATTTCTGGGCTCAGCCTAAGAAAATAAAGGGGTGGAAAAAACACAGCATATGTAGTCTGCAAACAAAGCGTTGGCCTAAATAATCAGCTTGGGAAGCAAAGATATCAGTTTATCTGAAATGGATGTGAAGGTTCACGTCCCAGTGATGCATCCTCCGATGTCATGCTCTTTGGTTTTTAATAACAGAGCATTACAGAGGGCAGGGGATGCATCCAGTACATTCATCTTAGTATTCAACAGCCCATGAGACCAAGTTTAATAGTAATGTACAAACGAGGAAACTTGGACTCTATCTATGAAAGAAAGATGCAACAAAAGAAAACCCCAAGGTAGGTTTGAAAGAAATGTGTATACATACAAAATAAGTAAGAGTAGGATTTCAGTTCTCCTGGTACTTAGGCTGTCTGAATAGCATAGATTTGTACTGAATTTTCCTTGCTGCCTAAAGACAAAGCAATGTGATCTCTCAACAGGACATTTTATTGATTCATAGCTTTAAGGATTAGAAGGAATAATTAAACAATCTCATCTAACTCCCCCAAAGCAAGGTGACAGAATTTCATGCCTTTACTTTTGTACCAAGCATGGAAATTCGTGCTTCGATAAAGCATATTGCCACATCCTAAAAACATGCTTCTGACAACAGCATTTTAATCTTAAATGCCAAGTTTCAGATAAGTTTTAGAATTCCAAGATACTTTAACAATTGTCTGAATAAAACATTAAGTAAGAAACAACAGGTCGGGAATGTGATGCTCTTGCATTGCTCCCTGATGTTGCACATGGGGATCCAGGAGCACTGGGTTTATCTGTGCTCATATTAGGAAACAGGTTTTACCCCAGTAAATGCTAACATCTTATTTCATTTCCTCATAATAATTGGCACCTAAGACCTAATCCTCCCAGTTCCTACAGGCAGTGGATTAGTAGCAAGAGGTTCATTTTACAGATAAAGGGGAGCACAGAGATGTGCCCAAGGTTAAAGGGGACATCTGAGCCATGCCTTGGGAGCCTGCCCTACCATCCCACCCCCAAGGTCCAGGCTCAGCCAGACTGAGCTCCACAAAGGCAAGACACAGGCAGCCGCAACCGGCATCTAGCCAAGAAACCCTGCCCCCAGTCTGTGAGAGCCCCCTTATTCTGCCTCGAGCAGGAACCAGCGCACTGCATAAATGTATTGAATTACTAGTTACGGAGTGGGCAGAGCCAGGTCCTTCGGCAGCCACACAGCTCAGAAGGGGCAACAAAAACTGCCCCACATTGTATGGCCCACGTAGGAGCAGAGCAAAATCACCCCCCCAGCAAGATGCTCTTATTCCTGGCATGAGGCTTCCCAAGACAGTGAGGAATAGCTGAAAGTAGGATCCCATGCAGGATCACATGGGAAGAGCACTGTCAGAGGTGTTTGAGCATCCACGATCCCTTATACACTGAGAGACATCCGTGCCCCTTGGGTCTGCAGGGATTTACACTCCTGATGAGCACCTCAGGCCATAACATTTGCAATTCAGGTGGTGCCTTCACGCAATTTCAGGCCTTTCCATGGAAGGAGACAACCAAGCTGCTGCTTTCAAGCATGCGCTTTTGCTGCCAACCCGCCTGAAAAGGCCTTTGAGTCCAGCAAAAGGAGATGTTTGGGTGTGCTGCCAAACCATCTGGCCGCACGGCTAGCTGCCGTGCTGTAGGGCCTCCCAACAGTGCCGCATTGTCGGGAAGCTCCCAAGAGAGACGGCTGGTCAACATCCAAACATGTAAGTACGAACCACCAATCTGTGATGAAAATTTCTTCCTTCGCAGCTTCCATGGCATTAGCGACATCTTCAAAGTACCACTTCGCATTCACATACCTGTAAAAGCAAACACAGCGCAGAGATTTAGGCTTCCACCCCCTTCATTACACAAAGTCCGGTGGGGTTCTGTGCTAATGCCATTTAGGTTCTCTTCTCAAAAGCAAACACAAACCCAATTTCAAGAATTAAGACAACATGCAGGGAGAATTCCATGCTGCTATTAGTAGCTTAATGAAACAGCACAATAAGAGATTATTAAGTGCTACTCGGTACTTCTGCCAAGCGCACACAGTATTCTTGGGTTTTGCTTGGCGAGCGAGCTAGGTTTGGCTCTCAGGAAAGGATGGTGGAGTGGCGTTTGCTTTGATTTATGGAAACTATTGGGGCAGCAGTTGCTTCAAGGCAGAAGCTGCAGTGAGAGCACAGTGAGGGTTTGCTTCCCGCTAGAATCGATTTTTTGAGATGCTTCTGGGAACAGCTTAGTGCAACCAGGTTACACTACGGACAGGAGGATTTCTCATGGCACTGCTGTGTATGTAAAGCCCAGTCACCCTTAGACTACACCCAAATTTGCATTGGCTGATTCTCTTTCATTGCAAAGCCAATCTGCCAGGCCTGAATCTGATTCTGCTTTTCAATCCGATGAGTGACCTTTGCACCTGAACACATCCGTGGTGCCTGGAAGAGTGATGCTGTGCTACAGAATGAGAATCAGCCTTGCAAATGTAGTGAGCAGGACATATCTTGCATTTCAGAGCATGGAGGACATGACCAGATCATCGGTTGCAGGAAGGCACCGGCAGGTCAGGCTGCAGCAGAGCTGCTTTGGGAGGGAGCTATGAAGAAGGGAGTAGCTAAAGAGGTGGACATTTTCAATAGCACCTACATTATCCTGAGTTTATAACCCAGAGCCCAAAGACCTGAACCCATAGGAAACAGAATTTCCAGGATCAGAAACTGGGATAAAATTGAAGCCAGGAATATCTTAATGAAAGAGCAGTTCTGGTTTTAACTCATAAGCATCTTGCCAATTATATGTGCATCAAGATACCATTTTTATCCTTCCAATAATAAATACCCAACATGCTCAAATTAAAATGAAACTTGATGTTGCAAAATCATTTTAGCTGCGATGCAAAGCCGTAACAGGATCAAAGCACTCCTGTCACCAGCACTGCTATTCCATTCCTGGTGAAGGAAGCCTCGTTCTTTGCAGCTTCTTTTATTATCGACCGTCTCTGCAGCTGCCAAACGCTACCAGGTCTACCCGTCAGAGCCAGGGTAGGGCAGCCAGGCGTGTGCTGCTGCTGCTGCAGGTAACGGCGCCCAAGGCATGGGGTCGGTCGCAGCCTCGCCGCGGCCCTCACCACTTGGCCAGCGTGTTCTCCTGCACGGCTGCGTAAGACCCAAAGCGGTGCTCCGTGAGGAAGTCCTTGCCGTGTTTCCGAATGAACTGGTCTATGCCCTGCCTCCACCACTGGGCATGTCGGTAGCTGTTACACTTCAAAATCAGCGACCTGTAAAACAGACGATGCGTGGGAAAGGATGCTGGAGCCACGTACGTTTAATTGGGCTGTTCCTCGCACTCCGTACATGTTGATAAATGCACCTGTATCAGTCATATTTTACCTAAGCAAAAAGTAAGGACTTTGTTGTTTTGCTTGCAAAAGAATACATCAGCACTGAGCTGCTCCGAGCGACTACCACAGTGTTGCACTGCCAAGCATAAAATAAAATACCTCAGACTTAAATTAACAGCATTGGCTTAACTCAGGGGACCTAGCTAATGCCGTATTTTTTTTTTAAATGACAAATTTATACTGTGCGCTACTATAAAAATATTAAATATCTCTTTATCTCATCTAGCATGCCTTTTGGGTAATACTGCAGTTGGGATGGAGAAGAACACGTCCCTGCTTGCAGCACAAAAGGCACAGAATGCCTAGAAAATTACCGCGAACAATTGTTGCAAAACCAGACCGTGCAACTCCGCGTGCACCCCGCGCCCCCAGGCCCCAGCAATAACCGCAAGGGTGGACAGACAGCAGCTGAGGCTCCAAATGCCTCATTAAGACATCGGAAATGATCAGCATGAGAGGCCAAATCCCCAGCAGGTATAAACACACCAGCAGGGGAGGCTGAGCCGCACCACCTCAGCCCAGCGCGCCTTGTTAACCCCCCCGGCAAGGGGCATCGAGCCGTCCTTAAAAAAAGTAAATTGAAAAGGGTCTAATTAAAGCCGGTATTGCTTACCTCGAGAGATTGTCAATCTGCAACCCGTATTTAGTTTCTGTTTCCTTCTGGCCTATCTTAATGTTGAACTCCTTATCGACCAGCAGGACAAAGGCGATGGCCCCCGAGTCGGGCTTCACGTAGAGCAGGAAGGAGTCCTTCACCACCAGCCACCTGCCGGGCACAGCGACCGCGTCACGGGCACTCACCCGTGCCCGTCTTCACAACACCAGCCAGCAAAAAAAGCGCATAAAACGGAAAAGTGTTTCCTTCAAAACAAGCGCAAATCCTTACCAGGGAAAGGAAAGCGTTCAACCAAATGGGAAAATTTCTTTTCAGGGGCTAGTTCAGGGTATGGTTTTCTTGAGCAGAAAAGTACCTCTTTGATGAACTCGGGTAATGAGTTTGAATTCAATACAAGACTTTTAGAGTTATTTGCATGACTTTTTTACAGAAGCCTTTGAAAACATAGGTTTCCTTGCATAACAACATCAATGAGAACCTCCCTGCCCACAAACCTCCCAGCTGGGTACCCCAGCACCAGGCAAGGTGCAAGAAGCATTCCTCCATCCCAGATTTTTATTCAGCTTGTTTGCTATACAGGAGTTACTTGACACTTCTAACAAATTATAATTCTAGGATCTCTTTCACTCCTATAAAAATATACGAACAAGGCATTTTGGAAAGCTTTTATTGCCAAGCAACCAGCACCCTGTTAGAAACACACGACGAGAGATGACCGGCAGGTTTTACAAAAATACCGTAGCCTAAAGGCAACTCTAGGAAAACACCCACATTTTTTACTGTGAATGGCAGTTCTAATTTTTTCTCCCCCTGCGGCGTAGCTGGGGTAACCGGCCCCCTCTGTCCCACACAGGTCTCAGCCACCAGACCTTCGCCTCATTCTTCTGCATGCTCAGAAACACACAAAGCAACAGAAAATACTGCAAAAATCTGTTCATTCTTGTGTCTTTAGTAACAGCCTCAGCTCCTCACCTACTGCCAGATCCCATAATTTTTTCTTTCCTTTCAGGGCCCTGAAAGAGTTATCCCAGCATCACCCCTCATTTGGTGCCAAAATACCTCCCCTCCCTATCTGGCCCGTAATTTCACTCCCAAACATCTCACAGGGTACATTTCCAAGCATTTCCCTTTCTGTTTTTCCCCAGGCAGCTCTGCATAGCCAACAAGTCCTGCCCGTGCCCATGCACAGCATCACCCCGCTGTCCTCCTCCGCATCCCTTTCCACAGCCCCCGTGGCCATAACGCACCCAACCTACTATAATAAGTGAAATGAATTTGGGGCGTGAAAAACCCAATGCCCGCAGCAAAGCTGTTGTGGGAAAAGGCTGCCCCACGCTTGGGGGGAGCTCTTCTGCAGCATGATGTGTCCTAAATCCTTCACTTAAGTTACCCTCGCTGGGAAATATTCCTGTTATTTGCTTATTTATTGATGCATAGGCTGTCAGTCCCCGCAGGCTGTGGTGGGGATCGGTGCCCCTCTTTTGTTACTCTGCACACAGCTCCACTCAAACACTTTTCCCATCCCTTTCAAGGCTTTAAAGGAAAATTGAGATCCATTAGAGCCAGATTTACTACTGTCCCCACTAAAGCTTGAGCTCTGCGTAACGCAGGGAAGAGTTAACTAAAGGGTATCAAGAAGAAACTACATTTTTTTCAATATAAAAGAGAAAAACGAATTGGAGACAATTTAATGATTTGACCTGAAAGAAGGTCACATCTTCATCTCCTTGTGCACTCATTATAGACCAGTAAAATTACATTAGGAAATGTTGGAAAGACTACGAAGAAACAGAACCTTTTCTTCACAAGAACGCAGAAAGATTTTGTCGGCAAACAATTTTTTTTAAGATAAAACTAATGACAGCCCATTGGCGATGTGAAAATCCAAAGGTGAATAACATTTGGGGAAGATCTTGCAGACCAAAAATTGTTGCTCTAAGGCAGCTATGTGCTATTTGGATTTCCAACAGGAAAGATTTGCCTGGGAAGGGCAAGGTCCATGCAATACCATTTGTGTTTTTTGGATGCTACCTGGTAACACACACACTCCGCTGTAGCACATGCCTCCCTGCGCTGAAGCCTCAGGAAACGCTGAGATTTAACACAGAAGATAAAGGAATGGGGACAGTAAGTTATGTCTGTCTGCAGTGGGAAGGGACAGGGGAACAGGGTGGCTTGTGAAAACTCCCATGAGAACACCAGCATTTAAGTATGTGCGGTAATAAGGAAGAGGCCGTGTATTTAATTCCAAGGTTAATTGCACCAAACAGAGCTCCTAACTGCTGCAGGTGACATCTGATTTAATCCATCTCCAAAGCAGTCCAGATAGCATTTCAATTAATTGATTTTCTTTTTGTAAATTGAGGAAGCAATGCTCAGAAAACAGGGCTGAAATCTGGTTGGGGAAAGTCCTCTCCCGAAGGCATGGAGCCCCTGGGCGCTCCCGCAGCTGGGAAAGCTGGGCACAGACCGGGGAATCATTGCCATTTCTGCAAGCTCCAGGCTGTCAGAAATCCCAGCTTTCCTCTGGAGCAACGGGTCTGTTCTATGAACTCCAAAGCAAAAGAAAAAAAACCACCATTCTCCCCACAGGGAGGGGATGGACCTGAAAATCCGTGGCTTTTGTAAAAAAGCAAGAATCTGCGTCCCAGACTTTTTGGGAGACAGAGACAAATGAGGGGTTTTGTATGTACACCCAGGGGGCATGCAGCATCCCACCTCCGCCCGTCCCAGCAGTACCTTTTTGACCATCGGTAGCACATCCTTCCTTGGCCGCAGCAGTTCAGGCCAGGTATGCGGTGCCCCCCGGAGCGCTTCATGATGAGCCCTTCTCTGCAAGGACAGAAACACCGTCAGGATGGGTGGCATGGCTCACTTGGAGGTCGGGGGGCTCTGGGGTGGAGGGTGCTTGCTGAACCCCCCAGACCCTGTGCCCAGGGACGGCTCCTGCTGCCTCCAGCCATGCCCGAGCAGCCTCTGCACCATGCCCTGAACGCTGGAAGAAGGACAAAAATAACCCCCAGCAGGAAATCGTGCAGATTTAAGAAATGCAGGGCCCTGTTTTATAGCACAAGCAGAAGAACAAGCGGGTCTTGAACCTGAACAAATTGGCTGCGGGGAGGGAAAGGGAGAAACCCTGTGAGCCAGCCCCTGAGCTGCAGCCAGCACCTCGCGAAGCAGCCTGCTCTCAAAACTGCTTCCCAAAGCTGTACCATGTCTGCCTGAACATTAATCTTTTCTTCTATCTCGATGGCACAACATTCCCCAGTCAGTTAGCTACTGGCGAGAAAGGAAAGCTATTAATTTCAATGATATTTATTTATAAAACCGTGCTCTTGGTGAATCACAACTCACAAAGACACAGCTCACAACTTACATGCCCTTTGGTCCCAGGTCGTGGATGAACGACAGCTGGCTTACTCCAATGAACTCCATCTGGGGAAAGAGAAAAAGATTCCCCCATCTTTCATACTCTGAAATCCACAAAATACTTTGCTTCATCAAAGTGACTTGTCACAAAGGCAGAACCTACAGGAGATCCTGAGCAGAAGTTACCCTCCATCACTTCAGCAGCTTCAAGACAACCAAGAAAAGTAGTTTGGTTGGGGTTTTTTGTTTGTTTGCTTGTTTGTTTATTTTAAATGTGCTTTGGAGAACACACTTCAGGCAACCAGGACAATCAAAATCAAATGTATCATAGGCACCCACTAGCACAGAATCACAGAATCATTTAGATTGGAAAAGACCTTTGGGACCAGGTCCAAGTATTAACCCAGGACCGCCAAGTCCACCACTAAATCATGTCCTCCTCCTGGATCACTGGCTGAAAAAAGGACTCAAGTTTGGTGCTTGGGTGTCTGTGGAACTTGGCTGACTGCCTGAATCCTCTCCTTCCTCCAGCGACCCACAGAAAGGCTGAAAAAGGAATAAGCACACATCCCCAGGGCTGGGAGCACCCTATTCCCTTTGAGTCCCTCACCCCATGGGCACACACCACAAGGGTTCAGCCCCTCAACCCACGAGCATCCTCCAGGACCACTGCAGCAGCAGGTCGCTCTGACTCAGCGCTGTACACATGCCACTGCCCCGTCTGGCACCAGGAGCCACAAACCCACAGGAAAGTCACAGTGGAGTAGGAGGAGAGCAAGTTCAAGCACACTCTCCATGACTTCTGCAGGTCTGCAAAGAGCTCCACAGCAGGCACAGCCTGGGGAACCCTTGTGCCATCCTAGCAGGTCTACCAGCACATCTCAGATTCAAGCAACCTGCCTCCTCCTGCTTCAGCAGAGAGCGCGGAGGAACAAAATGACAAGCAAAGCTGGTGAGAAAGCACAGCATGATTACATTCACCTCTAAAAATAGGACACCAGGCGATTTCAACCGAGCAGGCTTTTCCTGGCTGGTACAGCAGGACATTCCTGACAGTCTGCTGGTTATTAGCCCTGGGCCCCGTTAGCAGGGAGAGATCCTGCCCCGGGTGTCCCGTGCAGGACAGGGCTTGGGCAGGAGCAGCCCCGCGAAGGAGCTGCCTTGCATGGCAGAGGCTTCTCTGCACCCAGGCACTTGTAGTTTATTATCGCATAAAATTGTCTGAGTGCAGGACGAGTGCCGAGGGCAGGAGCTGCTCCCCACTTTGGTCAGGCAGCAAGCCGGAGGGAACCCTCTAACCACAGGTTTTGGCAACAAAGATGCTGGGGCCAAAATCCAGGACTCATCCCATGCTCCTGACCGCAGTGAGGACATCAGACAGCCTCTGGGCCAGCTTCAGGCCATGCCCACCCGTGCCCCAGAGCAGCTCAGGTGCTAGCACCCAAGGAAGGGCTCTCCTCCACGGTGGCCACTGCCACCTGCTCTTTGGCAAACCCACCTCAGGGGCCTCATCCACAAAATCCCATTTTGCACAGGAATTACATGGGTAGACCTGTAAGTCTCAAAGATATTTTCAAAGACTAAGTGTAATAAAAAATATCAGTAAATCTGGGGCAAAAGTGTCTTGCTGTTATGGTGAGGATGGCTCAGGCTCCCCTCCCAGCACCATCACTTTTGCCCCACAGAAGCACAGCAGGACAGAAGATCCTTGCCCCTCCTCACACTCTGCTGCTCCTGGGACCTTCCCAAACTTCTCACATCAATAAGGCCATGGAGAAGAACAAAAGGCTCGTTCTTCTCCTCTGAGTAGCCCAAGGACATAAAGTAACCTCTATTCAGCAGAGGCAAATTTAATGCCCCCATTTTTGGGTGATTTCAGCCTGTTTTCAGAAATTGGCTAGAACACATTATTCCATGCTTTTACTATCAATCTTGCTATCACCATGCTCACCCCCCGTGCTGGAAAAGCACCAGCCGTGACCTATGAACGTCTCAGCTGTTTCTGCAGCGACACCCGGAGCGGGATGGGGGGCATCTGAAAACCCAGCGTATCCCGCAAGCTCTTATCAGCGATCTCACGCGAAGTCTCAGGCCAGTTCTTCGGCCTGGCTCCCATTTTCACGTCTTCAGAAAATGGCTGGCATCCCTCACCAGCCGAAGCAGAAACCCAGACATCTCTCTCACGGCGGGCACACACAAAAATTGCATATATGAGTATCAAAACCCTTTGAAAATGTTGGCTGCGACCAGAAAGCTGGCAGCAATTTGAGGAGCACTGCATGCAGAGAAATAATTGTCCTCAAAGAAGCAAAAAGGAGGAAAAATTACTTGCAGAAACAGAATTACTAACACATAAATGAAAGACTGGCTGGCAGCGCGGCCACCTGCTCTTCAGCCAAGCAGTCTTTGAAACAGCAAAGATGGTGACAGGAGCCCCTCCAACACGTTGATCAAGCAGTGCCAATTAGAAGCACTGGTTTGTAAAAAAAGCATAAATAAATCCCACCAGTTAGAAGGAAAATTCCGTAGTGCAGTGGAAAACATCTGATCGAATGATTGATTGTTGTTATTATTGCTGCATTAGCTATTTTTACCATTACGCTGCCTTTCATCCGAGGTGCTCGTCACTCACAGATGAACCAAGAGGGGAAGGCAGAGCAACAAGACGCTTTCATCTCCTTCACATCGGAATTCCTGCACGGCCCAGCTGCCTCCCCGGGGAGCTGGCACCCCGCTCTGGTTTCAGAGTGATCCACAGCCGAATATTTTAAGTATGAGATACAAGCCTAGAGAATGCAGTTTCAATGACATTGTTGTAGCAATTCAAAAAAAAACCCAACAAAACACCACCCAGACGGGAGCGATCAGCTGCAGAAAGACAAGCTGTGAGGTGGAGAGCCAGCTGCAAGGTGCACGGACCACGGTTTTAAGCTGTCCCGTTCCACCAGCAGTG
Source organism: Ibycter americanus (assembly GCA_035590275.1). NCBI lineage: Eukaryota > Metazoa > Chordata > Aves > Falconiformes > Falconidae > Ibycter > Ibycter americanus. The sequence goes on along the minus strand of JAVJGI010000003.1, from coordinate 23,604,228 downwards.
TCGAGCACACGTGATTTATGTAAAGCAAAAATTTCACAGAGCATCTGCATTTCAGAAAGAATTCAGCAGCTCCACACTGCATTTTCATTTCGACTTTTTGGTTTTAATTTAGTGGGTTAAAAACCCATAAAGACTTGATTAGCAGCTGTGGCGGGCAATAAAATGAAATTACACCACCCTTCAGAGTAATATTGTTCAGCTAAAGATGCCAGTTACTTCTCACACAAAAAAACCCTGGCTTACACTAAACCCAAATTTTAAAAATTAAACGTGCTAAAGTTCAAGTGCAATAACTAAAAATACCAAAGGGTTGGGCAGGGACCTTTGCCATGGTCTGCAGATCCAAGTGCCGTATCAGAGGCAGAACAGCAGCTACTCTCACATACCCGAGCTGTCCTTACATTGTACTGCTTTCACTTACCATGAGGTTTTTAGACTTGCTCACTAAAGCTCATGCAAAATGTTACAGACACACACACCCTGCTTCAACCAAATCTAATTTCTTATTTTGCTTCAGCATCTTTCAACTATTGCAGCTCATACAAAAAGAAATGATGCAAAGGTCCAATTAATAAATTTTTAACGTGGAATAAAATAGAGACCACAGGCTCTGTTTCCTGATGGTTTTGGGCTATATTTCCCCAATTTCCATTTCCCAGAAAAAAAGCGTGGACGATTAACACACTGAGATTCCCACAATGTTCGTTTTAACGTTAATTGCCTTGAAGCACTTCAGCCCAGAAGTACTATAAAAAGGTTTTGGAAAGGGCTAGAAGACGTGAGATTTAATCGTAAGTCACATAGCCAAAAGGAAAAAAAAAAAAAAAAAAATGAAAGGCTACGAAGCCTGCTGTCTGGTCACAAAACACAATGCATCTACCAACCCATTTGTGAACTCCACACGAAATACTCTGTTACAACGAATGCTGAGAAATTCAGGGAAGTGCGAGAAGGCTGTAAATTTTCTAAGTCAGAGCCACCCAGTCAAGCAAGGGCCACTCAGTACACCTCTAAATGGCGATGCTTCCACAGCCTGCAGAAGTGTCACCTAGAAAGGCTAGAGGCTGTACAACCTCCACAGTGCCATGTGGTCACCATGGACCTGATCCTTCACCCACTGGGAACTTCAGGTCTACACAACCACTACAAGCTCAACTTGCAGGCTTGACTCTCCCAGTGCACAGCACCTGCTCGAGACAGCCTATAAAGCAGGGATCCTCTCACTGACAAATCATAAATTAGCCACAAATGCAAAATAAAAGAAGTAAAAAAAGTGAATTAAATTGTGCAGGTCAGATATAAAAACACCTCTGAGGAGATGTGATTGACCTGAGCAGGCTCTGCACGAGGACCAAGGATTACACATCAGGCAGGTCGCAGCTTGCCACTGCAACTCCACGTCTGACTTCACAAAGAATTTAGGATTTTAAAACACACCTCGGAGTGCAGATTTGATGAGGAACACACAGGAGTCACAGTGCGCCCGAGATTAAGACCGTTACAGCACTTTTCAGCGTCCAGGCAAAAGACTTCCCAACCATGGGAAGAGCAAAGCCTTCCTTTTGTTCCAAGGAGGACAAACAGTTAGTTCCAAGGAAAATGCCAGAAATCTTCACTGCAGTCTCTACTGTGAGAATGGTGGGGGTTGTTTTGGTGGGTTTTTTTTAAGGAAACATTTTTCTCCTGGTGCTTTCTTCCAGCATCGCCTGCAGGACCCGCTGCACTTCGCGGTGCCACCACCACAGGCGGCACTGAAGCCTCACTGAACGCTTTGCTGTGGCCAAATCCAGTGAAAGCCAACAATACACTGAGAATTTATGTGCAAAGTGACATCTGGCTCTGGGGGCTGGGGACAGAAGGGTGATTCAGCGCAGGAGGAGGGGAGCACCCCACAGCTGCCCGGGCAAGGCAGGACCGCTCATCTCCTCGCCCAGCCCCCACCGCGGCAGCCCGCCTCGAACCACAGCCTGGGCAAAAGATCACCCACAGTCTTACATGAGCAGGAATCCTCCAAAATATTTGGAAAAAAAGCCACGCCTGCCCAAGAGTGACAAGACAGGTCTGCACTGTAAAATAACTCTCCCCCGCTCCGCATATGCTACTGATCAAAATTGCCAAGTTATCCCGATCTTGCCTTTGGAACAAAAGATGGCTGTTTTCCACATGCAGACTAACGCGGCTCGGCTGCGTTGGACTTAGCTCCACAGCCTGCCCCCAGAAGCAGCACTCTGTAAGGAACACAGTTCCCTCAGCCCCAGCCTGAAGACTTCTTGCAACCCAAAGCGCGATGGCCAACCCAAAGCGCGACGGCCAACCCTGGCTGAGCACTTTGTCCCTTATAACGCTCAACACACTGAGCTCTGCAATAAGAGCGCACACCCAGCTTTTGGGCACAACATCCAGTTATGAGCTGCCCAACATCTCTACACAACGGAAATCCTGCAGAAGAGCAGGATACCTACCAAGCAACACAACAAAAGCCAAAGAGAAGAACTGGCTGCTACAGAAACCCTAAGTTCAGGCTACATTTCTGGCTTGTTTGGAACCCAAGTGTTCCCAGTTCGCACCCCTTGCTCAGAAACATCACCGAGCTCTGCAGCTACTCAGTGTGTGCCTCAGGTTTTGCTGGTTATACCAAAGATGGAGTAACACAGCCACTATGCAGCCAAGAAAAGGGGAAATAAATCACCACCTCAGGGAGATGTTACAGCTGTGGCTGACAGGTGAGGACTACCCGTGAAACATCTGAGGATGGCTTTCAGAGGAACTATTTTTGCTTAAAATAGGCCTGGGGTCGGTTTTGACATCTTTCCGCATTTCAAGAAGATTATTGACTCAGGGAAATAAGCCAGTTACCGTCTCCCTTTGGAAGTGACAAAATACCCGCGGAGGTGAACGGGTATCACTCACACAAAGTCAACATCAGTGATACCCAGCGAAACTGTACAGGATAGGAACCTGAGACAAATTTGCACACAGATCCATACAAAAAGCCCAGACTGAAGGAGTGATTACAAATATGGTTTGGACTCCAATTGTTTAAGTATTTAAAATTTCCACTTGTCATCTTAAACACTCCCCAGAATTACACAGAAACTCACTACATCGTACACGTACAATCAGCTTTCTGGGCTGGACTGTCCTGAGGAGGTCAGCACCGTGTTATAACAGTGATATATGTGTGTTATATACCACGGTGATATATCGCTGTTAAATTAGTGATATGTAAGTGACCTCTAAGACTGAGCCATTCACTCTCTTCCTTCGGTTTTACTCGCATTACATCTGTGTTGGAGAAATCAGCTAAGCCAAAACGCTTGCAAAATGGCTATGAAGTGTTTCTTCCATAAGTTGCATGTCGTCTTCTTCCAATGAATTCAACATTCGTTAAAGTGAATATTCTTTATGAGTTTAAGCAAACTGATTTCTACTTACTGTTCCATGGTAGTTCCTGTACATCGGCATTTTCAGGATCTTTGTCAAGTAGTCTTCCAGCTGTTTCTACAATTAAAACATTGAAACTTTAAGGTAAGATGTGGCAATTTTCAAGAAAAAAACCCACCCAATCCGACTGTCTGGCATCAGGAAGCAATCAAGAAATCAGACAGGCTTTTCAGCCTGAATGGAAAAATAAAACATTATTATGTGCTCATGGAAGATTATAGCTCAGCAGCACAAACAGTTCGATCACAGGTTGTTTACTGTTCACAGACCCGTGTTTGTACCTTCCACCAGCAGACCTGTCCGTTAGCACTGCCGCTATAGAGGTCAACTTTCTTGGCCGAGCCCAAATTTCAGGACAATTTTAAATACAAAATCAGTCCCCTCTCTTTCTGACCCACAAGAATTAGCCTCAGATACAACCGGGAGAGCCTATGTAACTAAAACACCAGGTCCATGGGGCAAGGAGCACAGTGACCACGGTGCCCTGTCCCAAAGCCACGGAGAGAGCAGCGGCCAGGCCACCGGTCACTGGAGAGCCTGTCCCCCCCTCAGGCAGGAGGGGAGAAGAGGAGAAACCAGGAGAGGAGGGATAATCCCTTCCCATCCTCGTGGTAACTGGGCAAAGAAGAGATTAAGCGGTTTGGGCATGGGAAACTGGGCAGAGTCCTGCAGGACACAAAGCAAACCGAAGAAAAATGGTCCCAGCACCGAGCTCCCCAGCTGGGCAGCGGGGGTATGCATCCCCGTGGTGAAAGCTGTGGAATTCCCACAGAGAAGCCAAGCGGGGGGGGCGGGGAAAAGGATCTAGAAAACATTTTTCTTCCTCTTTTAAACCAACATATCTCTCCTGAAACTTCCCACCCAGCAGTGAAGCCGTGCACAGCAGGGAGGGTCATCTGCACCGCAGTCATGAGACACAGCCCTGTGGGCCTTGAGGCAGACGGACAATAAGCACAGGGTGAACAAACATGGGTTTTTACAGACTTTTTGGGGGGGGTGTTTTGGGGTGGTGGTGGTGGTTTGGGGTTTTTTTTTGGGTGGGTTTTTTTTCTTGCAAACAGCAAAGCTGCAATGAAGAGGTAGGAAGACATCCACCCTCTCCACAGAAGGGCCCATCTGTTAACATCTGATGAAGTTACACAGAACACGTGTGCCTCGGCTAAAATTACCCACTTCTGCACCAAGAGCCTGACTGTCATCTCCTCTTTTGGAGGGGGACAGGACTGAAATCTCTCAGGTTTTGATGGCTGTGGGGCTGCCTCCATCACACAACTTGGCTCTGTGAGCTGCCTCTTCTATCTTTACATCTGAGCAGGTGGGAGGAGGGGAACCGCTACGCTGGGCATTGTGGTTTTCCTCCATGGCAGAGGAAAACCTCACTGGTATGAACCCCAGGAGCATCCTCTTCCTCTTGGCACAGAGGAGAATTTGGCACTAAAGCCAGACTTGTCAAAGCCCAAGTTTGTCAAGCAAAAGACTTTAATGGTAATAAAACAAGGGCTTTGACAGCGTGTGGCTTTGGAAGCCAACTGCTTGGCATCGCTCCGCCCTCCGGAGCCCCCCCAGCACATCCCTCCGGCCCCGCACGCCGAGCCAGGTGCTCACCTTTCTGCTGGAGAAGTGCTCTTCCCGCACCGTGCTCTCGGCGGTGTGCGGCAGGCTCGGCATCTGCCTCGGTTCTCCCCGTTTGATGGATTGTCTTCTCACCGTGTGACTGGAAGGAAAACCAAACCCCCACGTCAAGGCTAAGCGCTGCGAGCGTGTGCGTGCCTCCACACGTAACCCTTCTGCAATGCTTTTAGCTTTCCTACCCAAGCTCTTAAAAACTGAGATGGGTGGGCAGGAAAGATTAAAAAAAAAAAGAAAAAAGCAAGATGGGTTCATTTAAGAAGCCAGTGTGCTCCAGCTGGCTCACAAACACAAATATAACAGAGAAATATCAGAGTTGGAGGGTTCTCTTTTAACCCTTATAAAGAAAGGGAGCCTAAACCCTAGTTCTAGGGCACTATGTTCCCCCGACCCTTAACTCCTCATAATTTCGCCTTTACTATTGTCATCTCCCCACATCTCTTCACATCAGGAGGCTCTCGCTGACCTATACCGCTTCTCTTTCCCCTTATGCTTCCAGCCACCCCGAGCACCCACCCCATGCCAGGGACCCCCGTACCACCCACATCCAGCCCATGGTGGCAGAAAGCCACAGCGTACCAACAGTTTTTATGATCTTAACCCTTCCCCAAATTCAAGGTAAATTCAACTCCAAAGCTGATGACCTGAGACCCACACGCCTCCTGCATCAGCAGAGGGATGCTTGCACCACTTAGGCTACAGCTGCTAACGACATAGAGATTAAATATTTTTATTATATCTGCTAAATATTTGTAGATGCTAAATTCTTCTGCCCTCTCCTGCTTACAGCAAAGTAAATGGGACCAGTGAAGCCAAAGTGATATGCTATTAAAAGCAGATCACATCTTCCCAAAGCCCACCGCGTCCGCGAGGCTGGGCACTCACCTCCTGGTGGGGATAGGGATGCGCACGAAGGCTTTGTACCTCAGCAGCTCCCTGTGCAACTCCTGGAAGTGCTTGAACTTCCTTTTCACCTGCCAGGTGAACTCTCCATGAGTCAGCTCGATGGTGTAAACGTTGGGGCTTGGTACCTGCAGAGGAGAACACCATCACAAGGAATATAGCTTTGAAATGGTCATTTTCTTGCAGCTGCTCACCTAAACAGCCCTCACTCGGTTTTACTCGAGGATCATTCTGTCTCACAACTTCTTGTTCTGCTTTATCAGGTTTTATAAACAGACAGGTAACCTTCTCTCTTGAGCATTTTCCGAGACACAGGCATTCCTGCTTCCTCAGCCCATGAACAAGCACCCGCAAAATGAACCCACAAAAAGCATTTTAATACAGTTCTACAGAAATTAAATGAAATTTCTGGAAGTTCTGACCTTCTTTGTGGAAGTGAAGCGTTCCACTCCCAACACGTGCACTCGAACAGGACATCCCGTGAGGTACGCCTGTGTGGCCGGCTCTTTGAACGGATGGGTGTGATAGATGGCAGAGAAAGGAATGCACGCTGGAAGGACCACAAATCCCATTAGTTCGACAGCCTTGTAACAATCAACGAGGGCATGAAAGCCAGCAGACAGCTGCAATACTTTAACACGGGAGCATTTACATGGCAGCATTAATTCCACTAAAATATATCAGGTTTTAAGAGAGCTTAAAGATAAGTTTTCACACAAGGGAAGTGACTTGAAGAGTTCAAGCGCTAAGAGTAATGCCTCCTGGTCCTAAATAAACCAGGGTCAACAGCAGGGCTTGGTGAAACCGCTGAGGCTGTACCCTATCCGTCAACAGGTTACAGGTTATTAAATCCAGGCAGGACAGGGGGTGAGAACATACAGCTGTCAACTCACCAGTGCCTTTTGGGTCATTTAGCACCTCCGCATCGACCTCCTCCCCCTCGAGGTGGAGCTCGCTGGTGTCCAGGCTCTCGATGATGTTGCTCATGTCTGCAGCAATCTTCTTCAGCGTCAGCGTAGCTGCATGGCTTTCATCTCTCAGTGACATCTCAGGGACCTGCGCACCGGAGCCACGGGGCGCTGGGGAGGAAGGAGGAGCAGAGCCGTCATCACCCCCCCTGCAACGCCTGAGCACAGCGGCGCTGAGCGAGACCCCAGGCAGCGAATGGCCCCATCTTCCCTCCAGCCCCTCACCTACATTCATACACTGCTCTGGGTTGGTAGGGACCTTAAAGATCATCTAGTTCCAATCTCCTGCCACGGGCAGGGCCACCTTCCACTAGCCAGGTTGCCCAGGCGTCCGTTGAGCACTGCCAGGGATGGGGCACCCACAGCTGCTCTGGGCAGCCTGTGCCAGTGCCTCCCACCCTCAGGGTAAAAGATTTTTTCCTAATATCTGATCTAAACCTACCCTCTTTCACCTTAAAGCCATTACCTCTTGTCCTGTCCCTACATGCCCTTGTAGAGAGTCCCTCTCCAGCTTTCTTGTTGGCCCCTTCAGGTACTGGAAGGCTGCTCTAAGAGCCTTCTCTCCCCCAGGCTGAACAACCCCAACTCTCTCAGCCTGTCTTCACAGGAGAGGTGCTCCAGCCCTCTGAGCATCTTTGTGGCATCCAGCCATCCCCATCTTGCACACCCAATGCAAAACGCCCAGCCCTGCAGCTGCAGAAACCGCTGCCCAGGGCAGCCGGAGCAGTGACAGGGCACAGGTAGCTTCGGGCTACAAGGGGAAACTGCCCCCAGTGCCACTGGCCACAGGACTCGTACACTCTGGTTGTACTTTAGAAGGGGAAACACATAATATTTCACTTTCCAGCTACAAAAGCCTGCAGGGGGTTGGTTGTGGCTTAGGAATACCTTCATTTCAAAGGGAAAGCAAGGAAGCTTCTGCATCAGCTTGCTTGATCATCTCAGCTAGCTCTGTAATAACGACGATGCATCAGAAAAAGCACAAATTATTAATGCCCAGCCAAATCCTAGGTTTAAATCACATGACACTGTTTCCCAGGTTAGGCTGCACAGGGGAAACGCTCGCTCAGAAAAATCAGTAGGGGTTTTGTTAAGTGTTCTTCCTTTCATTGAACTAGTGACATCAACTCCTGGCATTGATTTCCTCTATTTCTATGCACCTTATACAACTGCCCGTGGTACCTGCACGTCTCGTGGTCTCCCACAGCTCCATCCTTTCAGCAGGCTCAACAGCCACCACCATGAGGGGTCCTGTCTGGGGAGCAGAGCAGGGGCACCCCGATGCCCACAGAAAGCCTGGGAGCAACAGCGGTGGGCACCACAGCTCGTCCTTGCGCTCACCCCTCCAACAGCCCCACACCGAGCTCCCACCCCCTGCACAGCCCAGGGGGCTGCAGGGGACCAGCCCACCACCCCTTGGTGACAGGGACAGCGGGCAGGTTGTTGCCTGGCCAGGGCGGTCAGGCGGTGCCTCCTGGAGATGTCAGGCACTGACAAGTACAGCACTTCCCATCTTTACCCCACCCATCCGTGCCAGGAGCCTGAGTCAGGACAAAAACAAGGAAGGAAGAATTAAAAAAAATAGAGAAAAAAAAATAAAATCAAGATACGAGGCATGTCCGCTAACACCAGTGCAAGCTTTCAGTGCTTGTATGAGTATTTGCGAAGCTTCTTCCTCCTCCTCCTCCAGGCTCTGCAACTCGCCGTGGGGCTGTGGACCCATGCTGGTCCCTGCACGCAGCCAAGCTCCAGCTCCCGGGCATCTCCGTGATAAAAAGTCCCTTCAATCTTTGTTCTGCTCTGCAATAAATGTCACAACTCGACAACTACACTGAAAAAATATGGATGGGACAAACTGGCAACATTTTACAGAAGCCAGTACAAGAATGCTCATTTATTCTTGTGGAAGCTCTTGCACTGTAAGACAGAATGATTAAAAGAAAATAAAGAGAAGAAGTATGACGTTTCTGATGTTAAATTCTGCAAAGAACACTGCACAATTATTCTTGAGTGAGCCTCATAGAAAGAGCTGGATATGCTGTAATTTGGAAATAATTTACCATTTTATAATTCATGTGTTTAGCTGCTTTTGAAAGAACATTCTTTATTATCGTTTCCTCTTGAAATGAGTACAAAATTTTATTAGTACGTAAGACTCATACCATGTAAGCCCAGAAACATGTTAAAATCAGCTGCCTTCAGAAAAAAAAAATCCACTTGCATACAGACCAGAATTAAGAAAAACTGGGTCAATCTCTTCTTTTATACCAAAGTAAATGCTGAATCAAGAGCTTCATCTTCAGAGCGAGCGCCCAATGGTCTTGGAGCTCTGCCACTCTCCACTGGTGGCTGGGAATGCCACCACAGCCCAGCAGGCTTTAGGACCAGACTGGGGGCTCCACAGCACTGCAAGAGATCCGCCGAGTAACCCAACCTCAAACCCACGCAGGCATACACCTCGCTCCTCCTGCCCGGGGAGGGCAAACCAGGGGTTCGCATTAACCCTCGCAGACAGAGGCACACAACCGCGGGACCACCAAGCCGATGCTGCTACCCACCGCCCTGCCCCGCTGCACAGCCTCCCCACGGCGGGAATTGGGCACCGGCACTGCCCCACACCTCCCTCCCCACGGCTCGACAGAAAGCCAGTTCTCATCGACTGAAGCTTTACGCGTTACCTACTCCCAACACTACACTGCAGGGGGCTTTAATGATTCAGAGAGCTTAAGGTACATTTTTTTAATTTTCTTCTAGCAGTGAAGTCATTCCACCAGATATAGACTGGCTTTGGATGTTTGTTTTTCTCCCTAGAAAGCAGGCATACAGAAATAGCATTCCCGGGAGGGAGGCCATGCTATCAGGCTTTCCCAAATAACCCGGGGGGTGGCAGGGGGAGCCCAGAGCTGCCCTACACCGGACAGCATCGCTTCCCCACTCTGCACCAACACGTACAATAAAATCCTGTTTTATCTCCCGCTCAGTACTCCACACAAGGAATTTTTCTGCTATCTCTAGCTGGAAACAAAGCAGCATCTTGCTTTGTATTTCTTCTGTCTGTATTCACATTCAGAAGCAAAACAGTTTGGGGTTTTGGGTTTTTTTTTTTGTTGTGGTTTTTTTGTTTTGTTTTGTTTTTTTTTTTTTAAAGTCTGAAGAGATGCTCTTGCTTCATGGAAACTTAATGCACTTTCCAAAAGAAAAGGTTTTTCACGGCCAAAGAGAACACAAGACCAAACACACTTTGTACGTGCCGTGCCAGCAATCACACTTGAAGGAAACCAGCAGACAAATACCACATCGACAGGGCTGGAGGACGAGTGCGCGGACAGGAGCCAACACAGAAAGGATGTGCATCCTCCCGCCTCCTCCGTGCCAGGTACGGCCGGGCTCCTCTTGTCAAACTATTCAGCGCAGTCAGTTAATGGATAAACAATTAACCAGTGTATGCCATGATTATTTGCTAAGGACCACAGCAGGGCTGCATAACTCAGGATTGATTTTTTTTTTTTTTTTTTTTAAAGCTAAAGCAGTTTTCACAGCTGGCACAGACAAGTCCTGGGATAAAGCAGAGTCCAGACACAGTTGGACCCGAGTCAGTCCCAGCAGCAAGACTCTCCCCGTCAAGATTAGAGCCAGATTATGGGCTCAAGAGGGAGAACGTGACTTGCCTACAGCTCTGCCAGAAGCCCCAGGAACCCGGGCAGCGGCTGAGCTCCCCGTCACAGCCGGCTGCTGCAGAGCCGGAGCGCACCAGGCAAACCCAGCCCTGGGCAGGGCGGGCAGCACAGGGGTCAGCTGGAAAGACAGGACATACCACGTCCTGCTAAAAGTTTCTGCAAATTGCTGTATACGGCTCTGCTCGGTAAAAACTATTTAACCTCTTGGCCAGAGTTTCCATGCGGATGCTGTTGGCATTCCCATAGGCAGGCTGAGGAATGCACCCGGGTTAATCTGCCACAGGCAGAGTGCAAGGCTGGGTGCAAGCACGTGCCAAGCGCGATGGCTGTGATTCAGCTGCAAAATAGATGGGCTGCATCAAGGACGCCCTGTCCATCCAGTGCCACTCGCTGCTTGTGCTAATGATGGACTTACACCACTTGCTGATGCTGTCAGCTTTGGAGGCTGCAACTATGCGAAGGACAGAGAGACTTCAAGTGATACTGGCAAACTGCAGGAGGTGGGAGTAATAGGATGAAATTTATTGGAAACAAGTGCTACATTTCAGTATTTGGCTGTCGCCATCCAGGATGGAAAATAAGCAGCAGTTTGTTAAAAAAAAAAAAGTAAAAAAAACCCCAGAGCCCAGGGTTTCAGCAGGTCAAGAATCGGCAATCCAAAGGCAAAAAACTGTGCCAAGATGTACAAACAGGGCTACAGCCTGCAAGCCAAAAAGGAAGATAAGGAACAGAAAACGGGAAGAGTCAGACCTGAAGCACTCAACCCATGACAACAGTGTCAGGACTAAGAGAAGGAAGAGACTTGGACAAAATGTGCCAGCAGCCTGCGAGCCTGTAGGACACTGCTGCGAGCGGGACCGACGGGAAAATTGCTCCGAATTGCAGGTTTACAGCAGAGACCTGGGAGAAAAGGCACAGGACTGTCCGAGGAGGGGTTTGCGAGTCCCCAGGGCTGGAGGTCTGTAAGGGCAGGCTGCCCTCGGGGACCCCCCTGGGGCAGGGGAGGGGGAACAGCCCCCCAGCTTGCTCTGGAGACCCCCGGCACCCACATACCCGAACCTGCCGCCCAGGAGCTGGCACGGCGACCCGCGTACCCACAGAGGGAAGGTGCCGCTCCGCCTGTATCCGGCTCCTCAAAGCCTGCCTGGGCAAAAGCAGCCAGGAGGAAAAACCAATGAAATAAAATTCAGCAGGAAAGGAAAACTTTGGAAAGCATGAACAAACATGGGAAAAGGGAGATAGTAAAAAAACAGAGGGAAAACAACATACTAAAAAACCTGCAAAACACTGCTGACCCCACCTTTGCCCAGCCCAGTCTGCAGATTAATTATTTCCTCCTCCAAGCACAATTTAAACTCCCTGCCTCCCTTTGCCGGACTGTCCCCACAGCACCTGGCCCCCAAAACTCTCGGACTACTGAAATATATACATTGGAAACAGTGACTGCACCAAGAATCAAGATTTCAAGTACAGGAAAAATTCCTATAAAAATAAGAAATTAGCTACATTAATCCCTGAGCCCTTGTGAACGTATTGCAAACCTCAGTCCTGCAGTTTTGCAAGCCCAGTATCTATTTTTCTTATCTGCCATTTTGGTTCTGCTTTTATCCCAAATTATTCCTTGGGGGATCATACGACAATCTCAGCCTTTGCTAAAGGAACAGTGTTTTTCTACTTGTTGCATAGCACAACGAAAGCACAGCTTTAGAAACATGGAAACTGGAAGACAGAAAATGCATATTTTAGTAAATATTCATGAACAGTACTGTGTTTTGAAGACATTCGAGTCCTGATGTGAAAATGTATGCAGCTGGTAATAGCACAGACTACCCAAAATTCAGTCAGCCTAAGTTTATTCTCTTACAAGTCTCGTGGCAGATCTGCAACAAGCTCAGATAATCCCTGCTCCTTAATGAGGTTACAATGCTGACTAGCACCATGCAGAGCTATGAAACCGAGAAAACTTTTATTTGGGAAAGAGAGGAGGAGGGAAGAGAAAATAAATCCAGTAAAACCAGGCATTTCCTGCTAGTGCCTCCCAGGGTTTGCTGCTCTACATCAACTCCCATCCCCATGGCGAGAAACACTGTAATCCCCGCAAGTTACCCTCATTCCAGTTCCCATGACATCTCTCCCAGCACAGCGACCTTTTGGCAAGGGCTGTGACAAGTGACCTCTGTTCCCACACTTGGCTTTGTCCCGCAGGCAGCGCGGGTGGTGGGACCCACGCAAGCCTCCCTGGCTGCGTGGAGCAAAACAGACCAGCTCGGGCTACAACAGGGCAATGAGATGGCGTTGTTAAAAAGAAAAAACAAAACAAAACCCAAACAAGCCCTGAATTTCCTCTCTCCTCCTCCCGCTGCTGCTGCCAGGAGCCTGGGTGCCACACAGGCACCCAGAGCCCAGATGAGACAGATGCCAAGGCAACCCCATGCACAGTGCCCTCAACAGCTACTTGCCCTGCCTGGCAGCGATGAAGCTTTTCCACGTAAGTACTCGCTAATTCATCACGTTTTAGACCTAACATTAGGTTTGGACCACTCCTTCATGGAGAAATACCCTTATCTGACAGGAGCCCTTCTGGAGGAGTTATTTGCATCCCCCCAGAAGAAGCTGGGCTTGTCACCACCCCCAGATTTACAGGCTGGCACACCTTCCTTCCACAGTCCTTGGCAAGTGTCAGACCTCCACCGAGCAGCTGGGAAACATCCCCCAGGTTTGGGGTCCCTACCAGCACCTGCAAAGTGCCCCCTTCTCCAGCCCAGGAAAAACACATACCCATACAGAGCAAGAGACACACACTGATTTTATTTTTGCAGTATTTTTTGTATACCCTCCCCTGCTACTTAACCAAAATCCAAGGGCTCTTGCAGATAGCAGGTTACATTTCCTAAGTATGAAATAAAAAGACTGAGGGGTTCAAAAATGTTCAGCAATGACTTAACCCTGCTCTGAAGTTCAGTACATGGGAGCCATTCAACCAGACGAGCAAGCGGCCAGCATGGCACACGGAGACGCCTCCTGAAAATCTGCCCTTCTGGATGCTCATACTGCAGGGACAGCACAGGAGGATTAGGGTTTATTTTTTACAAGCAGCAGAACAACACTTGAATCACAACCAAGGTATTGCTCCCACCCTGGAAAGATCTGGAGCTGGAGTAGAACTGAAATACGAATCCAAATCAACAATGAACATCATGTTCTGACATCACCCTGACCTAATTTTCTTATCTTTGGCCCAATCCTGATAAAACCAAAGTATTTTAACACACTCTTTCCAAAACAATTATTCTCACAAAGTTGCTGCATTTAATAGTAATACCTCTAAATGCAGGAACCAATTAGTTCTTCCCACTTTAATGACTGCAGCACAGTCCCCTGGCTCTGCTTTATTGATTTCCACAGTCCTTTCCACGAGAGGCTTGCTGGCAAGCCACCAGCCTGCCCGACGGAAAAGCTAAGTCACGGGAATCCACACGGCCTGTTTGCAAGAGGGTATGAGATGCTTCAAGACCGGGATTGCCTGGAAGTAACAGGTAAATCTATGGGAATCCTTCTGCTGTGCTCTCTGTACCGGGGCAGAGCCACTCCTGTCCCCATACTGGGTTCTGCAGCACCCGTTCCACAGCGTTCGTGCTGGAGAACAGGCAACAGAAAAACGGGGCAGGTCAAGGGGAACGATGAGGTAAGGCCCTGGTCACCAGCGCGGGCAGCGCTGTCATTACAGGGTGACTAACGCACCGCGGCAGTCAGCAAACCCCTCTGTGCTGCCTTTTCCCCCACACCCAGGACCAGCCTAAGCGTCAGGCGCTTCCCAAGGACTCATTTTATTTGCTTTACAGAACAGTAAAACATCAACAGGCAGAGATGAGCAGCGGCTGCTGATCTCCCGCTGCCGTGCTGGTTGCTCCAGCTCCTGCTCCCCCAGCACCGGGCTCCACTCCCCCTGCCCGGCGGCACAGCCCGAGCACAGCCCTCGCCCCCCGGGCTGCCAGGGGAAGCCCATCATTAGGTATTGATTGGTGATTAATGCCAGCCCCTCACACACTTACTCATCACCATGTTTTGGATTCCTCAGGCAAGGATAAGAGCGTTTAATTCCAGCACTCGCACCTTGTGCCGTGCATCCTCCAGGGAGCTGTGCTCAGCCCCTGGCTCACCGGGAACCCTCTGCTCTCCGGTGCGGTCATGGCACACACTCTGCACCCCTAAACCCAGGAGCACTGCACATGACACCCTTGAAAGCCATGGCAGGGGATGCCCAGAGCCTGCAGCACCTGGTTATCTACCCCCAGAGACCGGCGAGCACCGTAGCCACAGATGGGCAAAGGGAACCTGGTGACAGCACCTTGGGTACCAGCACCATCTTTGCATCCCCAAACCCCACAACAGAGAGAAGCCAAGGGAGTCCCGGGCTGAGGGAAAAGAGAGGCTGGAAAAAGTACCAGCTTCAAAGAGCACAAACAGTAGGAAGGTCAAAGGATGCAGCACTTCAGAGTGCTGACAGATACACAGAGCCTGGCGTGAGGCAGAGACCATGAAAGCTTTATATGAAATCCTAAAAGCGAGGAGCTTGCCAGGGCGATAGCATAACGTAAAGGGCTCTTGGAGTAACCATGTCCACAATGACCGGTGGTGACAAGGACCACCGCGGTGCTCACAGGGGTAAGCATTGCTGCCACCCTTATACATAGTTGAACACGTCATATAAATACAGGACATATTTTAATGATCTAAACCTATAGATGTCCAGTGGTTGATGCCCTATACATCATTCAATGTTATTCTGGTATCTCCCAGTGCCACGTCTGCTCCAGCGACCGCCACCTGCCAAGCCACATTTCCGCAGGGAATTTCGGCAGCTCGGAGCAGAGCGGCATGCTGGAAGGCAGCCCAGCACCTCCATCCCACGGCGGGGTTAGGTGGCAGCTGATAAATGCCGACAGATCTGCACATAACTGCCGCCAGCCGAGCTAAACCCAGGGAAAGCGCTGCAGCCGGCGCTCCGGGAAGGATTTGAGGGACTGCAACAGGATCTGTCAGCCATCGCTCCCCAGCCCTGCTCCCAGGGCAGCTGCTCTGCATCAAGGCAGCGAGCACAGGTACATGTCAGGAGGTCACCATCCCTGCTCCAGCTGCAGCCCTACTGCTTACTGCCAAGTTTCCATTAAGTGGGAACATGAGTTCTCTTTTCTCTTTCTGTTAGTAAAAACCTCACGCAAAAGCACATGAAGGTGCTAAGGTGCTGACTTTTTGTTGACCCTTTATGTGACTTGCTCAAAGAAATGAGAAATTGCCGAAGGTATCACAGCCACAAGGAGTAGCAGGTTGAGATCATTTACTAATGTTTTACTGCTCTAATAAAATGCCATTTCCCTTGCCTTGATTTTTTGGGTTTTTTTTTTTTTTTTAATGGAATTCCTAAAATATTTTTCATTGGAAACAAACCACCCAAAAAAAAGTTGGCATGAGCAGAAGGCCACAATGGAGCAGGAAGGTAGCACCACAGTGCAGGACTCACAGCATTCCCGTACAAGCAGCAGCCAAGTCCAGCTCCCTCCCCTACCTGGGGGGGTCCAAGGCACAGGCTCATCTCCCAGGGCAGCTTCCCTGGGGCACCACCAGCTTCAAGGCCAACCACTGCAAGGTGACCACCACCCAGGTTTTATTGCTGCTTTTGTCCCTCTTAAAAAGAGCCAAGTGCAGGGTGCATGGCTGGGACCCGCATGCAGTACTGACGGGTGCTGTCCCCAGGTCCGTGCAGGTGTTTGCACGGTGCCATCCCGTGCTGATGCTTCCTGGTGGCATAAATCAACCATGCCACCGCGCACACTAGGCATAAGCCTCTGCTAAGCTGTTTGCTTACTGCACCCGCAGTGCGTCAGGGATGGACTTTGGTAAACCCAAAGCACAGGATGAATGTCAGGTTCCTGGGAGTGAGAGGAGCTGTGGCACCTTTGGGACACCACACACCTCCAGCTGCCCCCAGCAAGGCTATGTTACAGCTGGGCTGCAGCCACCGGTGCAAAGCCCCGTGACACGGTGCAGCCACTCGCATCACCCCAAAAGGCTCCCGTACCCCTGCCTGCAAACCTGGATTTAGCACCTTTCCAAACTAAAACTCCCTAATGATTTTCTTGTTTGTTTTTGAGCAATGCATTTAACGATATTTCATGTATTCTGGCTAAAACTCCACAGGAATTTGATGCCTCCATCCTTGTCCAACTTCCATTCTTTAGCCTACCCCTAAAATTGCAGTGCTCAATGGCCTCAGCCCCCAGCGTCGAGCCGGGACACCCAGCGCCACGTGCCCACCGTACAATAAGCCGCTGTGCCCAGAGGGCCAGCAACGACACGTGCCGGAGGGGACGACAGCTGGGTGCATCCCTGCTCCTGTGCTGCGCTTCCAAGAACGGCTGCCATGGCCAACAGCAAGCCCCGACACAGGCAGCCATGAGCCCCTGAGCTTCCTTCCACACCCAGAACCTCTGACCAGTTCACAGACAGCTTCATCTGTGGATCTAGATTAATATTAAGGCATCCCCCAAACTGCATTTTCCTTCTCTCTGGCCAGCTAAAACAAACATTTGAGAACATCTAGTTATCAAGACAAAAACAGTTGGCTTGGGGAAACGCCAAGGTAATTGTAAGAGAAGCAAACCAAGCTCAGAGGGCAAAGGTGAGGGCATGAAGTCCACAAGACCTGATGGAGGGCTTCACGTGCCTTTGCAAACCAGCCTCTCCCAAGGAGACTCCATGGCATCTCCATATGACCCTCCATGGGATCATAACAGCACTCAGGACACAGGGTACCCAAGCTACTGAAAAGTTAATTTTTCTATACCTTGAAGCGTTCTGCTCACTCTGATAACGAATCAATAATTACAGAAGTTCAGTTCTGATTTCAAAAATCACACTGGAACAATGGCTGAGGTTTCAGGTCGGTACCTGCTAAACTAAAATCAAACCCAGGCAAATTCAATAGAAAATTGCTCATTATAAAGAAGTAACCTGCAGAAACAGAATAGCTCCCCTATGTTTCTTGCTTAAACACAACTAAACACCTGCAAATTTATGCAAAATAGCTCATTTAGACACATTAACATTACTGACAGCTTTTTTAGAAGAAAATAGATGCTTCTGATATAATTTTCTTTCCTCCTTTCCCAGAGCAGGGGAAAAAAAAGCCTCCATCAAGCCAGCACAGAAGCACACTGATGGCAGGCAGTGAAAGACGGTGCTTGTGTCTGAACCCAGGTCAAGCTTCAGCTGCCCCCTCGTCCCTCTCCCCTACCCATGTACCAGACCTCCAGCACCTCACAAGCAATGCAGGCATCTGGACAAGCCAGAGACACTCTGCAGCTCTTTCTCATCTTGTGAAAACTCCTGTACGTATTTGCCACACGTTCCTATAAGAAATCAGAGCACTGAGGTTACGACTTTACAAGCTTAACCCTCCAGACCTCAGCACAAGATGGGCTGTTGCACATGATGAGACAAAAATTAAATATTATTTTTCCCTCAACTGCCACGACCTTCTGGAGCAGCACTGCTCAGAAAGGTGGCTGCAGACGGTTTTCTACATGTACAAAAAAAGCTGTTTGGCAGAAGAAAATCAATAGCTTTGGGAGAGGATAAAAACCAACACCCTGAATCAGCTCAGACAGCAGTTCTCATCTCGCCGGTTCTTTCTCCCAGTGAACAGAATGGCTCATTTGCCATAATTGCTGCCAAAACTCAGTGGGATCAGGTCTCACCGCAGACATTTCAAAGCCACGGTGAGTCATCTACTATTCTTTCTTGGTAAGACTTAACACTGGGTGGGACACTTGCAAAAAAAAAAATCATCAATTTGCAGGAAACCTGTGTCATGGAAAAATACACTTCAGAACATCTCATGGAGACTACATAAATAGACATTTAGAAAAAAGAGAAATGAGAAACCAAAGCATTTATTTCCAAAAAGACTATGATGCACTGCCTGCTCTCCAAATTGTTTCAGCAGCCCTTTAGCTGTGGCAGAGAGAGGACAGCTGAGCTTCCTGGGAGACCCCAGCACCCATGGGTGCTTCTTGCTGCACCCAAGAAAACACCAAGCAAGGCAGATTTCCATTCTCCATGCAGAAAAGTCAACTGCATCATGAAACCGCATCTTACTTAAACAAAAAAAGAAAATGCAGGCCCAAAATATCTACTTGTTTGCCTCTTGTGTGTCACATTCAAAGTTTGTTGAAAGAAAGAGAGAAAACTTTTAAAATTAAAAAAAAGCTGTGAGGTTGCCTTTAGCCAGGTAGTGGGGCACCGTTACAAGGTACTGCCACGGTCACAACACCTGAGGTTACTGAGAGTGCTGGAAACGTGCAACTGATTACTCGTGCCAGGTTATTTTTCCTACAGGGATCACTGGAGGCTGCAAGCAAAGTCAGCCCAGCGGATGGTGGAAGAAGCCCGTGCTGCCAGCTGCACCTGACCGAGCGCGATGCAGCGTGTGTGCACGAGGGCTGTGTTCTGGGCAGGGGAAATAAAGACCGAGGGAAGAACAAGAAATGAGGATTTCTGATTTTAAAATCCTCCCAGAAGTCTGGCTAGTAAAGCAGGAGAAGTTTCTGGGAAGTGGCTGGGCAATACATCATTGCCATGGAAGAGCCCCAGGGCACGCTGCCGGTGGAACCCCGATGGGAGAGCCGAGACGCAAGTTCCCACACGGCAAGACAACCAGAAACACCAACGGGCTGTGAATCACCCGCTTGCACAGGCTTGGACCGAGGCCGACAGAGCGCTGCTCTGTGGGACATTGTCTGCCTCATACTGCCCTTTGTCTCTGCGCACTGGAACGCTCATCCCGGAGAAGAGTGGTCCCTCTGTGCCCGGACCACCTTCCCCAGCCACGGGGAGGGAGCTGTAAACAGCCCCCGGAGCTGGGGAGCAGCACTGGGATCCCCCTGCATCTGCCTGCGGGAGCCCAGGAAAGCAACAGGTGTTTATCAGCAGGTTTATCTTATGTCACCAGGGGGGAAAAAAAAAAAAAAAGAAAAAAAAAAGAGTCCTCATGTCAGGGCTGCACAAAAGGTCTCACTGCACTGGCAGAAATTAAGTCTAAGACAGGAATCAGGCCCACTCACAGACCTGAAAACACAATCAAAGAAATCACAATTTAATTATTTCTCTACCAACAGAGGTGTAAACCAGAAAAATTACTCAACGCCATGGATATTTGCTGCTGCCAGTATAGTGCAAACAGAACTCCACACCCAGGAAAAAATACACCAAGTGTTTCTGTTGAGTAACCCTGCAAAGAGTGATGAGGTTTTTCACCCTCAGCTCTGCACCTCCTCTCCCAGAGGCTTTCCCTACCCCAGCCCAGCTTGCCCAGGGTGAGCAGCGGAGGGATGCTCTCTCTCTTCTGCAAAATGTCTACCCCATCACAATTCACGTTGCCTTTTTATTACAGGCCTTCTCCCTAGAGAGTTAGCTCCTTAGGGCAGAAGATCATTTCTTATTTTATCTATGCTTTCTCTGCCAGAAAAGAGGGGATAGAGGAGGAACGGACAATGTTATTACACTAAGATAACTAATGCAAACTGGCTACTGTGCTGTCAGTTCCTATTGCAGGTGTAGCACGATTTTATTTGCTGGAGCTCGATCAGGTCAACACTGCACCCCCAGAACACAAGGGGGAAGTTTTAAGGGAAAATGCCTGCAGAAACACGATCAACCGAAGACCACGGAGGTGCGAACACCGCATGCAGCCAATGATGGCTTTAGTGCCGACGAGAAGATGCATGCCAAGGAGACGCCGCCGTGTTCACTCCCGGCCAGCCCCACTCTCGGGCACATTTTCTCAGCAACAAAGCAAGCACATTAGCCCATTAAGATTGCTATCTCAAGGTGATTACCTGGATATTAAAAACCTGCATCCCGTTTTGGCAATCACCCCTGACCACATGCTGCGCTGTCACCCTGCCTGCCGTGGGTGCACGCTGCGCTCGCTGCAGCGGGTCCTTCTGGTAGCTGCTCCATTCCCCTCCCTGACCCCTTTTTAGCAAGTTTTCCCACATTGGCATCTATTTAGACTCATGCAAGCCAGACATGTTTTTAAATTACAAGGTTTTATTCTCAGAGGCAAAGCTCGTCTCCCTGCCAGGGTGTGTGGCTTCCTCCCCTCCCCTGGCGAGGAGCAGCATGTGCCGGGGGGATGCCTGGCACTGTCCCAGCTCCTTTTGGGGTCCCGGCTCTCCAGCGCGGCAGCAGCAGCCACCAGACAGCTTCTCCCCCCTTCCCCGCGCCAGCAGATGGGTGCCCGGGGGCTGCGGCACCCCAGCGCAGGCGAGCTGTCTGACAGACGTGAGCCCCGCTCCCGCCTCCTGACATAAACCCCCGGGTTTTGGTGTTTATCTGCTTCAAGGATCTCAAAAGCACCAAATGCCACCGCAGTGAGTGGGCCGAGGAGCGAGGGATGCACCAAGCGCTCATGGCAGTGGCGAAGGCACGCGATGCCGACCCCAACGATGAGACACCTCCCACTATTATTGCACGGAAACAGAGAAAACTGGATCTTGAACATACAGATATCTACGCACATCTCAAATCCATGATCTGCAGATCCACGTTTCCCTCCCGTTTGCTCCCCCCAGGCACAGGAGCCAGGGGAAGGGTGCATGTCCCCTGCCCCAAGGGCCACAGCTGCCTCCTGCCACCCTGGGCACCCTGTGCCCAGCAGGTCAGGGAGCAGCATGGAAAATATTCTTGTCAAGAAAAGCTGGTACACAGAGCTTCACTCCCCCACCTCCATTCCTCCCCCATCCTCTGCTTTCCAGGGTGTCTACACACATGGAGCTGGTATGTACACCTGGCAGATGCTCATCATTCCACGAAAGTGAGTGGCAGGGCAGGGGCGCATAGCTAAATACCTGTTAAACAACCATTTTATTATTTTTTTTTTTTTAATTCAACTGATCATAATAGAGGTATGTATCTCCGTTGTGCAGCTCAGCAGGGCTGACGGCTGGCCCCGTATAGCCAGGTGCAAAGAAGCCAGGCTGTGTGCCAGCTACTCACACATCCCACATCTCAGAGTGCAGAAAAAGCATGGCAAGCACCACCTGAATAAAGACCAAAAAAACCCAAAACAACCAACTCCCTATCTAAAACCAAGACCAGAAGTTTTTTGGGGAAAAAAAAAAAAGGTGGCTGGCAAAGGTTTCGTGAAGGGAAAAAAAGAATGCAGTTGTAACTTCAGTCACACGGCCGCAACCGAATCTCTCTCAGCCCCTGCAGGAGAGTTTTCAGGGTACAGGGCATGTGGGAGCAAGTTAAAAACACATCAATTGCCAGCCAGACAACGGGAGGAAAAGGCACGAAGTGCTCGCTCTCACCCTCCTCAGCCAAGACCAGGTGCTTACTGACATTAGACACTCCAGCAACTCCACACCCAGAAGAAAATCAAATCGCTTCCTCAGCTGTTACACACAGATTTAGGGCCACTGTACAATGCTTGTTCCCACTCACATTTTTCCATTACTTTTTTTTTAAATTACTTGCTTCAAAATAGCTGTTTCAATGCAAAATGAAGGAACCACCTGTGTGCAAGAAAAGCAACAGAAGGGTCCGTCTCTGCCTCACTGCAGCACTCCGGGGCTCCAGTCAGCTCAGAGACTGAGTTGCTCCTTCAGGGTGTTCATTAGGTAGCGATAGACAAGATTAATCTAGAAGCCTGTATGAACATTAACTACTGATACCTTCCTTACAATTTCATTTCAAGGGAATAAAGTTTGTGGCAACACCAGCAGCTAAGTGCATTCCCCTGATGTTTCTTTCCCTGAAGCTTTGCTAACTTGCTTTAAATCAATTACCAGAGAAGGGATAACTGCAAAAACCCAAGCTCAGTGCCTAACTAGCAGATGGAGGAAACACAACTGCACTTCCTCGCATGGTTTATCATGGAGGAGATTTCTCAAATCCCTGCTGGAAAGCAGGCCCACTGTGAAACACAGGATCTTTACAGCAGACACACCTGCAGCCTATAGAGCACCTCATAAATCACAGGGGATAACAATGTCAAGTTGACACAAGCCTTTACACTTTGCTACTAGTAAGAAAAGCAGTAAAAACTTCTAGGTGAGGCATGGGATTTCAGCCTGCTTCATGAAAGAATGATTTCACCAGCAAGGATTACCTACCCAGTGCTTATAATTTTATATAAATGTAAACCGGCATCTTCAGCAGTTTAAAGAAGCTGCAGTTCTGATCCCAGCAAACTCTTCCTCAGCTGCAAAAGCTCAGGAGACACCTGTCAGCAACAGCATTATTTGTGGCAGGAGTTCAAGCCTCTCAAAGTAAAAAGAGCATCACCACCCCCAGCAGAAGTCACTTTATTAAGTCTTTTCCAGCAAGACCAGAGCCTCACCACTGATTTTCAATAATCCTGAGAACAAGGATGTTATGTATCTGGACAAAATTAAATGTGCAAATGGGTATTTAAGAAAGACCCTTTGATCTTCTCTAAGTAGGAAAGTTAAGTCTTGGCAAAAAAAAAAAATTAAACAGCTGTACCTCTCCAACTTCCATTTAATCATTTGAACCACAACCTACAGGGAATCTCTATAGATTTTAATAGGTATTTTCAGAGGGATCGGGTTTTTTCCCCAGCCTGTTTTGATAAGCCTCGAGCCTCTCCCCCAGCAAGCTCTGACCCAGCCTGGGGTTGGCCCCCTCTCTGGAGGGGAGGGCAGCACTGGGGGGGGGGGTGTTCAGCCCCTCAGACAGCTAAACCCTGCACGAAGATGGGCGATGGGGACACCCCGCAGGTCTCCCATGTGCTGCACCCCTCAGCCCTGGGGGAGGCCAGGCACTTTTCCACTGCAAAACCCCCTGATTTGACAGCTCTGGTGGTATCTCACAGCAAAAGGACAGCAGGAAGGGCCCCTTACAGCCACAGGGCAGTTGCACAAAGGGGGGTGGCAGCCACCATCCCACACCAGTGCTCAGCGCTCACCCCCCGAGCAGGGATCAGGGATCCCAGCACCCTTAAGCAGCGCTCAGTATCACACAGAAACACCTACCCTGAAGGAAGGGGCTTTCTGCATATTCACAGTAAATACAGCGCAGACCAACGGGCAAGCCGAAAAGGAAGGGTAGCTCAGGGCTCGTGGGCTTGAACTTGGAGCTTCCCTATTTCTGGCAAATCTGGGTGGGATTTGGCCGTGAGAGCCAAGCCAGAGCTAACACTCCTGTGAGCATCACGCGAAGAGGCGGTCAGAAATTAAGTTCCCTGGTTACCTGCAAGCCTCTGGCATGAGCTCATGCTATCAAATGCCAGAGGCGGCAAGGGAAGGAAAACACAAATTCTTGAGCGATTAAAGACACTCAAAGCAGAGTTGCCCCGATGCCGCAAACACAGGCAGCTACAAAACACAGCGCCGTACGCAAGCAGAGAGTATTTGTCCCAGCAGCCATGGACGCACCAGCCTAGCCGTGACACCCCACTACTTACCATCTTCAACCAAATGCCAAACCAGCAGAGCTGCGTCCACCCAACCACACTGTCAGTGCCTGTCCCTCAGCCAGCCACGTAACTCTACTGATTTCAGAGGCACCGCACAGATTTACTCAAAGGAGGGATCTGGAGACCACGTAGACCTGGACACATAATACGTATTGTCCTGCTGCGCACAGGGAGCCCGTGTCAGCCCTGATCACGCAGGGAAAACACTCCCAAAGTCAACAGAGCTGCACCGGCTCAAATCGCTGCCCAGGCCAGACCAGAGGTGTTTGGGGCTGAAGATCTCCGAAGAGCAGCCTCCTCCACCAAGGCAGAGCACCATGCCAAATAAAGAAAAACAGCAACAGGCAGAAAAGGCTTCCGCTGCAAGGCATCGAGCCGGCAGCTCAGCAGAAGGGGATGTGTCAGCCCGCTGGGAAACTCTCAGGCTTCTCCCCACGTCCCAAAACAGCGACTGCTCAAAGGGACAGGGCAGAGAGACAGTTTCACCCGCTTTGGAGATGCACCAGCCAAACACATCTCAGGAACACTGAAGTTCACAGCAAACGCAAAGCTACCATCTCCAAACTCCCCGACCCAGAGCCCCCATGGCTGACACCAGCCCGGCCCAGCGCTCACCAGCCTCGCTGGACCCAAACCCACCCATTTAAACCCGTGAAAAACCAGTAAGTCATCCCAAGCACGCCCTGCAGGGCTGAGAAACACCTCCCAGCGGCAACGCCTGCCTCAGCGAGGAGCCCAAGCAGGGAATGAACTTGAAAAATAAGCGTCCTGTGGGGAAAGAACCGCCTTTTCCTCCCCCGAGCGGCCCCGCAGCCGGCCGAGCGCACCGGGAGCGCACCGGGAGCGCACCGGGAGCGCACCGGGAGCCCCAAATCTTTCTCTACCCACCTCCTGCCCCGGTGGAAGCGGGTGCCCCATGGCGCTGGCAGAAGCGGGCGCTCTCCCCGGGACGCGGCGGC
>JAVJGI010000003.1:23534304-23579101 GCA_035590275.1 Ibycter americanus | reverse complement strand
GCACCGCCCGGCGCCGCGCTCCCAGCATCCAGGCTGGCTCCCGCAGGCGAAGTGAAGGGCGACCCAGCCCACAAGGCACTCCAGCCTATGAGCACTTGTTAATTAAGGGAAACCACTCCCCGCCAGTTAAGGAGAATAGTGGGATGCTGGCAAGAAGGGTGGAGGAAAAGGGCAGGGTAGTTTAGTGGGTTCTGCCCCTTTTTTATGCCGGGCGCTTCTTAGCAGAGGGGGAGGAAAAATAAAAAAGTAATAATCAAGAAATGATCCATGAACGGCCAGCAGAAAATCTGCTTTTTTGTTTCAACTTCGCAGCCCTGCAAGTACAGGGGCTCAAACTGATGTGCTCCACACTCGTGCAGCCGCAGCTTGCCCAGGGAGCGCACATTTCCCCTCTTGCACTCTTCCCACAGAAGCCCAATTACTCCAACGGGGAGAAGTCAGTTTTCCCCTGCCGCCGCCAAAAAATTACATTTGGCGAAGGGAACAAATGAAAAACTCAGTGCAAATTAACAATGAATTAAGTACATATGCAATGTTATTTTTAGCATAAGACAAGCAGATAATTATGGTCACATATTGTTTGTATCTGAGCAGTACTCGCCTGCATATGCTGCATTTTTCATGTTACTTCCCATACACCCTTCTTAACGTGCAAAGAAGCAGATTTTTAAGAGAGAGAGAGAAAAAAAATTGTGCTTATAGAGCCATTGAACTGGCAAGGGGAGAAGCAAAAATCCTCCATACGTTAAACAGCTATAACAGAGTTTTGCAGATTCGCATGCTGGTAAAATGCCTGAAACCTGTCTGCAGCGCTACAGCCTCCACCGCCGCAGCTGTACAGGGGACGTCTTGGTGACTTTTTCCAGGGAATTCAGTGTTCCCGCTTCTGTCTCTACAGCAAGATTTCAATATGGTTGTTATGATATTTTAATTCCTTAAAGGATTTTTTATCTTTTTTTTTTAAATAGTGAGGAACTGCACCATGGTCCTCGAATCTCCACAAGATAAGTAACCCAACTTCGGTCACGGCTAATGCAGAGACAGCATCTATCCCTGTTCTGGCCGTGCAATATTGAAGCATCCCCATGTTCTCCACCCGAACAGTACCTGCTTTGTTCATGGGCACAACTGCAACACATCGGCTCGGCTCGTTTACACTGGGTTTACTATGACTTTGCTTACCAAAATGAGCATGAGTGATGTGCTTCAGGATTCATATCAGACTCAGAAATCTAAGGTGGGTCCCCAACAGTATTGCAACACGGCTTCCTTCAACTCACGGTGCTGAGCTCAAACAACGCTACACTCAGCATCTATGGAAAGCTGTGAGTCAGGGTGGCTCACCAGTGCTGTCTGTATTGAGCAAGGAAAAGACAGCACAGACATTTGTAACGCCCAGTGTCATGAGAGAACAAAACAACCGAGAAAATCAGGGTGGAACTCTGCAGCAAAGAACAGGGGCACTGGGAATTATGGTAAGTCACCCTGTATCACTGACATCGCCTTTCTGTCCCAAAGAGCGGGCAAAGCCATGCTGGAGAAGGACATGTTCCCCCACACTGCAGAGGGGTTTCATGCCAACGCCAGCGGATAGGAATCGGTGGACAGATGGCACAGGGAGCATCCTTCAGGGCACCTGCCTGCCTGGGCTGCCCTGTTTCTGCCGTCCTCCAGCTTCACCGCTGCTAACCCCACGGCTTCCTCGGGCAGGGGGCCAGTGGGCCGCAGGGGACCTCGGCCATTTCCCATTTCTGCACACCTCTCCATGCACGCTGGTGTGGAGAGGGGACATCTCAGACACAGGGAAGAACAACTCTCTCCACAGACAAACCCCTGCCCACGCATCCAGCGCTCATTTCAGTGCTCATCACCTATGCAGCTGGCTGGCTGAATTCCTGCAAAACTTTAAAAATCCATAAACCTTAGCTCAGTTGATGCATATTTAATTTCTCTGATGCTAGGTTTATTTTGGCAGTCGATGTGAGCAGGGTTAGACCAGCAGCAGAAGAGAGCAGACACTCTCGATGAGCATTTTGGCCTCTATGTAGCACAATTCCCGTCTCCCGAGCACCACAACAGAGGAGGTTCTCCACCCACAGTTATCTCTACCAGGAGAAACGCTGTTGTGCCTGTGTCCATTAGCGATTTGCTACACTTCCCGTAACCTGCCCTGTCCCAGAGGCAATTTATAGAGTGGATACTTGCCACAAACCTTCAAAAATATCTCTGTCTGTCAAGGGTTTCTTTGGTTCTCTGTTCCCAGCTGCTTTTCAATCTTCAGGAACTTCCACGCATCCCTCAGAGGACACTTACTGCTGTCACAGCGGGTGTGAAGTTTTCTTATTTAATGTGTGACGCTGGTGCAAAGAGCGTGCTGTGTGCCAGTCACACAGGGATCGATGTCACTGCATTCTGTGAAACCAAGGTGCTAATATTAGGATTTTTTATTATCATGATTATTTAGTTGCACTTCATTCATGTTTTTTCTTCTCTCTAAAAATTTTCATTGTCATGGCTAATGACCTGGCCAAAAGTGGGGATACATGAGGCATATAGAGACACCTGCAGAAGGGCTTTTTGAAGAGCCTGTGCTGCTGCACACCAAACCCAACCCAGCAGCTGAAAGATAACTCAGGAAAAGAAAAAGGGATTATTATTATTTTTTTTAGTAAGGACCTCATCCTCAATCGTGGTCACCACATGGCATCGCAAACACAAAGAGGGGGAAAGGGAAGGAGCAGGGACAGTGGCTGCTAGACACTAGAAAAATGCCAAGCTATGGCCTCAGAGCAGGTGGGAGCGAGTATGTGATGGCACAAAGAAGCCATCAACTTCTCCAGGCCTCTCAAACCATTCTCCTGCACCCAGAAAAGCACTCTCCCCTTTCACTCTGTGGTGAAAAGAAGTTTTGCCCAAGAGCTGGGGCACAGGAGGACCCTCAGCGGTTTCAGTGGAGCCATGGCAGGGATCCATCTGATGTATTGAGCACAGATGTCATCTAAATACAGGGGGTTACCCATAGAGTTTTTTCTCACCGGGCTGCTTTTCCCTTGTTAAATGAGCACAGCTATGTTATCACGAACTCCAGCGCTGTGTTATTCACAGCGTTACAAATAGCAGGCTACCCCCCAGCCCAGCACTGCTGAGCCGCTCTGCTTCAGCTGGCACCGATCACCGCAGCCCACATGTTCCTGGTTACGTGAAGTATCAAAGATAGCAAAACCAAACCAAACAACCATCGGTTGCTTGAGCTGAGCACTTTTCTGCCTGTCTTTCGTGTCTGCAGACAACCTGCAGGACGTTGTCCCCCTTGTATTTCTGCTTTAGCCGCGGAGAAGCTCCCTGACCCCGAGCATGAGTGATGTTGGTGCCTCTGCAGAGCCATGGGGACCAGAGGGGACCTACAGCAAAAACTGGGCAGTAGTTTTCCCCCCAAGTTGGGTCCCATTTGGGCAGGAGCCTGCAGAGCCCCAGGGCAGGGAGGAACCGCTGCATCAGCTGGCAGAGGGACAAGGGCTGGCTTTGGTGCGAGGCCAGGCTCCAGCGTGGGACACCACCCCGCCGGCCGCTCCCGCAGCCTGTCCCAGCCTCTGCAGGAGCCCTACTGCCTGTGGAGCAAAGGGCCCACCGGTAGAGGTGGATTTACCACTCATTTGCCAAGTTTGCAGACGTCATTGGCTTGCCCCGTGACACAGTGACTCTGCAGCTCTTTGGGGACGAGAGGGCTGGTGTACCCTGTACACCTGAGCATCACCTCACCGGGAACTGGAGCTGCGTTTTGCTGTAGCCATCTCAGAGCAGTGCAAAGAGAAAGGGCTGGAACCTGCTCCCGTGAGGCTCATGGAGGGATGAGGCAGAACGGTGCTCAGCTCTGACTGCCGAGACCACCACAACACCCGCAGCGGGCGGCGGGGCCCCGTGGATGTGCGCACCAGGCACCCCAGGAGACCCCGCGGGGTCCGCGCTGGGGCAGCCACTGGTGATGCTGCCAAGGATGGAGCAGCCCAGAGATGCCCTAACGTGGGCCAACTGGTGTTAAGCCACAGGCATGCACAAAAAAAGTGATTTTTATTGTTTTGTCCCGTAAGACCAGTATCCCAAAAGGAAAAGGGGGGGAAGGGGTGTCTGCGGAAATCACGTTGTCAAGTACTTTCCCCGCCTTCAAGGACTGCAATTGTCCTCCTAACTTTGGAGGAAGAGGCAGAGGAGGAAGTTTTCATGAAAGGCACTTAGACATGACGGCCTGAGTTGGCCACGGTGCCTGCTGGGAGTTGTAGTCATATCTTCTCCCACCCAAATTGCTTTTTCTGGCGCAGCTCGGCCGCACAGTGATGCTCCCCGTGATGCAGCAGCAGCTGCAGCCCCATCCCAGACCTCCCCACCTGCACAGCCAGGGGACAGCAGGACCCCCCCGGACTTTTGTCCCTACAGGACAGCCCAGGGGCTGCTCAGGATCCAAACCTTATCAGCTTCAGCCGGAATACTTCAGTTTTCTTTCACACTCTCCCCCTCTCACAGAATTCCCATGGAAACAAAAACAAAGCTCTGGCTGTTTGGGTTTGGTTGGGTTTTTTTTCCTCCTCTCGAGGGGGGGTGTGAATGAAGTTGGTAAATGCAAAGCTAAAAAAAAATAAAAAAAAATATATATTTTTTTGAGATATCACTTCTAGCTTGATATTCCCTGCAGCAGTGCATCTCCAGTCTGTGTCACCCCCTTAAGAGCCTCAGGGGACAGAAATGGGCCTCAGAGCTAAAGTAATCGATTATTTCTTGTATCTCAAAGTTGTTTTTGCACAATGAAAACCCAAACCCTCGCAGGTCTCCTCCCTGGCACATCAGTTCGCAGATACCTGGATGCCACCGTGTGGCAGCCGCCCCGTGCAGCCCCAGCGGGCAGGGCTGCAGGGAGGCTCTGCCAGCTTTAAGGAAAAAAAAAAAAAACAAAAAAAAGAGGGAGGAAAAAAATAAAAAGGAGAGGTTTTTTTGCAGCAATTCATAAAACTTAAAGAAATGCCAAGCACGTCAGTATGAGGCACAGTATCTGGAGGAAGGAGAGAGCGCAAACCGTCTCCTTATGGTGTTAAGCTAAGACACACACTGTTTTTCTATTTAAAGCCCTACAGTAACATGAATGTCAGGTCTGAGTGAGCTCAACAAGTCCATCCGAAAGCAATTTACATGGTCCTCTCCACTGCAGGATCTGGGCACCTGACAGCTTTTAATGCCTTACCATTCCCACACAGCAGGATATGACCCACCTTTACCTGCTGGAGAACTGGAGCCCGGATCTGGAAAGGTGTTTAGTTAAGGACAGAGCAGTGTGACCTGCCTGGGGTCCACCGCAGCTTTGGGATGGGGACACCTGCCCGCAGGGTGCTCAGTGCTGCTGCCCCCTCCCC
The DNA here is from genome assembly GCA_035590275.1 of Ibycter americanus. NCBI lineage: Eukaryota > Metazoa > Chordata > Aves > Falconiformes > Falconidae > Ibycter > Ibycter americanus. The sequence goes on along the minus strand of JAVJGI010000003.1, from coordinate 23,573,702 downwards.
ACTCGCTCTGCCTGGGAACCGGTGCTGGGTGCAGCCCTGGCTGTGCTGAAGAGGAGGGTTTGTACCAACACCGGGTACCCAGGCATGTCCTGCGGGCCAAGCCATCCTGGCAAGGGCAAACCACCCTTCCTTCCCTACCAGCACCACCAAGCTCGCTCCTACCGCGAGGCAGCAAGAAGCAAGCAAGATGCAACCCAGGGCCAAGGTTTGCGGTATGCCTTGTTTTCCCTCATCTACCTCAACAGCAGTGTTTCTAATATATTTCAAGATACAGCTCATTAAATGGTGAATTACACATTTTATCATTTGTCCATAACAGGTTGTCAAGTCAGGACAGGAAAGGAACTAAAATATTTTTAAAGTATGTAATGAGCCCTTGAGTAAGAGTTAAGTAACGAGCACTTCTTTAGCGAGGAATCCAAGCAAGGCACGCTCCACCCATTTCGGTAACAGACAAAGGCTTATATAAGCTGGATGTTACATAAAATCCTAAAATAGAGAGCCGGAGAACTCCCCCACCTTCGGATGCTAGCATGACTGCAGCCCACATGTACCTGAGCTGACACCGAGCAGCTCCGAGCCAACGTGCAGGTGATGGCTGGGCTGGAGCCAACGCGCAGGTGATGGCCGGGCTGGAGCCAACGTGCAGGTGATGGCTGGGCTGGAGCCAACGTGCAGGCGATGGCCGGGCTGGAGCCAACCTGCAGGTGATGGCCAGGCTGGAGCCAACCTGCAGGCGATGGCTGGGCTGGAGCCAACGCGCAGGTGATGACCGGCTGGAGCCAACGCGCAGGTGATGACCGGCTGGAGCCAACGCGCAGGCGATGGCCGGGCTGGAGCCGGCAGAAGCCAGCGGCACCGACGTGCCCTGCCCGCGCTTGCACCCAACACCGCCGCCGTGGGTCCGCAGGTACCCTCCCACTTCCCCGGAAAGAGCCTGTACAGTAACGTGCTCCAAGCAGCTTTATCATCGCTGTGACGATCACAGAATGTACATCCGTGCTTGTCTTCTCTTGCGTGCCATGTCAGGCTGAACATCATCTCATCCCAGGGTGCCATCCCAAGGGAATGTGCTTAGGAAGGAGTACGCAAACGGGGCACGGTTATGGGGAAACTTCTCTGGGAGTCTCCCTGTCTCCAAGGATTTGCGAGCAAGGGACTTTCCAAGCCAGAAGTGCCTGACAGCTATTTTTTTCAATAAATTGTCCAGTCAGGTTTCAAGTTCACATGAACTTTCAGCTTCTGCAATATCACACAACAAACCTCACCACACTTTACCACAACTTAACTGTGGAGAAAAGGGAATCCACATCTTGCAAGATCAGTTACTACAGCTAGAAAAAAGCAGGCTGGCAGGGGTGCAATGTCTTCATCAGGTCTTGTATGCCTGAAAGCCTGTCTGTCTCAAGACAAATCATCTGCTTCAGTAAAGCAATACTTTTTCTCCCTAGACACCTTGCATCCCACCTTAAAATGCACTATCCCAACGCAGCCGATAGATTCAGCCCACACCAATGGTAACTTCCTAGACACGAGTTCAAAAAAGAGTCTCAGAGAAGAGGATTTGCAATTCTCCTCACAACCCCAACACCCAATCCTCCTTCCAACGCAGGTATCAGCTGCACTTCCATGAGAAGTCAGGGATACTTATCTGGTTAGGGGAAAAACAGGGTGAGAAAGATCTTCAGGCACAGGACTGTTGGCCAGGCAGAGCAAAACGTATCAGGAGTTACTCTCTGGACTACAAGGGTGCTATTCATTACAGTCATCAGTTTGCTCTGCGGTACTTGCAGAAACATGCCAAGGCTGCTACGTGATCCCGCCTGACTGACAGCATTTGTGACTTGCCTAACCTTTGCTCTAAATAAATGGGAGCTGCACGGAGGGAATTTTGATGCAACTCCCCTGATTCGAGAGCATCCTCCCTGGCTGCAGCCCACAGGCTTCCCTGGGGTTTGTTTGAAGGGAGAGACAGAAAGCAGGCAGGAGGAGAAAACGGAGATATGAAATGCAAGCTGTCTGGCCCACAAATAAATAAATTTTAAAAAAGCCTGGCTTTGGTTTCATATCATATTATTTATCTATTTATCTTACTTCACAATTAAACCCAGATGACATAGATAAGACAGTGGTGACCCCTAGTGCCCTCTCCAGCTGCAGCTTCCACTGTTAGTCCCTGTATTGGTATTTGAGCATAAGCAGAGGGAAGCAGCAGCACCTTTCAGATTCGTTCTTAATTCACAAAGCCTCACTTTCTCTCCCCTTTCAGAAACAGGATCTAATTTCCTCTCCCTACTCAAACTCTATCACTGCAAGGCATTTGCTGCAGCATCCCTTTGTCTCCATTGTCTGGGAACAAAATTTAATGAATTTACTTATGTAAGAACTCACTATATTCCATTGACTCTTTATCATAGTGCATTTACATTTATTATGCTTACAGAAAAGAAAGAAGAGCCTATTTTGCTAACTCCAAGCTTGTCAATAGCTAAGAACAACCATTCAAACTCCTGAGAGGAGACATCTGTCTCGTACACAGGGTATTTTGCAGCACCAAGCTGCTGAAACGAGCGAGTCTTTCCCGTGACAGCCATCAGTATGCACCATTATTTTTTTCCCCCCTAGCAATGTCAAAACTCTCTGTTTCTGTGACTCAAGCCACACCAGACGTACCCTGCTCTCTGAGCTGTGGGGTGCTCGTTCGGGGCTTTTCCTAGTGTTATTGTGGGGGAGCAACCGCCCCCTCGGAAAAATCTTAAGACCTCCTTGCAGATTACTTTGGGATGCAGGATTTTCCTGGAGGAAATAAATGATCTTAGCATAAGCCTGCAATATCTTTAGCTTCCTGATAACGGAGGGCTTTGGGCATCTCCCCTCTTGCACAGGCTCCCTGCCCTGCTGGGGTGCAGGGGCTATGCCCACCACCACCCCGGGCGCATGGTAGCACCCCGATGCATGGCTCTGGGGGACAGGGCTGTGGCATCTCAGAATTTCACATAGGATCTTGTCATCCTCTCCCCAGCCAAAGAGACCACCCGCCGCCCGCCGGCCATGTTTCTGTCCTCAAAAGAGCAGCAAACGCCCCTGCACAGCCTTACCTGTGTGACAAAACCTTACAGACCTGACAAAACTTTGTCTAATGCCTCTTCAGCCCTGTATTTCTTCCCTGCCCGTTGCAGGCGGGTGTCAGCACCGGCAGCCATCACCCCAGCACCCCTCGCACTGCATCACACCAGCCAAACCCAGGCTGCAGCCAGCGCCCGCGTCCCCGGAGCTGCCACCAGCTTGCACCCTGGCCGCTGAAGCCCCAAGGACGGTTTAGTACTTCCCAGACCAAGAGTAATTCCCCAGCTCAGTGTCGGGAAACCCCTCCTGGGACGGCATTGCAGCCGCCAGCTCGCACCCCACGGGCAGCCCAGGCTTGCCCATCGGCCTCGCTCCCCCGGCACATACTCACGGGGCCACCCCAGCTCACGGAGCCATCAGCCATCGCCATGCGCCGGCACCGCCTTCCCCTCTGGCCGCCCGACAGCCCGCTTCTTCACCAGAAACAACTTCCAGGTCTCAGCCAGCCCTTCCTCCCCTACTTCTTTTCGCTTTTGCACAGATCCCCTGGTCGCTCATCCCCAGACTTCCTTCCCCAAAAGCCTCCAGGCTTCCTGAAACCCTCTCCACCCCCTCAAGCAGAAAAGCACCACCACCTTTCTCCCCAGACGAGCCCTGTGCCGGCATTTGTAGCCGTGACTCAGCCTGGCTGAGGATGGATCGGCGGAGGTGAGGCTGCTCCATGCCTCTGCAACAAGTGCCTTACTCATTGCAGGGCTAGGCGGGCGTGCTCTAACTAAAGCCACTGCGTTTCTTCCAACTTTACTAAAGTTCTTTGTCTCTTCTGGACATAATATTGTTCTACTGATGTGCCCGTTCTCTGAATCATTTTCCCCTGGTTTTATACCCTTAGGTGCACATGGTCACTTGTATAAATTAAAAGCAACAGTTTCTGAGTTGAAGTTCCTCCTAACGTTTTATTTTTAAAGTCGCCTTCAAGGAGGGGGGATAGGAAGTGTGCTAGTCATTGCATAATTTTAAGTTGGTTTTATCTGGTGTAAATCAAGTGACAGGACAAGAGGAAATGGCCTCAATTATGCCAGGAGAGGTTTAGATTGGATATTAGGAAAAATGTCTTCACCGAAAGGGTGGTCCAGCATTGGCACAGGCTGCCCAGGGAGGGGTGGAATCACCATCCCTGGAGGGATTTAAAAAACTCATAGATGTGGCACTTAGGGACACGGTTTAGTGGTGGGCTCGGCAGTGCTGGGTTAGCAGTTGGACTTGATCTCAAAGGCCTTTTCCAACCTAAATGATTCGATGATTCTAAATCTCACTTACTTTTCTTGTGTAGTGCTGAGATGTCCTGTGCTGCCCAGCAAACCACTAGCCTGGCATTGCTCCTGTGTCACTGGATCTAACACTGCTCCAATCTTTCCAGTTTATTTTCTTTTTCCCCTCCGTTTTAATGAGGTAGATGCAAAAATCTCATCCTCTGAGCCACTGTTTGCTTCTTTCACGATGTTCCATGCTGTTTCTCCTGAGTTTTTTTTTCCTTGTTAGCTTTAGTAAGCACAATTTTGTGTTTATTGCTGTTCTGACTGCATATGATCCCATATGGAGAGAGCACTACAAAATCTCTCCCTATAGCACATGTATCTTATCTTTCCATAGGTGTATTTTCTTAACTAGTGTATTTTTCTCTATATTCTCATTTTTGCTTGGTGCTAGCTCTGTGTATTCCAGTTATGCTCTGCCTCTAAAACAACTCTGTCAGGCTTACATGTGCCTATAGCTGCTGGCAGTATTAGTTCTCAGTATTTTCATTTAAACTCTGGCTTTGTTCACTCCTACTATCAAAATGCTCAAAATTAGCTCATTGCTTTAATTTTTTATTATCACAGGAATCATCTTTTTTGCATGCTTTTGCAATATGCTACTTTCCTGGTCCCTCAGATCCTTGTTTATACTATCGGAAAGTTTCTCTTGTGAAGTGAAGATGCTCTCTTGGATGTCACCTGAATGTCAGAATCCGAACCAGGCAAAGCTGGATTTGACACAAACGCAGCCAGTGAAACAGTCCATCATCAGGTGAGGCAGAATCATCATTTGGCATTGGTGTGAATACCAAAGGCTGGAGGTTTTTTTCCTTCCAAAGGCTACAGTTGTTCAGGGAAACTATAAATCTTGTGGCTCGCCTGACACTGCAGGTCAGACCAGATGATCAGAATAGTTTATCCTGGCATTCATACTTAAAAACTTATAAATATCCAGGCAAACTGCAGCTGCACCATAGAGAGATGGTCAGGCAAGATAAGGGAGTTGCTGCTTCTGATCTTAAATGCTCCCAATTCGCCTACAGTCCCACTGAGACACCCAGTTCTCCCACAGCAACCAGTAATGCAGCTGCTTTTACTTGTTTTCTTTTTTCTCTGAGCTCTGATACAACTTCCAAAACTTTGCTGTTCAAAACTTTGTTAGAAAAGTAACCTAATACATCTTACACCACTTCACCTCTGTCTTCCTGGCGACAGAAAGCCAGCGTTTTACCGTGGGTTTTGGTGCACTAGTGTTTGCCCAGCTTCTGACTCACGTAAATCAGAAGGTGACTCACTCCGAGGAGTTCCTTCAGCGTTCTGGAGCAGAGGAGACGGTGCCGAGCCGGAGGCAGCTCTCAGGCTTCGCTCCTTAACTGCTCAGTAGCGAGTGCTTCCTTGGAAGTCCCGGTGCCGGGGCCATGCAGTTTAGCAGCTCTGTCCCCTCCTGCCACCGCCCCATCCCGTGCGGTGCCGCACACACCAGCTCGCGGGCAGCCCGCGGGCAGGGTGGCCGGAGGAAAGAGGAGGTTTATGTTGTGGCCCATGGGATGGATCGCAACGGGAAAAAAAATGGGGTTGAACGAATTATGAAAGTTTCAAGACACCATGAGCTGGAAAGACCCACTGGCTCTGCAGGGGAGGCAGAAGGAGCAGCAGCCGGCACAGCCAAGTGCAATGGTCTGAGGTGGCCAGCCAGCCCCCCGGAGAAGGAGCAGGCACCCCGCGGCACCGCACAGCAAAGCTGTGCAAACACACGGAAGGAAAAAGCAGGCTGGAGCTGATGCCACCCCCTAACAGAAGGCCCACAAAATGGTTTTATTTTTCCTTCAGAAAATCCATCAGGAAGCATAAAGCTAGTCTCAGAAAAATTATTTTACTCTTCAACAAGCAAAAAGGCAATAAGAAGTGCTGTGCACTGCCTTTCTAGAGTTTAGACCAAACTCAGAGCTGCCCTCAGTCTCAGTTCCCCAGTATTCTGCTCCCAGTTTGCTCAAACCCTTCGCTAAAACCAGTAGCACAATCCTTTATTCCTCTTTTTTGGTTTCCAGACTCCCAGTCATTTTGCACAGTCCAAGCAAAACACCTAAACCCAGGCTTTGCTGTAGGATGAAAACTGAAAAAGGAAGAACAAGTGAAAAAATGCCCCAAACAATTAAAGAAACACAAAACCTTACATACAGAACCCCTGCAGAGTCCGTGCGATCGTTTCTGTTTGTACTCACCAGCACCCGCTGCGCACACCTCCGAGGAGCACTGCTGGGGGGATGTTCTCACCTCCCTTTAATTCCATCCATAGATCTGGGAAGACCAGAGTATTACAAATCACGGCGTGCTTGGCAGGTAAAAATACTCAAGTGTACAACACGGGATGAGTCGCCTTCACATGGAAGTCTTTTAGAAGGAAATAACTGGACACAAGTGTTTATCTGAGGTTCGGGATCAGCAGCATGGTATTTACCTACCTGTGTGCAACGCCCATTTGCCTGCCTAATCCCTCAGGTCTTCTTTCAACAGCGGAAAATGTTACAGGAAAAGCACTGAAAATTTTTGCGTTTCAGCCAGCTTTTGCGCTCCCTCAGCTGGCAACCGGTGTGCCGCTAAAGACGTCTGAAAATTATTAACAAATACATCAAGAACACTAACAAACCGAGCAAGCAGCGGCATGCAGCCGTAGAAGTGTCAGTCATCATTAAAACTTCAAATGAAAGTGGCCGTGAAGTGCCAAATTACCCTGTTTTACCCTCTGTCACACTTACTGAGGGAACGTAAACCTAAACCAGAACCGGTTCTTCAGCAATTTAATTATAAGTATCAGGTACAGCAGCCTGTAACGCACACCCAGAGATGGGTTGCTCAGCTCTTACTTTCTTTATTTTTTACCTTTTCTTTGTTTCTTAACTTTCTGCCAGTCCCTAATGGATACCCAGCTGCCAGGTTCTCTCAGGCACGCCAGAGGAAGGTCGTGGGGGAGTTCTCTGGCTCTCCCACATGCAGATGAATGACACGGCTGCGAGGTGTTCAGTTGGCATCTGCCCCACCACCACAGCCCCCAGTTACCAGCTGAGGACACTGGAGGTTTCTGTGCTCATACAACAAAGCCTGGCATTTGTTTGGGGTCATGGCATCATTTCTGACATCTCTCCAGGCAGGTCCTTCTGAAACAACCAGCATTTACTTGGAATTTGCATTAACATTGAACTGAAAAGCTGCTTTGGAAGATACCTGTTTCCAAATTTGTGGGTTCTCCCCGTCACTAAACATCTCCAGGCGGGTTTACAGGAGTGAAGCTTGCAGCTGGGCGTGATTCAAAGCTGCGTGTCTGTATTTAGTGTTGACTTAAGCAACCGAAGGGCTGCTGTGAGCAAACTGCCCATCCCGGATCCAAACACTCTTATCTCCTGGCAGCGCTGCTCCTGCGTTTAAAGCAAAACCACTCTCTGGAATCAGGAATGAAGTTAAGCCAATGAGGGAGAGGACAATTTCACGTCACCTTCTCGTGCTCTTAGTGGAATTCCCAAAATTCCACCTGGAAAAAGAAAACCCTGGTGCCAACAAGTACCCCACTGAGCCAGCCCAGGCAAACTCCTGCTCCAGCCAGCCAGCACTTATCTGGGTTTGAATTAAATTCACTGCAAAGTCCCCAGAAATGATGTGACAGGCAAGGAGGTGGTGGAGTCACCATCCCTGGAAGTATTTAAAAGACGTGTAGACGTGGCACAGAGCGACGTGGTGCAGTGGTGGGCTTGGCCGTGCTGGGTTAACGTTTGGACTCGATGATCTTAAAGGGCTTTTCCAACCTAAATGATTCTGCGGTCCTATTAATCTGTGGGACACAGCAGCATGAAATGGTGCATGGACACAGCATTTTCTGGAGCCCTTCTGGAGCCTGCAGAGACGCCTGTAGTGCCTCTGCTCTGGGAGGCAGTTGACCCACAAGATGGGTGAAGTTAAGAGATAAGTGGGTGACAATATGCCAGCAGCAGCACAGGATCGCCCGTTGCGGCTCCAGCTCTGAGGCGCTTCCTCTTTCCAATGTCACTTTAGTGTTATACCGAAGGAACAAAGAACACGTCGTTTATGGCCTTTTTCTTTTTTTTTTTTTTTTTAATAACTAGTTTAAATTTTATTGTTTTAAAGGTCGGAAGAAGTGACTTTTTATCTCAGAGCAGTGGGAAAAAAAATTGTATAATATTCCTGCACCTAACCGTATTAAATGGAAAGGAAAAATCCCCTGCAGTTTTCAGAAAACCAGACAAAACTAGGAGTCTGGCCAGCCACTCTCTTCATTGTTTTTAACAGATCTGTGCTGCAAGGGTATTTGCTGTAAAAGCGGGTGAGTAGAGGTAGGAAAGTGGGGGGCTGCACAGTGACAGCAGAGGAGAAGGTGCTTCAGGACTGCAAATTCTGGCTCAAAACGGGCTGGCCTCCAGTACAGTGTGTTCGTTTGGTATGAAACCACTCAGCTGCTTCAAATCTGCTGAAATATCTTGATAGGGGAGCTCTGCTTTTCTTCTGCTGCTTCTGGTGCCCATCTGGTCCCGGGGAGGGGGACACGGCCAGCCCCGACAGGCTTCCTAAGAACAAACTCGGGAGGGGGCACATTCCTTCCCCATGACAGCTGAGCGAGATGCCTGTGGCAGATTTAGGTGTCCAAATATTGTTTGTGTTACAAACAGCTGGCAGTTGCATGGCCCTTCCAGCTGGGGGGTCCCACCACCCACCTGCATCTCCTTGGGTGCACCTCACCCAGCCATCACGCCAGGGCGCACAGCTGCTTGCAGCCAGCTGCCTCATTATTCCACATAAATACTCCCCAGCGCCTACGACGTTGGGTGAAATTACAGCCTTTTGGCGAAGAGGTAGCGAAGGCTTGTGCGGTGTTAGTGGCTGAAGTTCAGCAATTAAAACTTGCTTCACCAAAATCGGAGCACAATGAGGTTTCCCTGCCAGCAGCAATTAGAAACGAGCGTTATCTGATTGCTTTCTGCAGCAGTAGCACTTTGTTATTTTCCTCCGGTGAGGGACAGGGAAACGTCATCAGTGGGGCATGCGTGTGCGATGCCTGTCAGGTTTACTTTGGGCAAGTGGGGATATTTCTTATAAACTCTTCAGAAGCGCTTGATTCAAGGCTTTTGAAAGGTTGTCTCATCTTTATCCTGAATCACTTCTCCATTTCTAGTTCCTGACACAGCGGCTTTTGTCAGGCTGGTGGTTCAGGCTGAACCCACAGAGCGAAGCTCTCCTGAAGCTTCATTTAGCAATGAAAAGGGATGCTGAGGTTCCCCGGGAGAGACCTGAGCAAAAACCCTCTGGAAACAGAGTATATTCCGGTGGGGAAAAAAAAAACACCGACAAGAAGGTTATTGTGTTTAGGTTATTTACATTAGTGCTAGTACTTGTTTGAAGGTTAGTATATATTTCAGTAAACTATCGCTATCAGTGAGCAGCTAAGTCCTCCTGCTTTGCTCAGATATGGAAAAGCGTGCTATCCTTGAAACACCAGCCTGACTTTTCACGTTTGCACCCCAAGTCCCAAGGCGTTGCTACAGCACTGAAGACATGATGCTGCTTGTTACCCAACTCCTTTGCCTCGCTGGAAACCGAGCTTAACCTTTCTGCATGGCAGACATCAGCCTTGGACCTTTCAAGCTGCCGGTGACGTACTCCACTATCTGATTTTCAGGAGGCTCCTCGTGACTCCACATGCAGTCGTTGAGGGTTCAATGTTTTGAAAAGCAGACTTTAGAAGGATGTCGTAAAAGGAACACCTTTAACTTCTGATTGCAAAAACCAGAGATCGCTTCAGGAGATTGCCGCCCCCGCACAAATAGGTTTGTTTAGGGTTGTACCACTATTAATGACTTGACTGGCTGAGATAGCACTCACACAGCGATAGTCTGGGCAAGGACTGGTTTTAATTAGGAGCACTAAGGCTTGCTAAGTGACCAAGTGTGGTACTGAGTCACATCACATGAAACGGTAAGGAGAATGCTTAGGGCCATGGAGTTAAGTCCTTCCTTTTAAAATCTTTCCTAAGACTGTTCCCCCGGGAGGAGGAAGCCAGCATGGCGCTTGGCCTCACAGCACACTGTGCAAGCGGGTACCACAAACGTGTCTGAGCAGAGGCTAAAGAGGAGCATTTGGTGGACCCCTAAGAACAGACGTACTGAAATACTACTTCAGTGGAGGCACATGGCTGGGAAGGGCATTTCTTCCATTCTCATGCAGTCCCTAAAAAAATTTAGCGCTTGGCAGCCTATTAAACACCATGCTTTTGCTTGGGATTTTGTAGTTCTATGTAAGTGGAAACAGCGCCTCTGGACAGTGGCGTTAGGATGCTCTCCCCCTGACTTTGCATGGAGCTCTGAGCGAGCCGAGGCTGTGCCGAGATGGATGCAGAACGGCAGCAGTAGGACCTGTCTGCCCACACTGGGCAGCTTGCTCCAGGAGCCCGCGTCCCTTCCTCGGTCATTGCTGCGCAGGGAGGAGAACGCCTTTAGAAAGATGCAACAGAGCCACCGAGCCTCGGTTCCTGATTTGGGGGCAGATAAGATGTCTTCTGGGAACTGTAGTTCGTGGGAAACATGAATTTGCAGCTTTCCTCAAAAGGCAAACCAGGAAAGCCTGTGACTGTTTCCATTGCTCCAGTGCAAGGGAAAATGTGTTGAAATTAAGAGAGGGAAATTTTTATAGGCAACTCTGCTTGGAAATCAGCAGTCTGCAGTAGGAAAACTCGAACACGCTTAGGAGAATTAGACACCAAGGAAGAAACTCTTCCTGCCTTGACGAGAATTGGAACGGGGTGGTATTTCCTGGACTCTGCAGTTGCAGGGAAACGAGCCCTGGGGTTCACTCGGAGGTATAAAGGCTGCCTGAGGACAGAGCGTTGGCTGGCCAGAGAGCCAGGCACAGCTAAGCCCTCACGGCTTAAGGGGGATGAAACTATTCTGGCAGAGCTGAAGAAAGTAGCATCGCAAAAAGGAGCTGGAGAGTTTGGACCCCAACCTCCACCTGCCTGGCGGAGGAGAAGAGCCCCCCTGCCTGCTGCTTTTGCCTAGGGAAGAGGCTTCGGGGCGCCACGTGCTGCAGAGCTGTAAAACAGAAACTGCAGCTATTGCTAAAAGAAGAACCTGTTGGTACGAACTAAGAATTACTGACAAAAAGTGTACAGCAGTTGTTTGTGGTTTACATAAGTTACCGCAGTGTTTGTATGCTGAAAGAGGCGGAGGAAGTGTTTCTAAGGACGGCTGTGAGGAACCGAACACAGCACAGGAGCCAGGCTGATAAATCAAAGAGCAGGCACTACGTTTGCCCAAAGCTGCAAATACTATTTTGGGGAAAGTGGTTTATATTCTTATTCTGGAAAAGGCTATTATGCCTTTGTTTGTAAGGAGAAATGATGTCCTCTGGCTATGCAAAATTCAGTACAGTATGTTCTGTGGGAAGTCTGAAAGCATTACCTAGACGTTCTGGAGCACACTGTGAGAATAACCACCTTTCGTTACTGGGCTCAAACTCACCTGCACAGCCACCAGCCCTGCAAACCCAGAGCCTTTGGCCCCTGCTGGCCTTGGCCCTGCGCTACAGAGATCCCAGCAGCCCAGGCTCTTGCCGGAGAGCTGTATTTATGAGCCAGCAGCTCGGCGGTGGAGGTCTTGGTCTCATCACTGACGGTGGTTGCTGCGCGGCTGCTGCAGCGCATCCTCGGCAGCCTCCCTGCGCTCCGAGGGCGCCGGGTGCACAGAGCTGCTGGAGAAACGGCCGCCACTTACCCTGCTCCCCTGGTTTGGGGTAGGGCATCAATGGGAGCGCTGCACTTACAAACCGAACACTAAATAACTGGAAATAATCATCAGTGAAGACACTTATGAGCTGAGCGGGGCCCTAGGACAATAAAAGATGGTTGATGGTAGCTCATTCGTTACCATCTGCACATACTGGCAGTAAAGCTGACACCGGCAGTCAGAATCACAGCCTTACAAAGACCTCTTAGACATCATTTTCCACTTTTACAAATTTAATTAGCTCTCTTCCCCTCAAGCAGCACAGTACAAAAATATTTTTCCAGGTAATGTAGCCATTTTCTAGTTAAAGAAGCGGAGAGAACATTCAAGCAAAAAAGCAGGCCTAAATTAAAACTGTTATTCTCATTTTCTACCTGGACATTTTGGCAATTGCTTCTTCTCTGACAGGAACAGTCGTTTTGTTTAGTGCCATAACTCATGGGCTTCTAAACCAGAACGCTGATGGATGAATTCTCAAAAGATGGAGTTGAATCTTTCCATCCCCATGTGAAATCCCATCTGAATCCCCACGTCTTTCTCTGATTCTACCAGACTGGCATAAGCTTAGACGGTAACAGTCATATTTTCTTTTTCAGGAATAGGCTGTTGTGATCTCTGGTCCTCCTTCCCCACAGCTTGCAGGTTCACAGGACTTTAGCATTTTGGAAGGGGGACATTTTGCATTGTAGGAGAGCGCTGAACTAAACTGTAAGGGAAGGATTAGAAGAGGGAAGAGCGATATGATCACAACACAAAGCCCAGAAGCACCTCCCGACTGAACCATCCCTTTACTTGCTCCAGAAATCAGAGCTGGCCACAAAGGCTCTGGGCTGAAGCAGGAGCCGCGAGGGGCAAGGGGAGGCAGGGGCAGCAGCCCCGAGCACCCCGGTGAAGCTGCTGCTGGAATCATGGCTTTGGGACGCGTTGGCTGTAGCCAGCGCTGGGGTGCTCCCAGATAAGAAGCCCACGCCGAGGCACAGAGAGCAGCGCACCGCACAGCCGGGAGCAGCCTGGTCAAGGTCTGGGTCTGAGCCTGGAAAGCCGTCAGCTGGTGTTGGGACGTGTTGATTCCTGCACGGAGGCAATCTCTGTGCCATTAATGCAGCCCAGCGTCTGGTCTCCAGAACAGCCCGGTGATGGAGTTATTATTTTGGTTAATTGTACTATCCAAATAGAAACTTATGGATCCGATTTTCTGCGATTAGGGAAGCAGAAAATTAATCATACCAGCATACAAATGGCAAGATTGAGTAGAGACTCAGCTATTGTACCAGCAGTTCCGCCTGCCTTTCCTGGACAGAAAATGTTTCACATATCCCATGACACCATCCCACCACGTAGTTTCCCCGGGCTCCTGAATTTCCCAACACTGTGATGTCTGCCCGCAGCTTGTGGTGAACAAATTGATGTTGACTGACTTATTCAGTATGTCTTCTCAGTGGTAGCATTAATACCTTCCCCGTTCAATGATGTAATATTTTATGTGCAAAGTGCATCTGAGGCTCAGTAAGCCTTACCAGCCTTACTTCTGAGCCTTACTAAACCCTTACCAGGATTTGCAAAACCCAGCATTGGTAGAGAGGGCACCTCTTGCACTGAGCTGCTGGTGGAAAGAGGCAGATGAAGAACAACCCTCGAACCCGTAAGCTCAGACCAGCTCCCCTCCAAAACAGCCCTTCTCTGCCATGTCCAGAAAGTGCTGAGCCAGCGTCGTCAAGAAGCCTCGTCTTGTTTGATCCTATATTGCTGGAGGTGCTCAACAGAGATGCTCCTCAGGCGAGCCAGTAGCTCTGTGCAGCTCTGCTGCAAGGGCTCTAAGGTGCAAGAAGAAAGATACGGCCGTTAAGGCTGATGTCCTGAGCGCATAGCTTACCTCTCCATCCTGCATGCTGGACTGAAGCTTGTCTTCCACTGCAACACCTCATCTGGGTTTGAGGACACCAAGTGATAAAGGTTCCAGCATCCTTGCTCAGAAACCACGCTGCCTAATTACCCTTTCACCTAAGATAATTAAGCTTTCAAAGCTGAATATTTCTATTTCAGCCTTTTCTGGGGGATCTTGTTACAGCTTCCCCAGCAATACACTTCTGCCATCAGATAGCTTTTTCATATGTAGGGGTCTGGAAACCCTGCTCACACCTGCTGTCCCCTCACCGAGCTGCATCTGTGACCGAATCATTCCTGTTGCGTGCACAGTTCAGTGCACGTAAGTCAAGGCGGGGACGTTTAAACTGAAAGCGTGGAAAGTGCCCCGTTGGACCACTGGATGCAGGGCGAGGAGGACCAAGCAGTAGGACACCCATCCTCACCCCACAGGTGCCGCATCACCTCGGTCGTGGGGACACCCCGGGTTTGTCCTCCAGCAGGGAAGGAGAGAACATGGGCACATTTCTTTGTACAATAAAAGAATCACCAAAAGGCTTCAGCTCTGTCTGTCTTTGATAAAAAGGCAGCCAGAGAATTGCCCTCTCCCACGAGCCCCAGTGCTCAGCCTATGAGATAATATAGGCTGGCCTTTTCTTTGCAGCTGTATTGTTTTAGTGCTTGGAAAATAGCAGCAGGCTGAGCAATGAGTCATCTGTCACTAGATGGGGTTAAAGTAATTTCCGTTTTCTGTTGCCATGGGGAAATCAACGTCCTAAGATTTGTCCTTTCTCCCACTCAAACACGTGGGAGTAGAAAGCCTGAAACCCAGCCGGGCTAAACAGTTTTTTAAAATTTTATATATTCCCCCCAGCCCCCCTTGTAAACAAACTTCCCTCCGTGGCCTTGCAGCTGTCAGTCTGTTCCCGGAATCGTCCGGTTAACAATGTCATTCCCCTTGGATTGCAAAAAATCCAGAAGCAGAGTTTAAGTAAATATTTGACATTCATATAGGAGTTGCTTCATGTTATCACTTATAAGAGCCTCTGTTGCCTGTAAAATTTTACGTGTACATTCGAGGGGGTTATAAACTTGTTATTATACAGTAAAATCGAAACTTCAAAAAGAAGTAAATTAAAGTAGCAGCTCACCCAGTACTCAGGATATAGCATAGAACAGAAACAGGAAAGAGGAAATTGCAGTAAATACCGTTTAAAAGCCTCACTAATGTATAGCTTATATGAGTAGCAGCATAGCAACATCTAGTGTTGATCAGGGATATAGCTGAAAGTTATCGCCATACTTCATTAACGGCCGTTTGATGAAATCTGCAGGCAGGCTTCTCCCGGACCACCACCCCACTGCCCAGCCACCACCCTGGCTCCTTCTCCCGTGTCTTTCATAACACATGATTTTTCGTGCTCCGTGCCACTGCCTTCGTTAGCTTTGCAGAATTACAGTCATCTGGTAGCGCTCTCCGTCTGCCTAGATTATTACGAAAATTACTGTGGTTATAGTTAAGAGACGACTCAACAGATCTACAGGTTTAAACGCGATTCAGTACAGCGGTGGCCAGAACTCTTAGCGTCTGAACTGAAATTAAGAAAGCAATTCCTACCCGGCAGCTGATCACGTTACCAACTGTATCATAAAACCCAGGACCAATTAAACACTGCTGTCAAATTGGTAGAGCGCTCGAAATTCCTCCTTTCCCTGGAAATGAGCATGCAAGCGTAAGGTTGCAGTGCTAAGCGGACTGTCAGAGAAGGCTGTGTTCACTCTCCTGTACTACCCTGCAAACGCAAAGATTACTGTATTATGTGCAATTTAAGACCATCTGTAGGAAACTGTATTGATGCATTTTAAATCTATCACCATATCCCATGTAGACACTTCCTTTCCTTTGAAAGACCCCTGATCCTCAAAGTTAAATTCCTTGCTACTTCGCTCCTCTGTAGGTTATGGATTAACATGAGTTTAGATTAGCTAACTAAACTAGTCAAGTTTAACTTTAGTTTAGCTTTTTAGTTTAGGTTTAATTATTTTTAATGGCTTTGTTGAACTCTCACAGTTTTCTTCGTATAAGCAAGCCCTTACACCAGGGCTCACAGAGGACTACTTGAATAAAATAATTTGTCCTCTTAGATTACAGCTCCTCTTGCATGGGGTTTGCTTCATCTTCAGTGAAATAACATCCTTTGGGTTTTCTCAAACAAAACAAAATTCATGAATGGCTGCTTTCCAAATCCAGCTCTGTCTTGCAACACACTGTGAACAGATTTTTTGCCACATCCAAGTTTATTACATGATCTAATTAGCATGACTGTGTAGGTGCATGGAATGCACGGGGGGAGAGAGGAAAAATACAAGTGTGCAAAACACTGTTATATAATTTCCTACGGGGACACGCTTATTAACAACAGAGACCTGGATCCCTCTCCAGATACTTTTGAGCAGGATTTAGGGAGCGAGCAGTTGTGCAAGGAAAAAGAAAGGGTATTCAAGTCTATAGCAGAGGAAAGGGTCAAGAGCAGGAAAGACTGACTACCACCTGATTTTTGTGACTTCAAAATACAACTACAATTTTTAAAAGCTGTTAATTCCATACTCACATTTGTTGCTTTTGTCTCCGGATAAAACAATTCAGTGAAATTCAATGCACAGCCGAAAGCGAGGACTGCAAGCTTGTCAGCCATACTGCAAAGCTAGTTCTTCATCAGAAAATGAAATACAGCTTCTAATTAATAGCAAGAAATATGGACTGTTAACCACTCCGGCCACGAGAAAGGCATTAGAGTGTCTACTGGAAACGTGCAGCCAGAACAGAGATCAGAGCTCTGCTCTATGTTACTAAGACATTCACACCGCCCTAACCAAATTAAATGGGAAACTAAGTACCATAAAGCTATCAGGACCTTTTTCTTCCTTCTGCATGCTTGAAAAGACATTTTAAAGTTACGTGTGATCTTTCAGAGCCTTTAAAGGGGTCAGGCACTAAGCGCATCTGGCATGCCGATCTCATTCAAGAACATGAAGTCATCCTCTGAGCCGCATTCCTGAGTCAAGAACGTGTAATTTTCCATGTGCTTTACTGACTTGCACATCGAACAGAGGTTAATACTAATTTCATTGAAGATTGGGCATCTTTAAGAAAATTGCAAGCCCTGCTAATTGTGTTTTAATTAAACTAGAAGTGGAATAGTGTTTGCTAGAGAGGGCTGATGTTATTTCAATAAACACGCCCCACACAGCCTGCTGCGCTACGCCATAAATAAGCTCAGTGCCGCATCTCACCCGGTGGGGTGAATTGGGTGCTATAGGATCTTCAGAGGTGTAAGTTTAATGGTAAAACTACCACTTGTCAAATTTGCCACTCTGCTTTTCCCTGCCTTGCAGAGGGGATGGTGTCATCACGGCAGCACAAGGAGCCTCCATCACGCAAGCTGGCTTACCCTGAAGCACGACCATTCGAGTCTCCTTCAGGAGGACCGGGATGTGCCCTGGGGCACGTGGTGGTACCCAATGCCACCCTGGCTGGTGGCAGCACTCCAGCGGCGGGGGCGGGATGGGGGGCCACAGGTCTGAAATGAGTCTGATGGTTATCAGCAGCGTGCCTGGGGGATTGCATATGATAAAGTACACAACACCATTGCTTTGGCTCTTGCAAACAAAATATTTGCTGTGGCAGGCAGGGAGAAACAGGGCTGCAGTCTAATGAGCAGTGGGAGGCACCAGCCCCAATTCCTTTGAAATCAAAGGCCTTTCCCCTGCCATGATCCTAGGAGTGACCTCCAGCCTCCGAAGTGCCTCTCAAAGCTCTCAGTGCCCTTATCTTTCAAGTTTGGGGCTATCAAAGACACCAACAGCATTAGCTGTGCAATTCACTTGATTTCAAGTCACAAGGTAGAGCTCATTTGTTCTAAATTTCCTTGCTACAAACACGTTGCACCAACAGTAACCCTCCCTGGGGAGGAGGTGGTCCAGCCCTGGAGGACGCAACCGTGTCCTGCAGAGGCTGCTGGCTCCGGGGGGCTGGTTTCACGTGGGCTGTGGTGGGCAGATCAGTGTTGGAAACAACAGCCCCAGTTGCTGTCAGCACGTTGCTGGCGCTCCCTGCACTGGGAAGCGGTCCATCCTCTTGGGAAGGTGGATGAAGGAGTAATTCCGAAATCACAGGATGGGCTTTCTGCAGCTGAAAGTGAAGGGCAACGAATCTGGGAAAAATCCCCACATTCCTGGGGGTGAAGGAGCCTTATTTACCACACTGCAATACCCTCTGTTTCTGTAGGAACATCTGAAGATAAACAGAATAGTGCTTCTTAGTGCCAGGTAAACAGCTTGTACATGCCATGGCTACAGTCTCTAAGGAGCTTCTGTTTATTACGAACAGTCTCTGCCTCAGCTTTAGCTACAAACCCATGCTGTGAATCCAGCAGGGAGAAGTTCACAATGAAAGTGAAGGGCTTGTACAAAGTTGATAGAGGGATACTTATTACCTTTGGGGTTATAAGCATTTTTTTCTGGCATTTTTGCTTTTTCTTATAAGCCCTGGTTCTTTGGATGGAGCGTTCGCCTTGCCAGTGCCATTTGCAATGGAGCTTTGGTAGGCAGAACAAATGCGTTGTCAAAAGAAAGACATTAGAGATGCTACAGAGACTTTAAAAAGTCAGCTATGTCTGAATTTTTTATTTCCTAGCTCCTGTAAATTATCTTCAAACAGAGAAATGTTTGGAATTATATGAAACCAAAGCAAGAGGCTCCCTAGAGGCTCTTGATAAGATTTAAATTTGCAGTAAATATTGGCCTATTGATTATTATCACGACCTGCCGATTTTTAATTTCCTTTTATAGGGAAAACTCAAGCTTTCTCATTCTGAACCTAATTTGGATTGTTAAAAGGATATAAATGTAAATTAACATCCTCGGGGTTACGCTGGTGTAATTGAGATAATTGTTTAGCTTTTTCCTTTGGTTCATTTCCTAAGCTTTTGAATTTCCAAAGGGATGTTATAAGCGATGCGACGAGACAAGTACAACAAGCTTTACAGAGTGAAAGCTCAGGTAGGCACGCAGCCGTGAAATCCTCATCCTCTGAGAGCGCGATGCATGTCTCGGGCCTCCTCATGGAATCCAGCTGGTTGCACAACGTAAAAGCCGATGAGGTTTTTCGGGACCAGGTCCTGTAGCTGCGAGGGTTACGAGGTGCTGGTGGCCCTGTGGCTGGGGGTGAAGTGCTGAGGAAGCTGAATCAAAACGGGGCTTGGAGGAAAGGTGAGTCTTCTCCCTCTCATCCCAGTGGCTGGAGGGGAAGATCTCCAGGGGACTCCGAGCCTTGCATTTCCAGTGGACTGGACAGTATTGTCATGATATGGATGGTAATGATCCGGCCATGGGGTTTTATATCCACATATTCCCACCCCAGGGCTGGTAAACCACGAACCAGCTTGTTCTTTTCGTTTTTTAATCCAAAAGGAGAGAGAAAAAGTTTTTCCATGGCACTGTCATTCCTGATGTCCTCATACCAGGGATTTGACTACAGTACTTTATGGCTTTCCTACCCTTCCATCAACCTTAGGATGTTTATTTTTCTTCAAACATAGCTGTTTGCAGCATACTAACAAGTACTGAAGATCTTTTAACACTGCTATTTGTTTACTGAAGGCATCAAAGCCTTTTTTTTCCCCAAGCCTTCTTTGAGTCAGTACAATCTGCAAACAGCCATGCAAAACCAAGGTGTGCTTTGCGTAGAGCAAAATAAAACCACAGAAGATACAGATGTTTCCTTAGCTGAGATTCTAAATTTAGCTCAGCTTCATCTCTCATTCCTCAGCTTCTCAAACTACTCGTTCCCAACCGAGAGCCGCGCAGTTTCAGCTGACCTTCCTATTGCCTTCAGCTTGGGTGGAAGAATACAACTGCAAACGGGGACAGTGGGAGTGAGAGCAGCTAATATAAAACAAGTATGTTGTAATATCTATAAGCAGATGCATTTCCTGGTTTCACTTTGACGGTTGAGATGCTAGACTAATGGAAAGTACCACTCTGAATTTTTTTGTATTAGGTCCTGTCAGCTTTCAGCTCAGACCCAGGCTGTGGGTGCTGGGCAATACTCAGTGGAGGAAACAGCAGATGTCGGCAGCAAATTAAATAAACAGAACTACCGAAAACAATATCCTAAGAAATACTGGGGCATCCTTTTATGGATTTCCTAGATGTGTTGAGGCTATTTTAAGGCCAATCAAACTCCCACTCCTTACAGTATAAACGGGATTATTCCTTCTATGGAACACAAAGCAGCGTAAACGTCACTGTGTATCACTGGCATTTCCACTCATGCTTCAAGTATCGCCTCACCCCAGATGGGCATCACACCATTCAGAGCGCGTTAAGCATTGACAGTACATCCCAGGAAGTGTCTCCATAGAGGACAACCTCTGTGGAGGAGAACCTGCTAGAGTGGTACCCAAGGATCAGCCCCCCAGGAGCCACCTGACCAGCTGGCTGTGGTATGGATGACAATGGAGGAGAAGAGGGCAACCAAGGAGGAGGGCAGGATGAGGACTGACCCACAGCATTTTTATTCCGCAAGGAAGCAACAACTCACCTCAAGCTGCGTTGGCTGAAGATTACAGAGCGGGCAAATGCCCGAGGCTTTCCGGGAATCGGGAAGGGTGACGTGCAAGGCCAGCAAGGGTCAGCAAGGCAGATCTGCGTGGACAAAGTACAGATAATGAGAAATGCTGACTACATTGGCTGGGGAGAGATGGTACGTTAAGGGCATTTTCAGCAATGTACAACTTTTTAATCACCTGCCCGTGGGTGTAGTTCACCCCGTCACAGCAGGGGAAGACGTGCTGCCTGACCTGGTGCTTGTGGGCATGGAGAGGACCCACACAGGAAGGGCTGGGTGGCCAGAGGATGTGCTGTTCAGTAGCTTTTAACCCTGAAAACACCAAGAGGAGATGTTAAGGGGCAAGCAGTACAAACCTTTCCCCTTTCAATAGCTTTAAACCAGGCAAGCAGTGCTGGTACAACAGCGTGCAGTCAGAGAGGCTGCAAGCATGCGGGACACAGCAGTTTTGGCTTATTACCTTGACTTTGGGTGCTGCTGAGCTTGCATATAGCATCTGGCTCGGCAAGGCAGGGCTCAGCCTCCCAGAGGTGAGGGAGAAAAGGAGCAACTGTTCCCCAGTCCCAGGGTCGCCATGGGCTGGGAGCAGGAACGTGGCCCCTCGGTGACACAGCCAGCTGGCCCCTCCAGCCCCAGCACTCAGGTGTCTCCTGCAGAGCACTTTCAGGGTCTTGCCTTCAGAAATGAAACAAAATGGCAGAGCCTTCAAAAAGGAAAGTTTTAAGCACATCCAACTTTGGGATGGAGCGTAAAATTTCTTGCCAGAGAATTTAAAACAAAGTGGAAACTGATCATCTACTCATTTAAACGATGTGCCTGGAGCTAAACCAGCAAGGCTGAATAATCTCTGTACCGCTTTCATCCTCCTTCAATCTTTTCTTTGTTCCATCAGCCACATGTGCGTTAAGTGTAAATTGAAGGGCTCTTAGCTGGAAAAGCAGACTGTGAAAAGGGCTTGGCCCTCATCTCATAATTCAGCTTCAGTATTATAATTACTCTTAATAGCACTCTTATTTTGTTGTATTATTTATTCTGGCTAGAACCCCCTAGGATCCCTTGACGGCTTTTTTTTCTGGTGGATATAGCCAACATCCACTCATGAATCCAGATGTTTCTGCTTTTATCCATGGGAATTTAGTGGTATGGATATGCCAAGATTATAACTTCAGGCTCAGCCTCAAGACAAGTATTTTTCAAATTCCCTAAATCAAAACTGGAAAGTGCCATGTAAAACCTGGGCCTTACTGCATTCAGCATGCCAGAATGGAAATCAAACCGCAGGACAATATTGCTCAAGGTTCTGGATCTGTGTCGATACACTCTCCTATGTTGCACCAGAAACGACAGCCCAGATCGTGCTATTTTGTGTTCTCGGACACAGACTCTCATCTTTAGCACATCTTCAGCTCTTCTTTCCATTCACCAGCCCAAAGTCAGGAGCAAAGATACATGTGGGTCCAAGATGCTTATGCTGGAAAAAAACAGCTTACTCGCTGCAAGCCAGAGTCACTGCTGGTGTAGTTAAATGAATGAAAATGTGTCTGTGTATGTCAGCTCCCCATCATCAACACAGATCCTCTCCCCAGTCAAAACTGGTTCTGAAATAAGGGCAGTGATGAAACACACCCTGCCCTGATGGGGACCTGCTGAATAACGCAAGGATCTGCTGTGCCTTTGGCAGCACTTGGGAAGAATAACCAAACCCAAACTTATTCCTTGTCGAGTGACAAAAGCAGCATGAAGCAGACACTAAAATAACTGTTCTGCACTGCCTAGGGTTTCCCTCGGGCACTCCCATTAGTGGCACCCTCGCTTTCTTCCCTGCTCCTGTGAGAATCCTGATTAAAGTAGCCGTGCGGTGGTGGTCAGTGCCAGCATGGTGGCTTGGATGGTGTCCCCCTTGGGGATGGCCGTGTCCTTCCAAGTGCCCCAAGGTGCCTCAGGAGCATGAAAACAGCAAACACAGGAGATGCACAGAACAGTTTTCATTGGCCTTTTGGCAACCAACAGTAAACATCATCTGTGGCCACGCTGTGCGCAGTGAGGATGCAATGTTATGCCTGAGTCTGCGAAAGATATCTTTTAGCTTTTCCTTCAGGATGCTCTCAGCTGGCCTCGAGCGCATCCCAGCAGGGCCCTGCCCCTGCCTCTGCTGTGCACGATGCAGCCCCTTTTAAAGCCACTCTATGCACTGGACCAGAGAGAAACACGGGGCAGTTATTGCAGCCTGATCGAGGAGAAGAGCCCGTTCCGCTCCCCATGAGGCTGGAGAGCAGTCCTTAGTCCTTTACCTGCAGAGTTGTTGGATCAAAGGAAATTTACATCATTCCTAAAAGCTCTTTATGGCTTCCCCCAGCACGGAAAAGCCTCTCAGCTGGCACAAAGGACAGAGCTGTCTCCATAGCAAACCCCTCTGGGGCAGGGACATGCCGGGACAAGAGGGAAGCACAAGAGCTGCGGAGCGGGCGCCGGGGGCTGAGCACCCAGCACCCAGACAGCCTGCACCCGCTCAAGCAGCCAAGCTGTTCACCCACCTGCCCCAGAGCTGAGCTCAACCACACCAAAATCCTGCTGCGGGGAGCCACTGAGGGCAGAGGTAGGTGATAACTCAGTGCAAAGTGCCATCAGTCTGGGTGACAAGTCCAGGAATCTATATGATATCTATATGGTGTCACACACAGGAGGAAGCAAGGGAGCAGCGAAGTCAATCTGGACTACGCATTCAAAGGGGAAACCTGTTTTCTTGCTAATATTGGGGATCAAGTGTGATGTGCAGGGCTTACAGAGGGTGCACATTAAATATCCCACCAGCACAGTAGTTCTGCCAGTCCCTATCACATTTTCCCTTTCATAACGAGGAACTTTGTTAGTACTCAAGTATGCAGTTTAAATTTTAAAGGCCACTCACTGTACTTATAGGCTATATGACAAACTGGATAAGTATACCTGTTCCAATTTATTCTTCTAGTATTTTTAGTAAAATATGGTTTCAATGACTTTGTCTTCCCTGTAAAAAAAAAATATCTGTATTTTTCTTTAGTAAGTTCATGGTATTCAAACTACTAATTTTCCTTACCATCACATCCCTTTTTTGGATGCAGAATAAGGGAGATTGAATATAAAAAACAGGGTGGTTTTTTTTCCCCACAAATTGGAAATGAAGAAATAAAAAAAATACTGAGCTCTTTAGTTTTAGAGGTTTTTTGTTAAAAAAATCTCTCAGCAGGTCAGAAAAGTGATAAATGCTTTTGTCTCCAGTTCAGTGGGAGGCTAGTTTTGGTTTTGGCATACTGAGCATCACAGGCGCCTCAGTGCAATTTGCTGCTGCCATTGCATCTCTTCTGCTTGGCCCATATCACCATTGCTCACTTGCTGGGATGCTGGAACCAACTACCTGGGTTACACAGCCCTGCTCCCCTTTCCCTGCACTGACTTCCCAAACCTCCGCAAAGCCCCATTGCATCATGAAGGGTACCACCTCAGCCTGCAAATACAGGACCTGTGCCCTTGTTCGGCAATATTCCATGCATCTTCAGGTTTTGTGATGACATTTGTGAGACTGCTCCAGCTTGGACATTTAAACATGAGCACCAGTTGTGGCAGGGAAGGTGGATTGCCACCTGTAGTGCTGTTAACAGCAGCCAGGAGGGCAGCACGGCTGTGCCAGGATGGGCAGATCCTGAGTGCGCTCACATCGGGATCAGCCGTGCCCGTGAAGCCATGTGTATCATTCCATTAAATCACTTTACAAACCAGTGATTTGGCCCTTCATACCCATTACATCCCAGTACCGCTTCAAGTGACGGGACACACCTTTAGCATACATAGCCTGCGTGTCTGAATTTAAAGCCTGGGTAAAATTTTACAGAAATTGTATGATTTGCTTTTGACATTACAAAAAGCAGAACCCGAAGATTTGCCTTTCTGCTCTTCTTTACAGCTGTGAAGACTGCACTGCCTTTAATGCGCAGAGCTGTTGAAACCTTTGTACACACAGATCTGTTACCCGAACAGCAAAAAAGGTGTGAAAAATAACCGGCATCCAGCACGTATCCTCTCTGCTCCAAGTAGAGCCTCAGGCAGCAGCACCTCGCCAGCGTGGGAGGATGAGCAGTGAGGGCAGGAGGAGGAACAGGCCTTTGGGTGACCTGGAGCAGAGCCGGAGCACAAGCACCGTGCTCCCGACCAGCTCCCGCGTGAGGCACAGCATCAGTTTCCAGCCCCGACACACCTCTGCCCACACACCTTGGAGGACTTGCACGGGTTCAGACATTCACAGATTTTGCTGTGCTGAGGAAAATCTTATCTTCTGTGCATCTGATCCTTCGGGTTTTTCAGGGTTTTTTTCTTCCCTTTAACCTTGGTTTGGAGCCAGTCTTGAATCCCCGAAAATAACAGTGTTTCCATGACAACAGCCCAGCAGTGGACTCCTCCAGGGCGTCTGCAGCATCAAAACACGGCCAGTGCTTCCTCCTTGCTTCAGCATCACACCCCAAGGTACCATGGCCCCATCCCCTCCCTTCTCCTTCCTCTCATGCTGAAGTAGACTGCAAACTACTGTGGGCAGTGCTCTGTCTGCTTTGGCATTACTGGCATTTACTGAACGATAAGTCACACGCACAAGTGATGCACGAGCAGGGATCAGACCATGGTACCAGCTTATGGTGGGGGGAGAAAGGCCAAGAGGATCTGCAGTCTAAAGGACTGGACAGCTGTTGGGTTTTGTAGCCCCCTAAGCTTTATTAATAAGATTCGTAGTTTTCATGCCCTTTCTGGTATTTTACAGAGGACATGAAATGATCCTTTGTTATTCACAGCTGCTGCTTTTCTTCCAATACATAGCACTTCTCCTGCTGCCCTTCAGCAAAGCCCTGCAAGTGCTGGTCCCTCTGGTCCCGGCCCAGCAAAGCAGGCAAAGCGCCCCACCAAGACCAAAAGCATCCCCAGCTGCATCCTCTCCTGGAGCAGGGCAGGATCCCAGCCCTTTGCAGCATCAGGCCCTGCTTGCTCAAGCATTTTCTCCCGCAGGCGGCACAGCCGGTACCTTGCCCAGAGACCGGCTCCAGCCGAGTGCCCGATTGATCCACCGCTCTTGAGGTTGTTCCAAAACCCCATTCCTCCCCTGCAGCACTTGTCTGCCCTCAGACCAAGATTTACAAGGGCTACCCATGGATGCGGTTGCAAGAAAAGTCCAAGAGCCTTTGCTGCAATGCCACAAGCAGCACAAAACCAGCCACATGCTCTTTGCATACCTGATCCTCGCCGAAGGGACGCGAGCAGGACACCCAAACAGAGACGGCGAGCTCTGAAGCAGGAGCCGAGGAGGCAGCGTGGATGCGTGCCAGCCTGACAATGGGGTTTCATTTAACAGGCGCAGATTTAAGTGTGGAAATCAAATATGAAACAGTCGTAGCCAGCATTGTCTGCATTCTTGGAGTGGCACTAAACTAGCAGAAAGAAAAGAGCTGAGACACTGGCCCAGACATGCTCCAGCTGTCCGCGACTACCTCTTCCCTCCTCCACTGAGTGTAACTATTCAGCTTGTTTTCATTTCATTATTGGGCATTATTTTTGCAGCCTGGGAAAAGAATAGAAAAGGAGCAAAAAAAAGTCCTTAAAATGCTTTTGGGTTTATTATTGAGAACTAGACCATTTCTTTCCTTCTTATCAGAGGTAAAGTACAGACTTCAAAAAGTGCACGGTATTATTAGTCAAGCATTTGTTTCTCAAAGTCCTTTATCTCAGAGGCAGCAGCATTTGTGTTGCTGTGGTTATTCACGTAAGTCATACTCATTTAGTACTGAGCAACATGCAATTAAATAGCCATATAAAACACCCACAGGGCGAGCAACAGCTGCCTACAGGTAACCTTCAATTTCATGCACTCGCTTGCCAAATTTTCAGCTCTAGCCATATAAATCCTCATTTGCATGTGGGAGCAGGGCAGGCCTTGTCCTCCATCACCGTGGGTAGGCAAACAGGAGGCACTCCTTTGCCAGCACAGCGCAAATCAAGCTTTTAATGAGTTGGTTAAAAGCCCGATGCTGCAGATTGCTATTAATGGGAGTGCTTCTTGACCCACCACAGGGTCAGCCCTTCCCCAGCTTCCCTTCCCTCCTCTGCCTTCCTCTCAAGAGCATAGCTTATCCATTTTTAATGTTAAAAAGAGTTCACATCCAAGATCTGATAATTTCTTTTCCCTCTCTTTATGCCAATTTTGCTTGACAGGGAAATGCCAGCATGCACCGCCCATCCACCCCAGCTGGGGACACTCCGCCCTACAAAAAAGTCACTTGCCAAACGAAGGGCCAGGATTATATAGTTTTATATATATAGTTATATATATATGAAGTTATATATATTGTTATATATATATACACACACACACGCTCCCACTGAGCATAGTGGGAATTCTCAGTTTGTGCTGGGCTTCTCTGGAAAAATCTTCGCTCCCTTTTGATGCTGATACACTTCAGCACAGCAGCCGATTTTCAATGGTGCTTCAAGGGAAAAGCAGGATTCGGAGTGTTTCTTACCATTTTATTTTTCTTCTTCTTCGGGACAAAGGCATATACGCTAACCCAGGAGCTCTCTTCATATCAGCTTTTGCACACTCCTGCAGTATTCCTGGCAGGAGGTCAGATTTGCTTCAGTCTTAGCTGTTGCCTCTCCAAACATTGTTTTGTAACATCCAAAGCAGGTCTGTAATTCTAAATTTGAATATTTTAAGCTCCAGCTAAGATTTTTGAAGTGCACCTGCAATGACTGCTCACTACATGCAGATAGTTGTTTCCTAATGAACAGCACTGCTCTAATGATTGCATGAAGAAGTTTTAACCTTATTTTTACCTTATTCCAGCCAGCTCAGCAAGGGGAGAGCCCTTCCTACCTCCTTCTCCAACATGGTCATTCCCTGGGCTGGCCAGACCTGAGCATGGCACTCACCAGCAATACTGGAGACATCAAGCACAGCAACCCATTCCCCGAGGCACGGAGCTGACCCTGCCAGGCAATCTGGGGGTCTGAATAAGTTTTAAAGCAGATCGGAAGATGGGAAAATTTTTTGAGTGTTCCTTGAAATTATGTTCTTTTCATTTTATGGCATTCAGATCAGATCATTCCCTTTTTCATCCTGACTTTTTTACCTTTTAGTAGTTTTACATTTTTTTGTTTAATGAAACTTAATTCTCATACTAGAGCCTAATTTCCATTCATGAAAGATAAAAAATCGATTTCAAACAACAAGCTTCTCCAAACCCAGAATCCCTGAACATATGCTCAACACCAAGCCTATGCACAACTCCGTTTACCTTAATATGAGTGCTTATCAATAAGCGTGTGCTTAAGTGGGTTGTTGGCAAAAGCTAGAGTGCTTATCCCTTCCCAGATGACCCTGTTTAATACTTCCCAGTATTAACCTGCTCAATAACTATAAACACCAGAAAAAACACCTATTGAATTAGCTCTAGAGACAGCTTTTCCAAATATGATTTCTCCATTACCCAGAAGGGTCAGACTGTTCCATGCTCCAGGGCTGACCCCAAAGCCACGTGAATCAGTGGAAGGGTGTTGACCAGTTACACCGGTTGGGGATGGGATCCCCTGTGAGCAGAAACACCTTTCTGATTTTGGCACTGTGACTAGCAGGGTTAACAAAGGCTCTATGCTGACATTAAGAAAAATTGTTTTATGTATTGACATCCTGTTAACCTCCAGCGCACTTAAAGGAAGCTGTTAATTTAATGGTTACGTCAAAGATAGGCAGAACATGTATTGCTGAGCAACGAAGGCAATCACCAAGCCTAATCTCAGCTTTAACACCTGCATAGGACAGCACTGACTGCAGGGACCTCTGTACAGAGCATAAATTTAAAGAATCTGCCCTTGACTAGGAGAAAAATTTCAAATCAAAGTGGTGGTAGATGATACAGACTCTAGATATGGGCTTCAGTATCTGCCTCCACCATGTCCTCCGGCAGCAAAGCCTCTCCAGATCCTACATGTCCTTCCTACTGAATTTGATGCAAAATAGATTGATTAACCCTCTCCCACCACTTGGACATAAAAAGCTGCACACAGGGTCTTATCTCACCCTGTGGCAAAGGTTCTCAGTGGCCCTCAAGAACCAGAAGAGTTTATTTTGCTAGTAAGCCTAAGCAGTGCCTTCGTTTCATTGCAATTAAATTTGACTATAGATGGCATCCATTTCACTGGGTATCAAACGTATATGCAAAGGTAAAAGTGGAAGGTAATAAGGCACTTACCTAAAATGAGATGCTTGACCTAACAATATAGAAAGATACGAAGGCCCTGACTCAACAAAACGCTTTAACACATACCCAGCAGCAGACACGCTAGACGATGCTGTTGAACCCAGCTTGACGCAAGTGCTGTAACTACCATTATGATAATCAGGATTCATTACAGGTTGGGTCTGAAATACAGGATAGGATCTGAAATACAACTGTGCTGTAAAAGAGTTTTTTTAATTTGTGAATGCTCGTACATCACTTGAAGGGACGAAGCTATAGTCTTTCCATTGCCTGTTCAGACACTGGCTCATATTCATACCCCAGAAAACACCTTAATTTACAAAAGCAAAGTAGAGAGGTATTTGGGTGGTTGCATTACTTCTAAGAAGAAAACCTTTATCTTTGTGTGTCCAGCTGGCACTGGCACTCACACTCAAGCTGAGTCCCAGCTCACCAACCCACATTCAATGCTTCTACAGGTTCAAGCACTGACCTTCCAGGCATGAGATCATGGACTTGTGTCCTTGAGTCCTGCCACTCGCAGCATTGCTCCAAACATCACTCCTCATTGTGGGTCACTCTCCACTTTGACTCATTTTCTGCTAAACGGTCCAGCACCTCTGTTCATGCAGTCTCTCCATCTGCCTCCTGTACAACCATCGCCGTCCTTTTCCAAGTCTGCCCCCAGCTCATCAGCTTGTGGCTCAGGGTCAGCATCATCCCCTCAAGCCTTTATCCTGCCGCTTACGTTTTTCATCCACTAGCTCCTAACAAGAAATGAAAGGAAAGCTCCTTGCAGCTTCAGCCAACCTACCCTCCTAAGGTCTTTTTGCCCAGAGAGACAATAACTATGGTTCAAGCCAAGATACTATCTCTTCCAGACGAGGGAAGTCTGGCAACCCCGATAGCTAATGACCTACGTAAGCCTGTGTTACAATTTCACTTTCCATAATTCAACTACAGTTTCTAAACCGTGTGGAAATGCTATATGGTATTTATGGAAACATTAATGTTACTTAGATTTTGGAAACAGTAACGCTGTTTTCAGTGGTCTTGGTTAACCACAGTCTTGAATTATGATATTCACTTGATAAAGCTTAGAGATGCTTAGAGACATTTCTACCAAAATAGAAAGACTGAGGCATTGCAGAAAATAAAATCACTCCTGAGCACGGGTTCCTCCTCTCATCTGGCTGCAGTCAGTGCAGGTGTCCATCTGCACACAGAGCAGACAGCAGAATTAAAGTCTAAACCTGCAATCATCAGTCAGGCAAAATTACAGTGGTGACGGCCTGCTCGGCTGAACAGAGTGCTTTATGGCAGGTAATCAGCACACTCCTGCCCGATAACCTTTTTAATCTCTTGGGTTTCTAGTCAGCAGTTCTGCTTGTGTGGGTAGCAAGAATAAAAAAGCTATTTTCTCTGCAAGTGTTATAATTTCTATTTCAGTTCAGCACGCTTCCTTATTGAACTGTCATTGCCCACAAATGAGTTTTCCAAGTAATTAATAGTGCAAGGGCTCTAATGAAGATGCCATGTAAGATTCTGCTACAGCAGCTCCAGGTGGCATTACCAGTCTGCCACCCTTCTCCAGCTCTTCAAAAATACAATGTCTCCTTAGCAGGACAAGTGAGGATCTAAATAGTGCTACAGCATTGAGACACAGGTTATTTTGTTCATTTAAAAAAAAATAAAAATTACGTTAGCACCAGATGTGTCCATTCTAGACCATAAAATCCTGTTTATCAAGTCAGGAGGAAATCTTTAGCAGCCGCACCCCAGCTCCCCAAGGGCTGTCCTCATGTCTCTGCATGGGGTTTGCTTTAGAGGGATTTTCGTGGACACCTTGCCACCGTTGTCACCCATGCAGCTTCACCGCTGACAGCAACCAGGAACGCAAAAGTAAAGTGCTGTCAAATCTTGCTCTGACCAGAGCAAAGGAGATAGAGCAGCCTACTAAAATATCCCAGCCACTGCACGGCTGTAAGCGACAGCAGGAAGAGGGATAACACTGTGGAGGTTTGTGAAGGGAAGGGCTGGATCCAGCTGCCGTGACACATGTTCAATGCAGAAGACACTGACCTGAAACCACTTGCACCTCACACAGATGGAAGGGCTTAGTTCTGATAATACACCATGTAAATAAGCAAAGCAAAATAATCCTTATCCAGGAAAAGCACGGAGGAAGCTGTGGTTACCAAATATGCAGTGCTTACAGATTTTACTGAAGGCTTGGAAACGTGGGCTCAACGAACTAGCAGTTAAGGGACACATTTTCAAGCATGTGAAGTGCAATTGTGTTTCTTTGTGCGCCGGGAGGTTATACGAGTTCACATTCCCAGCCCGGGCTAAGGGCACGTCTGGTTCTGCGGGAGGGACAGCGGGTGTCCCACCGCCCCACCGCGCTGCCCGCCTGGCTGCGGAGCACAGCCCAGCATTCCCAGCCAAGTGCGAGCTTTTATGTTTGACTCACCTCAGAAAATGTGGGACATTAATCCTACAGTGCAGGTACTAATAACAGAGAAGAAAACATCACTGAAGTCCCCGTCAACCTTTTCCTCCTTGGGACGTCTGATTTATTATTGGCAACGTGCTTCCTGCTCTGCGCTCGCATCCCACTTCACTGCAAATGCCCGTCAGAAGTAACGAGCAGTTCATCTCCTCATCTTTTACCTTCGGGGCAGTTTAGGTTAAAGCCAAACCACATGAAAGGAGACTGTTTGCCTGATTTTACAGCCCTACAAAAATTGCCTTTTTGTCACATTGGATGGAAATATTTTTTTTGTAACTGGCTCTGATAATTAATTGGAAATTAATTCAAGAACAAATAAGTGAGCATACCACAAATGGTGTATGGAAGAAAGGTTACTAAAGAAATTCAAAGAAGAAATTTTGCTAGCAAAGATCAAAGAAAAGGCATTAGTTAATGGCCATATTTTCTTAAAACAAGAAGCCTCTCCTTTGAAGGCAACAGCTGATAAATAAGAATCTGATGAAGCTGATTCTTGTAAAGTTCCTTTGAACAAGGTACATAGACACTCTCAGAAAGAAAATAATTTGAAAACAGTCATTACTATGCATGTCTTCTGAAAACTTCGTTAGTTACACTAACTTCTCTAATCCTGCGAGTAGCCTCCAAGGAGAAAAGCATGCACCTACTCTGAAGTAAATAATCTGACTGCCAAGCTGGGTGGGATAACATTTTCTTTTTCCTGCAAGTTGCCAGCTGAGATATATCTCAATCCTACCAAAATCTTCTATTTTGACTTCAGTTGAGTTAATGATTGGGCCATTTATGGAAGCTCACACCCAGCAGAAAACTAAGATGCCAACATAGCTGATAGCAGAGTGACCTGCCCGGTCAGGTGTCTGCCTGCCAGGGGGGATTTCCATCCACACCAGTATCGCTGGGTTACTGGAGTCCTATGAAGTACATGACTTCTGCCATGCATGGGAAGGCCCAAAGCCCCAGGCAACAGGCAGAAGCAAGAACAAAGGAGAAGGTGGTAGGTACAGGATGGAGAAGTTTGAAATCCCAGCACTTTCCAGGGCTTTAAGACCTGGACTGAGACTTTAAGGGGGCACTGGCTGAAGACAGAGCCCAGCACACACCCTGGGTGGGTGCTTACAGCTGCTCTTGGGGGGCACTAAGTAGATCTCACTCTTCTCAACTCCTAATTGCCAGGGGAGGGACTGATGATGCCACAGACATCTCAGGAAACTGAGAAACACAAGTATTATGCCCTCAATTTCTTGAAGGGAGTGTCAGCAGCAGCTGAATTCAGTTTCTAGCGTAGGGAGGAAAGGCTATGCTGGGACACCGGGACCTCCGTCCCCACTGGAAGCCTCCCCGCAGCCTCAGCAACGACTGTCTTCAGCACAAGAATGGTGCAAGGTGAGAAGCTTCCACCTTGAACGGTGGCACTGCTCTTATCACAAGGTGCCTGGTGGCAAGCAGGAACAAGAAATGGAAGTAAAAATAGCTCTTTTATAGGAGGACTACCTCAAGGCCCATCTCAGAGGGCTTAAATAGATCCTCAGGATTGTTCGAAAGGGAAAGAGATGCAGAAACTTTTCCATGATACCATCATCAGCTACTGCCTTGCTGTCAGTCTCCCCTCCTGGGCTGGGGTTTTGCCCTGTAGAACTAACCCAATGTACCTGTATATCCGTTTCCCTACACGCAGCCCAGTGACTAGCTAGGGTCAATAACCCTCGGTAATCCCATTTCTACCCACAGCTGGGATGCGCTGACCCCTGAAGGGATCTACCTCCCAGCTGACTGGAGGCACAGGGGAACGGATCTCATGAAGCTCTAGGAAAGTTCCTCAGACTGGAATGTCTGCCCTGGTTGAACTTACAGTTAACTTCAGCAGATGTGCCCTAGCTACCTTTTATAACCGGACTATAATTACACAGAATAGTTTCTTCAGTGCAAAGCCAGTTTAATGATTTCTGCCACAGCCCACAGCCGTCTGGGCTGGTGGCACCGGTACAAAAACACTTCAGTCTAAGAAAATCCTCAGGAAAAAGAGCCTCAAAACAAGGGTGGAAGGTAGCACAGTTTAACTTGGATTACCTCACCGACTGGTAGAATTCCCAAAACCATTGCATGATGGAATAGGCAAATATCAAATACAGCTGAAGCATGCATAGAAATGGGCAGGTCTTAAGTGACTGGATAAACAGGTGCCATGCAGCAACTTCCCGACAAGTCTGGTGGTTTTGAGACTAAATACCATCTCCTGGTCCAAATCAGAAACCACACCTCTAGTGTCTTAGCCTTTCCCCTCTGTTCCCACCCCAGCGCTGGTGTCTACGGGTGAGGTTTCATGAGGTACCTGAGTCACATTAACAGCTCAGCGCCACCAAAAGAGGCAGTGCCGGGCCCAGCCAAATATCCCTACCAATTTCCTTGCACCTCGCCTGTCTGACCCCTTGGCAAGATGATTCAGCTCGCTAAACCATCCAAAGTATTTGGTCCTGTGCTTCCAGAGGGCTCCTGCCCTGCCCACGCTCCAAGCTGCAGGGCAAAGGTATGCGACACGCGTACAGACGGTGGACCGGCTCCAAAACAAACGCAGCTTGGCTAGCAGAAGAAATATAAAAAGCTAGACAAATAATACATACCTCAAGCACATTTTCCTACCTTTGGGGGATTAAAACCCCTCCCTGCATGTCTAGCCATCTGCTCTGAAGCTTGTTCCTCTCTATGTAGGTAGGAGATCCCTATAGAAAAATAAATACTTTATTATGAGAGCATTCCTGTCTCTTCCTCCCTCACCTATCTGCTTCCCTTGAAGAGGTCATCCCCCATATCCCCCCCCTTTCCTAAAAATCCCTGGGAGAAACCCCCTTTTTATTTTAGAAATCAGCCTCCCAACCCTTTCGCCAGTGAGGAGCATCAGGAGATGCCTGGTGCACACACGTAAGCCTCCAGCAGCCTCCAACACTGTCTCTGGGTACCCCA
Organism: Ibycter americanus; assembly: GCA_035590275.1. Lineage (NCBI taxonomy): Eukaryota > Metazoa > Chordata > Aves > Falconiformes > Falconidae > Ibycter > Ibycter americanus. Next base: position 23,539,338 of record JAVJGI010000003.1, on the reverse strand, counting down.
CCCAGCCAAATCACCAAAGATTAGCAATGCTTTTTGTTACCCAGGCTAGGTGCAGAATGTTGCTGCTCTTTTTACATTTCTAGGGAGGGCAGACAGAAAAACAAGCCCTAGATCTCAGAGTTTGAGCTTGACACAGCTGCAGACATCCCTGTCACTGAGTAATGCCAAGTGAGACTTCCCACATTATCACAGGAGGCTCATATGAGAAAACCTACCCCAAGTTCAGTTTTATTCTGTGGAGCGTGCCATCATCATCCTTCTTCCCAAGTGGAGGTTTGGTTTTGCTGGGAATGTGCTAAGTCCCACACGTATTGCCATTATTGTGTGGCTTCCCCTTCCTCTCACAGCTACTAAACTCATTGAAGTAATAAATATTATGGACTGACTGCAGTCAAGTATAGCAGAGAGTATTCAAAAAGCCTCAGATAAACCTTCAGTGTCAGATATCTGTACCCACTGAGGGCCATTGAGAAAGACAGGCTTGGAAAAAGCAAGTAGAAAGGATGAATATATTAGATTTTATTAGTCTGCACATACCAAGAAGGCACCAAAATACTGATTTCATGATGCTATCTAAAAGTAGACATGCAGAAATAGCTCTGTGCTGAAGGATTCCCACAGATAGTTAGTCAAATACCTTATAAAAATACCAGCAATAAAATACAAGCGAAATGGCTGCGTTAATACACTGAGCTCACATCATTGAGGAACAGGGCTATGAAGTTAGTGGTAAAGTGATTCTCTTAAGATTGGAAAGACTTCTTCCAGTTTAGATTTAAAGAAGCCTGAAGGACTCTTAGGGAGGCCCATACTAACACCTCACTAGAAATGTCACCGCTAGTTCTTTGCTGTGCTCCGTGCTTCAATTGACAGCATTGATGGAAGATCAAAGATGACATTTATCTAAGTCACTTTCATTGTCTAGTCATGGTTTTAGAGGACAACATTCAGATTTCAAGTCATGTCTGCTAAATACAGAGGGGTTGGGAACTGGATTTTGGGGTAATATTCATAATGCATCTGGGGACAACTAAACGATGAATTTTAACTTCAGAGTCCATTCCCATTCTTCCTGTCCATGTCAGAGCTATGGAGATTACAGCTAGACTAGGACTTCAGAGGAAATTCAGAAGAGAAGGTGCTTTCTTCATTTGCCCTCTAGAAACATCAAAGATCAGAGGTGACCTGGTGCTCCATGGTGTCTAGCCACCAAACCTTCCCCAGGTGATTCAGCACGATGACAAACGGGTGACAGGGCAGCTAGCACAGTGCTGGGTACACCGAGGGCATCGCTTCAGCAGCTGAGCCAACAGTACAGCTCACCAAAGCAGAGGGAAAGGTCTTGCTTGGTGTGCCCTCCTCATGGGTCCACAAAACCACACCAGGCTGCGCCCCACATCTCAAACCAAGGTGACTGTGCTGCAGGCTCCCAGCTCAGTTCCTAGACATTTGGTTCAGTACTTTTTCTAAGTATGCTGAAATTTAAGAAGTTAGTGGAATTAGCAGTGCTGAAAGAAATTCAGGATCCCAGCTGAATAATCTGAGCTACATAAATTCCTGTGACAATTAAAAACAGAATCTCAGCACAGAGCAAGCACCAGGAGCTTCTAGTAATGTGTTCAGTTTATCTTTCTTCTTCATTCCCAATTTGCACAGATAAGGGAGCTTAATGGCTGAGACATTGCATCCTCCAGAGTCTTGGAAATTGTACTGGTGTTCACAAGACCAGAGTTACATCCCATCTCATAGTAATCAATATTATAACTGTGGAATACATGCAAAGCTGCAGAGATACAGTTATTTAGAATTTCACATCCTCCAGAGGGTTGTTGTATGCCACCCGGGTGGGTTTCCTCGAGCCCCCAGCAGCCATACCACAGCACTGTTTTCTGTAGCGCTCCCAGGGTGAACACTCTTACTTGGCTATTATATGAACACTGACTGCAAATATATGGCAACCCATCGTATTGGCACAAGCCCTTCGCTATGCACACCCCTGATTAAATGGGATCCCTGTTCCCAGCTGGAGCAGAAAGGCTCTGGCTGTCATGCAGGGGAGCTAACAGGGTCTGGCTGCCTGGATGGTGGGACACGCAGGGCTCGTCTGTGCTGCATAATGAAGTCCCGCAGAGACGCTTGCTTGCACAGTAGTCTCTGGACACAGTTAAAATGTGAGCTATGTTTTGCTGGGGATTACCGTGTTGTTACTGGTTCCCCTGATAACATCAGCTCCAAAGTGTAGATACGGCCAAGGGGAACGCTTAAAGAATCCAGATGCACTCCTCGGCTTTATGTGTTTTCCTTTCCCCAAAAATATTACTACACATTTTCTACAGTGACAGCCATGACTCAGGTGCCTCAGCAGAGAAGAGAAAGATCAGGTTTTTTGGTATATGCTTATATTTTTCAGCTGAATATCTAAAAGCATGAACACTTGGCCCTCAATATATCTTTTAATGGAACATATAGGAATATACTGCATGGTACATAGCAGCCTCTTGCCATCAAAAAGGTGACTTGTCTTAATAGTTACACTATTAAGGAATATTAAATGGACCTTTATACATCTTGCCCTGTTAAAGGCATTCACAGAAGACCATAGTAAAGTTTCCTGCAAGATGTGACTCTGGACTGGTTCAGATAATCTCTTCCCCAATACATCCCTCCTTCAAGTACCAGAAATGAGCTTCCACACAGACAAGGGGGGGGCTTAGGAAAAATAAACATACCAGGAGGCATTTATATGAAAAGCACTTAAATAATCTAATCTCTGTAGCTAATTTAAGAACTCCTAGGGAAAGAGAAGGTAGAGATAAGGAATCTTAATGAGGTCAGGCCAAAAATCAACACATGATCAGCAATCAACTGCTTGCTGCCTGTTCATTATATGTGATGAGTTTGACAGTTTCTCAAGAGGGGAGACCATTACAAAAATGGTAAAAACATTCCATTAAAAAACCCACTGAGCCAGTATTAAAGTCTTAGTAAACAGTAAAAGCCTGGTAAAGCATTGTTAGTCATCACTAAAGTATTGCTAAGCAACCCTTTATCCTCCTCAGGACTGGATTAGCTTCATCATGGCAATAACTAACAGCCCTTCACCCTCGCTCGCAACGCTTAGTGTGAAGTGCTATGCAATTTTCTTTGGAACTCAAGTGAGAGTTGCCACTCCAATTCCCAGCCCCTGCCGAGGCGTGGGGGGAGCTGCACGTCTGCAGGGGAACCTGTCTGCAGCTCCTGGCAGTTTCAGAAGCCAGGCTGCATGATGCAACAACTCATCTTAAAATACAAGCAATATTTATTCATCCCCACACTTTAATTCTTTGCTGATTGTCATGGGCAGCCAATATCCCTCTTCAGTACTGATTGAAAGAAGCTCAGCTTTGCTCGTGCCTGAAGCTAGGCTTGCTGCTGCCAGGGTGGCTAAAGCTCCGTTTAACTGTGGTAAAAGACTGAAACCAGGAAACTCCTGGCCTTAGACCTCACTGGACTATTGTTCCGAGGTAACAGCTTACTGCTGGGCATTGCTACTACCTTCTGCCTTGATTCTGTACGGCAGTTACATTTGTGTCATCTCAGCAGGACCGCCAAAGCGCTCCTTCCCTGGATGCTGGCAATAAATCACCTAGCAGAGTGAATCCAGCCAGGGCATTAGCTCATCTAGTCTAACCTCCAAGTGATCTCCAAAGGAAGACAAGAGTAATAAGGGACTTGACCTGCCTCAACCTGATCAGAAACCCAGTGTGATGAGGGGTCAGTTAGAGACCAGCACCAATAAACTGGTACTTCAGAAAAAGCCAAGGAGCCTCAGGAAAAACAAGTTCGATGAGTCTCACAGGTCTTCCTTAGTGCTGCCGCCCCTGCGGTCACAGGTGTTGGGGAAGCAGCATCCAGCAACACATCCACCTTCCCAGAGAACAGCTAGAGAGGATGGGCAGCTCCCAGACACCTTCCCAGCCTTTGTCTCCATCTCAGTTTCTCTCCCAGATTAGCATAGATACAATAACAGCAGTGCTCCTCTGCCTACGCCATGCTTTAGCAAAGGTACGGCTGTGTTTTCTTCAGCCTGACAGATGTGGTTTGTCACCAGCCAGACCCTCAGTGCTGTTTTAACGCATGGCTAGCATTTACTCACCTAGCTCTCTGCTGCAGCTGGTAAGATAATTTCCTCTGAACTACAATTACTTGCTCACTCCAAAAGTTACAAGTCCATGCCTACAAGACAGGTACTTGCTAACAGTAATTTTTAAAACAGAAAAAAATCAGTTAGCAAGAAACATTGCTTTCTAGTGAAAGCAGGGCAACAGTTATAGAAACATACTCAGATACTGTGCCTGCATCAGAACAGCCATATCAGAGCGGGAAAGAGGTGCCATATCTATTACTTTTGGTTCAGAAAGAGCTCCAGAGACTGATGCCCTTTCTCAGAGCCTGGGGTCTGCGGCAGACAGTGCCAGCTCACATGCTCTTACTTACTTGGGTGAGGAGATGCTCATGCAGGAGCAGTAGGGCTACAACCAACAAGACAGCCTGGGGGAACTCCACATTGATTTAAGCAATTCATCTCCCAGCTCATTAAAAAATGTTCAGGGGTTCTTGTTTCCTGAAAGGACAATGTACGTAAACAAGACCTAAGATGGTTTAGATTTGTTACAGCAAGGACTCCAGCTGCACCCTGAGGGAAGGGAATCAAGGGCAGCCCCAGCAAGGGCACTGCCCCACCCCCACAGAGCCCAAGCACAGCAAGCAGAGCCATCCACAGCCCCAGAGCCAGCAAGGGAGCAACAGATCCAGGGCCACCCAGGGAGCCCAGCCATGAGCAAAAGGAGGTAGGACCAGATAAACCACAATGCGCATGCAAGGGGCCATCCAGGAGACAGTGACTTACCACATCAGTCCAAGAAGCACCGGCAGCAACAGGGCTGCAGGCCAGCACTCCCACAACACAGCTCAGAGATGAAGCACCCTGGGCTGAGCTTAAATAGCATCCAGAGCCCATGGTCAGGGTGTGGGTGAGGTCCCAGGTGAGGCTGC
>JAVJGI010000003.1:23517413-23534204 GCA_035590275.1 Ibycter americanus | reverse complement strand
TGAAGCACCCTGGGCTGAGCTTAAATAGCATCCAGAGCCCATGGTCAGGGTGTGGGTGAGGTCCCAGGTGAGGCTGCTCAGGGCCATTAAGTCCAGGTGAGACCCTGACACATACACCTGCTAATGATATTAATTTTAAATATGGTGTATGAAGCTGTATGAATTTATTGCTTTGTGAGACCAAAAGCAGACAGGAGTCATATAGCAGAACCTCTCCCAAAATGACCCCATGATAAAGTCCCGTGGCCCTGCTGTGCCATGGGTCTCTGATGGCGAGCAGCCCGCTCCCACACCAGACCTCACCCTGGCTGGTGAAAACGCTGGGCTGGTAACAGGCAGCGGCAGTGTGGTCAAATTTAAATGATTATTTTTTTTTTTCCTGAGTTCCCAAATCTCCCAGGTTATTGCCACCTCAGAAAAAAGCACATCACTGTTTAAAATCTAAGCCTCCTTCAGTTGGTTTGAGTTTCTCGCACACCAGCTTCCCTGGGGCAGAGCTCTGAGGAACAGAAATGCCTGGCTTTAGGCAGTCAGATTTGAATAAGCGCATGATAAATTTATTTTTCCTAAAATCCTGCATGTATAGACAGCGTAGCCCACCCTTCCTTCCACATCTTCCCCGTCTGGGGCCGAGTCTTCTTCCTTATCTTCAGGGAGCAGTTCTGACATTCTCCAGATACGCACATGAGGTCACGCAGAGACTTTTTGGCTAAGCACCCTGCTTATCCACAGCGCTTGCACGTAAAGGAGGCTGGGGACATCTTCCCATATTTGAACCAAAGGCAGAGTTTTATCTCGGCAGGAGCCCCAAAGACACAATACAAATGTTTGCCTTACGCTGGTTCGCTGCTTAGCGAGGCCCTTACGGCTTTCAAGGGAATAGATTGCAGGGCTGTGCCAAAACTGGCAGCTTCCTGCAGAATTTGCCGTAGATAACTTTAAACAGGTTGAAGGTGAAGAAGACACCCAGTAAACCATGAGCCCCAGTGAAATGGGATACTAAAACAGAAGACTGGGAAGAACTATGTGCTAAAGAAATGGTTTCTTCGGCAAAGCCAGGCTGGGGCTTTTTGCAAATAACACTGATTGCTAATTAAACTGCTCCTACTCTTTATATTTTCTTTTTACAAACTTGCTTCTCTCTGGTATAGAGACAATGAAGAACTTGCATTTTCCAGCAAAGCTGATGTGCCAAATTGTGATCTCAGTGAAATTGGTGGAAACGCGCATAAAACATTCCCTTAGGGGAATGGGAATCGTGGGGTTCGGAAAAGAGCCCCGGTCACACAAATGGAGTTTCATTATTTGGTATGTGAGTTCATTATAAGTGGGTTCAATTATATTTCATCAGTGAAGAGAAAATAGCCTTTTCATCCAATGTATCTAGTCGAGTTGAATGCTAAGCACATCTGACGCAGCTTTTGGAAAAAAAACAAAACAAGAACAGTAGCCATGTGAAAAAACAAACAAAATGACTAAGGCATCTCGGCGCCTCAGCGAGCTCTCTTTTCTCACGGAGCCATCGGATAAAGAAGTGAATGAAGTACAGTAGCTTAACATGCACCGCATGAGTGTGTGCGGTGCCACATTTGCTGATTTACTAATTCGTTTTGTTTGAGGGGCACTTGAAAGGCTTTGACATTTACAGCTCTGTAGGCAAATGTGAAAGGAAAGAATAGATGCTGTATCTCCAAGCTCCCAGCTGCTGGTAAATGTCTACTCAAAGCGCCAGCAATCCACATGAGATCAGGAGGCACTCCCAGCCACAGAGCTTCCCAGGTTTGCCTGTGAATGCTATTCGAGCAAATACATCAACAGTCAGTAGGGTTAAAAATGTAAATCGACCTCTCAGTGAGATGTGAAGTCTCTCAATGGAAAGTTGTAGTGCCTTTACCAAGTTTTCTATTCAAAGACCGTGCGAGCTGGATTCAGAAAAGAGCCCAGAGCCTGTGGGTAGCAGCCGTGTATCAGTTACTGAGCATACAATGGGTATCCTAAGATACATGACTCAAAGGGGTTTCAGGATGCTTTCCTGGACTTTAATTGCAAGGACAGTGCTGTTTCTATGTGAGTCACACACTGTACAAATGTTTATTCTACTGTAAGTCTCCTTCTTCACACGGGCCTCACAGTTTTCAAGGATGTAACACACACAGACGTACCAGGAGCAGGATGAGCGAGTCTCGTGAAGTTTCAAACACCGTACTCAGCCACGTTATTTCTCATGGATGTAGCTGTTACATTTTGATTTGTGAAGCCTGAAAGCATTTTGTCTTTCTAAATCAATCAGTGCAGCCCATTTTTGATACCATGGGTGTTTTGAAGCTCTTCAATCCAGCCGTATCAGTCTTGACGTCAGATTCATCGGTACAGCATCATTTTTCTACTCTGCCATGCAATGCAGCCTCTGCCTGCCTGCCGCTTGCTGGCAGGCAGCACTGTAAGGGTCTGAAGTTGTCCATACATCCAGCTATTCTCTGTCAGTTCTTCCTGCCTATTTGGCAGGACCCCACCTATTCAGTTGGGATTTTCCACCCATGTAAGGAGTAGCGTGGTAAAGACTGAGGCAAGCAAGGGGAGAAGCAGGGTGGAGCAGGAGGTGAAATGAGATGGGGAAGAGGAAAAAGCAAAGATAGCAATGGAGTAGGAAAGCAGTGAAAAGATACAAGAGGAATACAAAGATTAAGACCAGCAGGGAGTGACAGAGAGATGATGACAACTGTTTTCACAGGAGGGGTGGGGCGGTGCTGGTTCTGGTAATGTGTAGACTGGGTGTGAAATACTCTTCACAGATTTCTCGTGCGGTCTTGCTCAGTTGGAAACCTGCACGGAGAGTAATTGCCTGCATTTCCTCCCCATGGAGACCAGAACGTAGGAGAAGAGAGTAGAAAGTTGCATGCTTGGATGTCACCCACAATTACAAAGCACTGCTGGTCCTGTAGTTTAGACCTGGCCTGCCTTAAATAGGCTCAGATGGGTAGGAAATGGGTGGCAGCCCTGCTCTGCCAAGCTAATTTGGGGAACTAATCCAGAAGAAGTTTTAAAGATCGTTTCAGAGGTCACTAACAATACCCATCCTTCCAGTTACACTTTGTCCTCTCCATTGTCTCAGAGACTCATGTGGAAGAGAAACTCCTCACTGAAAGCGCATGTGAATTTGCACTCCTCTTCCTTCAGGAAGAGCTCAGCTAAAACCTCTCAACTAAAAAACTCATGCAGCCTTCCCCGGACTAGGCATTATTAAGACCCATTACTTTCTCCCGCATTCACGTTGGTGATGCCTACAAAATCAGTGTTGGAGGGATGCCACGGGGCACATAGACAAGCGTCCACTGTCCTTTCCCTCGTCCTGTGAAGAAGGGTCGCTGCATGCTGAAACAGCTGATCCCTGTTTTTTCTTTTTCAGCCTCACAACCTGGTCCCCAGTCCTTGCCCTCCTTGTGTGCAGTGGCTCTGCAGAAGGCAATCCCACCTAACTGCTCACTTTTGGGGAGGAGGCATCGAGGAGAAATTCATTCCCTTCCCCAAGACTGCCAAAATGAAACCTCCTGTTTCCCATCCTACTGCGGGAGAAGACAGCAGAGGTCCCTGGGAAAGTACGTGGCTCTTGTAGTGCCAGATGCAGCACTGGGGAGTTGTTACAGTGAAAAGTTACAGAAAAGTGGGGTATTTCATTTATATTTCTATCTAGATAGTATTGTTTAGCAAATAAAGACAAATGCCCCAGAATTGTTTGCTGAAACACAAATCACACATAGTTTGGACTATTCTTAGAATACTAACTTTATTTCTCTTCTTAGAGGTTCATATTTATCACATCACATGTTCTAAATATTTTTAATTAAGAAACAATGCTGTCAACGTACTCTTTTGCAAACTAAAACAATGTAGTGGAAGAAAGGCTGCTTTCCTCATTTTCTATTGCTTATAAATGACTAATGCCATTCTGCAAGAATGCCTTTTGAAGTGCACAGTTGACCACTGCCACCCACCATGCACAGATCAGTTCTGATTCCCTCCATGCACAGATCAATTCCTTAGGCTTTATGTTTCTTGGAAATCTGTACGGCATCGTTAGACTGGAGATAAGGTCAACATTGCATTCCTTGCCTCAAATGATGAGTTTCTAGGCTTGATTCATGTTGACTTCTAGCAAAACAGAATATAAAATAGAATTGTAACTGGCCTGCAAGAAAAAATAAATTAAGTAAAACAAATCATTCTTTTCTTCTGCTCTGATGCTGGCAATAAACATCACTGTAGCTGTGAAATGCAAATGAGTAAGGGCTTTCACTCATTGACAGCAGACATCACATCACCAGAGAGATGGCCTCGAGATCCCTGCCAGTCGCAGTCACAAGCCATCCCTATGGCAACTAAAGCAGGGGCTTGCATGGAAGAGTAATACTGGGAAAAGGCTTATTTAATATGCTCTAGCAGCTGAAAATAAGCAAAAGGTCAGCACCACAGGAACAGCCTGGTTTCTGTAGATCGCATCAAGGGCTTCGTCCCCCACAGGCAATAAGGACTGCTACCAGGTGACAATTCAGCCGAGCAGTGGGGACATACCACTGGATGTCCTGGGGTCTTGGTCCTTGATTATCCTGCCCCAGAATCTGATTATACCACACAGTGACCTTCATCTGGCCCACACATACAAATTTCCTTCCCATAAAAAGGAAAACACGGAGAAAAGCCTGGAACTTGAGCACTGAGCAGACAACACGCTCAGGCAGGGCAGCTCTCTGAGTGCTATGAAACCCACGTTCCTCCTTCCAGACACAGCCAGGGCACGAACCCTGCTTCCAGCACATCCTTGTACGGCCTAGTTCCACCCCACAGATACAGGCCTTTGCAGAACAATGTTAAAACGCTGAAATGCTCCAGAATCTCAGAACTTATTCTTGAGCTGGAAAAGAGCAGGTATGGGTGCAAGCAGAGCAACTCGAATCTGTTCTGGAGTTCATGTTGATGCTAGAGGTTGCTGTCAAGAGAACTAGAAGAGTGGTCCCACCCAGCACTCCTCAGGGAACAAAGGTTTGCCTTCATTCCTCGTGACTTCAAGCTCTTCAGCCAGTAATTGTTCTATGGATTGCTCTTTTCATACCTCCACTTGAATATTGAACAGGCACCTATAAGGACCCACTGTTTTTTCAACATCTGCTTTTCACTTTTCTATTTTTTGTTAGCAATGATTATAGGAAAGCTGAGCATCATTGAAAGTAGGAATAAGATAGCAAAATGTACATCTTAGAAGCAAAAACAATGGGCAAGAATGAATTAAACTCCAATTCACATTGCTATTTGCTCTGAATATTCTAAGTGGAGGTTTAAAGAAGGCAGTAGCTTAAATTTACGACTGAGTTTCAACATCACATTTAGTAAATATTAAGAAGGAATTAGCTACATAGAAGTATAAATTTACCTCGGAGAAAAAGCTCCTAAAGCAGAAAAAAAGGAAAAAAAAAGAAGAAAAAATTCCAGCAAGCTGAAGTATTGGTAGCAATTCAAATTAAAAGAGTGAGATGAGAAGCGTGCCAGTCACCGCTGCTGCTCTGGAGCTTTCCCCTGACACCCGCAGAGCAGCCCTGCCCCAGCTGGGTGCTCGCCGCGCCGGGCTCAGCCCTGCTTTCTGCAAGCTGCAAGAAACCCCGGAGAAATTGTGAAGGGCCAGTCAAAGAGTGGCCGAGAAAAACGTACTGAGCTAGGTAAGAAGCCCAGACACATTACAAAAGGAAGTGGAGAACTAGTCTAAGTAATCTTTAGTGAATCACCAACCGGAGCAGCCATGGAAAAAGAGTTTATTATCTGATAGTTACAAGTGTTGGGGAGGGATTGGATCACCAGAGGACATCTGCACAGTGTTTTCATCAGCCTAATTGTGCCAACATTAACATTAGCCAACAGGAACTGAGCTCAGTGTATTAAATACACTTGCCAGTATTAACCTGTTAAAACATTCTGAGCACTCAACCGAGCCAAGTCCTTCTCCAGCCCACCTGGAGCAGCATATGGCACCACCAACCAGATTAATCCTTTTAATCCGTATATTGTGGCAACTTGTAATGAGATACAGAGTTTTCCACTGTTTCTAATTCAGCCCTCGTCGGTAATGGTTTTTGGTCCCTGCTGCCTCACGGAAGGCTTTTCTGAAGTTCTTCCAGTTACTGTTGTGACTTCATTTCCTCGTAGACTTGTGATTACCATCGTGGTTGGCAAACTGGCTGGTACTGTCAGCAGAGCGTCTGAGGCCGAGCGGGCTCCAGGAGTGAGGCGAGCTCTCCAGCATGAAGGCTCCAGGTCGGGACACAAATAGCAGGACACCAGGAGATGAAATTCCAGAGGCATTTTCCAGCGATGGGTTTGAGCAGGGTCTCGTTTGTCCTAGGAGAGCCATGCACCTCTGTGTCTCTTTTTACATGTATCTGAAGGTGCACCCTCTGGCTTGGTCTGCCAACCCTCCTCCTTGTTCCAGTGAGCCGTGAAGGTGTGCTCACCAGGAGCAAAGAACAGAATCAGGTTTTCCTGGACCTGTGTTTTTTCCTTCTCTAAGAGTTGGTCTAAATAGAGATAAAAGAGGTCTTTCTTCTAACGGCAGGCCACAGAGCTCTGCTGTAAGGGGAGGGGGAAGAAGAAAATGGGACTTCTCTGGAGCAGAGATATTATCCTCCCATGCCATGTATACCTGTTGGAATTCAGTTCAGTGGTTTCACACAGAGGTACAGCCTGTGTGCAGCCAGACACCGTTCACAGGGGAAGCTTTGGGGCTGAGGACCAGCTTGGACAAACCTAGTTGTCTGAGACGTTAAGTAGAGGAGGAAGTCAACAAGGAGGAGAAGCAAATACTGAATCCAACCTCACTGTCCTTCCCAGAGAAACAGCTTTCTCCTCTGTGGCCAGGACTGGCACAGGCAACTTCCTTGCTGACTTTTGGTTTTCTTGGCAAAAGCTGTTTATTTTATTGCGTAATTTTTCTCCCGATGGGTCCAGTCCCTGACTTGTTCCAAAAGTATTTGGCAATCTCTTTCTCATCACCCTTTTGGTTGCCTCTGTGTGCTGGGGCTGCTCTAGGGTGATGCATTGCTGCTGGGTGACATTTGCAGACACGTTACTGACAGGAACGGAGAGCCACAATGATTTCCTGAGGTGAAACTTCCCGCTAATCTGTGTGTGTCTGTGTTTGTGGATGAGTTGTTTTTTATTTTTCTTTGGCTTTCATGTGATGTCCCAGCTGTACAAATTACATCACTATCACCCTGATATAAATTCCAGTTATTCACACTCCGGACAGCCGTGCTGCTCGCAGCTCAGGGCTGGGGCTCAGGAGTTGCTAACGGTCTCGCCCCAGATTTGGGTACTGGATCCGAGCCCATCATCTCTTGAAATCAAGGGTTACCACTCTAGAGAATTTCATAAAACAGTAAGAATACATGAAGCAGCAGCATCTGGGTTGTATTTGCAGGTGACAAGATTCAGAGTTAATTTAATCTCTTTAAACAAGCCTTCTCAATATAACCTCCACTTTCCTTGAAAAATGTTCCTGAAAAGGATGTTTTATTCTGGACTAGACCAGGGTTGTCGTGAAACAAGGGTGGTGTAATAGAAGGTTGAGATCACCTAATGAGTGGCAAAAGCAAAGACTTCTTACGTTGCCTGGTGTTGGGCGAAATGCAGCGAACAAAAGGAGTAGGAATGTCGGTTGCTCTACACGAGCAGTGCCGCTGAGCTGGCACTCTCCTGTAGACCGGCTTCCACAGCAGCTAAGCCATAAAAAGACTTTAAATTGGAAGAAGGACTCAGTTCTCAGCAGGAAAATAAGAGGTCCCTTTCAGAACTTGATTCACAGGATAGGCCTATATTTAAATGATAAAGCAAGATGATAGTATTTTATATTTATATATATCACATATTATATATATCTAATTTATAAAAAATCTAATACTGGAAAAAATGGTAAAACCAATGAAGCTTTCTATTTCAATATTTGCATCACAATTTAACATGACAAACCCCAGTTTCCAATCCCTTGCCATCCAACCCCATTAATCTCCGCTAAACCCCTTGTCTCAGCCTCAAACCTGAGGAGCCCCTGAGACACTCTCCAAGACAGAGACTAAATCACACAGAAATCACTTCCTCGATAATCTCACTAGCTGAGAGATTCATGTAATTAAATCAAGGTGTATTAGGCAAGCCAGGAAAGGGTCAGTTTGGGAAAGCCAGAACGGAGTTGCTCTAGGTTTATGTTGTTTGAGCATGGTGTGGGAGCAGTGTTTTGAATGTCTGCAAAACTGTCGGGTCTTCAAGAAGACACCGAGCTGATGGCTGGAAGTGGGGGAGGAAAAATGGAAAAGAAATAGGAGCGGTACATTACCATGGTATATAAAACTATTGCCAGGAAAAGTATTGGCTGAATTAGTCCTAAAGGGTATTGAACTATTGATTGACAGGAAGAGTAAGCTTGGCCACAATGCAAGACACAATACGATGTATATGGGGAGTTACCATCACTAACTGCACAGAGAACTCCCTACAGCACCCACACCCACTAACCCACCATATCTATCTTCAGTTATGCTGTCCCATGCAAAGCTGTCTGGGTTTAGTGTATGTCATTAAGAAAAATGACCATAATAATAAAGAAATTATTAATATACAATAATAGGTTAAAAGAATACACTTTATTTTTTTCCCCACATGCAGACAGCTTGGTACAGAATTAGGAAAGTAAGTTGAGATGTTCAGGTCTGCCAGGGCGAGCTGATGGTAACAAGCTGAGAGCTAAAAGCTGCCTTGGACCAAAACCTTCACCGTGCCTCACTGCACTCCTCCAGGGAGCAAGGCAGGCTGGGGAGGAAGCTCAATAATCAAGAAAGGTGGTATGCAAGCTATCGAGAAGCTGTTGAACGAGAGCTGTGCTGTGACCGTGCTCATTTATAACTATAGTTTCGTGGGTTTTATTGTCTGTAGAGGTACAATGATCTTTCTTGGGAGATAGAACATCAGCCTGGAACCAAAAGCCCAGAGAGCAGCAAACACTGCAGTAAGGGCGCTGACTGTTTAGAGTACAAACTACATTTTTGTTTTGGCTGCAGATCACATTGTGGGGAGAAATTCAGGTCATTTCTCTTTCTGTCCAGACAAGTCTACCACTTCTAGCTAGCTGTCGGCCTTGCCATTTCCACCTCAGAGCTGCTAATGCAGCAATGTCTTCTGTAGCGTATTTTGGACTCGCTGTCATTACTGCCTCTGCAGCTTGTCACTTGCAGTCCATTGCTCCCATTTTTTCCTTTCCATTCTGAAAGACTTTTCATAAGAGAGATGAAGTGTTGGATTTGATGGGCCAAATCCATTTTCTTACAGACAGCTTGTCACGGTAGGATTCACAGTGTCACCATTGTCATCTGTTTCTGCTGAGTATTATAGAAACACGGGTGTTCCTTTGAATGCTCGGTCCTCAGACCCTTCTACGCACTTTGTTTACCGAACTTAATAATACAACTAAAGTCTTGATACCCTGGACTGCCATTATGGCAATCACACATTGAATTAAGAAGAGTTCACTACTGCATCAGTAGGAGAAAAGAAAAAGACTTGTTTTCTTAATTTGGTATGTGGTGTCGGATATTGACCTATGAATTCAGGCCAATAAACTTCCCTTTTTTGCAAGCAGAACTCTGATTATTTCATTTACCCTTTGCGATTCTTGTAAATGGAAATATCATAAAGGTAATATTCAAAACAAAGATGTTACAAAAAGGCATGAAGCTAGTATAATTTTTTTAATGCTCTTAATTAGAGTAATCAAATTTCAGTGTAGAAAATTTCCATTCGAATGACTCATGTTATTAAGTACAGGACTGTATGTTCCCATGGCTCAGCAACCTTAGTAAATGTAGCATTAGTGGTCCACAGAGAGAGAATGGATAGTTTGGTGTTGGTGTTCTTATTTTCAGTACCTCAAGGTGTTAACAATACAACTGCCATTATTTTTCCATAAATGCTGTTGCTGTCCCTGCCAGAGTATGCTGTGCGATCAGAGATGCAAGGGGAAGGGATTCACAGGATTGTCCATGATTCACATCAAAACTGGCTTTCCATAGTCTGTTAAAATCTAGGCCACATTATGGAAGGCTGAACACCATTAATATAACACATGTTCTGTAACTGTAACAGGCAGTTCAAACAGATGCCTTTCCATGAGTCCGTATGCTAAAATCATGCAATATTTCCTTGCCTCCGTGATGTAATATGAAACATATCAGCAAGAGAAAAAATTAAAAGATATTGGGCCTTTTGGATATTTTCTGTTCAGGAAAAGTTAACATTGTACAGCATAACTTAAGCCAGGGCATTAGTCTTTTATTGGATCTCAGAAGCATGCATATGTGGACCTGTGCAAAACGCTAATTAGCGACTATGCCCGTCTCCAGGTGCTACAATTGCAGTCTATTGGTCTGACCATTCATCTTCAGGGCTTGGTCCTCATCTACTGAAATATCAATGGCCTCATCATATCACTGTCCCTCCAGTTGGTGAGGCTGATGCTCCACACTGCCAGTAAGCTGTTAACACATACGTTCCGATGTGGATTTACGTGATACAGGAAAATACCACTCACTAAGCCCAGCAGTGGTGGCTGGGCTGCGAGTGCTTTAGCAAGCTTTTTTGACCCTGATCGGCCTCACCTGGGATCTCCACCTACACCCATGGCCCAGTAAGTCTATTTAAGCTCAGCCTGGGGCCCCTTAGCTCCTGCTTGAGATGTGTTGGAGGAGTGTTAGTCTGCAGCTTGGCAATGCTACCAAGTTTGTAGAGCTCGTTGGTCCAGACCCCAATGTACAGCCTGATCTCCTGACCTGGCCTTAGTGCTCTCTTGTGCTATGAGCCCATGCAGTAACCGCTGGACCTGATCTTAGCCTCGACATGTGGATTGACATATCGACCTTGGACCTGTCTCACCACCATGATATTGCCTTATGGTCTGGACTCTTGGGTGAACCTGCCCTACTCACATTGCTCAGGTACTGTGGGAGTGGGCTGTGCTTGGGGGGTCCCCCTGTCCTGCTGGCCATGCCACCCCCTTCGTGTCCACTCCTTAAGGAGTAGTGGGACCTTGCTTCTCCCTGACAAGTAGTCAAAAGCAAATATTAATGGAAGAGTATAAAAGTAGCTGAGTGGACACAGGCTGATGGTGAAGTGATATTGCCCCAACATATTCCTTCAATCTCTGACTGTTTGCAGCTCAGTGAACTGGAGTCTGTGCCTTTATGTTTAATAACTATCAATGTATTTCCCTTATATGAATTTCTCAAGTTTTCTCTTGAACCCATGTAGACCTTTAGCACCCACACTGGCTGGCAGCAAGGGGTTCAATGACATAATATGTGATGTGAAGAACAACGTCTTCTCAGTTTTGAACCTGGTATCTGCTAGCTCTGTTACCAATCACTTTTTGAAGTGATATAATATGAACAGTTCTTATTTGCCTTCTGTGTGTCATTTCACACTGTAAATTACTGTGCTCCTTTCGTAGCCATCTCTTTTGGGGCCAAAGAGCCATAGTTCACTTAGTTATTCTGTATTTACATACAGAAATGGATGTAGGCATGCACATGTGTGTGCACACCCTTCTGCTTATTATTACCGAAATTAATTAGGAGATGGGGGATGCCTAAGAACTTGAGCCTCTGTGGCTTTACTGATTTGGTATCCAAAAGAAGACAGTCACTGCTATGGGTTTAAACTCTTGCAAGCTCTATTATGTGAATAAGACTGAGAACGGTGCAACAGCATAACTTATTTACAGATGTCTTGGCAGCCCTGTAGAGCAGCATTTAGGGGAGCACCTGTTTCTCGCAAGTCAATAGGGCTGCTCTGTTGAGATGCATTGTTCCTTTCCACTGTTACTATGTCAGTGAAAATAATTTAGAGAAGAAATATCACAAAGTTTTTGGACATTAATAATTTATCTGTAAAATGTAGAATCGTTATTTTTGCTAGTAATTGGTTTATGGTCTCTACAAAGTCTTCCCAGTGAAGAACACACAGAGTATGCAATTAAAACTAAACAGGGTATAGACTCTATCTGATGAATCAAGCTCAAGTACAGCTATTCCATTCTGTTTCCATATGTATATCAACGTCAGTTTTTGGAGAAAGCAGCACAGCCCAGACTTCAAAGTTGAATACCAAATTGGTTCAAAAAAAGTTATTGTATTGGGAGCTGCTGTATGCTTCGCTCCTGTTGGAGTGTGAGCTTAAAGGATTAAGAAAGATGGTGTAATCTGTGCAGCCTGAACTGCTTCACCTGAACACACACGTTGGGAAGGAGGTGATGGGAGACGGGTTAGCAATCAGCAATGTGCTCCTGGTGGGGATAAAACCACACTCTTCCTGCTGGCACGGAGCAAGGAGAGGCAGTGCAGAGCAATGTCAGCCTGTGCAGCTTGTGTCATAATAAATATCCGCCAATGCTTCCATTCCAGTGGAAAAACAGAAAGCCTCCCTAACTTAGGAAACAACTTATTGGCAGCTGTAAATCTGGTTTCATGACTGAGCTGTCACACCAGCTCAACAGAGCTCCCAGCCTGGGGCTGATGAAAGCCCCCTTTTTACCAGCTATCTTATAACGGTGTAAGTTGAAATAACTGCTTCCTATTCCTGTCAGTGATGACCCACTGCTCCTAGCAAGGAGTGGGACCTCTACCCTGCTCCACTACTGCCTGTCTGCTGCTGCCAAACTCAGGCGATTAGTTTGTCTCTCTAATGAGGCACTTCAGAGAAAGAAGAACACACAGTAGCTGCTAGCATGAATTAACTTTGCAATGTGAAATTAACTGCTTCCTGACCCTGGTGAGCACAGCTGGTTTTGAGGTGTTCTGCGGAAAATCACGTGGATCTGGAAGAACTATTGCTTGCTTCGGCATCATCTGGCTTCCACCCATCTGTTAGCCAAACTAAAACTCTGTTGTGCCCCACTGCTGGTGGTATATTTGAGGTCAGAGCCATGTTATGGTGCTGGAGGTGAACTCCTGTTTCTTGTTGGTTAATAGTAGCTAATAATAAGGAAAAAACAATGCTATAAACAAAAAAAGCATCCATGGCAACATAGCCATTTACTCTCGAACTTCTCAAAATAAGAATAATGAATTTAACTTTTTTCCAGTTTTTATAGTTTAAAAGCTTACACAGGCAGATGTGGGTGTGTTCTGGCAATTAATAATCAGCTGAGTCAGGCCTTCAAGGGAGCTTGCAAAGAAGTGCCAGGAAGGATCTTCCTTTTACATTCATACTCGGAATGCAACATGAACTGCTGAGCACAGTAGCTTTGGCTTTTGGGGCTATGTCAAACAGATCCATGCAATTGTGTCAAAGGAAATGCTTTTCCTATTGCCTTTAACAGTTAAAAATGAGGTATCTGAGTTATCACTTGCTGGAGTACCTGAGTGTGTAAGTCATAAGTCTGATCTGGTGATGCTTCCCCCAAGGAAGGTGCTGCCAGTCTCTTTTTATGGTCCCTACAACTACACCAGCTCAATACATGGGTCCTATTTTAGAGTAACAAATGAGCACAAAGTCCAAGCGTTCTTGCTGGGAATAGGAAGTGAATACATACTGATGGGTCATAGCTTAGTTTCCCAAACTAAATCTTCCTCCCCCAGTTCTTAGGTGGGCTCCTTGGCCACAAACCAGGCGGAGACATGTCAGGGAAAATTTCCTTGCAAAGGCTCCACTCTGTGGCATTATGTCAGGAAAATAAGGTTAGAAGATTCTTCCAAATGAAGGACTCAGAACAAGAGACCTATATTTAGGGTCCATGAGGTGGATTAACACTTGCAAATGCACTCATACAGCAATGGCTGAAGGTGCTAGTGAAACTAATGATAATACTGCAAACACCTACAGACCAATTTGAAGCATAGACTTGTTTAACAGTTCTCAGGGTAAAAGATCTGCATCCTTGGGTAACTGAGGGTTCTGGAAATACACAGATTAAATCTGCGCTCAGGACTTGAATTTGGCTCTGCACTTCACTGGTGTGAATAAGGTAAAAGACAGTATGAGCAAGGTCATCACTTGGCTCAATAAGATTACACAGTTCCTTACAGCCTTTATCATCCAGGCCTCCTTATCTTGTTCCATCTGCTCCATTTCAGTGATATTTTTAGCATGCATTCACTGTACGGTTTTTCCAGTCTGGCTGCCTGACCCTTTGGTCTCTTAACAATGCAGCTGCAATGGAAGTGGTGCATGAGCAAAGGCTGCCAGTGAAGTGGGATTTTTTTTTTTCCCAGATCCCAGAATAACCCCCAAATTTGACCAATCTTGTCCCCTTGGAGCTGTTTTTTAACGAGTCAAGCTGGGAGGTTTTTTCTGTAAGGTTCTGTTAACCTAGAAATGGTTGCAGCTCAGCTTTGAAGTTAACACTTCATTAAGATTAATTGGGGAAGTTCACACCTCTGCTAAGAGTTTGTCTAGCAGACTCTGTGAGACAGAAGCGGACTGATTTACGCGCTGATGCCTGGTTTTGTAGCAGTAAAAGCAAGGGCAGCGACCGGCTCAAAGAACAGTGCAGGAGCTGAAAAAGGACCCTGCTTCCACAGGCTGGGCTCCTCCTGCTCCTGGACTTGATGAAGCGAATGCGTGCGGACGATGACTGTCTTGAACTTGCACTACAATTTCAGGTGCCAATCTTGGGGCATAAATGACTGGGGATATATGATTAAACCTGATGTTACTGGTGATGGATAAACAAAGAGGTAAATTTTTCCTTTTGGCTACTGCTGTCTGGTATGAGCTGGAGATTATTCACCACAAGGAGGAGAAGGGAAATGGGGCTGGCTGCTGCTGACACACAGGCTGTGTCCGGTGCCCCGTGTCCGTGGGAGAGGTCTCCAGGAGGATGCGGGGGGAGGAGGAGGAGAGCTGCGTAATTTTGTCTCTTCCCCTTGTGTCAAGCCACATGATGGGAAGGAAGAATCCTGCAACGTGTCAGGTCTACCAGGACCAGGAAAGCTGATGCCCTTTAGTCTGGACAGCATTAGGTTTACAGTTGGACTTGATCTTAAAGGTCCTTTCCAACCTAAATGATTCTGTGATTATTCTCAGTGCCTTTGAACCTGTGGTGCTCACAACAAGCAGAAATCAAAATTGGTCTAAATATCTTGTTGTTATAGAGGAAGTTTTTGAAAAGCCTTACCTGTCAATGTGGGTTTTTTATGGGGACAAAAAGGGTGGTGGGGGGGGGGGAACCTCTGTGTCAGCATCCTTCTAGAAAAGTGAGTGCAAACCCGATCAATGGCCCCTGTGTCATACTTGTGGAAGAAAATGGGCTGAAATCTCTAGCTGCTCTTCTGTCCTGCCTGACCCTGCTGATGCCAGCTGCCCCTTGCCAGGATCCTGCCGCGCAGTTTGGCGAAATGTCTCGGTTCACGTGCCAGACTGTACTCAGGCTGTGCAGAGCAGACAGGTGAGCTGCCAGCCCGGCTGGAGAGGCAGTAGCCTACAGCAGCAGGGTAGCACAAGTCCTTGTGGCTTCCTCAGCTCTGCCGTCTTTCTCCTTGCCATGATTCTCTTGGATCAGTAAATCATCAATGGTTGTTTGAGGTCATGTGGTTGTTTCTCAAGGATTTCTAGGTGGCAGACAAGTGGAGCTGGGATGACCCCAGGTAAAAGAAAGCCTCTAACAAATGGATGCTTCACCTATGCCTAACCTCATAAGCGGTGAGCTGCATACCTCTGGGATACCTGATCAACTCTGACAGTGTGTTTGCCCCAAGCGGGACAGACAGCTGTGACCGGTAATGTCTTAAAATCATTAGTTTTTCTGACAGAGCCCTCCAGTAGAATCACACAGTGTTAATGATGTTTATACCAGCACTTGGGAGAAGCTGCGTAATGAAGTCCTGTTCCCTTGACGCAGTATGAAGAAACAGTATATCAAAGCTATGGTAGTGTTATATATGGTGTAGTAAATCAGTCAGATCTTGGAGTATGTCAAAGTTCACATTCAGACCAGTTCTTGCTTATAATCCATTTTTGTTCTCAAGAGCAGATGAGTTGCAAAGTCCTGTACAACAATACAACCACAGCTGAAGTGGTTTAAACGAACTCTCCAATCTAGCAGTGATTACCTTCCACAGTAATGACAGTGTGGTGCTTTCCATAATATCTGCTCAGCATTTTGAAAGGGTTATGATTAGCTGTGACATGACAAAATAAACAATGGTGTGTAGTGTTTGCACAACGGCTTTCCTACTTACTGCTTTGTGCAAGATAATCTTGTGGCCTGAAGCTAGGAGAAACATCCCTTGTAGCACAGTCAGCTTCTTTGATACATCTTTATCATACTTTTTACTGTTTATTGCTGGCAGAAAACAAGAGTAAATGTATAGATAAACTTCAGGGTCTTATCATCTCAGCTAGAGGGGCAATCCTGGCTCCATTGATGTAAACAGCTAAATTCCTTCTGATTCCATTTGGACCAGGGTTTCATCTCTTTGAGTACTTTTTCCCCCTCTATTTGCAGTCCTTGAAGTAATTACAGACTGCTGTCTACCACCTGCATTCCACCAGGCACAGGGATTGCAGCTGAAGGCTCAGCAGTGAGTGCAAGGAGAAACATCCTCCTTCCAAACTTTCAGATCCTTAGGCATTTCTGGGGCAGGGATCAGGGAGGGATCCTTGGACCAGAGGCTGAAAACACATCAGGAGGTGGAGGAAAGGGGCAAGTCTGCCTGCAAACTTGTCCTCTGATATGACTGCTAAAATAGGCACAGTTCCCTGTAT
>JAVJGI010000003.1:23489874-23517313 GCA_035590275.1 Ibycter americanus | reverse complement strand
ATCCTTAGGCATTTCTGGGGCAGGGATCAGGGAGGGATCCTTGGACCAGAGGCTGAAAACACATCAGGAGGTGGAGGGAGCAGGTGGAGGAAAGGGGCAAGTCTGCCTGCAAACTTGTCCTCTGATATGACTGCTAAAATAGGCACAGTTCCCTGTATTACCAGTGAGGCACGAAGGCTAGTATCTAATGTTGGAGATGAGCATTGAGCGTCTTGGAGTTTTAGTATCTTAATGTTGTTTCTATGGTACCAGTAGCTGGAATTTTCAGAAAAATAAAATTATAGTAACCAGAAAGCCACTGCTCTATTGCTACATAAGCCCTCTGTTGTGTTATCATGGCTTCATATCTAGTAAGGGTGTTCCCAGTTCTGTGAAATGATCTTTGGTGTCTATGACTCATACAGGTGGAAATGCAACATGTGCACTTCTAATGCGTATATTTTCCAAAATCTGTATTCTATTTTTTGGGACAAATATCTATACAGGTGAAGGTTAAGATACTGGCTGTCCTAGAACTTCATTTACAGGTTCATTTACAGGTCAGGTACAGTTGAGACATCTACAGCACAAAGCACCCCAGCACTGAGCTTAGCTTGCCGGTGCTCCCAACCATGAGCCGATTCAATGGAGTCTGGGCTAACATAAGTCGCCATCAGTCTGAATTTTAGTAACAAGTTAGTCAAGTGTTTGTTGCAGGACATTGGTTAAGGATAAACAAAAAGTTATGTCCTACATAAAATATCATTGGAAATGTAGGTTTAGCTACCTGAGGTTGAATTCGTGAGAGGCATGTGGCTCTTGAATAAATTCAGTCATAACTACTGGTAGGTGAGCCTGTGGCATTCACTAGCCCAGGCTGGGCTAATCAAATGAAAAGATCTTTTCTGGCCTGGACCAGAGGACTTGGTGATGAAGGAAGAAGTGTCCTGTGTTGCACGATCCATCAGAAAGGCAGTGCTGGCCCAAACTTATATTTTAAATATAAACATAAAAATACATTACCCTTGGTAGCATAATAGCAGAGCATCTTGCTTTTAGACTCCATGGTGAAAATGGTCTGTAGAATTGGTTAGAGGTGTTCTTATCAGGACAACAACAGATGAATTTCTGCTTAACTTAGTTGAAAAATCTCTTTTTGTGCCTTCTGTCCAGTGAGCATTTCACTTCAAAAAGTTCTTTCAATTTATGGGGCTACCGCAGAACTCAGAAATATTGCAGACAAGTTGAGTACCCTCTCTCCTGAAGATCAGACAAGAGGGGAAAAATACTGCCTGATTGACATGATGGGTTGTCCCAATAGAGTCTTTATTCTAAAGTTTTTTCATTTTAAAGTAGTTTTCATTTTTCCAAATGCAAAAACCTGGAACAGTGGTGGAGGAGGCTAGGATTTTTTTTTTTTTTGCTCAGTCGGCTAACCTGAAATGGTATGTCTGAAGTCAGTCAGGAAAGTAGCAAAATTCCTGGTTGTAGTTCTTGGAAATCATTGCAGGAGTGAAGCCAGGCTATTTCAATAGAGGTGGTGTTATCAGAAATGGTCTGGAAAGAACATGTTAAGATCTGGGTTTGATTTCTTCTAGGACCTAGGGTTCAAGTTCAAATCCAAATGGGGATTAAAAAGGACTATAGTATTCAGCAGGAGATTTTTGGCTTCAAATGATAGAGACAGTGAGAGATCTAGCTGGCTTTGATAGGCCACATCTTGAAATCACCTTGATTTTTGCACATCTCTTACAGATAACTGAAGTCATATTGTGTTACATATATGCAGCATAAATCTCTATTGGTAACATGTCTTCATTCAGAGAAATTACTTCGCCCCCAGTAACTGAGACAAAGCAGCTCCTTTTTTTGATCCCTGACATCTTCCTTCCAGCTCCTGTCGAACAATCTGGGCCTACTTTGAATTCCAGTGATGAGGAATAACCTGATATTTTGCTTACCTTAGTGAATGAAAGCTTAATTCTGTACATCTAAGTTATATACTGCATGCTAGTTTGTTCAAGGCATTTTACCACACAGCTGGTGAGGGATTTTCAGAAATACAAGAGAGGCCTGTATGTTATTTGTTTTAACTTTTCCTTTCAACTCTTTTTTTCATTAAGCTCCCAGATGACTGCACACTCTTCAATGCAGCAATCTGTTTAATCTAGTTTTAGCCTTCCTTTTCCTGTTTTGCTGTTTACTTTTCATTCCATGCCAGTAGCTATTGAGGCAATACTGTGGGTCCATTATTTGTTTCAGGCATCTTGGAATATATGTGTTGGCTTTGCTCTACGTGTGCATGTATGAGAGATGGAATAAACATACATGTGGCCAATTAGTTAGTACACTTAAATTAATGAAGAGCAATCTATGAATCTCCTTTTTCTGAGAATTTGGAAATACTGAGAACGTTTGCCATGTAGCCTTCAAAAACTTCAAAAGCAGCTATAAGGTCACAGTCTAATACTCCCCTCTGTATACTCATGTCTTTTCTAAAAATATTTCCCAACTTAATCTTCAGTATATGGAACAGGAGGGCAGAGGGGGAACGGCAGTGTTTACGACCAAAGTGCAAAGACGAGGAAGAAAATTAGATCCACAAAAGAGCGAATCTTTTGATCTCTGCTTCATTTTCCTCATTATGAACTTAACAGTACCAGAAGTTATGTTTTAACTAAACACTGAGTTTATGGACCCATGTCTCTGTCTACAGATAAGGGAAGGTCAAGAAGAACTCAGCTAACGCTGTCTTTGCTTTTGCAGATTTTCCTTGAATTGGGACACCCAAACAAGTCAGTGGGAGTCTAAACACTACCAGTGATTTGGGTGCGTTGCTCCTCATAGGAGGTAGAACATGATCAAAGATGTCTGCTCTGGATATACACAAGCCTGATAGCAAGGAGGCTCAGTAATATCACAGGTAAAGGGGCCTCTAGGATCCATGAAACATGTAAAAAAAAAAAAAAAAAACAACCAAAAAACCAAAACAAAACAACAAAAAAAAAACCAAACAAAAAACAAAACCAAAAACCAAGAACAGCAAAATTAACCCAGCTTACAGGGTTTGGAAGGAAGGGTAAAAAGCGCAGGCTCCTGTATGTCCTTTTTTTCTTTTTGGTTCTTGAATTGTAAAAAAACCCTCAACAGCTGGAAAAGCTGGAAATGAAGGGAGGAGGGAGGCCTAGGAGGATGGCTCTCCTCTGTAGGAAAGAAAGCTCCTCTGTCAAACCACTGTTTGGAGCAGGGAGAAGAAACTCTTGGTTCTGGCAAGATTTCTGCCTCCGGTTCCACAAAATAAAAACAAAGGGGAGATTCAAGTTTGCCCCATCTCTTTACCTTCACAACTAAGCTTACTGACTCTTGCCCATCAAAATAGTTCCTTGTCCAGCTGATAAACACATCCATTGTTTGCTAACCCTACAAAGTGACCATGTCCCCTTCATCCCATTGCCACTGTCCTTGCTTCACAGACTTGCTTCTGCAAATCCCAACAGAGATGGTGAGCTGAGCTTGCAGTGTGTCCTGACAGATGACCAGTCCCCAAGGGATGCCGTGAAGGGTCATTCCAAAACACTGACCTGTCATACTTCAGGTGGGATGACAAGTCCTCAGAAAACCCATGTGCACCAGCCAGAAGTGTAGGTATGCAACGAGGAAGTCAAAGACCAGAGGTCCCAAAGAAGAAAATATGACCTAGTCTGCAACTAGCATTGATACCATCTGAGGAAAATAAAAAATCTTCCTCTTTCTATGCTTTCTTACAAAGCACAGGAAAATAACATAGCCAGATTCCACCCTCCCTGAAACTGCTGAGACATATAAACAAACAACTCTGTTCTGGACATCAGGGAGAACTTGCATTAGGGCAATACCCAGAGGGAAATAGCTCAAACAGGTGTGTGTATTGCAGAAGTAAGGCATGTCCCTTATCACTGTTGGTCATTTATAATTTAAGCTCAAAGTACAAAACCAATTCTGAAGTAGTTCCAAAAAGAAAAGGAAAAGAAAATTCTTCTTGAGAAGCCAGTATGCTGGCTCTGACTGACATTGGCTACAAATGTGCCTGGGTGACCGGCACTGAACTGAATCTGGAGTCTGAGCACAGACAGGTCATTTCAAACAGTCCTGCATTAAGCAACACTCTTCACCCTAGGGGAATTCTCCCTTCCAAACACTTCCATTGTTCCACATGGGCTTTCGCTCAAAGATGTCAGCTGTTCTCAGTGGTTTTTCTTCATCTTTACTCATTTTGAAGATTTTTGGGAAGCTGCTGTATTAATTTTCTCTGATGTTTTGAGTTCTGAAAAGCTTTCACCTGCAAAGGATTTATCTTGATGACGAATTAATTCCAGCTTTATTTGCAGAAGAAAGAACTGTATACAAACTGAAGGATGCTTGGCTTCTCAGACACTAACATGAGCAATTCTGAATGGAGGTCTGTTAGGGTGTTCTGGATATTTGCATGTCAGCATGCAGTAAAAGCAAGAAAATGCAAATAAGCGTTCCTGAAAACAGCACTGGAAAGCAAATATTTCTTTTTTACATACCCTAAAGAGACCTTGTTATAAGGATCATGGTAGCAAGAGCCCAATACCAAGAGACAGAAGTACTAAACTTCCAGGGCAGGAGATGATGAGAACTGGCTGGCTCACAGCAGCAGAATCAGGACCCTTCCCTCCTAGGTCACAGCCATACCCCAGGGCAGTTGGTGGTGGCACCACTCTGTCACCACTACCATCAGCTTACCAGGTGTAGTATGGTTCACAAATATGTAAGACAGTTAACATAGCTGCACCATTGATGCTATCAGAAGAGAGATTCATAGTTAAACTAACCCTTCATCTGCGGGAGAGTTTGGGGGTAGGGTGAATAACGGATGGATGGAGAATTTGCCGAGTATCAGGATAAAGAAATTGAGCAGATTAGAGGGCTAACAGGCAGCAGAGGAACCAGCAGAGTTCTCCTCGAAAAAGGACAAATAATGGATAGAGGCAGCAAAGAGGAGGGCAGTGAAACGCTGGCACAGGTTGCCCGGAGTGGCAGTAGATGCCCCATCCCTGGAAATGTTCAAGGTCAGGTTGGCTGGGGCTCTGAGCCACCTGATCTAGTTGAAGATGTCCCTGCTCACTGCAGAGGGTTGGGCTAGATGGCCTTTAAAGGTCCCTTCCAACCCAAAGCATTCTATGAAGTACACAAAATATGCAGCTTTTGCTGTGTAAAGGCAGCACCTATTTATACTTACTGTCAACCTACAACAAGCCTGACTCCCATGAACAGATTCTTCTTGCTTAGGCTCCACTGAGATCCCTAGCTCAGTGTTTTATTTTAGCTGCATCTCAGCATCCAGGAGAATTTAAGCCTTTGAAAACTCCTTTAGGTGGAATATGGGCTGCATGAATCTGAATGCAGGAAGCCTTCCTGAACCCCACGGTGTGTGGTTTGTGCACATATGCATGTGAGTGCATGCATGTGCTCATCAGGGAAGCAAAAAGAAGGAACTGAGGCATCAGACACATGACTCAGGGTGTGTGCGAGATTGGTAACATAACCCTGGTATTGTTGGATTATCAGCAAGTTTCGATCTTCACTGTGCAGCAGCTGGGCTACCTCCCAACAGAAAATGCTGCCGGCAACGTTTATGCTTAGTAGTCAATTATCATGGGAGCACGTAAGGGATTAGTGACCAGGTAGGGTTTCATACCTGTCAACAGGGTCAACACTCTAGCTGCTCAGAAATACTTAGCAAGAGAGAGGAAATAATACAGCTTTTTCCTGTTCTAAACCACAAGTCCCTTGTATCTGAACTGAAGGAGAATTGTCTCCCTTTGGTGGAAGTTGGTATGTGATGTGCCTGGATGAGATGTGGTTCAAAGTCATGTTGCTGTGTGTGCTTGGCAGCAATGCTGGCTTAATGTATAGCCGTCCTTCTCTCTCATCCACGCCTGCCTCACTACTGCAGCCCACCACTCCACCTCTGGGCCACGGCTGCTTGTGCTATCTGCAGCCACTCATGGAGATGCCTGGTTGGAAGAGATAACATAAACCCAAGCATTTTTAGGAATGCTGTTTTTCAGCCAGATCAATTTCCTGACCTGATTCACAGCAGTGATGCAAAAAGCAGGAGGACCATCACATCCAAGAGGGCAGAGCACGGAGGTACCAGCCAGCAGTGGGAGGCAGCAATAGCTTAAGTCTCGCTTGCTGATGAATACTCTGCATCACAAACCTATAGCTGGAGCTGCAGTTTGGGGAACAAAGCTCAGCCTAACCCAATTTGTATTCTGAACAATGCAGACATGCTGCAGGTTTAGCTGGTTTTCATCTGTGTCTTTGAATTAAGGGGCATGAATTCAGGTTTGCATCTTTCACCCAATGAAACCTTATTAAGCAGCTTGTTTCTGTCAATGTAATTAGTGAGGAGATGGCAAAAGATCACTCTGTTTCATCCCAGATTTCAAACCCCATTCAACACAGCTTTAAAGAAATCCCACTAATAATGTCTGTTAGTCTTCGAAAGCAATCAGGTGTTACAAGCTTACCTTAAAGTTTACCTGCCTAAAATTTCTTCTGCTCTCATTATCTTAGCTTTCATTCTCTTAACCTGTGTCCCAACTGAAAAAACCACCTGGTCATTCAACTGATTTATCACACAAAATAAAAATGTACTCGTTTTTCCCTTCTTTAGCAATATCTTTTGGCTCTTTAACGTGCAGCATTTGCACCAGCTCACTTTAGACGTGTTTCCTTAATCCCCTGATTAACACAGCTAAGTTTTTGTAAGGTCTGGATGTGTAATTTACAGATTGCAAGAGTTTTCTTTTTTAAATTCAGTGACTGGTGTTCAAAATACTCAGGTGCCATTTTTTATTACCAAAATGGAGTCACAAAGCCAATCGATGAATGGAGCTGAGCAGTTTTCAGGATCAAGTTTGAGCTTGTAAAAAGAGATGAGTTACAGAGACTTAAAAAAAAAATATTTTTCTCTCATGCTCAAATCTTTCCCCAACAAGAATAATTGTAGGTCTCTCTCTCTCTTTCCATGTGTACCATTATACAAGAAATGTAAAGTAAGAAACAGGCATATCTTGGGTATTTGTTGAAATTAGCATTCTGTTCATCGCTGGATTTTCTTTGTGCCAGACAGAACTCGGCTTTCTCCAAACAATTCCATCTTGGACCCTGATCCTGCATGTGCTTACTTGATTATTCTGAATACCTCAGAGTACTCTTACAGCTCTCTCATATAATGAACTGCTAGTCTGTTTTGAATATGTTAATCTCAGGGTAAAGTTAAATATAAATACGTGCCCCAGCACTCTGAAGGACTGAAGCATTTTTGGGTTAATCTGAGGATTTTAGTGCCATTCAGAAGAAATGATCAATATCAGTTCAGTATTGCTTCCAAGTGGGCACACGCTTTCATGAGAAAATTATATGAGCATCGTTACAGAAATGCTGGGATCCCTACTTTGTAGTTACAGAAGAACCAAAACACTAAAGGACTTAGGGACTGGTGTCACAATACATTTATTTTATGGACAGGACAGAATTAAAAAGCGCTGCCATATGTGAGACCAAGTATTTACGTGGTCTAAACCCTAACTGCCACTTCCAGTTGATTTTTAAAATTCTGATCGATTAACTTTGAAGAGCCAGGCTTTATGCCAGATCGGGCACTGTCCGTCACGTCCATCCCAACTATATGTTGAATCCTAAGCAAATGCAGGGTTAGCATAAAGGTGTCGCGTTGATATGAACTGTCGTGCACTCTGACAAATTCAACAGACATGCTCGCTCTAGGATAAATACACTATAAAGAAATCTGGAAGTACACAGACCCGGTATTAATGCTCACGTAACCGTGGCTTTACAACCTCGGCTGAGAAGAGATGCGGTCCATGGTAAGGGAGAGCACGGCTCTTGGGGCATCTTTGCCCTTTCCCACCCTCGTCCAGCAGCAAGCAGGGCTGGGTTATAAACACGATGGACCACAGATGGTGAGATCCTGCGGATGTTTGTGAATTTGGGACAGTAAAAAAGGCTCAGTAGTAAAAATGGACCAGGGGAACTGAAGTGGATTGCTGAAGGTGTAGGGGGAAGGTATGGGAGACAGAATTGGGTGGCATGGGAATGCAGCGGAAGCTGGACTCCTGGGGAAATCTTGAGTTAATCCCTTCATTTGGCCTCTTACTGGCATTTCCAAGTGTCTAAGAGTGTAAAACCTGATGGAAACCTGGGCACTGTAGTGCTGCCTGGCCACAGTGAGGCTGAGCTCTTGGCTGCAGGCTGACAGTGGTGAGAGCTGCAAAACCGTCCCGTGAGACGTGTGGCTGGCACAGGCAGGGCAGCGTTAGCCACACACAGGTACACCTCCATATCTGCTGCCTGCCAGTGTTCCTAGGTAAGCTGTTTTCAACAGAGATGTTTAACAACCCTGCACAGGGCAGGGTAGAAACTTCACTTGAGGCTTAAGTCTCTTCTGCTTCAGTGTGGGATAGCACCAGCCGAGTCAAGGGAGAGGAGAAGCATTAGGCACATCTCCTGCCACAGCAGGGCTGAGCTCAGGGCTGGCGGTCAGGGGTGAGACAGGGACCGCTGTGCCCCACTTCAAATGGAGACTGGCTGTGGGCATCGGGAATCGGCTCTGCAAATCTTGCAGATAATTTAGGGAAACAAAAATATGTGCTCCAGGGTGAGGAATTGGTGGAGAGTGCAACCCAAAGCAGACTGCTCTTTATTTCGCAACTCCATTTCTAAAGCTGAAGTAATGTGGGGAGAGGGGAGTAAGAAACATCTGAAATACATATGCAAAAGCTTTGTCAGCCCTTCTAAAATGTCTATTGTATTGATTTAATCCTTATTGTAGACGGCATAAGATTTATACTGTAATAGGAATAACTGGCATTTTTATGGCACCCTTCCCCTGTAACAAATTTCTTTTGGAGTGCTCAAAGCATATTTATAAATACCCATCAATTAAGCCTCAATAATCATTGTGTGGGTAATGGAAGTTGCTTTCCTGTCACTTCAAGATGTCTTTAAATCACATGAATCTTTAAGGCTTAAAAGAAAAACAGCAGCAGAAACCTGTGAAGAATCCACCCCTGCCTTCTTACTCAAACACGCTACAACCGTTCCCCCAGCTCTCTGTCAGCTCTGTGGTCAGCCTTGAAGTCAGATATAAGTTCATTTTTCACCTATCAGCCGTCGAATGACTCGGGACCTACGCAGACACCATTTCACGTCACTGCATATCGCAGCTGTGGTCTGCCAGGGTGCACACAGTAAGGCAGAGGCTGAGACAACAACGCTACCTTTGTAGCGGTTGCTCCTCCCTTAGTCAAAAATAACGTCAGGTTTTGTCAATCTTTAGGGCATGCTGCTAGATCTTCATTCTGTTAAAAAAAAGTGTTCAAGGTGGGTAGAATTTGAGTGTGATAGTGTGTGTGACAGAGCATGACGGAGAGGTTAAGCCTGGCTATTAATCGTAGATAAAAGAAGTAACAGAATTGTAAAATAAACATTATTTCTTAAACCATTCTAGCCTGAGGCACAGTTAGCTGAAGAGATTTTTCCAAGGCCATACCAAAACATTTATATTCCAGACTCAACTATTTATCAACATGAAATAGATACATTATCTCAGGCATCACCTTTTAAGTCTGGAAAAGTTAACAACTTGGTAAATAATTTTTAAAACGTGACTGCTTTTAAGAGTAACACTTCATGTATTTCCATGCAGTTTTGGGGAGGCTCTAGGAAAAGCCGTTGATGGAGAGGAATCTGATGTGAAATTTTCTTAAATTGTTCAATGCTTTTTTTTTTTAGATGTGATTTTGAAACTTGGTGATATTTTTTCCATGAGGGCCTCTCACCTGGCATAAAGGATCTTGGTTTATTGCAGCTGTATAAAGCCTTTGAGGAGACCTGTCTCACCACTTTGAAAATCACCGTGCTTTTCCATGATGTTTTCAAAGAGGACTTGTACATGGGCGTGACTGGGCATCTCCATTCAAAAGCAGCGAGCCTTCTGCTTCCACACTCTCAGCCAGGGAATCAGAGATGCTCACTGGTGGCTAGGGGGAAAAAAAAAGACAGACACGTCTAGGTGTATTTCTGCTGCATTTGTGACTAAAAATACACTTAGCAACATTCTGAGAGGAGGAAGAAACCACAAGTGCACAGCAACGTGGCCAAGGCTCTGCTGGATAAGAAACATTGGGAGGAAGGCTGGGATGAGGGTTGGCTCTTCCCTAAGCTCTCACTAGGATTTATGGTGATCTTGTGATCTACGGGCTGGAACTGCCATTCCAGCACCAGAGGGGTTTATGACTCTTTTATTGTTTTAAAGTTATTTGTGCATTCACTGTACGCATTATGAAACTGCTGTCGGTTTTCTTTATCTCTGAAAAGCCAGACTTCTGAGCCACCGGTGTAGCTTCCTAATCACAGGCATGGAAACTCCTGAACTTTAACTAGCAGTGTTATCTAAGTAGGCTTCTTTTTGGTTTCCCCAGGTGCTTTTTTTTAAATTACTTTGGGGAAAAATCAGTAACGATGGTTGTTTCAAAAGCTTATATTTAATGCTTTGGTGTTGCAGAGCAAACCTGCTGAGTCACTGGTAACAGTTTAATTCCAAAGTTGGCAATGTTTCTTATCGATTGCCCTGTATACAAAAACCTCCACATTGTATAGGTATGTAATTAACAGTAGGTAAGGCTGTCTATTTAAAGGCCATGAAAAAAAAAAAATCCTTGAAGTTGCACCCTGACAGATTTAAAATGAACATGAACTTTTGACAGAACACAGTTTGTAGTATGCAGTATGAAGATTCCCAGTGTGCAGGGCAAGGCTTTCATGATACCACTAGAGAAGTCAAAATAAAGAGCAGAAACTACTTAGGAATTCACTAGAAACCTTGGAGGGAGCTAGGAATAAAACCCCCATGTATAGTGCTTCCATTTGGCAAGCAAAATAAATGTTTACTTACTAAAGCGTTTATTTCTAAATTGTCAGGTGTGGCTGCCCTTTACAGGAAAGCGGGTGCATGACTGGCAAGGAAAAAGAAAAAATTAACTAGCAAAATAAATACTGTGAAGAGGAAGGAGATACAGCACAGAGGAAAAGTACTGTGATAGAAAAGGGCAATGGATCAGTAGAAGTTTGCTGGTATGTGCAGAAATGACATCTGATTCTTTTTTCTTGCAGTGAGAAGAAACTTAAGCATATTTTAAGTAATTCCTGCTTGTGTTTTCTCCCCTGCTTCTTCCTTTGTAGTTGGGGATTTTTTTTTTTTTTGGTTTGGTAGGGTTTTTTTTTAACAACAAGAAGGAAGATAAACTGCTAGTTGTAAAGAGTGCTGCAGGGGAAACACTGGGGATATAACCACCTAATTATGAATTTCCTGAATGTGCAACATGACCAGGAGCAACTGGACAGGATTAGTGCTGTATGTTTCATCTCCAGCTGTTTCATGAATACCAATCTACAAAATCGTCCAAGAAGAACATTTTTTTTATTTTCCATGGCCCTACTTTTGGCTTTAACAATGCGAGCAATACTGCTTTGTTTTCTTTAGAGCTTGAACTGAAACAAGAGCTTTCAACAAAACAAAACCAAAGCAAACGTAATGAGCCAAAGAACTGCACAGTGTTAGGGAGGTTTAGCTGAAATATTTGTAAAATATCAAAAGGAGCATCCTTCTCATTGGCAAAAGTGGAACTAACACTGCAGAGATGTGTGATTATGAGATAATAAATGAGACTCTTTTCTTCTGGTGCAGTGGTCAGAAGTTATTGTTTTGAATAAGCACAACTGGTGTGTAATCTTCATGGCAAGCTTCTTGAATTGGTCAAGCGCCAACGCTCTTTGGAAGCTCTGGCAGATGGGAACTTATTTAAACTTATAAAACCAACGTAGATGAAAAAATGTAAAAAATGCCCTGTGTAAGTCCTCAGCTTGCAAGCAGACAAATTACAAAGACAATGGTTCTTCTCATGGAAAAGAAGGCAACAGGAACATTTTCTTTCCATGATGCCTTTGTAAAGCTTAAGAAGCAACTAATAGAATAATATCCCTGACAAACAACAACTTCTGGTGTGTCAGAAATCACATCTGTAGAATAACAGCCCCAGCATTTAGAGGGCTTCTTAGCTGCTGGTGAAGTCCCTGGGTCTTTTGTGACTTCCAGTCGAGTTTGACTGGGCACATTCATTGCTTAGTAGTAGTTTGAGAGTTTCAAAGATCAAATTAAGGTCTTGCCCATTAAATGTAATAAAAGGATGCCCAATAGGTAGCTGGTTTTATCACAGATTGATGTGCAATCCAGTTGTCATGCACTCCACTAGCAAGAGAAGGCAGATAACTTTTATTCAGAATCTTACAGTGGTTAGTCCTTTGATCTTATCCCAAGAATAAGATTTTGGGGGCTTAATTTCTGCACTTGTTATTGAGCACAAGAAATACTGACCTGTGTCCTAAAACGGGAAAAAAATCTGCTAATTAATACCATGAATACAAACTGCTCACCAAACTCGGTCAGTTCATGAATGCAAAAAGATGAATATACGCTCAGTGAATAACTGGCATTCATTTCCTCTAAATAGAGAGGTACAGATAGAAATTCTGGTTCATGCTGATGTTTACATGCCCTAGTTATTTAAAAAGAGCGTCCTGCTGGATTTTGGATTCCTTGCAGTAAAAGTGACCGTTAGGAACTACAAACTGCATACGCTTAAACAGATCTTCTCGCTTGTGCCAATCTCCACTGGCACTGTCTTGAAAATAAAACATTGTAAAGATTGAAGGAATTAAATGTTTTAATCTGTACAATCTAATCGGCCTTTAGCTTTTGTTTTTTCCAGATAGAAGAGTGAGAGAAGACTACCGTGACCAGATAGTACTCCGTGATTTTGAGTACCCAGTTGTTTAAATTGCTCTAACTTTAATGGTTCATGATACATAAAGACAAGGGCAGAAAACGGGTTAATTAACAAGAAAAACCAGATAACATGGTCCCATCTTTATTCTGTGGAAGGAGTAAGTTATGTGATCACAAGGGGGAGGGAGGAGAGGCCCTACATCATTTTGTTCTGGATGTTTTCATAAGGAGATCATCCAGTTGTTTGCTTTGAGCATCCTGCCCTTCCCCTGGCAGAGTAAGGTCCGAGTGAGGGATGATGCAACGCCTGCTCTCAGCCTGCTGAGGGGTCACCTAAGGTGTTTCTTGCTGAGTACATCTCTTTTTCTCTGTCCAAGTTGCTGCTGGCCCTGAAAGAGTCCGAACCTGGAGCTCTTGCTATGGGTAAACGTGACTCGTTAGACACCGAGTCCTGAGCCAGCCCACCCCACAGCTGCTCAGAGATGTAATAACGCACATGGAGAGAAAACTCCTGCAGCCGCAGTCCAACCAGTGTTTGAGCAGAACCATCCACCCTCTACGCTGAAGTTATGTGGTACTAAAAATGACTGAGGGCAGTACACCCCAGGTAAAAAAAAAACAAACCAGCAGTATTTGGCAAATAAATCAACCAAAGCATTCTCTGTATACTGTCAAACAGCACCCATGCCAAGATCTCAGCCTGTCTGTCCTCCAGAATGCAGAACATGCAGCTTGTGGGAATAAGAAAAGTTTAACTCAACAGAAACATGAGGAAAAGTGTCCTGTGAGAATAAAGACCGTCTTCACAGCCTTTACAATGATGCCTGATCTCCAAGGCCACATCCCGATTGTACAGAGAGAGTTTCCACTGGCTCCTCTCTGGGATTTGCCACCAAATAGGAGGGGATGGCTGATGCGGATGATGGCAGAATACAGGATTTAGAATCGGTTCGGACCCAGCCCTAGTCAACGCTGCCTAGGTTGTTACTATGTGATGGATAAACAATTCCTGCGCAAAAGGAGTTAGGGGTTTCTGTGGGGTCCTGGTGTGCCTGCAGCTTGGGAATAACCCTCCTGGGGACATGGATCCAAGAGAAAGGCCGAAGAAGGAGACAGCATCGTCCCTACATCCTGCTCCTCTGCAACAGGCACACATGGGAAGTGAGACAGAAGAGATGTGCTACTGCATTTCTGATGCCACTTGCTTCCTGAACAAACAGAAAGATCTCACTCTGATAAAACAAAAATCTGCATGTTATTGAAAAAAACCCCCGACTCCTCAAAACAGAAAAGCTACGTTCATGGCTTTGGTCTGTATTTATTTGGTTGATAGTTTAGGTCAATTGTTTTCTCCAGTGTAATCTGTCTGTCTCTGCTGTGTCACCACGTAACCTAATCCTTTTCCTTTTTCAGGGGCAAGAGATGTTTCCTCCTGGTCTGATTAATGCTCTTCCTAGATGAGCTGGCTCAGGGAGTAAACCATTAAAGAAACAGTTTTATCCGTTACTTATGTAGGAACTTTCTGAGGAAAAGCATTCCTTGCTTCATTCTTCTCTGCCCTCTTCCTTGGTTTACAAGCCATGCCCAGCTTCCACTGAATCAGTTTACAGTTGCTGTTAACCATATCTGCGCTTCCAGTTCATCAGGGCAGCGTGGCCGAATAGAAAGTGCTCCAAGGAGAAGGTATGCGTTTGCTCCAGGCCCAGGCTGGCTTTGCTCCCTTTTTTTGTGAGCCTGGCCACTTCTGTGGTTCCAGGTGAGGCTGGAAATGTCCCTGTGCCTGAGGCCTCTGTTTTGGCTCTGCAAATGAGGACCTCGCCTTCCTCTGGCCCATGAGAAAAAAGCTACAAATCAGTTCTGTGATTTCATTTCCTTCCTCTTTATTTCTTTTCATTTTGCTTTCTTCAGGTTTGATTCTGTTTATCCTTCAACTTAACGTTACCTTTTTTTGTCATTCTCCAACTCAGCTCAGTGATTTCTTCCTCTCTAAACCAACGCCTTCGCTGTCCCTTTTCTCTAACTTTTCCTTCACAAAACAGTCTACGAGACCAAGTAAAGGCTTTACCACCCTAGTGAATAATTAATCTCATCTGACTCTGTAACTCAATCCAGGATCATCAAAATGTCTGCATGTTTTGGGTCACTAATAAAACAAAACATTTTTCTACTTTTAGATTTTACTCATTACAAAAGCTTTTGCAATTAAAGACGAACAATACTTGGTGCTGGCTGACCATTTCACATTGAAAAATCTTTCCCATGGGAAATTGCCAATTTGTTGTGTTTGTAGCAATTATCTATTTCAGATAACTTTATTTTCATTTTTCTGTGTTTTGGTCACTTAAAAAATAAAACCCCCTCAGCCTGGTTGGGCACGACTGTTTGGTTTTACTGAACTTTTATGCCAAACCAACTTTTCTTTAGACTGAGTTCCAACAAGAAGTAGAAGATCAAGGAGTCCTACGGGAAAAACAGTTGTGTTGATATTTTAATGGAAGCCGATGAAAATACACCTGAGCTGCCTACGACTCCACGGGGTTTTCTAGTTTCTGAAAGGAAACCTTGCCCTGGCGGGTAGGGTAGATCAACCGCTGATGAAAGCTATAGGGAAAAACAGCACCGAGGAATTCGCGACGGGGAGGCCGCAGAGCACGAGGCGGATGGGTGACGAGCTGCTGCGGAGGCAGGTTAGCCAGCCCTAGGGCCGAGGCGAGATCAGGAGAGCCTTCATGGCGCTGGCCGTGATCTGTAGCGTGGGTGAGGCCGAGCCCTGGTTCAAACTCTTTGCTGTAGCCAGATGAACGCTCTGCCCATGGCTCCGCGCCGCCTGGATGCGGTGCTGAGGTGAACGGCCACCGCGGCTCCCCGGGGCTCTGCCCCAGCGCCGGGCATACGCTTCTCTTGGGCGGCAAGAGTATAAATAAGTCAGGGCATTTCTTAAGCTGTGAAAAACACCGCCTGACACATCTCCTCCTCGCTCCTAAGGGATGGAAAGGCAGGACTGACCGCCCCGGTGGGCCCAAGGGCTCCCCCGGCGGGGAGAGCCCGGCGCCGGGCAGCGAGGCGGAGCGGTGGGGCAGGCCCGCTCGCAAAAAAAAACATGGAGCCGGCGATGTGTTTTTCCAAGCCTGTGCTGGCCAGGCTGGGTGTCTGGAAGGGAGAGGCCGGGAGCCTCCTCTGCCAGGGATGGCGATATGGAAGTCGAGTTGTACACCGATAAGGGTAGATCAATACCAACGTGTTAGTGGGGGAGAAGTTGTCGGGTAAACATAATGGAGCCCGCAGCTGGGCGGGGGGGGGTGGGGGGGGCGGCTTTTTGCAGCTGAGCTCCAAGATTGGGTTTGTCAGCTCGGAGGAAGTGAGCGCAGGCTGGGCTGCAGCGCAGGGGCCTCGGGTTTGGCTCTGCAAACCCTCCTCCCTGTAAACGGCGAGGGCCTCCCCTGCAGAACATATGTTTTCCATGGTAATCTTACCTGTCGACCAGACATGAGCGGGTTGGCCCTTTCCTAAAATCAGAATAGGGAAAATAATCGCCCGGCGGAGTGGGGGAAGTCTTAAGAATTCAATCACAACACTGACTCTGTGAGTAAAGCTAAAGCCAACACCTCGTAGTTTTGGAAGGAGGCTGGAGAAGTCCTGTGAAGCCTTCACACAGCTACCACAAAAGAAGTCTTCAAAATGTTGTGGAATGGGTCAATTATAAAGAACTTGGCACATAAAATAAATTGCCTCTGACACAAGAGGCAAGTTCACAGTGGCAGACAACTCGTGACCGTTCATAGACGACAC
The DNA here is from genome assembly GCA_035590275.1 of Ibycter americanus. Lineage (NCBI taxonomy): Eukaryota > Metazoa > Chordata > Aves > Falconiformes > Falconidae > Ibycter > Ibycter americanus. Next base: position 23,500,662 of record JAVJGI010000003.1, on the reverse strand, counting down.
CACAGTAAATAAGCTATTTTTAGTGTAAAAGGGGGAGGGCTACAGGTTCCCAAGTTTGTTTATTTTATTTTAAGGAGCCAGTCTTTTAATAAGTGATGAAGAAGAAGTTAGGCCTGTTGCAGATGCAGTAGCTCTCTGTGTTCCTTTGGGGGGGTGGGTAGGGGGCAGCAGGCAGTAGCTAACAGCTTTCTAGTCTGTATCTTCATAAAGTTTATCTTCTGTAAAGAGGTGGCCGTTTGTGGTGGCTGGTAAGTCACATACTTTACGGTACTTCAGCGAAGTTTTCAAGCTCCTTGACAGCTTGCTTTAGATATAGGTAGCCGTTTAACTGTCTCAGCCAACTGAGACAGTCTTTTTTTGGACAAGCGGCTGAATCTGGTCATAGTATTCTTTAATAAAGTTACTCTGAAATACGGTTAACTGTTATCATAGCAGGCGGTATATTTGTGAGGGTAAAACTGGTCGGGTTTTTTTACACTGTATCTCTCCTGCAGCCAGACTGTTGATCTTCTCATGCAAGAGTCAGGATGTCGTTTAGAACATCCTTCTGCTACCAAATTCCGCAATCATGTCATGGAAGGAGAATGGGATAAGGTAACGTAGGGCTTATAGGACTGTATTAACCACTGTTTAAATTTATAGTATCTGTGAGAGAATTCAAAATCCATTCTCCTTATATACTTTTTTTTTCCCCTTATGCCAATTTCTGCAGGCTGAGAACGACCTGAATGAACTTAAGGCCTTAGTGCATTCTCCGCATGCAATTGTGGTAAGAGGCACGCTTGAACTCTTTCAGAGCTGTATAGTTGGACTAATTGTAGTGGTGTAATCTTTCACTTTGGAGTTGGTTGTCCATAGTTCTTGTTTTCTTTTTTGTTTACTTTAAGCAGCTTGCATGCTATCTCAAACGTCATACTAATCTGAACTTCTTTATTCTTTTTTAGAATGTGAGGTAGGAAGCCCAAAAGTATTGAGGCTAATATTTGGTGTACTGAATGCTTAAACTTTGTTAAACATACTTAACTGACAAAATATAAGTCCTGTAACAGTCATAAAATAGGTCAGGTTCTGTAGACGCTGGCTATGTTGAATACTAATTTCAAACTTGAAATACTTCTCACAATCTCTGTGTTGATGGGAGTTAGGCTTTCTTGAGGGAAGAGAAGTTTAGAAATAAAATGCAGTAATACTAATGTGGAGTTGGCATTTTAATAGCACATTACAAGAATGTAGAGGCTGCTATACACTGTGAACAATACTGTTGCTTTTCCAGATGGCTTCTAAAGAGCAAATGCATTTGTATTGCTGTTTGGGATTTTATTTAGAGCTTTTTCTCTTTGGCTGGCTTCTTTTTTTCAAAAGGTGAACCTAGAAATAAAAGGTTAGTAGATCCTGTGACTTTACAGTATGTGTTGTTATGATTTCAGTTACTTTGAGGAAAGCATTTCTTGGTTTGATTTTTTTTTTTTTTTTAATCTTGATGCAAATCAGTACTTAGCTCTTCAAACAGCTTGTTCCATTGTGTTTAAACGTTTATTTTAATGAAATGAAGTTAGAGCAACTATGGTCACTTAGAAAGAAAACAGTAGCAGGGCTTTTTGAGGTGTCTGTGACTGTAAACAATGAAGAATCAGCTGATGGCTGCTTAGCTCCACTTCTAGCTGATTCATTTGTTGTCAAGACAATTTCCTGTCTGGTGGAGGAGGGAGAGAAAGAGAGAACAGGAAGTGAAGTAGGAAAAACAGATGTTTAACAAAACATCAGAGGGTACTACAGACAAGTTTACCTTCTGTTCTATTCATTTGGTCAAAGCTGATATCTCTTAGTTACACTAGTAGTTCACTTTCTCTTTTCTGAAAGACTTGATATAGGTAAGATTTACTGTTCAAGTAGTTTAGAATATTGCATGCAGCTTTCAGTAGTTTGTGGAGACAAAGTATGAAGTCACTATATGTGAATATGAATGGTCACTTGAAGGAGATTTTACTCATGTTTCTAACTTATGAAGTTATCAAGTTTCTCTGTAGTGTTGAAGTGTTTTACCTGTCTGGGAGTCAAGAGGTTTAACTGAGTACTAGCACTGGACTTTTTGGAGGACTTAACTTGATGAAAATGGGGACGTTTTCCTTTGGGAGGGCTCTGAAAGCATGTTGTTCTTTAATGTTGATGTCTAACTGCTTGAATAAAACTTGGTGCAATAAAAATACTTGATTTAGACTGAACTTTACCTGAACTGAATATTAACTATTTTCTTCTTAAAGTTGTTCTCCTTTACATAAACTTCATATAAAGTAGATAACAGTATTAAATGTCTTAGGTGTGTGTTAGGCAGTACTGATTTGCAAGGATAGGTTGAGCCCACGCGAGCTCCATCGAGTATGCGCAGTCTCCACCTCTGTCGCCACCTGGCTTTTTTGTATGTGGTTGAGATTACGGGTGGGTGTTAGTGTAGTCAGCACCTGGAAGACTAGTGAAAGATCATTACAGGTAAGGAGGGATGCTTTATGCTTTGTAGGTAATCCCGACTGCAACGAAGTCAGAGCTAACAAAGATGATAAATGTCTTGATTAGGGAAAGTCCAAACAAGATGCCACTGCAGGTAACTCCTTAAAAACGGAAAATTGGATTTCCTGATTCTTGACTCATACTGTATGACTAGATGTTTAAAAAATGTGTGCATGCAAGAAGAATGGGTACCTAAAAGTTTAGATGACGGAGAGTATTTAACAAAGTAGGGTGTGTGTGTTTGGTGGTTTGGTTTTGGTTTGTGGTTTGCTTGGCTGGGTTTCTTTTCCTTAAGAGTTAATATGACCTGGACAAAATAAAAGCAGCTGTGTGTCCTGGTTGGAATGTCTGGTCAGTGAAGAGGATACGTATGTATTTTGAAAATTCAACTCCTGTTTTAATTTCCTTATTTCTGCGAAGTACTGTAGATTCTGCAGGTGAAAACACTAAACATGAAAGGGCTGATCTCAATTTGTAAACCTTTGATGCTGTGTGTTGATATGTTGGGGAGGGGTGACATACTGCTATTTCCAGTTGTGTCAACACAACTGAGTGCTATATAGTGTGTGATTAGTCATTTACTTTTACAGCATATAAGATACAGCTGCCTTGAGACAATCTGTAGGAGAACTTTATAGTTGATTAAAGCATGTCATTTTTCCTTGAGTAACACTTAGAAAATACCAGCTTCAAGCCAGCCTGATGTTTTGCTTACTTTAGGGTTACTTGAGCTTATTATGGTGTCTATCTTGGGTAACTAATTGAACCTAGGAAGAAATCTGGAGATCATTGCTCTATAGTAATCCAGAATATACTTTCAAATTGTCCTCTTTGCTTTTCATTTTCATTTACTTAAATGGTGCTTTCCCCAGTTTTGGAGGTATACAGCCTGCAGCAGGCAATACAACATAAAAAGTTACCTACATCTCGTCGTTTGAGCAAAGTGCTCCACCCGCTTATATGGTGTTCCTCTTGTTACCAGCATTAAGGGCAGTTCCCTATTGGAATTAATTACTCTGTGACAGGATTTAGACATTCAACGAGGTTGAAGCCTGGTTAAATTCTATAGGCCAGAATATTTTCTGCCCTTTACGTATCAAATCTTACATTTAAGTTTTGGATGGTTTTAAAGTGCTTTTATCAGTTTTACAAGACTATCAAAGTAATAAGGACTATGAAGTAATGGAAATTGGGGTCTTAGTTCTGCAGGCTATATGCAGATAGCTACTGCTTTGAGTTTGTCTTGAAACATCAGCTGATGTTAAAACTATCTTTTAGTTACCTTTCTCATCTCAAAGAAGAGCTGTTTCAGCAGTGTTTACTTATTTATTTTGAACTTAGTACAGTAATAAAACTGTTGTGGAGCTTGTTAAGATATGCAGGTCAAACATAATACCAAAAACTAATCCTAAAATTAGGTAATTATGCATTTAACTCCTTAAACTTCTGAAGATTTGCTGCTGTAACCAGTGATGAAAATGGCCCAATTTCTTGACACTGGTATGATGCTTGTCCTATTATTTTCACAGTTGTGTTGCTGTGTCTTTTACCCGCTGTTACTTAGTGCTGGTGAATCATGGTGCATGCAAAACTTCCTAGAATGTAAAATTTAAAAGAGGCTTTCCTACTAACAGTTAGGACAATGAAGGAGTAAAGTACTGTACATTCAAGGTGGTAATCACAGGCTGTAGTCTGAAGAAAGCAAAATGCTAATAGTACATACATTAAACCAGACAAAAGCCCCCTGTAAATCTATTAACTCTGTCTTAGCTTTGCCTCTGGGTGATCAGAGGTTCAACTTAAATAATAGCTTCTAGAAAGAACAAAGTAATGCACTTTATCCTCGTCTTCTCTATAGAGTTGAAAGACGGGATGAGGTAATGATAACTGAACAAAATCAGCCAGAGTGCAGTACCGAAACTGGTGTATTGGATTCTTCCATGGGTCCTACAGAGTGAAGAATCTTTTCTATAAGCTGGGTGGTGGTCGTGTCTGAATTTAAATTATTCAACAGTAAAGGGTGTAATGATGTTGAATTTCCATTGCAGACACTGAGATGATAACAACAAATCCCAGGCACTTCTGTTGTGTTGTACATAATTTGTAATTTGGATTATGATAATTTTTATTTCCCTTCTTTGGAAGGCAGCTAAAGAATATAGAGAATGAGTAAGCTTATTCTTGTGGGTACATTGTGTCAGATCAGTTTTATACTCGTTCTACTTACAGTGAGGTGTGTGCTTTTACTTTACAAGTGCCAATATTATGAACAGCTTTCCTTCTGGAAGAGGTTGTTTGGGGCTGTAGAAGAGATGATATACTCAAAATGGCCTTGAGAAGGTGGTATTGGAAGTAATTAGCAGTACTGTTAGTAGGGCATATATGTAGCTGAGAGAAAATGAAGACAAAATTCAGTTGTTTAGTGTAATATATTTGTCAGCAAAGTTAGTATTTGTACAAAAATTAGTAGGAAGCTGTGAGTGTCCTGATAGAAAAAATTGTTTGAAATATGATGTCACTGGAGTGTGACTTTGGCCTTAAGGAGGCTGTATTCATGCCATTGTTTGAGTATGCTGTAGGACAAGTTTTGGAGCAGTTATGAAATTAGTTTAGAAAATCAATTGAACTCTAGTCCCTGCCTTTTGCTGCAGATAAGTTACAATTTAAAACTGCTTATCTTCTATTGTATTTCTCAATTATGTTAACAGTAGACCCCTGCATGAAGTGTACAGTACTGTGTTGTTCTGGAGGCTTTTATATTGCTAATACACCAAAGTCACATATGGCAGTGATGACTAACAAAAAACTGAAGTTATACCTCTTTGGGTAACTTGATGACAGCGTTCTGCGTGGTGGAGTTCCTGTAATGTTTCTGTGGAATTGCTGGGACTGGCATCAAAAAAAATATATATTTTTTTAGGGTTTTCTGCTCTTTTCACTTTTTCCCCTAAAGTAATGAAATTAACATGCCAAGTTCTAGAAGTAGGGAGGGAGAAAGAGCAATTAGATACAGATATGGTTGTCACAATTTAAGGGGAAGATTATATAAATTTAATAAATATTGTATGCAGCGAATAGAGAAGGAAGAGTGGGAGGGATTATAGTTCTTATTACAAAGTGGAAATATCAGATTATTTTTGATCTGGTGGTGATCATTAGTGTGAGGTGACCAAGAGGAGCAAAATACAGTATGTGACTACTACCAGAGCATCTCCATGCATCCTGGTGAGCACGTGCATAGCTGGGAGAGGAAGCTCTTATCCCTCCTGCTGCTAGTATATAAGCAAACAGCGTGAGGTCTGCTGGCCTGCTGCATGGAACCAGCCACTGAGGTTGTAAGTAATTGGGATATCTTTCTTTTGGTTTTCTACATGTCAGAACACCAAAAAATGTTGTCTTGCCTGGAAAAACTGTACAGTGATGCCCTAACAATTCCAAATTCAAATAAACTGAAGAATTGGATAGGGAATGTAAAATGGCTTTGCCTGTCACGTACAGGACAATAGAGTACTACAGACACGTTTGAACATAAATCATCTTTACTATGCAATGTTTTATGCTTCACAAAGCTGTGTGGTAAATTAATAGCACTGTATGTGGAAACTTTATTCTTTTGGAAGAATTGAACATCTCTGGAAGTTAAAACTGCTTTGTGTTTTAACTTTGGATTTCGTGTGTAGGAAGTCTTAAGCTTTCATGTAAGCTTTAATAGGACAGGAGTATCTTAAACTTCCCAATTAGCCCTCTGCCTAAGGAGGCTAGCAGTGTGTTTGAAACTGAGTAAACATTGACCAAATATGAGCATGAAGATGGTGAGGTGCCTGAGGTCTAACAAAGCAGAGGAAACTGGTGATTGAACTGGTGGTGTATTCATTAGAAAAGCCAATGTAACTTGCTACATTTAATCTTCAGTTTCTCACTGATAATGTCTAAGGATGTACATTTTCCTTCTTAACCTGGTGAGTCTTGTGAACCAGAAATGTCTTTTCTCTATGGTAACTGCTAGCAGTAAAGATGTCCAAACACAGTGCAGTTGGGTTCATCTAGAAACAACCAAACTATGTTTCTACTAAACTGGTATTAGAGATTTCTAGGACTTCAGGTTTTTGAATATAGTAAATAAAAGTCTGATTTTCTTTTTTTTTTTTATCCACAGACACTGGTTGTTAGAATAACAGACTTTATTTTTTAAAATAAAACAAAAAAAACCTCAAACACCTGTACAAGATGAAAGGAACACTATCAAATAGCAGTGATTAATTCTGAGAAATGATTCCTAAATATAGGAAACTACATATTTTTTTCTGTAATCCTGAAAACAACTGAACGTGGAACTACAAAACAAAACCGGAGGCAATGTCAGTTTACTATTGCTATATGTTAAGCAGCTATGCAAACAATCCATGTCAGCTTCTATGTAAGCAGTATGAGAACTTGTTGAGTTGGCCTGTTGCGTTCTGTGCTGTCATGCAGTCTTAAATATGTGACTAGCTGCTTTTGGGCACTTTCCTTTTGATAGAATGTAAGATCAGGAAGCCTGTCTGATTCAGGTTTTGAAGAATGGTGACTGTAAAGGGAGTGAGTATGAAAATGAGACAAATTGAAGGGGGGGGTCTGAGAAATGAGGTGGAAGGATACTTGGAGCCCCATAAGGCAGGAAGGAAATTCATGAATAACTTAATTAATGCAATGTTGTTGAAAACCCAGCAAAAAAATTAAGTAATGAAACATTACATGTAGCCGTATTTCTGAAGGGCATAGTAGAATGGTTTCTACTGTTCTGTTTAGGCTCAAACGTTTTCTGAAACTTCAGTCAACCTTTTTCCCCTGACTGCTGCTTTCTGTCATGTCAGAGGATGAAGTTTTTGCTGCTGCAGCAGAAGTACCTGGAATACCTGGAGGATGGCAAGGTCCTGGAGGCACTTCAGGTTCTACGCTGTGAACTGACGCCTCTGAAATATAATACAGAACGCATTCATGTCCTCAGTGGGTAAGTGTTTGGACTTTGAGAACTCTTTCAGTGGAATTTTCTTAAGAATTCTATAGCTTTTGATAGCTGACGTCATAAAAGTTCAAACTGTATTCAAGCTATTATGTGGTCGATGGATAAGCTGTAGTGAGATATGCTCAAGTGGTGAGTAAAGATGACTATCCAGTAGACAGTGTTCGGTTTCAGATGCTTGAAAACAACCTGAATATGATTTACTTTTATAGTACTAGAACCCAAATTAATACATACATATGTATGGTTATCTGATCTTGAGAATTGTTAGCCTGTTATCTTATAACTGGATAAATAGGTGAATATAGTCTGATTTGTTCTTAGATGAAAATAAGACACTTCTGTCTTCCCTAAAAATCTATTGGTTTTGTTTTTCCTCATTTATTGCCAATTTGTAGACATTCGTTTTGAAGAAGATGCATGTTTGTGTAGAATAGTTCCCTGCCTTTTTTCCTATCAGTCTCAAGCTGAAGTCACCTGTTTCTAGTTCATTAAGAATGTTATGATGATGTATCATGCTTACAAGTGAAAAGAATGGCTCCAGAAAGACTTGGTCTCTTGGTGTGTGTGCGCTTTTTTTAAACAGGTATCTGATGTGTAGCCATGCAGAAGACTTGCGTGCAAAAGCAGAGTGGGAAGGGAAAGGAACAGCTTCCAGATCTAAACTTTTGGACAAACTCCAGAGTAAGATGGTCTAGTGTTTAGAATTTGTTTCCACCTTTGTAAATCTAATACATCTTACATAATGACATATCCCAGGGAATTGACTTCAACTGTGTTTGCTGGTGGTTGTTTTTGTATTTTTTGGTTAATAGGGATGCCTTTAGGTGTCTTTACCCTTCTGTATCTAACCTTTTTCTGTCTCTGATAAGAGCTCCTATTACAAATAGTTTATTAGCTGTGCTGCATGCAGTAATAGGATAGCTTGGTGATTAAATGTGTGGTTTGGGGAGGGGGTGGGGAGAGCTATACTGAGAGGTTGAAATTCAGTGTGGCCTACAACCACTATGATAGTAGTGCTGATTGATAGTGGTCTCAGACTTCGCTATGAATTATGGTTTCTCCTCTCTATTTCTTGTGGCCGGTGTAATACTGTGTGTCAGTCGTCAAACCCATGATATTCTTTATTTTGATAGTGTTCCTTAAATGAACACAGCTGATACTGTTCTGTAATTTTACAGATTTTTGTTAAATACTGAGTCTTGAGTTAGCTTGTGTAAGTGGTGCCTGTTGGCCAGGTCAACATATACTATAACTACAAATACCTTGCATATAGCTCTGCTTTCCAGAAGTTCATGCTTCTAATTCCAGATGTATAGCTGTAAATCTGACAAGCTGTGTGCACTCCTTTCCTATAGCTTTTAAGCTTTATTTATTAAGGTGTCTTCCAGTAACACTCAAATCAAAATATGCTCTTTCTTGTAACTTGGTTTTGATTATATTCTTTTTGTTTGTTTGTTTTCTTAATAACTCTTTTAAAGCATACCTACCCCCATCAGTGATGCTTCCTCCAAGGCGTTTACAGAACCTGCTGCGTCAGGCTGTGGAACTACAACGGGACCGGTGCCTATATCATAATACGAAACTAGATAGTAATCTAGATTCTGTCTCGCTGCTAATAGATCATGTTTGTAGTAGGTAAGAAACCCTTGCGATTTAAGATGGGCAACAGTCTCTTTTTTTCTTTTGTCTCTTAAAATAATCTAATTGTACCTACTGTTAGAAGGAACGTGAAAATTATTCTGGGTTGGACTGCGAAAAGACAATTCACATTAAATGAGTGGCAGGGGGGAGTAGAGAGGGTGTGTATAAGACACTTTGGTAGCTGGATGTGGCAAAATGGGGTCAGACTGAAGCTTTAAAATTTAAAATTAAAATCAGATGGGTATGAATAGAATATATTACTAGGCTAATCCTTTGCTGCTTGTTTCTTGTAACTTTGGACAGCCAGTCTCCTTTTTCATCAACACATGATCACTGTGTTTTTTCACTGGAGAATCACTAGTTACTTATCCAGACTGTCTTCAACCTTACTGGAATGCAGAAAGCCTCCTGAAGCATACTTTATGCAGTCAACTTTTAATAGTGGACAATGAGGTGCTTATAGTCACTAAGGTTAAAACAGTAGAAATGTGCAATAGGCATTTCTGTTTTACATTAACATACAAATGATATGAAGAATGAAGAACTTTTCTCATATTTGTAAGATAGTAAGAATTGAACATCTTTCATACCTATGTATTAGCCCTTAAGACTATCTGAATAATATTTTTTTTTTTTTAAACAAAACTGGTGCTGCTTCTGAATCTTCAAAATGCCATATTCTGGTAGACATGAGGCAGGAAGATGTTTGTTTTTAACAAATGACTGACTTGACTGGTTTTTCCTGATCCAGCAAAACTCAGCTAAGGACCTAAAAACTCAGTGTAGCGTTTATGGAAAACTGCTGTGCATGGTGGAATAAGGGAATGAGGGCTAGGACATCTAGAAAATAAGGGCTGTATACGATGCCCTTGTGTGTTCATCTAACAAACTAACACTTGGGCTTATGGGGGGATTCTTTTCATGCTAAGGTTAGCTCATCTGAGGAAGTTAATTAAATACTAATAAACTTTCTTATAGAAACTTTCTGAATTCAGCTGCTTTGACTTACGTTCTTGGGTTACTTGGAGTCCGTTTTATAAAAACGCAGACTTCCCTAATACTTCACTGTAGCCATCTTAAGGTTTTAAAGTTAATATTATTGGCACTTCATGTATTTGAATAACTTTTTTAGACTATTGTCTGGTTTGCAACTTGGCTACGTTACGTTGTTTCAGCAGTTTTATGTCTGTGTGTAGATATTTGACTGTTCCCCATTTTAAGAGCTATTGAAAATTACCAGATACTGGAATTGTGGCTTCCCAGCTTCAGAAGTGAGTCTTAAAATCAGACTAATGGAAAGAGATTTAATTTAGTCACTACACAAGTCCATAAATAACATTGGATGTTCTGTAGGGGGTTTGACGTGATTAATCAAACCCCAGAGAGCATGGTTTACTGAAGTCAGACTAGGTAGAACCAGGTATAAAAGATCCTATATGCAGCAAATCTGGACTTGGATCTTACCCATCTGAGTCTGTTTGCTGACATAAAAGTTTTGCCATAGTTTGGTGGGTTTTTTCACCTAATGTGATACTTCCTAAGCTTCCATATTTGGTATGTATCTTACCCATCTGAGTCTGTTTGCTGACATAAAAGTTTTGCCATAGTTTGGTGGGTTTTTTCACCTAATGTGATAC